>OY754332.1:38351182-38992582 GCA_963573305.1 Pyrrhosoma nymphula | reverse complement strand
ACACAAATGGATTTTTGGCACCGCTGCAGCGCTTGATCACCGTCAAGTAAATATTAGTGGTAAAATTGAATACAAAATTTAAAGAAAGATATTCTATATGTTAACTTAATACTTAATGACTGTTTGCGCCAATGCGTGCTCATTATTTTGTGTATTCGAATATCCCTCCTCGACCTTCCCCTAACCTTGCTCATTGCGCCATCTGGAGGGTGGGGAGAGGGGGTGTGCACCATCACCTATGAGGGGGAGGGGCAGTTGCAGCTGAGTTCTTTCGTCGAGGAGAGCGAACGTCTCCAGAGTGTTATTGGTTTTAGGATGGAATCCTGATTGGGGATGTTATCCCGACAGCCAGTGAGTTTTCTTTCCTTTCCTGCTCTTCCCTCTGCCCTTTTTTTATATATTTTATTAATTCTTGAGGGTCACACATCACGGCTTTTCTCAGTCACGAGTGCCTACAATGACATTATAATACATATAAACGAAAAATATAAGATAAGACAATTAATGAATAAATATACTGGCAAATATTTAGAAAGTAAATATTTTTTTTATATTTGTTTAAGCATGCATCACAAATTACATTGAAATGTTCTCTGCAAGTGTTATGGTGACAAAGGTCACTGATTTGGAATCTTTGTCTTTTTATCATGCACTAGTGACACAGTGGTTTGAGTATTTTTGCTCTCGTTCCCAATCAACTTGTTCTTTTAGTGGTGTGCCCTGAATACTATAAATGCACCTTTTACCCTTTTCAAGAGGAACTTGTCCTTCTGTCGCAGCACGTGTTTTCTCGCCATACTTTTCTTCCAATATTTTTTGGAAAACTATTCTGGTGGTCCTGCCAATTCACTTTCCACGGGGGATTTAGTTAAGTGGAAATCACATAGGCTTCAATTTCACACACGTCTAAAAAATTAATAAAAATTCACACAGCCATCTGTTTGTTTTTCTCTTGCATGTGTTAGACTGAACCATTTGACTCATAAAATCTGTGCCACCCTTAATTGTTTTATCTTGGTGCATAGACGACAACAAAATTACTGACTTTATTTTTTTAGGAACATATGATACTAAAGTTACAGCTTTGGTTAATCCAAAAATCGATGAATACTTGACACGAGAGTGATTTTTGAAGAAAATTCACCGGTATGAGTTTTTTATTTGTTCGCAGAGTCCCATTATTTTTAAAGTTTTGAGCTAGGTTGAGGTTTTAAATTATTGGAAGTAGCATTACGTTTGCTCCCATAATGACAACAGACTACCTATACCATACCCTTTCCTAAATATGGGAGTGATCATGCCCCGTTTACTATACCCAAATGTGGAATGCCTTGAAGAGGGTACCCTGTAGAAGAATCATCATCATTGGCGCTACAGCCCATGTAGGGCTCTGGCCTTCAGAATGATCTGCCCCCATTCTGCTCTATCTTCCACAACACACCTCCATCTCCTGACTCCCAGTCTTCTCAAGTCAGTCTCTACGTCATCAAGCCACTGCTTTTGTGGTCTTCCTCTTGCTTCTCCTCCCTCCTGGAGTGCCATTGAAAACCTTTTTGGCTGCCCTGCTTTCCTCCATGCGTTGTACATGACCAGCCCAACGAAGTTTTCCTTGCTTTATAACCGATATGTCTGGTTCACCATATTGTTCATAGACTTCAGCATTTGTTCTTATTCTCCATATTCCTGCATCTTATCATGGCACCGTATATTCTTCTGAAAATCTTCCTTTCCCATCTTCTGATTATTTCTTCTTGTGTAACTGTTAGTGTCCATGTTTCAGAGGCATAGAGGACAACAGGTCTTAGCACTTTCTTGTATATGATTATTTTGGTGTTTCTTGAAATATTTCTTGACCTGAAAATAGGCTGCAGTGCATAATAGAATTTATTACCTATGTGTAACCTGTCTTGAATTTCAAGGGAAATTGATTTTTTGCTGTTAGCTAGGATCATACAGATATCTGAAGCTTTCCACTCTTTGAAAATGTTTGTTGTTAATTTTTATTGTTGGTTCTCTAGTTTTTTCTTGATTTCTTTCCGTTTTTAAGTATTTAGTTTTGTGTTCATTGATTTTTAATCCCAGTGTTTCTGATGTGGCTTCACTAGAAATAAAAATCTCTTGTTCCTCCAGGATTTATTGGGAGCTGTCTCATTGCTTTCTTCAAAGTCAATATGAATAACATTGATGATAATGCATCTCCTTGTTTGACTCCTCTTTTGACTTCAAACGGAGATGATAGTTCTCCATTCACTTTAACTTTGCTTTTAGTATAGTCTAGTGTCATTTTAATGAGGTTTATTAATTTAGAGGGGATGTGAAATTCTTTCATGTTCAAATAGTGCACTCCTTTTGACCGAATCTAAAGCCTGCTTCTAATCTATAAATAGGCTATGTACTTCTATGTTGTGTTCATAACACTTCTCGTATATTTGTCTCATAATAAAAATCTGATCAGTGGTGGTACGATTCTTCCGAAAACCACATTGATAATCTCCAACTTTTTGTTCAAAGAACTGTTCGAGTCTTGAAGCTAGAATATTGCTAAAAACTTTGTATGTTATACTAAGTAGTGTTATTGGCCTGTAGTTCTCACATTTAGATTTATCACCTTTCTTGTGGACAGGATGTATGATTCCCATGTTCCAGTCTTCAGGCATTCCAGTCTTCGGAAACAAGGATTAAGTTTGACCTTAAAATCACCACAGATTCTCAAACTATTCGTTGCCCCCATTGCCCCAAGCGTTGGATGGCATTCATTCAAAATCTCTTCGCTGCATTTTTCCTGCTCTGTTTCTCAAAGTACTTAGTAGATAACATCTTCGTAATTAGAAAGAGCTCTTAAAATGTCTTCTTTACCTGTCTAATCATCGCTCCCTCTCTCTACACGTAAACCATTCAGATCATCATCATCGCTGCATTCTGCAGTCAGCCTTATTTAGTTGCCGCTCACAATCAGAAACCTCCTTGACATCGATCTGATTAGATACACTTCCATTACTATTGTGCTGGCAAAATTATCTGTGGAGCAAGACGTACTTCAGAATCAATTATGGGATTGCTATACATGGCAAAAGACTTATATTGCATTAAATGAGTCCCTTGCTGAGGGATCCATTAGCTTAAGTGTTGTTGATGTCGATATGAAGCTCCCGAAGCTTCAGCAACAAATTAGGAGGAGGCATCACACAGAGGTGTTTCATTCATGCACATTTGGGAAGAAACTTGAGGTGGTGAGTGGTGCCTTGGGGGCAAGGTAATGGGTTCGATGTTGCCATGGGTGGTTATGGTTAGGATGGGGAAGGCAGGTTCCTTCAAGGGGGTCTTGACTATTTTCCCCGAGTGATAGGGGTATTTCGAGGAGCATGGAGTGGTTCTAAAAACAATTAATTTAGTTTTCTTGGTGTCCATACTTCAGGTTCCTCCTAATCTCCAATTCTTCCCATGTGCCATATTCCTCCCCGTCTCCATGCAGTGTAAAATTTCAGTAATGAAATCACTGCGATGGTTCTCCTCCCATTCGTGTTTGTGTTTCGCTCTTACTCAGGAAAAAACAATTAGACCCCCTACCGGAGCTCGACTAATTCGCCATTATCCTAATTACCCATGGAAATACTGAACCCATTACCCAGCCCCCACAACATCACTGCTCACTTTCCCCACCCTACCCTTCCCCTTGCCCTCCTCCATTACAAAATAAACAGTTGATTATAAAAAAATTCCAAATAATTTCCCAAGGAATGAAATTCCTTACGAAATATGGAGGTGTCTACCAGCCAACAGCTATGTCGAGCAGTGGAGCGAAATTGGAAAAAAATCCTTATATAAACAAATACCGTATTTCTCCGAATTTAAGCCGCACCCCGTTTTTGGTGTCTCAAACGGAAAAAAAGTAAAACGCGAATTTAAGCCGAACCCTTTTTAGTGCATCCCGTATTTCCTACAGTATTAGGCTTGAGAATTATATATCTGTTTTTACATTACCTTTGTAAGTGTGACTCAATGTTACCTATATTATCCTTTAATATATGAATAAATTGTGCACTAATTTGACCTTTTTCAGCGTTATTCCTGACTTTCCCCGTGGGTTAGGCGAGTTTAGCTTGTGTCAGAATGAATCCGAATGGTTGCTATGCTCAAATCGGTCATTTTTAGGATTTTTGAAGAAAGTTCTCGAATTTAAGATGCAACTTTTTTAGTGCATCCCGAATATAAGCAGCACCCCGATTTTGAGGCCCGAAAATCGGGAAAAAAAAGTGCGGCTTATATTCGGAGAAATACGGTAATTGCTTGATATCCAAAACTAAAACAGAGACTCGTTATATGTCTTATATTAGTGATTAGTATTAATAATTCAATGATAATATTCATAACTGATATCCGTTTGAGAAACGTTTCTCTCTCCAAAAATATTTCAACTATATTTCATTCGTAAAAAGATAATCCTATCAATAAACTAAGAAAAGTATAAAATTTGTACCAATAAAATATTTGTCACTACAGTTATTAAACCGTGTTGTTAATCATTTGAATATGATCCACTCAGCAGTTTAAAACATCCGCAAGTATCATAAACACCATTTGAATTCCCAGCGCCGCGGCGGAGCCAGATAACGTTTGTGTAAATTTTTCGAGAACTACTAAGTAAGATAAACGGAATGGCAAATAGCTGTGTGTCTTTTACGGGTTTACAGTATATCATAAAATAATAGGATTCAAAATCTAATCCTAAATATTAAATTTTTTAAGCTCATGCAAAAACTCAAAGCGCCGCGGCGGCGACATGAATCTGTATGAGGGTTAAGATTTAATTTTTGCAAAACTCAAATACATAATGGTATTATATACCTTGTATTTCAAAGTAAAAATTTTGAGTTTTGAACGTTATTAACTTTTTCATCGAGGACGTGCTACATGATGGGAAATGGATTATTGTTTTCGCGTGGCCCTCATATCTCCCAAGTTCAGGTTATATCATCTGTGGTTGGGTCAACGAAATGGTTGTCATATGATTTGCCGGGACACTATGCATATTCCGCTCAGCAAGGCTGCCGTGTCCTCCCGAGGTTCTAAGTCCCGGCCGTGGCGTCCATCGCGCCCCTGCAGGGCCATCTAAGGCGGTGCCACTCGTAGATGACGTTTGCAGACGGCAACGAGGGGTCTGGCCGGACGTAGTGTTGGCTCGACCAGCTTCCACCGATCTCGCGTTGTCTGCCCGGCACTCCTGGCCCCTTCGGGCAGGTGGAATATCTCGTATGATTGGACGGAGGCTCTATGCCTCAGAACGGTGAACTCCTGGAGAGCGTCACCGGACGGTTCATTTCAAGATCATAATGTAGCGGGCGGATCGGCGTCCAGATTCCCTTACAGGGGTACGTCAGTGTGTGCCGGAGATGCATCTTGTGCTGGATTCGGCGGTGTTGCAGCAGCGCGACGTTCCTGGGCAGAGACCAAAGCTGGCGGCAATTGGTGTCAACGTTCGTGACGTCGCGGGAGGCGTGCGGACGGATCGGCTGTCGGGGTGCAGCGACTGTATATGCACCCCATAGATGCGGCACCACGGCCTAATCCTGGATGAAGAAATCATTTAGGCCGCCGTGGAGATTACATCGGCGGCATTCTTGTTGCTATTGTATAAATAATGTTTGCCGCGAACACTCGATCACTCGCCAACTTTTCTTATTTATTATTTACAAAAGGATGTATTGACCCCTTTGGAATTGCATCTATTAGTTTGTAAAGACTAAATTAATTTGTTAAAAGGACTTATTGTTCCCATGGGGTATCTGTTGTCTTAACATTTTAGTGTATGATATATTTTTTATTGATGTAATGTATTTTAAGGAATAAACTTAATTATTATGTCCCAAGGTCTGGGCGAAGAGGCGTGGCTCTAAGGTGCCACCGGGCGTCTGGGCGACCATGTGTAAGTAGAAATACGCAAGTACAGTTCTGTTAAAAAAATCGTACCTCTTCGGTGCCGAAAAATTTCTGTCCCGAGTGGTCGTCGATGTGACAACGCACCGAACCACGCACCCGCGTGGGATAGCAATAAACTCTCCAAGCAGAACAAGGGCCCTTCCTCCCCGTAGTTGGGCAAAGGGACGACCCTCGGAAGGAAAATGTTGACCTGCGAGAGGGATTATTTCCGAGGTGAGGGTTAGGGTTCTTTTTCTGGTGATGTGTGATCGAGAAGGAAAGAGAGATATGCGAAGTTCGGACTTGGCAAGATCCCTCGCTTACAACTGCAAGCAGCCGCGGAAAACAAAAGCCTAATTTAGGTATTTATCTCCGGAGGTCCTTTCGTTTCTTATGATTATTATATTTTTTACGCGTATTCATTGATGCAAAAACTTATCAAATTTTTACTTATTTTCGTTAACTAGAATTCCTTGTGATATCGCAATCCATATTTTGTTTGAAATGGTGCGATATGCTCTGGGTTGTAACTTGATCACTCTTACTTCGCTCTGTAATAGCCGATAATGTCATGCTCGAATTTTAGCCTACATCTGTCCTCACAAAGTATTCTGGGAAAACATTTTCTAGGGGCGGTATATGTATGCGCTAACAATTTTTTCGTTTTTAAATGATGAGATTTGAATTTCATGTTCTTTTAGCAAATATTTTTATGATTATTCGAGCTTCTGAAAGAGGCGTGCGGATTAAAAAATCTATCGTACTCATTCCATGCTTTTTGTGAATTCGGTCGTTCTGTTTTAAAATGCCAAACGTCAAATATATTATGCTTTCACTAATAACATACCGTATATGAATTACTTGAGCGGGCTTATGTCTTAGATCAATGACCGTTACAGGTTCAAGTTTGTCTCCTTCTTGCCTCTCCATCATACTACGTTTTTCATTCGTCTTAGGCCGGAACTTTCTCATGCGAGATCTATGGAAAAACATTCGTGATAGCACTTTCTACAAAGCGTTTTGTGGCTTTTTTTCGAACTTAATTCCGGAAGCAGCAAATATTTTATGCCAAAGTACAGTAAATTGTACCTATGTCCTGCAAAAATCGCAGAATTAATCATGACGTGTTGAAAGTAATAGGGATTTTGATACCGTAAGGACTTACAGACAAAGAAAATCTAAATGCTATTTAATTGGGATCAACAAATCTATAGTTGGTTACGCTAGTTAATACGAACGGGAAACTAATGATAAAACCTAACGAGCAGTGAGAATGTAAACCAAAGAAGTGGGCATTTCGTTTCCGCGCTTTCTAGATGCCCGAGATGAGTGCGTTCCGTTTCACGCTTTGATGCGCCACTTTCCTCATATTTACAATTTTATTTACATTTAATATGTTATGGAGTAGTCAATGTAACAAAGTTACTTCATCATCATCTAAATTAACCTTGACAAAATTCATGGTCACCAAATCAGAGTTTCTGAGGTCACCATAGGTGCTCCTTAAACAAATTGGAAACGTCATCGCATCAGCTTTTGGGAGGAGCGCTTGAAGTGCACGTTATGATCGTTGCGTGGCCTCAAGGACCTCGCATCGAAGTGGCCCAATGCGTGAAACTGAACGACTTTGAGCGCATCAATTCGATTGGTGTGAAACGGTACGCACCCCATGTATTCATGGGCCGCTTCCACACATCCGAATATTATGTGGAAACTCCTCGACCGACCACAACACTACCTCAGTCGAATAAGAAGCCGTTGTCCCCTTCCATTATTAGTTTTTGGTATAGTAGGGCTTCTCGACCAAGGGTGATTGATGGAAGGCTCTTTCTTTGGTTCGGAATGTTAATTGCTCTCCCAGGAAACATTGGGTGGTGTCAATAAGCAAATATTCTCGCTAGTAACTCGCTGAGTAAATGAAAGAGGCATTTAGGAAACTGGAAAAGTGAAATTATTGGCATCTGGTTATAATTGTGGCAACAAAGCAATTCAATCCAATTTCCACCGCGAAACTATAATTGTGTACTGGCTGAAGTTAATGATTGAGTGGAACGAAAGTTTTCCAATGCATTCCAATATTTGAATAAAATAGCGTCGAGCTACTTCCATCCGAAGATATTTAAAATGAATACAGTTTTCCTTTCTTATCGCCGATAAATTTTTTAAATCAAAGGAGCGCACGTGTAGTTCCAGGCACAGTAAAAGAACGTTATATATCGGATACTCAGGAAAGCTCATTATAACAAATTAATGGTTTCATTTTAAAGTAGTTTGCGCATAAATACATTGTCCCTAAAATTTTCTTTACCCGAATAATTAGCGATGATAGGTGTGCGCTATAATTCTAGGCTGCCATTATGGGTTAACTACTGAGCGAAATAGTGTTCAGTTTTAAATCCTATCAAAATGATTGATTTTTATTGGATCGCACATTCTTTTAGCTAATTGTATTGTTATTCTACCTGCACCAGATTAAAGAAAAAATAGTGAGCGCACTTCTTGAGGTGCGTTTCTCTCTTAATTTCGGAAAGAGTAAGCAGCCATGTGTAGAAGTTAAAGTGAGAAACAAACTAAATGACTTAAAATTAGAACAATTCTTGGCATTTCAAATGTAAAAGGGATTGCACTGCCAAAGAAAATACGAGATAAGGAATATTGCGATAAATTTTAACGAACGCGTGTTTAAGGATACGCGTGTCAGTTAAAAAAAATAAGTTTCCAAGAAGTCGTGGTTTATATATTTATTTTACCCGACATTGGTCCACTTTTATTCCCTTCAATCAAGTACTGTTTCCGGAATTAAGTACGTACGTATCGCAGAAGATGCTTCCATGTTTTTTTCAATTAATGGCGCGTGATAAAATATGGCTTACGGGGAATTAAAGTAGGGCAAAATATCACTTCGCCTAGAACCATTCCAAACTACTTATCGTGCAATTTGCCTGAAAATATAAGCTATTAATATGCGATGGATCATGGCTGTGCGCTCTAATGGGGGAGTATGGAAAAAAACTAGGAATTTAGAACACTTAGATTTCATCAAAAACTATTTTATATGTTTTCAACTATATATAAAAATTATATCTATATCCGCAGTAATTGTTTTAGAATCGGAAAAACCCATGGTTTGGAAGGCAGTTCAGCCGTGTGGCGTGAAAAATTAAAGTTACGGATATATTTAATTTTTGTTTTAGGTAACTATTTTTGCACCTTTAATAAAACAATATTTACTTAACACTTCTTACAGACGCCGAGATTAAAGTATAAAATTCGAATATAGACTTCATTATGACTGGAAATATCTCGCTCAACTACCTAAGAAATGCTGTAATGGGGTGACGGAAAAACGGGACTGACCTCATAAGATCGCCGTAGGGTAGTGGCGTTTGTAACTATTAAGAGCTCTGAGCCGACACTCTCAAGGTATGACGTGCTTTCCTCGCAAATGTTTGAATATTGTTGCTGTGAGACGTAGACTTGGACTAGAAGAGAATCTCAGAGAATTTAAGCCTAATGAGATATCGATGTTACAGTGATCTTTATTTTGGATTCGTCAATTCATTGAGTATTCTTCAGCTCCATTCCTTGAACAGAATATTGTGATAGCCGAACCCAATTTCCCGCTACAGAAAGTATACGAAGTGAAGATACTTGCCCCGCAATGAACTGTGAACTAAGGCAAGGAGATGAAAAAGGCCGCAATCGTACGATTTCTGAATGGAAGGTGGGCACAATCGAGATATCAGCCTGCTTAAAGTTCTTAATAATATACTACATGTCATTGGTTCACGGTTTATACTCACTCTTGGTTGAAGTTTAACGTTGAATAACTAAACGCTCAATATCTCAAAAACTATAATATCAGTACGAAAACTGCAACATATCCATCCGCACGTTCCTCATATTTTTTGAGCCCCACCTTCTCACGAAAATATTTTCTGTTGGAACGAAGTTCCTAACGCCCTTCCAAAATCTAAACAGTGAGCCATGTCATTCAATACATGAGAGGGTCGTGCACATAAATAGATCATATGAACTAGTGTAATTCATCCGCATTCTTAAAAAGCGTCGAGTCGAGGCTTAAATTCATACCATTTCCCTGTTGAAAAAATGGAGCAATAAAGGGCATAAATTATGTCTTGAGTACGCATGAAATGTTGAGTCTAGGTGGGAATATTTAAAGATCTAATTTCGCTACTATGACTATTTTAGGCTTCTTTCTCTTTTAATATATTAGCTCTTGTGTAGCAAAGCATTTTATGCAATCAAAATGCTTTCGCTGACTGCCGCATGATGCGTATTATATTTAACAAATTGCCTTAAGCGTTATGGATGAGGCTTGTAAAATGTACCTATAAGTATGTCTAAAACATCAGTTACTTAGTATTCCTGCTTGTTTTAAGTAATTGAATTATTAGAAGAAATCTAAATGAAATAATTCATATGTTCTCTTCGGCACAATTCGAGGGGCAATTTGCGGTAATTGCCCTATCTAGACAAGAAATAATGGAAGATGTGTCATTTGCAGTGGGAGTATTTCCCGTACTATGATAAACGCTTAAATGGATATTTGAGTCCTGCCTTCTACATGGTAGCTTTCTGTTACTAGAGAGATACGGTGACTTTGGCCGACTGACTGATCGTTCATTATTCATTATCGCTCACGCGTAACATGTGTCGTTGAGTTCATAGCCACTAGATTCAGCTTTTTAAATGACAGGAAACCGGTGATTGAGATTCCAGTCGATTTCTTCAGAGAAATATATATTAGCATTACATTAAAAGTATAGTAAATGTCGGCCCGAGCATTTGACAAACTTTAATACAATTCTTACATAGTAGCTGGGGCATGTTTTCATTTAGTGCAATTCTGTTAAAAACGTACCACTTCACAGCCGAAAAATTTCAGTCTCGAAGTAATAACGAGTGACAACGCGCTGCCGAACTAGGCCCCCTTGTCCGGGGAGCAACGAACTCTCCCAGCGGAATTAGGACTCTTCCTGCCCGTAGTTGGGAAAAGGGAAAGACCCACACGGAAAGTTTTGACTTGCGAGAGTCCTTATTTTTTGTTCTTTTTGTGGGATCGATAGGGAAAGGGAGATATTCGAAGTGCGGACGCGCCAAGAACCCTCGATCACTGCACCTTCTATATGCTCCGTCTACACCGTAACAGTTATATATTGTTTAATTCAACCCACAACTGAAGGGCAGGTAGACGATAGTTCTCTCAATGAAATATTGCCATAATTGAGGCGATATTTGTATTGTGCATGGTAATTATTTATTCACCTGGTAGTAATAGCCGGAGAGCTCTCATTGACTGTTGTTAAAGTTCTTAATGGGATGACCGCGTAAGGTAAATATAAGCGAGAAGGGAGTATAAAAAGTTAAATATTGCTCTTAGTTGAAATTGTAAAGAAAAACTTTACGGCCTATATAATTAGCAAAGATTAGGTGTTTACTCAATTGCTAAGGTTTTTGTAGTTAGTGGCAACTTTTATGTATTATTTTCCCTGTAGAAGAACCCATTTACTTTATATTTTTCACGGGGTGACGTACTTTTTTGAGACTATTTTTACTTGAGTGTACTATTGCGCTACGTCGACGCAAATGACATTTTATAAATTGGTGGGCTCTTTTCAATTAAACACGTATACTTGTGCGTACACATGCTTAGAAATATCTTTGTATCCGAGGCACAAGGTAAACTATCTAGTGTTAATGTTCGCTTTCGTTATACTGGCCTAAACTTCTTTTGCGCCCAGTTTAAACTAACGTAATTCCATGAAATTCGTCAATTATTATGCGAAGTATCCGCATTTACATAAACTTTTTGCTGCGAATTAATACATTTCTCTTGAAATAGCAAAATGTCAAGCCTGAGAGGTGCGTTTTTTCCTCTGCCATCAGTGAGAATGGGGGTTGCTATTGAGAATGTCACGGTATAAACAGCCGGGCTGTAATATCTTCACACAGACCAGTCCGTTGACAGTATCCATGGTTCAAAATAGCCACATGTCTCGAGTATGTTAACGCTAAGACAAGCCCTGAGTAATTGCGATGCCCAAATATTTAACGGGAAATTTCCTTCCCTAGAAAGTGGCATAATAACATTTTAAGTTCCAACTGAAAGCATTTAGTTCTCTGTTAGGTATTTGATTACGCTGATTTTCGTCATTGGTGCTCGCAGATAGTCAACTTTGGCTTAGTTCTTGATCGCATTGATGACGCTGTAGTCTATTTAGATATGTGTGTAAACCACTTTTATTCAATCATATAAACTTTATTACGTGTTAAATTGTGTGATACGGGGCAATATCCACTGAAATTAATAGGGTATCTTTGTTCTGTATCCCAGGAGCTCCTTTCGTTTAATTTTTTTCGTACGCTTATTCATTAGCGTGATAACATCCAAGTTTGGACGTATAGAAAACACATTCGTGAGAGCACTTCCTGCAGTGCAGTTTGTGGCTTTTTCCTAATCTAACTTATGAAAAAGCAGACATTCTTAGACAAAATAAAGAAAATTGAATCAAAATCCTGTAAAAAGCGCAACATTAATGATGATATATTGTGAATAGATTTGTGTCAGTGGCCCATACGTTATCGAAACCCCTAAATGCTTTGCATTAGGGGGCAGCATATCAATAGTTTTTAGCGATATTTAATAGGATCAGGAAACTATACTGAAAACACGAGCTTCGGAGATGAAAACCATAGGCGTGGGCATCTTGTTTCATCGCTCTCTGGCTGCTTGGAACGAGGGATCATGGATATGCCGCAAAGCATCCGAAAAATCAGTGGAATGAAATCGACCCGACTATATCACTGCTTCTTCACTTCAAGTCGAACAAGAAGCCGCTGCCACCTTCCATTGCTGAGGGCCTTTCCTCAAGCGAAGGTCATGGAAGAGGCCCTCTGCTTCGGAATGGTTATTGCTCTCCCAGTAATATGAATAAGCACCAAAGGGTAGTTATCTACTCAAATAGCGTAGATCATTGCATAGACGGTTAAGAGACTTAAAAAGTGGCATCAGGTTATTTTAAGGCAGCAAAAAAAAACAATCCAAATTCCACCGCGAAACTATTTAGTGCAGGCGGAAGTTCATGATTGAGTGGATCAACAGTTTTCAAAGGTATTCAAATATTGATACAAAACAGCGTGAGCTAATGTTATCTGAAGATATTTAAATTGAATTCAGCTGCAAAAAAATTTTCTTTCTTTTATCAACGAACAAAATCAAAGCAGCGCAGTCGTGTCGTTCCAAACGGCGAAAGAACTGGATTTGATATTGGGTTATAAAGTTATTTAAATGAAACACTTCCATGAATACATCGCCCCTCAAAAATTCTTCACCGAAAGCTCAGCAATGAAAGGTATGTGTTAAAATTCGAGCGTGACATCTGTGACGAGCAAATTTGAATTATTTCAAATTGCAGTTCAAGCGATTAACTTTTTCATTGTAAATTTCGCACATTCATGTAGCTAATTTTGTATGATAATACCACTACGCCAGGTCTATAGACGCATCTAATTAGATTAAGTAAAAACGGTTCCTGGCATCATTTCGTAACAGCCTTTAGAAAAGAGTAAGCAGCCATGTGAAAAGAATTTAAAATTAAGTCTGAAAATAAATTACTTACGACATAAAGAGTACGAGTTGCCGAAAATAGGTCCGTTACGAAAAATTTTATCGTAAATGAATACTCGTTTAAAATGTATAATCATTTTGAAATACCGTGAAATAATTCAGGGCATTTTTACCATACTTTGATGCAGTTTTTTTATTTTCTAAATATTTAGTTTCCGAAATAAAGTTGCGAAAAAATCCGCATTACGCATCGTGGAGTTGCTTTCAATATTTTTTTCAATTTATCACAGTGGTAATATGGTTCGTGACATAATCTGGCTCATGGGGAAAATTGCAATAATGGCGGCGGAGCAAAAGGGGGACAAACTTAAGCCGTATACAGGTCCCTTGCGCGATTGAAATATTGCGATTGGCAAACAAACTCATTAAAAAAACAGTTTTATCCGTTTAGGGACTAGGGAAAGGGGTAAAAGTAAGACCGCACTCGTAGGATTCCTGAATGGAAGGTGGGCTCAATCGAGAAATCCATCTGCTCACTGGTTCTTATGTAGGACTTGAACTTCAATGACAAAACAGTAAAATCTACTAAAGGCATAGTATGAGTAAGTAAACTTTATTATTTACCTCCGCACGACCCTTGTCTGAACCTCGCATTCTCACGAGAATATTTGCTGTAAGAACGTGAAGTTCCAACGCCCTTCCAAAATCCAAACCGTTAGAAATGTCAATGCATGCCATGGTGGAATCAGTAAAACGAAGATTATTCAGCGCATTATTTGAGAACATTGAGGTTATACTTACATCCATACCGTTTCCCTATTGCTAGGTGTAACAAATGTCGCAATTGAGGGCATAAAATAAGTGTGAGTACGTATGAAAAAGTTATCGCTTGGTGGGAACATATTTACTGATATGAAATCGTCACTGACCATTTTATGCTTTTTATATAAATAGCGGAAAAAGTGAGCTGTCAAAATGCTTTCGTTGATGGCTGCATTATGCGTTTTACCTGTTATGAGTTTCATACTTAAACAGTGAAAATGTGCAAACAGGAAGTTCTTCTGAGCAACTCATGTTTCTAATTAACTGAATTATGAGAAAAAATTTAATGTCGGTATATTCGATTCGCGATCATTGCCTTGTTTTCGAAAAATGGAAGATGTTTAATTTGCAGCGGGGGTTTAACTGCACTGTGATTGAGACTGACTGGGCATTTGAGTCCTGGCTTCTACGTAGTAGCTTTCGATAGTCGACTGACCGATCGTTCATCTACTCATACTCGCTTACACCTAAGCAAACGGGAGCCCGAAATCCAATCCAGCCCCTCAGATTTCCCTTAGCAGGTCTAAATTTTCCTTCGGGGACGCTTCCCTCTCGGCCAGTTAGTTCGGAAGGAGGGATCTTATTCCGCTTGCAGAGTTAATTGCTCCCCCGCTCAGGGGGGTATGGTTCGGTCGCATCGTCGTCAAATAGAGACTGAAATTTGTCGGCTTCGAAGTGGTACGATTAATGAACAACTGAAAAAATGCGTATTTACAAATGGCTTATGACGTCATGTGAACCCTGGAGTATCCTGCTACTGAAGGACAAACCCAGAGCCCCGCATACAATTTATTTGCTATTAATTGCCTTTCTTTGGTCACGGCGGGTGAGGTAATGATATTAGAAATTGAGCCATTTATGTAAATAACCACCGAGCTGAGCAGAGAATTGGAAGGAGAAACTTGTATGCTAATGCGTTGATGTATCGAGTTAATTTAGCATCAGGCAAAATAAATATTTATTTAGTATTAGACTAAATAAATTCGATAGTAAGGAATAAATAAGTTCATAGTAGGAGTGAATAAATGTCTTTCGAAGTAGGATTTCATAATTAGTCGTGGAACATGCCCACAAAAACTTAAGAGCCAAGATCGCAATTCCTCGAAATTACCCCAACAGTATTCCGCGCTAATTTGAAGAACAAATTTGAGGAGAAATACCTACATTACGTCAAAATCAAAGGTTATTCCCGGCGATCTTATCCAAGTTGCTATTCCAAGGGATTTGCACTAAAAAACCCGGTTTTCAGGAATTTCAAGGACGAGGATTAGGTATTGTCACCCTGTTTGAATGAACCCATGATCATTCTGTAATTAGGGAAACCCTCTAGCTACCCAAATTAATGTTGTTACATTAAATAAATTACCGGTTAAAGGTAAGCTTTATTGAAGGTCGGAGATTATCCTCCAGATTTTACCAAGTGCAGGGGCCTATTTACCTCTCCGCGTACGTCTAGTGATGGAAAAATGTCAGTCGAAATCGATTTTTCGAGCAATCGATTTTTAATCGAAATGAAAAGCTCGACTTTTCAACAAAAATCGAAATTTGAACCAAAAGATCGATTAATCGAAAAAATCGGTTCTTAAAAAAAAATACAGTTGGTACAAGAACATGTTTATTATTCATTCGAAAAACGCAATACATATTTGAAAAGTATAAAAAAACCAAAAATGTAAAAAAAGTTCGGGGATCACCGCTTGGAACCATTCGGCTTCACTAAAATTTTTAAGAAAGATCAACTGATTGAGATGCTTTCTTGATGATCTATGGCGTGCCTTTCCAATTTTACCGGCCTTACAGAAAAGTCTTTCACATGGGACGGATGACGTTATCATACTCAGCACTCTGATCGCGAAACGGTACGAAATGGTCAACATCGAAGTTGAAAAATCGAGTTTGGATCGAAACTCGTAGATCATGGCTCGATCTTTGACTATTAAAACTCGATTTTCGATTTTAATCGAAGTCGATTTTTCCATCACTACGTACGTCCTACTCTTCATGCCGTCCATAAACTTATTCTTTTTCATTCGCTTCCCCAACATCCTTCCTTCTACCACGGCCTTGAGCAAACCATCGTTATGTACCTCATTACCACTCCCAGCCACCTAGCGTGCATCCCCCAGAAGTTTCCTCACCAGCCATGCTAAGACTTTCCGTCCATCGTACCTTCTCCACATCCCGACGCCTGCAGCCTATTCACGTCCTCCTTTCTCAGTAAGTTTCTGCTCTCTACAAACGCACTCCATATCAAGCTCTTCATCAGCCTCTGTATCCTTACCTTAAGTCACTGTCATCAGCTCCCTCCTAATCGCGTACATACGATTGAAAGAAATTTTATTGAAAGTGAGTCAGGAAACGAGCTTGGCTCCAGAGTATGCCAATACAGAGAGCTCTCTGATTTTAAAAATTATTTGAAACGTATCATTCTAGCTTTTTAAATATGGTTGGTTTTGAAATATTAATGCTCTCTGTGTACTCTTACGTCATTTCTTTTTTATATCCTTTTTATGTCTATTGTAGTGAATGACAAGGAGATATCGTTTTAATACAGAAGTTGATATCACAGGAAAATAATTAACTATTTTTGCCCGCAAAGCAGAAAATATGTGATTATAATAGAACTTTTCACACTGAATTCAAAGATGTAGGTAGATTTTCTCCGTCACCCACAGTTTTCTTTGTGATATGTACGCTATTCAGCATGCCTAAGATTCGATCGTGTTATTTCACTTATGTGTAAGGCATCTGGAACATCCCTTTTTTGGCGTCCAACATTGATCTGCGACCATTTTTGCAATCCACTGTTGCTGTTACCCGTTTTCCATAACATTTGCTGGTGGTAGCGTTCCCCATGCTAGTCACTGACAGTGCCAAGTTCGATGTCAAGTTCGTATTTGGGGACCCACAACACTTACTTGATCTTATTGTTAGTGTCACTAACACGGGGAAATTTCTCTTTCAAATAATGGAATCCAGCACGATATTTATCCATCGCCTTTACAAAGTTTTGAAAAGCCGAATTTTATATGGAGTGAAGGAAAAAGAATCATTTCCGAGTTGACTAGTGGTGTCTGTGCAACATTTTTCTGCCCAGACGTAAGTGCTTCACCCTTCGGCCATTCCTTCCTGACGTAATGATTTGTCTTGTCCAAGCTGTCCCATTCGTGTAAAAAGCTACGAAATTTCGTGTTGTTAAGCTTCAAACCCATTGATGACGTATTAAATAATAAATCTATACTTATTTCCCTACAGTTCTTGTACTGCATTTTTTGAAGCTGGATTTGATATTGTCATGTTTCTTTCATTTTTGTTGCATGAGGTACTGGCTCATAAGGATATCTGTCGCCATTGTGCTAAATTACAGCCTTTAAACTACTTTTCGAAGTATTAATGAGCAGTCTCCACTCTGTATATTTATGCTCATGATGAAGTGCATCCGTGACAGCACACAAATATTGTTACAGTGCAATAAACTATCTTCTTTATAGTACAAATCTTGAATCTCTTCCCGACGATTACGAAAGAATCATTAGTGCTAGTATGTCATCTTACAGCCTAGATCCCAAAATATCGTCTAGTTTCTTTGCTTCAGTGGCTACCTCATTTTGATTAGTCTTTGAAAGTTAGATGCGTTGTAGATTGCGGTACAGGCAAGTCATCTCTATGAGGAACCGGCCCTACAGCAGACTGAAACGTTTTGGAATCGCTGCATTCGAGTTCTGCGTCAGGTTGTTGGGAAGGTACTTAGTCGCTTTCAGTGACTTTCAGGGTGCGTCTTAAATGCTCATCAAAGTCGATTTTATATTTGACCGAATCCTTGAAATTCACCGTAGTACATGAATTCACTGTCGGTAGTAGGGGGCGACCGAAGACTTGAGATCACTTTCGTCATTCAGGGTTGAAGAGGAGACAGGTAAAAAAGGATTGCTTAGAGTAGGAAATTAGGGAGGAGAGAATTTTGGCGTCATAATTAGCCTACAATTCACAAAGGGCACAGGAGGTCAATTTTACCCTCACCCCATACCACGGACCGCACTGCACTAGAATGAGAGGACACAAGCGCCCATTATATTCATGGGTACACAGAAATGAAATGTTAATCGCCATCAGTTGAGGCCATTTCATCTGGCATGACTAGGAGCAGGATTGCAGGCCAACTCTAGCACAAAAAATGTGTACTGGGGTTCGATATCTTATTAGGGATAAGAGATTAAATATATCTTTACCACTGTCTGGATTATAGTTCAAGATCCTGGAATTTAAGGCTATTACTCAGGTCACCACATTAACCCGATCCCTAGTGCACTCGGTGGGCGCTATCGAGTGACTTTCATGGCTTTCAATCCTAATATGAAAGTGTCATGCACATTTCATCGGCGCTCCTTTTAATGAATCCTCTCCGATCTTCACATCCTCATGTCATAAGCAGTAGTATTATCTACAGTCGAGGAAAACTAATCGGTGTAATACTTCTATAAAATAATAACGTGAAATCAAGCTAACAAACTTCACTTTTAACTAGCTAATTTATTTCTCAAAAAGTGATGACATCCTTAATTTTACGTGTTCATGCATATGCCCTTTTGACCAATATGCACTATAAATCTTTACTTATTATCCAGGATTTCAGAGTTTTACACAAATTGTTGCTCCGATAGCTGGAGTCGAGGATTAGTATGGGATCACTTCCTGGGTGCTCTTATTGAAATCTGTAAGGATGCGGACAGTTCGCGACATTTATAGTCTTATACTGTAAAATTTCTTACATTAAAATTTATTAATATTTTTGATGTGAATGCAAATGAACATCTAATGGTTCATTCCCGGTGTTATGTAAGCTTTTGCCACGACCGATAATTGTGTAGGTACTTTCGAAGGCCTCGTGTGCAAAAACTATACGGATTATAGAATGTCTAACTATGACTGGATAGCCCGTTTCGTCGACTATCGGAAATGGTTTGTCGCGAGCGGAGGCACGACTCCCGAGTATCTCGGGGATCGTGGCGGCGGGGGGTTGCGAGGTGACGTCACAGCGTGGGGGTCTAAATTTGGGCTTGTGTGGGCACGGCGCGCGCTCAGTTCAGTTGTTTCTCCGGAACGAGTGGGTCAACTTTAGTGATCGATGTGCCTACGGAGAGCTGAGAACGTGACTTCAATCTTCTTGCTGACAAAAAAAATAAATAATCTCCCAATAACGAGAGTAACGTATCTGATTTCGCATTCATGAGATATAGATCCGACTGGAGTATCAAGAATACACCTTGTATTTTTCTTCTAATTTTTACAACGAGCGAGAGACGAGGACAAAAGCTCATTCGATGACGGCTAGAACCACGTGTTTCATTTGGATCCTCCAGATGGAATATTCCCGTCATTACCTAGGAACCAATAATTTGTTGGTGAGGTCGTTTGAGTAGTTTTTTTCCTGAGGGTGCAGATTCGAATCCCTATGGAGGGGAGGAGATTTTTCAATGTTATCCGACCCCGACTTGGGTCCGATGTGGAGAGTGCTTAAAGTGCTGTATTTTTACCGTCGGATAGTTCGTTGAACTTTGGAACCCTTGTCCCTTTCAGTTGCGAGATGACTAATGTCGACTCCAGATTTCCCTCCACCCTTAAAACAACTAATTAAAAATCTCTACTAACTCTACGTTCAGCCATGACGCAATTTTTTTAATCATTCAGGTCTATATCGACCATTTAATCGAGCTCACGTTGGCTCACTTAGCTATTTGATTACCGAAGGTTCTATGCTTACGATTAGGCCTTCACAAAAGAAGTCTTTTCTTTCAAAGTCTCATTTACTAATTCAGAAAAGGTAATTTTCTCGCATTCAATTTTTTTGATATGGCAACCGTTTCGTCAGCATGACACTCAAGCCGCAAGAGAGTTGGGGATGGGTCGCTCCGGAACAGCACCTGAACGTTCATAGTTGGGCACAGTCGACTACTAGTCCGTGGGCCCATAACACTATGGGGGTCGATTATCTACGAAGGTATGCCCTTCAAGGGACATGAAGATCAAGTTGGATTATCGGGAAAAAAGTGGTTTGTTGGGTCGGTCCCCAGTCGCCCCCCTCCCTATTCAATCAACTTCCGGCTGAAAGCAATGCTGAAAATTTTATTAAAGAAGAAGCTGTACAATGTATTGGAATAGTCTGATCTCGTTAAAATAACCGGGCCCTAGCCGATTTGCATACGTCTGTGTCTGTCGTCAAGGGCGGCATACGGACCGGAAGTTACCCTTTACTGACATATCTCTCAGATTATGTACGAAGGTATGTCCTTTGGTCAAACTCTTCCTTTTGACCATCAATAAATGTTACAACACTTGCAAAAAATTTGGGTGGGCGGATGTGCCAATATTTGAATGTCACGTGACGTCATTGGCCCATATGTGAACGATTATCTAAGTAGGTATGCCATTTTCTCAGGCGATAGATTTTATTATAGTGAATCACAAGATGTAGTTTGCATACGAATTAGTCGTTAGCATACGTTGATTTTGCTAAAATGAGCTTAATTTTTTTTAGTTTATCATACATTAAAAAGTGAAAAATCGAAAGTCCAGGAACATTGACTATAAAGGGCTTTCTGGGGGTTTTCGGGGTCGCTCAGCCCGAATCTGGCTCTAACTTTTGCCGGGGATGATTGGGGTTGGCTCTGTGGGGGTGGGAGGGAGTCAATTTGCCCGAAAAACTGTCAAATCCCGGAAATTGAGTTCTAAGGGCTTTATTACTGGCTTTTATTTTTTTGTGCAACCAAGTTGTCTTTGTCATGACAGAAAAAAATTCCCAACTATTTGCCTGTTCAAAAAGGCGTTTCAAGAATCAGGCGTTCTCGCACTGATTACGCAGCTTATTATTGCATATAGTAGTCTCTGTTTATGGAAGTTCTAGCTGAAATATTGGATCTATGATTTGGATAATATAAGATTCATATAGAATAGTCAAATTAAAAGCAAGAATTTCTCTAGTGTGTGGAGGAAAATTAAATTATTCTTTTTATTTAATAATAACCAATAATTCTTAAAATTCTCGAAGA
Source organism: Pyrrhosoma nymphula (assembly GCA_963573305.1). Classification (NCBI taxonomy): domain Eukaryota; kingdom Metazoa; phylum Arthropoda; class Insecta; order Odonata; family Coenagrionidae; genus Pyrrhosoma; species Pyrrhosoma nymphula. The sequence goes on along the minus strand of OY754332.1, from coordinate 38,971,207 downwards.
AAATCATTCATCATTATCTTCATCATTACAGTCCTCATCATCTCCAGTGAAATCTTCAGTTTCGCTGTCCGATATTTCAGGGGACTCAACATTTTTCTTCGCAGCTGAGAGACATGATATTTAGAAACAAATTATTAATTGAGTTTTTTCTTTTTGTCTAATGATATATATGTACTAGACCCAGTAGCGTACATCCATACGGGGAAAAGGGGGGATTCTGATGGCTCTACAAGAGAAAAAAAATTTAATTTAAAAAACTTGCTGACATTCATGCATTAATTGGTTACACATTTTTAATGAATATTTTTTTCATGCATCCCTCGAGAGAAATTTGAAAAATAGAATTTTATAAAATTAACCGAAAGATGGGGAGAAAAATGTTTGTTCTGAAATCCAACAATTGTTCGAAAAATTTGGCCTCAATTCTAGATCGATGTAGTTATATATTCTTCCGATCCTGCCATTAATTTTTGGATATATATAAATGTAGTTCCTGTAATAAGCGAGAACAAGTGCGCTCGTTTTAAAAACCGCAGTAACTATGCTTATCAGTTCAATACTATAACTGGTAGTTTTTTTAACATTTATTGATGGTCAAATTGAAGAGTTGGACCAAAGGACATACCTTCGTACATAACCTGAGAGATATGTCAGTAAAGGGTAACTTCCGGTCCGTATGCCGCCCTTGGCGATCGACCTAGACGTATGTAAATCGGCTAGGGCCCGCTTATTTTAACGAGATCAGACTATTCCAATACATTGTAAAGCTTCTTCTTTAATAAAATTTTCAGCATTGCTTTCAGCCGGAAGTTGATTGAATAGGGAGGGGGGTGACTGGGGACCGACCCAACAAACCACTTTTTTCCCGATAATCCAACTTGATCTTCATGTCTCTTGAAGGGCGTTTCTAAGGGCGTATCGGTACGCAGATATAAGCATCATTAGAAGTTGGTAAACCCTTTTCGGAGAAAAGGTCCCATAGTGGCCTAGAACGCGTGAGGGTGTGTACCCGTTGTGTATAAAATATTTCCGGGAAAAAGAAACGCAATGTGACCAACCTGATAGTGTTGCATCACCATGTACATATGTATTTTACCATTTCTCGAATGTTACATGTTTAGATTTAAAATTTCTTTTATTCATAACTACTACATGGTAAGGACAAAAGCATTATAACAATTACTCAATAAGACATATGCATTTATATGATATACTCATACAGCTCAGAACCACTGCAAACACATACGGTGACATGATCAATTTCGAACTCAGGAATAAGTTAAATAAATAAATGAGGATATATTTTCTAAGTCCAATTGTCCATATGAATAATTTGAAAACATTAAAAGAAAGATAAAAATAATAATTAGATTTTCCCCAAATTGTCACTGGTCCCTGGGAGAGACCACCATCATATAAATATTATACATTTTTTGAAAAGCTATAATCATTTATTTGTGCTTATTGGAGACCCAAATAAACCAATTTAGTAAAAATACCAACAGAAAAGCTTCCCAAAATTCTGCCCGATAATAGGTTAAATCACACACCATTCAGTTTTTTTTATTCCCAAGTTTGTGATTAAATTAATGAAGTAGTGTAAACGGAATCATAACAAATAAAACTTTTATAAAAATGAAATATTTTTCCTGAAAATAATTTTCATATCCTGGTCCGAAACAGCACTTATTAAAGGGTAAAACACATTTTATCAGGAAGTTGTGGTTGCAATCCATATTCTAAAATTCCTCATGGTGGCAAACAATTATACCTACCAGCACACTACATTCGAAATTTAGTTCATCTTTGATCAAATTACCAACTAATTCACATGTAAACCAAGCGAATTACAATCCCACATTTGAAGAAGGAAGCCCTTCAGGTTCTGAAATTGAAGGGCTGGGTAATATATATTTTTTTTTCAACTTTATCCTCTCTCCCTTCAAAAGCCAGTGGTTCAAACGAGTGAGATCACTGGACTAGCAATTGTCGTTGCATTGGCTAATGTGTTTAACTTTTAGACAGAAGTGGTTTTGTTACATAAATCAACAATTTTTTCAATCCGACATTATATTCTTAAATCGCCGTTTCTTTCATTGTCTGATGAGGTATTTCCTGAGATTCTGCGTAGTGCTCTATACTCTATTGTATCCATTTGCCATTCTGTTTAAGAGATGACTGGTGTTGTTTCACATATGCATGTGATGATAGGTCAGATGGCAGCTTTATAAATTCTAATTTATTCTGATATTTGTGTTTTTCCTGATTGTATCACTCAGTTAGTCAGCTACCTCATCTCCCTTATTTACATGTTACCATACTTCATTTTCGATATCCCCAAAGCTGGACACATTTCTCCTTAATTGGTCCAGCGTTCATTGATCTTCAAAAATCTTATATTCTTCCACATTTCCAACACCAAGAAACTCTACTGCGATTGTTCTGTTAACTTTAATCCAGCCTTATCTCCATCACATTACGACGATCAATGTCTATATTAAATTAAGCTGGCCTTATTTTCCATTTATTGATGCCTCTGGTTGTGAATGATTTAATTTAAATTATCATTTACTTTTAGGAAGGCGGTGACAATTTGACCATTTATTTTAAATATAACATTGCACCTACGTACAATAGGTATGTCGTTTCCTGACTACGAAACATATTCCTTAGTCCAAAAGAGATTTTTACCGGTCACTGGAGATATCCTAATAGGCTCCATCATAAAATTATAATAAAATTTTATAATTCCTAACTAATCTTATATTTTAATGAGTTTGAAGACTATACCTAAAAATGGCAATTTTGACTTGGATTTATGAAAAATCAAACCTAAATTTTGAATATCCTCAGATTATAAATCAAACCTTAGATGACACTTATATAAACAAAAGAAAAATTATTCAAGGTAACGAACATATGGTGGAATTCAAAAACATTAAATCTCAAGAGGAAAAAGTAATCATGCAGTGAGAAATTCGTATGAGAGGTTGTACAAAAAATATTTACTATTTTTATTCTAAGAAAAAGAAGATACAAACTGAATAATCGCATTTGTTCATTAAAATCATCTCAGCAACGCAACTAGAAAGAAATGAAAACAGTGAAACTTGAAGACCAAGGATAGATTCTATCGAGGAAATTATAAATGACGAGAATGTAAATTCATAAGCAGAAATGAATACATCAAGCTCGGAGGATAGTTGAGAGAAACGCAGAGGAAAACAATTCATCAGATTAATGGCAGTTGTTGATGATAGCAGAAAGCACATATTGGTAGAAACTATAATTCAAATTAGTAGCGATGCTGATGTATCTAAGGAAATAAAATTGGCTACCATTCTTCGTTTGCATCGACGAAGATTTTATTCTTGCATTGTGCATAAAATATCTATTACATATTCCAATCAACGCCAATAGAAAGCGGCATATATTGAATCCCGTTTTGAATAGATGAGTGGTTCAGAGAGATATGTGTCGCCAGTATACCAGTATAAATGTAAACATTGCCCTCTGCATTGTACGAAAATGTACTGATATTCAGTGCAATTGCGATGTATTTAATTTCTCTTGGGACATTTTTTGACTCAAAATCTCCTTCAAAAAATATGAAAAGTGATACCAAGTCGAGGATGATTTAAGACTTAAAATATTCGTTCAGATTTCTACCAGAACTTTTCAATGTTTCATAATATTTTTCTGACTTTTCAATTTTATGCGAAATATTTATACTTTCCCAACATAAATTTCTTAACACAAGATCTCTCATAAACTCCTACTGACCCTGATTTACCTTATTTCGTCGAAAATTTCTATCCCCTACCTTCTTCATCCATGCTTCCCAAGCGATCTCCCATCGATCACGATCTTCAACCCTCAACTATCAACACGTCCTCCGTCCACAATTTTTACCTTCTCGGAATCTCAACCATTAACAAATATTCAATATTCATTATACAAATTTCGCAATTTGTGAAGTGATCCAGGCTGCATTAAGCTTCATATTGCGATTGGATTCAATACACATAAGATAACTATGACAAGGATTTAACTGAAATTAAAGAACAATAAGAAATAACTATTTGGTAAAATAAAAATACAATAAAGAGAAAAGCTTGAATAAATGAAACTTCACGGAAACTCGAAGAACTAACTAACTTCGAAAAATGAGACAAGTTAGGCGTCAGAAGCAAACGGTAATTAATATATGTGAAATTTTCTCGGGATTCGAACCGGGAAAGAGTTGGCTCCATGCCGACGTTTCGACAGCTCACTCCGCTGCCGTTCTCAAGGTGATGAGCGCTTTGACAAAATCCGATCCTGGTAACACCTTCTCTACCGGAATGATGTATTCAAGTCGACTTGATTTTTTCAAGGCGCTCATCACCCTCTAAAAGACAGCGGAGTCAGATGTCGAAAGTCAGCATGGAGTCAACTCCTACACGATTAGAATCGGGGGAAAATATCATCTACACTGTTCACCAGTGAAGTCTGAAGTCATTTATAGATGATTGTCATGCATAACAAACCCCATTATAAGGAAGTAGAAATATTGTAATTTTTTTGAAAAAGATGGATATTAGGTGGTATAAGTTTTGGAAAAAATGATACCACCTATCAGGTGTACGCTATTATAAACATAAATCCATCAACAAAAGCTGTCAGGAAGAACTTGAATGTAAGGAGAGCAACGTTTCCATAGAAGCATTGACTAACCGTAATGTTAAGTAGTAAAGGTTTGATTAAGTTGTTGAGTATGTAGTTAACAAAAAATAAGAATTTAATTATTTTAGGTTATGGAAACATGGAAAGAGAGATTATTGATGTTTATCACAGAAACGCTAAGAAAATCATAAGGTTAGAAATCTTAAAAAAATTGATCGATTTCCTAATTTGAAAATCGGATCATAACTCTATGTAGAAGCATATTAAGTGGTAAATTCACTGCTCACAGAGAAACTAAAAATCGAACGCAGATACTTGTCTGTATAAGATTTTAATCACCAGAGAATCTTGAGTGGATATTTTTCAATTGAAAAAATATGATTTTTTTATTTCAGAACTAGAGGGAAACAATTGAAATGGTTTGTATATTAACTTGGAGTTGAAATTTCTATTTAATGTAATCCTTTCGTGATGAAATAAATGCGTTAAATCGCACAACTTAAAAGGACTCAAACATAAAATAAAATGTATTGTATTAGATCACCATTTTTCTCTAAAAAAGAAAGTAATTTATATTCAAGATTTTGGTTCGTACGTGGAGATCGACGACAGTTTTTTTTATTCTACTATCTAGAAACGCTAAGAATTAATGAGACAGACTGTGGCGCCATCTTTTGGAGTGTAGGATCGTTACAAGTTATAACATTTCAAATATCTCTAGCGTTCTCTTAATCCAATAATATATCAATCACATTCTTTAACCCTTAATGCATTTATAAGCCTAAACTTTATATTCCTTAGTGAACCGGTTACTAGGCCCCAAAACGTTGCGTTAAAAATAAGGGTTTAGGGTAGTTTAAAAATATTTTTTCAATTTCTATACAATATATCAGATAAAAACGCCGACCCACATTCCATAGGGAAAAGAATAAATTTATAATAATTATCAAAACTCTGTGGAAACCTAATACTATACGTTTAGCGGTCTCACTGTTCAAGTAAAAATTAAGGGTATTTCAACATACGTTTTCTAAAAAATACCTATGGTAAAAGTATGATATATTTTAGGAGATCAAAAATCCAATCACTCAATCGGCGTTTTTCGCAGCGTTGTTGCTATATTGCCTGTTCAAAAGCATTTTTTAATTCATTTTAATTTTAATTCAACGTCACATAATAACTATAACGTCACAGGACCCCTTCGTTTCCAATGCCCAAAGTCACCAATCTTTATGTTATTATAAGACGATAGTTGATAAAATATCACCATTTATTAAGTTTATGCATACTTACTCCATGATATCACAAACGAATTGTGTTAGAATAAAACAAAAGGTCTTGATGCTATCCAATACCATTGTCGTATCTACCATATCGTACCTAGTCACAAAAAAATAGTTAGAATTTCGGCATCTCTGAATATTAAATCGCCTTTTAAAAATGGCTCCTAGATTGTACTGCAGGCAACTTTAACCTACAAGCAAGGTTGAACGTCTTTTAAATAAAGACCGTGAGTTTTATCACTTAATGCAGCAAGGCTGAGGTTATAGTTAAAAGTTAATTAGCGCGACATTCTTAAGGTGGCGCAATAGAGGTGTTCGATTTAAAAAAATGAGTTGAGAATCCAAAATTCCGTTTGTGCAGACTAATGTCTCCTTTAGGAGTAGTAAGGAGAAATACTCGCTAACGTAAAACAAATGAAGTCATAGAAAAAAGTTTAATGCAGCAAGTTGATGAAAATATAGGATTAAAAGTATAAAGAGAAAAGTACATGAATATGTTGTACAATACGTAATATATTCACCTTTTGCTGAAGAGCTTAGTCTATAGTTAACAACTTAAAAAGAGGAAAGGTTTTGAGCGTTGGAGTGTGATTCCATAGAGAAATCGGTCAAGCGTGGATAATGACCAAGGAAGTATTACCACCAGGAGAGGAATTAAAATACATGAATAAAGAAGAAACACACTATGTAACAAATTTTTTGTCCTCACCGTGTCTTCTTAACAGTGCATTATTGATAACAGAATGAAAATAGAAAACAGGGTAAACCATGGATGTACTACATCGAACAAATCGTTGGGGTGTTCAAAGATAAAGATTATGTAGGAAAAAAACTGTAACCAGAGCGTTGACTTTACGTTTAGAGTTGCAATAAACCAATCATTACTTTCAAGACATCTTTTAATGAAGTCCCAGAGAATAATTTTTAACTATAAACCAAAGTATGATACCTCAAATAAGGTTATGTACCCAAAATTATATCATTTCGACAGGACTTTAATTACAGCAGATTTATAAGCAAGTTTAATGTGTTTTTTCGTGTATTGGTGATTTTTAAGAGCAAACTCAGTAAAAAATCATCCTTCACGATTGCACAAAATAAAACTTTGAGTGGCAATTATTTTAGATGAACTGACAATCACCCAACACTCACGCTCGTTCTAAATAGTCCAACAATTTTTAATTAGAATAACCTCAAACCTCTGGCGCATATCCTAAATCGGCGCACAATGAGAAATAAGAAATAGTACCATTTCGTAAATTTACAAATACATTATTTTAAGATACCTTTAAAAAATAAATGCAATTTTATAGATTATATACATCGCTCCGGATTCCCAAACTTTCGGATAAACGTTATGAGTTCCGTTTCGATGCTTACTTGGTTGTTAATGCAGAGCTCCATCGGATTCACTTAGGTATTCTATCCTAAGTCTTCTTCATAAATTTTTCCCTAACGGACCTGGAAACTGACGACGGATGCCGAGTCCATCCGACGGATTTAACCGTGGTCTCTTTTTCGTTTTTTGCAAAAGAAAAATTCAACTGACGCATTGATTCTATTTATCACTCCACCATTCCCACTCATAGCTTTATTTGTCTTATGAATCTATCATTTTGGCGAAGTTAATTACAATATCGCAAGGACAGTTCTTGCAGCAATGAATAAGACTAAATCTTTGTTAAGCTTGATGAATTTAAGTATGACGTAAAATAAGACAATAACAAAATATGTTGATGCAGATTGAAATTCTTCTCTGCGAAGTTCGCTCATGTTAAGCTGCGTGAAACATACCATTCTCGGACAGGATTCTAGGAGTTCTTTGTTGATCATGCTTATTTACGAAAGTTATGTGGTTGACATATTTTGTACAGAAATTCTTTATATTGTTTGTACGAGATTGGGTCTTGTGGTTATTGTTAAGATTAATTAATAACGCAGCGTCTTCCTATCTTAAAATTGCTATTGACTGAAAAGAATTTGCATTTTCGTTTCAATTAAGCATTTTATTAATGCTAATTTGCGATTGCGATGTGTACATTTCGGTGCATAGGAGGTCGCGACCTGTCAAAACTGTGGTCTTCATTCTCGTGTTGTCATTCGTGTGCTTTATGTATGTGTATTTCTGACCTCAGCTTCGGCAGTCTTAGCTTAGGGTCTTCCTTTATTTGAAGATACCTGATGTAACGCCGAGGAAACTTTTTTGGCAATCAACATAATACGCTGAGGATAAAACGTGACGAGTGCAGGCGTTCCATGTACAATTCATTATTTCCCAATGTATCTGATTTTTTTAAGAGCGATCAGAGATTAGCATACTTTCCGTAAGTGCAAAACGGAGCACAAGTCGTTTTTATTTCCCTCTACTCCACTTATTTATTATTTAATTTAATGAAAGCATTAAATTTTAATACAAATTTGAGACATTTGATGAGGATAGACCGTTAATTATCATGTCTCCAATTGCAAAAAAAAATATATTTATCAGTAGATAATACAATTTATAACTCATCACCAAATAATTTAAACTGAAAAGTTTACTTCTCAGTACAAGCATAATAAATATGTATCACTTGCATTTGCTAAATAATCACATAAAAATCAGCCGAAGGAACTGAAAACAAAATTTATTTACAATAATTTACATCGCTAATATTTTCAATTATGCTACGTGATGTGTTTCCTTTGTAAAATTGCGCATATATTTCGTAACCCGAATTGAAATATATGGTTTTCTTCGTAAATCCATATTTTAGAGAAGATAAAGTTTCAGGAGAATGCACCTCTGATATTATTCAATCAAAAAAAGATCGAAATAACTTCTGAGACTTCAGATGTTTTGGGGAATAATTGAACGGCATTTGTCTTAAAATACACCATTATATAGAGACATCATTTTGTTTTACAAATTATCTAAATCATCCATACCCGTTATAGCAATGACTTGTTCTCTCTCTGCTTTTTCCATCAATATTTTCCCATGTCGTAACCAAAGATATTTATAATTTTTCTCCGTTCTGGCTTGTTTAGCGGCAAGGAAAACCTTTCGCTTATCTGCACATAGCACTTCATTGACGTAAATTGGGGTGTCCAGGATACTGTGGTCAAGGTGACTCGTGGAAAACTCCTGTGGAAAACTAGACTATTTTTCCTGCTAGAATCATCCTTTGTTTTTTCCGGATGAATTTCATGTACTCTCCTGCTGAATAATTGCTTTTAATTCGAAAAGAGAAAAGTTATGCCCACCGACACTTCCCAAGACAACCGCAATTCCTCGAATTTCCGAAACACTAACATTTCGGGGTTCTCCTCTATGAAGCGCCCGCCTCGTTGCGTTTTAGAGTGGAGTCACCACTCGCGTCCGGCCTGTATCAAGGTCGCTATACCCCCCTTAGCAGTTCAAGGTCACTTTACGCATAGGTATAATGACGTTTGCCTGTATAAATCCGGACAACCGGCCCTGGAGGAGGAGGGACGTGTTTTCGGCGGTGCCGAGGAGTTCGGCCGTGAGTGCAAGTAGCTATTGAGTTAGCAGTGTGAGCTATGTCCTATTCCCTTACTTCCTTATACTATCCCATCTCCCGATTTACTACGATGACAGTGTGACCGAATGTTGAGCACCCTGTACAGTGTAAGGAAATCAAACAGCTACGGCTTGCGCTGGTTCCCCTTTCTCCTCCCCGTTACTCTCTCCCCGCCGAGTGCAGACGGAATTCGTATCATCTCCTTTCCCGTATCTGCACTGCTGTTAGTACTTGCCTGGAGGAACATGCGACCTAGCTATGCCGGGGCCGCCGTTGCAACACTGCTTAAAGAATCCACTTATACACAGTTAAATTGTTCTTGCAGATTATTCGCTCGCCTCACAAGGCATTTGTTTTCATCAACGAGACTGTCAAATGTAGCACAGATACTTGAAAGGGAGTCATTATTGATAGCAGTAATATTACTGCTCTCGTTGATCAACTCTCCAAGCCGACATATCACTACGTAGTTTACTCAATTCTTTTATTTTGGAATGTGTAAGCGCATCTTGGTCATCCTGAGTCACCTTGATACAATCCCGTAACTCCTTTATAACTGGACCTGTACTCCCTGGTTGAATACTGCCTCGGAGAGATAGCGCCCCTAAAGGTAAAATTAGGGTAACATTGCAACGGGTGGAAAGAATTTTGGTAATGCAGGTTGGGCAGCCCCAGCATTGAATCGTATCCTCCGTTTTGCAAATCAGCCTCGCTTGGAGCGTCACAAGTAAGACGAAGAACTCTATCACGAATGCCGCGGGTCACCGTTTTCAGGATACGTTTAGATATGAAACCGAACTCAGAACATGCAGGCATTGTGGAGACCACCACTTCACAACCCCTTATAAAACTCACTCAATCAGTCAAGGGTCGAAGACAAGACAATGGGAACACTACACGTTCTTTCGCCACAAGTTCTCAATTAACACAGGGGAGGAGGAAATATAGGGTAAATATAAGTAAATAAAACATTAGGTGTGTGACTTTCCTCAAATTTTCCTTATTCCATTATTTGATCACGATATCATATTGATGACATCGAGATCAGGCGGAGGTTTTGGAAAAGTTTCAAAAACTCACCCTTCAGGGTCACTCATTCTGTAGAATACGGATTCACATCTTATTTTAGTCCGATCTTGAAATGTGAAGTTAAATTCAAAAGGCTTTGTAAAAGTGAGTAAAACTTTCATCCCATTCACAGCTTCGTCGTGTTTAGGCAACTTCAAGAATAAAACTCACTGCCCATTAATGAGCTAAGACTAATAAGCAATAACTTAGTAATCCCGTCCCTTCCTCACTAACTCTGGAAGCAATGCGTAAATAAACGGGAGAAAGTCCCCGCGGCGCCACTTCATGAAATTTTTTTCAGCATTTTAATGAGAAGACCACCATCATTTAAAGAGACCACCATCATTTAAATATTATAAATTTTTTTGAAAGCTAAACTTCTTTATTTGAGCATATTTGAGACCCAAATAAACCAATTGAGTAAAAAAATCCCGTTGGAAAAGCTTCCCAAAATTCTGCCCGATAAAAGGTTAAATAACACACCTTTAAGTTTTCCCATTCCCAAGTTTGTGATTAAATTAATGAAATAGTGTTAAAGAACTCAAAACAAATAAAACTTTTATAAGAATTAAACTTTTTTCCTGAAAATAATTTCCATATCCTGGTGCGAAAAAGCACTTGTTAAAGGGTAAAACACATTTTATTCGGAAGTTGTAGATGCAATCCATATTCTATTATTAGTCATGGTGGCTATCAATTATACCTACCAGCACCAACTTTCGAAATTCAGTTCCTTTTTGATCAAATTACCAACTATTTCACATGTAAACCAAGCGAATTACGATCCCATATTTGAAGGAGAAAGCCCTTCAATTTCAGGTTGTCTCCTCGAGTAATATTTTATTTTTTTTCAACTTTTGGAAGACATCCGCTTATAAGTGTATGAGACCACAGAGTATCCTCCGTCTGATAATTTCATGAGCGATGCGGAATCTGCCATTCCCGAGTAAGAAAAACTGTTTTTCGAAACTGTCGTTCTAAGACACAAACGTTCCTCTCTCGATTACCAGAAAAAAATGTTCCTTTTTCACACGCTATTATATCAGCTGCCCGACCAAATTCGTTCATTTTCACTGTCATGACATCAGTTGGTACTTATTAATACCGAAAATTTGGATCAAAACACCTTGTTAACCTGTGCTCGTCTCTTGGAATTTCATGCAGTTACGATGTCGCAACTCGACTTGAAAATTCAGCAGTCCTGCGGGAACAGACCTTCCCACCCATTCAAAAAACTTTTTTCATGAAGTTTGCCTTTGATAACGCTGATGTGAATGCATGCACCTTGGATGGTGAAAATACATTTCATGAAATGGGTGGCATCATGTGCATAACACCACACTCAGCTCTGTTGCTCGATGAAATTATTCCACGCTTGAAGAAAGCTATATCTGCTGACACAATAAGGTCTTGCAATTCCATCAAGCTTAAACGTTGTAGCGTAACAAAAAATTCTGGCTTGTCAGCGGTCTCGATTAGCGAACTGTGTGCCCTTGAATAAATACTGCCCTCGGCGCCAGACCTCATGTGGTTGTATGAAAAGTGGTCAGACATCCCAGGCCTACCTGGTTGGAATAGGTTTATGAAACAGTTGACTAGTGAACTTCCTTTTTCACGCTCAAAAGTGATTTTCCTCCCATTCATCCGCTCACCACCCTCTGATTATGACACAGTGTTGACAGCGCTTATGGAAGCCAATGAAAGAACTAAAGCTCAATCACAGAAGACTTGCTTTGTCACATTTGATCAGCCCCTGTACTTAAAAACCCGATATATTGTAGAGACTGGTCAACATCCTGAGCTGGGCAGTGTTGCTGTGAGACTTGGAGGCTTTCATCTCCTCATGTCGTTCATGGGTTGCATTGGTGTAATAATGGCTGGGAGTGGCTTGAAGAAGTTATTTTTTGCAATCTACGCTGACCATAGCGCCGAGAAAATGTTGAACGGCCACGCATATTCAAGAGCGGTTCGAGCTCATACTCTCACAAACCTTGTATTAGCTGGAGTACTTAAGAGGGAGGAGAAACTAACTGAGGAGGAACATGAGGCGATTAAAAGCATAATCGATGAAACTAAGAGGTCTCTTATCCTCGGTGCCGAAGAAAGGGAGTCCTATCGGATTATTCATTCCAGGTTCAAAATTATTTGGGACCTGCTTGAAAATAATAAGCCAACATCAAAACTTTGAGTCCAGTACTTCCGTCTCACAACCTTTATGAAGCAGTTTATCCAGGCGGAGTGAATGGGAGACTGGAAGCTCCATCTGGAAACGGTGAGCAAAATGCTTCCCTTTTTTACTCAGTGGGCCACTTCTTCTACGCCAAGATTGCGTGGCCGAACCTGCAAGACATGGCGGCTCTGGAGCAAAGGATGACACCTACTGAGTTCAGCAGATTTATAAATAGAGGATTTACTATCCGCCGCTCCAATAACTTTTGTAGTGGCCTCTGGTCAGACTTAACCATCGAGCAGACGCTCAAGAGGTCAATGAAAAGCAGTGGCGGACTTATGCGTGGCCGTGAAATATCGAACAGAGTGCTGGCTAGATGGACCACAGGAATGGTGTACATGCTGAACATATGCGAAGAAGTAGAACGCTTTTGTGGCATCACTTGTGCTACTTCCGAAATTGTATCAGAATGTGTGTCGCTAGCTGTAGTGAGTTGTAGTGGCCAGCTGTAGTGATCATCGGGGAGAATGTCGATCTTCTTGTTCTTCTGATTGGTCTGGGGTCGAACGATACAAACGTTTTCCTTCACAAAAGTGGTAGAGGAGAGAATGAATGTATCAACTACTCCAGCACGTCATTCGCTCGTGGAATAGCCAAGTACCCCCGTGGATTCGCACTGTTTATCCACGCTTTCAGCGGGTGTGACACAACCTCTGCCCCTTTCTGCCAGGGGAAAACGAAGTTCTGTTCCAAGTTTGAAAAGAAGCCAGAGCTAGTGGAGCAGGTTAAAATATTCCTCCACCCAGAAGCCACTCATGAGGCAATAGCTACAGCAGGCGTAGGTGCCTTGTGGCTATATATGTAGGTCCTAAGAATGAAAATTTTAACGGACTACGCTACTTACGTATTGTCAAGTCCGCGGCCGCAGCGAAAGTGAATCTGCCTCGTCATCTCCCAACCACTGACGCTGCAAAATATCACGCATACCGTATTTACCATCAGGTACAGAAGTGGTTGGGAGTGAAGAAATAAACCACCGATTGGTGATGAAAAATGATGGCTACCGGACTAGCTTCCATCACCACCGACTTGGAGCCTGCCCCACTGCTACGGATGCTATCGTGTAAATGCAAAAAAGGGATGTGCTGGAGGATGGCAGTTGTCGCAAAGCAGGATTGAAATGTTCGGCGTTGTGAAGTTTTTGCAGCGGCAAGTCCTGCCAGAACGTCCCTTCGTTGGAACTTGGCACATCAAACAGCAAAGATGACGATCCTCCGGTCGAAACAATTGTCTTGATAAGCTATTCGATAGTAAAATCATAGCAATTCTAAGTCTAACCCAATTATTAATCTTCAGATATTACTTTTAAATTATGAAAAGACACTATCAATCACTATTTTATAATATTTTAATTATTACTTGTTCATGATCAGCTTTCGTCAGGGGTGGCGTCGTGAAAAACCATCGAAGTTTCGCAGCCAGGGCCTTCAAAAATAACAAACATGCTATAATGTGGCAAAATTTTTTCCTTGGTCAAAAATGTCATTAGTTTAGTTAAATTTGTCCATTTATATGTGACACAAAATCGCATAATCATGCACGGCATTTACCATAATTTCTACCAAAATCACATTTTCGAGAGAACAATTTAACCTACGGTTATAGTTAAGCCTTTAAAGTAAAGATAATTTAATTTGTTACAATATAAGTTACTATAGTTTTTATGATAGGACAACTACTTTGGCCAATTATTGGCTAAGAACATGACTTAATCGAAAAAATTTAACTTTTTCCAAAACATTGCCCTATTTTGAGGAGCTGTATATCCGAAACTTTTAAACGTACGAAACTGTTTTAGATCTCATTTTGTGGGATATGTATTCATCTTTAAAAGTTGTAATAACTAATTACTCCAAGAAACGCATAGTTTTGGAAGAAAAAAGCAAATATCCAAAAAATGTTCTAAATTTTCGCAGTTTTTTGTCCTCCCCGGGGGTCGCACAGCTCTTTCGGAGTTGCTAATCTGGATTTTTAATATAGGCACTGGTCCTAACAACATATAAAACAAATCAGAACTACTGGAATTTTTGCATTAGCTCATGTAAGATTCGACTGACCCATAGGGGGAATCCGTCTTATCTGTAAAATTAGTTTGGAGTTTTACGGATCTTGATGGCTTCCTTAATTATCCTTGGGAATTATCTGCTCTCTATAGTAATGACCTTGCTTCCTCGAAGTTCACCGAGTGACCAGATTGACTCCAAACGTGTTCTGCGATTGCGGACGCTTTGAACTGTTTATTCTTGGTCGTACTATGATGTTCCTTCAGTCGCACGTTGAGTGACTTTGACGGATCTCAGTTGTAATATTGGCCGCATGAGCAATGCACTTGATATACTCCTTTGTGGAGTCCCGGAGGGGCGGCGTCCTTCGGTCCGGGTAAGGTGTATGCTATCTTGGTCACGCAGTTCAACAGTGAAGGCGGATACCCCCTACACGGGGCATGGAGACGGATCATTGATGTTCCGCGCAAAACAAATGCAGCACCACGATAGGCAACAACACAGGCGCAGATTTTACGCCAAAATCTAGCCTAAATAAAGCGGAAGAAAAAGCTTTCTCGACATCCTTTACCTGAAGACGCCAGCAGGACAGCCGGCAAAACTGTCGTACATAATTTAAAACTTGAACGCGGCCGCAACCCGGAAGATGCCTCCCATTACAATTTTTACTCCATACTTCTTACAGACGCTGAAATTAAAAAAAATTAAATTCGAATATGGTATCCATTGTAACTAGGGAAATATCTCGCACAAACTACCTTAAACCCCTCGGAGGCCCTACCGCAAAGGAAGCCTTTTCTAGAGCTAACGCGGATCCCTGCACACTTTCCCTAGGTGGGCATAGTACGTGGACAGACACGGGTAGATAGCACGATCCCTCTATCAACCTTCATGCGCACGGAGAGCAGTCGTATCCCTACCTTGAGTTTTAACTCCAAGCTCCACCGGTGGCAGCACGTCCTCTCTCTCCATCGCCGATCCCTCGACGCACACGAAATTTATACAATAAGCACTAATGCACACATCACTAGAATGACCATGCACTTTTTAAAATTACTTTCACTTTTTCATATGCTTCTGCGGAATGCCATCCCTTTCGAAGAAATCAGTAGTGGTCGACCGTCATGAAGTTAAGAGCAGTGAGTGAAGAGTTTATAGTTCAGCAAGAATTAACGAGTGTCAAAGAAGACGACACGCTTCCTACAAAAGCTACGAGTGAGAATAGTCAAGAGTAATGAAGCCTGTAAAAATATTTAACGCTGAAAAAGAAAAGAAATCGCTTAGGCATAGTCAGCAATCACTCGACAAAATGGGAGTATAAAGCCTAATTGGGTAACTTCTTGAGGTTAAACGCGTTGAAGTTCCCATGAAATAAAATAATGCAGGTAGTTCCACGTAAATATTATTCGTCAATGCAGGAAAATTTGAAGTCAAAAATATTCAAAAAAATATATACAGAAAATAAAGAACGCTTGATAGACCAACCACTTCTACAGCGGATTACATCCGATCTCCTTCGGTAACGGCTTTCGATTACCAAATGCAACCCGGATATAACTTCGAGCATTACAGGATATCACGACTGTTCACGGCATAGCATTGCTGTTAGCAGTATGAGAGGAGTTTCAAACGAGTACTCGCCTAATACACGGGCAATTGGGGAGAATTAAGGGGGCGGGGCTGCTAGCAGGGGATGTGGGGTTGTGGGTGAAGTCTCCTTAGCGTGTGAGAAGAGGGGAAAGGGGCAGAAGTTCACAGAGGATTTTTTTCCGAAAAAGAGAGATAGTAGGGGAACAGTGCAAGTTTTGTACTGTGAGTCAATGCGATATATGATGATGGTGAAATAACAGGAGATACGGGGAGTGACTGGCCCCCGGATTCAAAAGACAGACGAGATTCGAATAGGGGACTTCGAGCCCCACGGCTCATTCGCCAGGACGAAAGTCACCGCCCGCCTCAACACATACCCTGCTCCAGTTCATACGACCGTATAGACCGTGGGCCCATAACACTAGGGGGATCGATTATCTACGCTGTCATCTACGCTTATCGATTATCTACGCTGCTTTGAGCCATGGGCGTAAATCCGCTCCGAAGGTCACTGCACCACAATCGCGTGGAGAGAGACAAATGAAAGCAGACGGAATTCTGCCACCCGTGCGCCCCATTCAACATTATCTCGCCGCCTAATATCTGCCCTAGCCAATTAATGAAAGTCAGCCCTGTTTTGGCTGTTTCTCTGTTCCCATCCAGAACCTCGACGAATTTTTACCTTGCTATCCGAATATCAATGAAAATATATGTAGTTCGTACTAACGTGCATCAAATGTTTCCAAAATACATTATATTGGAAATATATAGGAAAAAAGTTGAACATTATATTCTTTATAACACGAGTGAAAGTAAAAGAACTAAAATGTAATTTGAAATCTTTTTATATTCTAGTTTCCGTTTCATTCTAATCTAGTATAGATTTCATCGTATTTTAATGTTGACATTTATAATATTTTACTTCATATATTGCGGATGGTTAATATGCTCGAAATATTACATAGGTTATGTAAGGTTTTAGAAAAAAAAATTAAATGCACCCTGTGGAAAAAAATATTGTTAATGTGTGTCCAATAAAATGATTTTGGCAGCAGAGTTTTGTAAAATGAATTATTTATGTAATTGCATTTTCTGAATTGGATTTATGCACTAAGTAGAGAGTACTCCTGGAAAATGTCTTTAAATATATGAGATGTAGAGACAGAATACTTACAGCATATACACTTAATACAGTATATAACCAGCAAAATATATACACAGTTATAATTTTTTTTAAATATGGTGAAAGTTGCCGACATTTTACGTTACGATTTTAATTACAATTATAGTCTTTCCCACGGGGATACGCGCTCGGAAGTAATACATTGTAGAACACGATTCAAAGATACCACTTTACGATACGCGTTGAAATTTTATCTTTCTGGAATTATATTCTCTATGCATTGCTTTAGAGCACTCACCTAACGATGAACTCACATAAATCCCATATAATTATGTAAAAATAGAAATAAGAAAACCAGTCATCATGAAGATTCAATCGCACTGTGCGTGCGCGCCCGCGTAAGGTATTTTGTGGAAGAGCCACACTCAAGGGGCCAAAGATCCGTTTGGCCCCTTGGGGGGGCCCCACTGATCTAGATGAACAGTAATTTAATACAATCTTTTGACAAAGGTTTATTCGTATGCCTTTTGATTTTACTAAAAACGTCCTAAAATATTCTATAAAAACCACGATCTCAGAATTTTCTTTTTTCTTTTGGTTATTTCCACAGACAAAATTGCCAATAATTCATCATAATGCCGGAATGGAGCTCGGAAGAATCTTTAAATCCATTTTTCCCACCCCTGGATTACTAGGCACTATTCATGCCTGGATTTGAAAATGAATGACAATCAAAAAACAATAGATGTGTTATTTTTACGAAATCTTTACTGAAGTGAAAGCACTGCTTTAACCTTAGACTGACTGAGTTACTTACAGACTTTGCAGCTCGGATTTCCAACACAACTTTTCTTCTTCTCAAGTTTCACGGTGGCGCTTTCTTCCTGATTTCTTCCAGCAACTATATTCATGGTTTTCTTAAATTTAATCTTCAAGTTTTTCTAAATTTACGTAAATTTCTTTTTATTCGTTTCTACACAGTACAGCATTCTTGCCAGATATTCCTTCTCTGTCAGGATAGCTAAATCAGCTAAGCGTAATGTGCTCATTATTTCCTTTCGCATTTTTCATCCTGTTTTCGACTTTTCGTTATTTCATTTACGGCTTTTTGATTTTAAATATTGAAGGTTATCGGATAAAAACATGGATCTTGAATAAAGGTAGATGGCTATTTCCAATGCTGGAGCATAGGTGGCCGGTGATGTAAACATGAGGTCACGTGCTTTGTGGCAAAGAAGTGGCGGCGTTCAAATGCTTTGAAACAATTCGGAGCACAAACCAAGAAATTCATGCTGAACGAAACCAGTATGTGCTTTGAATATGGAGTCGCTTATTATACGATCACTCTACCTATCCACTGATCCCTGATCTGCCATATATTATGCCGGTTTTTCGCATCATTTAATTTTTCTTTTTACCTTAAAATTCCTTTTTTTTCCCGAGCTTTAAAAATGCTTCCGCTTAGCTATAAACTCTTCTCATGATGCAGTATTACATTGAATAATGACAAGGATATATTTCGTTGTCTCGGGAGTAACTTGGTGTAACATTCTTAACATTTTAAATGAAAAGTAAAACGTAATTATACTTAATTTATGTGAAATTATTTACTTATACTTTTCATTTACAATAAAAAGGATCGTTAGAAAAACAAGTTGGCGGCATAAATATGATGCTTGCGGCTGTTCAAATAAAATAATTATGCATAAACTTGAATGCTTATAGCCCTGAGACTGCGAAATATTTCGTAGCAAGTGTCAAAAGGAGTGTAATAATAAAGAAGTAATAATATAAAATATTTAAGACGAAACAGTACTTCAATCGTTAATCAATCGGAAAATTATTAGGTAAAATACCGGCCAAGCTAATCATAATTTGGGATTATTCAAAAGTGTCCTCGGCAAGTGCGACGATAGAGTAAGGGAAATGAGCTGCATCTCCCTTGTTAGACCGCACGTGGAATACCCTGCCAGTATTAGGGATCCTTAATGGGGTAGGCTTGAATACCGAAATGGACCGTGTGCAGAGAGGATCGCTAAGACAAGTACGTTAAAGGCCGTTAAGCTAACCTTGTCAGTGTTACTGACATTTTGAAGCAACTGGGATGAGACCTTCAGACCATCGATTACAAACTAGAGTAAATTTATTATGTTAGTTCCAAACTGATTTATTCTCTGACGAAGTTAATGATATTTGAAAAAATTTGACTTACTGCGGTTTATTAGATCATGAGACTAAAATTAGAAGACTAGACTGCAGAACGGAGAAAATTAAAATGTCATTTTTTCCGCAAACGATAAGAGTCCATAACAGCTGCCAATGAGACTTTTAACTAGGTTTGTCGATAGGTAATGTTACTCTTACATTTAGTATTAGTAGTGTTCTCTAATACTTGTATCATTATAGTCTACCCAGTACTTACAGCATGTCGTGCATGTTTCAGCATAACTCGTGAATCTCTCTCCGTTTAAGTAGTTGTCAAAAACAAAATTACTAACGGTCCCGCTGACATTGTTAGCATATATGTAGTGGAGTGCATGCTTGATAGGCTTAGCCTCCTACAATCGTTAGCGATTAATGCTAATGCATCAATATTCATAGTCACACTAACTTTAAAGAATAATGTAATGCATTTTCGTGACTACAAACCCTCTGCCACACACCCTTGAGGTGGCTTACAGGGCTTATTTTGCAGATATATATATGTCCTATGAATATGACTTCAATCTCTCAAACTCCCCTCTTGATGTATGAAACTGATCTGTCAATGATGAATACCAATCTGCACATATTTGCACGATTACATTTTCGCTCTAAAGGAGATGACTTGTTCTATTAAACTTTCCTAAAATTTCACTTTTTTAAATTCAGACTGAACACAAATTTCAGTCATTGCATCTGGTTTGCAATATTATTTGCCTCCCGTTTAGTGTCACCTTTCTGCAACTGACCATCAGTAAAATATTCCAAAATCTTGAAGAAAAAGTTGATAATTCCGGCCGTTTCCACAGCATGTACTTCCCATCAGGAGCCTGAAAGTGATTTCAACACTTTTTTATTTCCAAGGCAATCTTTAAAAATTCTCCACTTAGCAGTCGAGGCAGAAAAGAATGAGTATAGTATTTTTCTTCATCAGATGATGAGGTAACATGGAAAGCGAAGGAATAGCATTTGACTTAAGCCAGCGGCCACCGAATCTTTCTTGAACAAAACAAATCTGGAAAAATATTTCGAACGAAGTTTAGAACAAACCATTGGCACAAATGTATCCCTTTTAAAAACAATTATTCACATTCTTTTAAGTTCTTCGTCAGTAGGAAAATTATTGCACGTGGAAGAGGTAATACATATGTATGAGTTTATTTACGAATGAATAAAGAGAGAATCTGGAGAGTGATAATAACCAGACAGTTGAGCAAGTGAGATATTTCTTGATATCCTCTCACCGTTAACAAATATAACTCAAACTCTCGCGATTATTCTCCGAAACCATTTTCATGTAGAAAGGTATATAGACCTGGATTGGCTCGTCTGTTCAAAGATATTCGGCTTCCTTTTGCAAATAATTCATTGCAACCGTAAGCACGGCAAAAGTGAACCGTGTTACACCGTCGAGACTTGTCGAGATCTGCCACAAAGCACGTGACCTGGCTTATCCCTCCCTCATGTTCATGACGTGATGCTCCTTCTACCTATATTCAAGGTCTTTTGTTACAAAGCACATCCTTATCACTCAAATTTCCTCAATGTTGCTTCCTCCGAATCACCACCACATTTAATCACTGCCATCTGTACTGCATATTACTTTTCTGTCATAAAATGACACTCCTAAGCTCTTAAGTGTAGCCAGCATTCTGTTCCTCTCCACACTGTCAAATGATTTCTCTAGGTCAATGAAGCGTGAATACGTGGACAGCTATCTTTGCATACTTCACTCTATGATAAGTATCAGGGCCAACGTAGCTTCTATCGTTCCTCTCCTTTTTATGCATCGTACTTTTTATTCTAAACTAACTTTTCCTGATCACCATCCAGGATATCTTTCATCTTCTATTCCATCCTCCTGCTGATCATTCTGGTTAAAAGTTTGATTGCATGTAAGGCTATTTGTTCTGAAATATTAACATCTCTCGGATCTTTTATTCTTTGGGGGTAGGTGTTATCACATTTTTTATAAAGTCGATTGACATTTGCTCAGTTGAGTAGGTGCCACAAATTAAGCTGCTTAACTTATCCAGGATTCTCACTCCTGCATACTTATGGAAGTCCGTGGGAGTTTCATCATATTCTAGCACCTTCTGCTCTCATGCAGTCCTTCATGGAGCAATAACTTTCAAATCATAATATGGATTATCTTTCTTCATCTTTCATATCCCCATCATCTAGAATGCTGCATTGTAATAACTTTCCGATGCTAAGTTTCTCCAGATACTCTTTCCATCTCTGCGCTTGGTCTCATTTACAATGAGAATGTCATTTTTTTCTCTCAGAATGACATTTACTTTAATTGGGCGTTCGATAGTCAACACATTACATTCTCGTTTCCACACTCATATTTTTTCATTTTACATGTTCTTTTTATCCACTTTCCTCTGGCCCTCCTTGATTTGAGGCCGATTTTTTTCCTTATATTTTTATACATCTGCTGTCCCTCATCTGAATAAGAGTTTTTGTTCTTTCCTCCTTTATCTATTAGGACCAGTAATTTCTGTTTAATCCAAGTATCCCTATTATCTGTTTTCCACCTGCCTACTTTCTCTTCTGCTGCATTAAAGATCTCTTTTCTGATCACTTGCCAAGTGTGTTTATTTTGTATCGATTTCAACCTTTTCGGCTTTGCCTAGATTATTTTGATAGGCCAATATGTTTACAGCTTCCTACAGTCTCTCCACCTGCCATTTATTTTCCTACTTTGTTGACGTTCTTTATTCTTTATATGTTTATACCTCTATTTGTTTTTGTGATGACAAGGCCATATTGAACGGAGACCATAATTAGCAGATGTCCCCTATTTTGATCTTCCCATACCACACCTTCATTCTTTCTTACGTCCTAGGCCTCCTTCTACAACTGCATTCCAGTCTCCAGGAATAATCAGATTTTCATCCCCCTTTCCATTAAATAACATTTCTTCTATTTCGTCGGGCGTGTTCTACTTTAACATCCCAGTTATCTGATGTAGACATATATAGCAGTACCTACTACAATTTGCTCCTAAATTTTAATTTCTAATCTACCTATATTTACCCCATTATTGTATTCATGATTTCTTTTCACTCGTAATCGTCTACTTTTCCTCAGTAATATTCCAACATCTACGCTTCCATCCCTGGATTCCAAGTAGATAATCCGGTAAATGTCACATCGGAAGTCCCATTCTGTGTACCATTAATTTCTTTAATAGTCAAAAACATCAAGTTCCATTCCTCTTGACTACATTTAAACGCTTTCGAGTAGTTCTCGAACTCGAAGTGGCCTCACTGTTCCAGGTACAATTCCTTAAATGCTGCTTATCATTTTGACTTATGTTCTCTCTCGAGTAGCCCTATCCCGGAGATCCTATGGCGGTCTAATTTACCACCGAAATATTTCACTCGAGAGAATTCAATCACGTTTAGAAATAAAAAAATACCAGAGAAATATTTAATGAGCTGCTTCACGCTGGAATTATAAGCTGGTTGTTTCCTATTGCCTTCTATCTCGCACTAATAAAGCCGATTCTCTATATAACTCACCGAGCCTATATTGCAATTGGTGTTGCTTTACTGATTCACGCGAAATCCACTTTCAGTCATATAAAGGAGAGCTGCGGATCCGATCTCCGTGTTCATGGCTGCCTATTAGTTGGTGACAGCCATTCACCAAGTCACAGCACCTTTTATCAGATTTTCTTTGATTTTTCGAATGCTCTCACCCAAAGATGGTCCCCTACACCCTTCAGATACCGCGGATTTTCGCCTTCGTCGTTTCTCCCTTCCTTCCCCTACCGCCTCCGAAATATGTATATATTGTCAGCGCTTCAAAGGATTTCTCTATCTATGCAACAATAAATTGTATAAATTGTGAAATCCTAAAAAATAATGTTAAATGAAAGCAAAACATTAATAAAAGTGAAATTTTATTTACAATATAAGGCATAAAATTTATTAAGTATGAGTAATTCAGGTTTGTTTGTTAAGTCCATATATCATTTGAAGACTTGGAAACGGTTTTACCTTTACAGATTCGATCTTACGTTAATCTACAACCAACTGCAAGGCCAATTTTGCGCGGTCATCAATTTCCTAAAAACTGCAAGTTGTTTCTTTGCTTTGCGGTCAAAAAGTGAGTGCTGTTATTCCACTCGATTAGTATCAAAAAGGAATCCTTGTATTGTTGTGAAAGGGGAAGGTAGCTCTTCATCTTTAATGTTTTCAGTTCAAAGAGCCCTACTGAGCACGTCCTGTAACCGTAACTAGCGTTTTCCGGAGGGTTCTTTTAATCCTTAATCTTTCACGCATTTAGGTACGAACGATGTTGCCAAACGGAAAAACTATCCTTTTTCAACCATCTTGCCTTTCATTTCTGATACTACATTATGGTGGGTAGTGAAGCTTTACTAGGAGACTTTAAAGTTGGTTTTTCTCACGTATTCGAAATCCTTAGCCTAGGAGTCCCTAAGCCTCTCGTATATTAAAAAATCAGCGCTAAAATGCTGTAACATTATGTACTTTAGCAAGAGAACAAAATTAGGTGTCGGATTGCTTATGAAATTTTCTTCTATTCTCATCTTGGAAGGCGCCTTCTAATGCATTGAATTGTAAAGAATTAATTTGTGACAAAACTCGAAATAGTTACCCAATTTACCAAAGGAACATAGTTTAATTTTCTGTCAAATATATCTACATCTAGAGACTACCTTGCAAGCCAACCCAAGTGTGAGGCAGGGGTCGAGTGGTCACCAATACGCCTTACCACACTGTACACTGTACCTTAAAAAAACTATCTCAGGCATAAGATATAGAAAATTGACGGTAGAACAGATAAATAACATGTAATTTTTTCGCACAAAAAGTAGTAAAGATACATCAATTATATGAATCTTTAACTCTCACTAGGCTAAGTCGACTTGTGTTTCACAGAATATCATCATTTTTAACACCAAGCCACGCTCGAAATGTTTCTTCAAATTCTCCAGCATTCATCTTTTGGACGACATGAAGACTAAAGAAGAAATGCTGATGAAGCTGTGGTCAGAAACCAGCGATAAAACTGACAAAGACACGATATTTTTGAGGTCAGAAATAAACATACATAACACACTTGAATGACAACACGAGAATGAAGACTCCACAGTTTTTACAGGTCGCGACATCCTATGCACCGCAATGTACACATCGCAAACGCAAATTAGAATTAATAAAATGCTTAATTGTAACGCAAATGCAAATTCTTTTCAGTCAATAGCAATTTTCAGAATAGGAAGACGCGGTGTTATTATTAATCATAACAATAACCACAAGACCCAATCTGGCAATAACAATATTAAGAACTTCTGTACAAAATATGTCACTACATAACTTTCGTAAATAAGCATGATCAACAAAGAATGACTTATGAAGAAGACTTAGGATAGAATATCTAAGTGAATCCGATGGAGCTCTGCAATAACAACCAAGTAAGAATTGAAACGAAACTCATAACGTTTATCCGAAAATTTGGGAATCCGGAGCGATGTATTTGATCTATAAAATTTGATCTTTGGGTACATAACCTTATTTGAGGTATCATACTTTGGTATACAGTTAAAAATTATTCTCTGGGTCTGCATTAAAAGATGTCTTCAAAGTAATGATTGGTTTTTTGCAACTCTAAACGTAAAGTCAACGCTCTGGTAACAGTATGTTTCCTACATAATCTTTATCTTTGAACACCCCAACGATTTGTTCGATGTAGTACATCCATGGTTTACCCTGTTTTCTATTTTCATTCTGTTATCAATAATGCACTGTTAAGAAGACACGGTGAGGACAAAAAATTTGTTACATAGTGTGTTTCTTCTTTATTCATGTATTTTAATTCCTCTCATGGTGGTAATACTTCCTTGGTCATTATCCACGCTCGACCGACTTCTCTATGGAATCACACTCCAACGCTCAAAACCTTTCCTCTTTTTACGTTGTTAACTATAGACTAAGCTCTCCAGCAAAAAGTGATTATATTACGTATTGTACCGCATATTCATGTATTTTTCGACTTATACTTTTATTCTTTCAATCTTATATTATCATCAATTTGCTGCATCCAACTTTTTTCTATGACTTCATTTGTTTTACGTTAGTAAATATTTCTCATTACTACTCCTAAAGGAGACATTTTGACTGCTCAAACAGAAGTTTTGATTCTCTACTCATGTTTATTTTAAAACATCGAACACTTCAATTGCGCTACCTTAGGCTCCGGCTAATTTGCTTTCAGCCTGGCTGCATTAAGTGATAAAACTCACGGTCTTTATTTAAAAGACGTTCAACCTTGCTTGTAGGTTAAAGTCGCTAGCAGTACATCTTAAGAGCCAAAATATTTTTAAACTACCCTAAACCCTTATTTTTAACGCAACGTTTTGGGGCCTAGTAACCGGTTCACTAAGGAATATAAAGTTTAGGCTTATAAATGCATTAAGGGTTAACGAATGTGATTGATATATTATTGAATTAAGAGAACGCTAGAGATATTTGAAATGTTTTTACTTCTACAGTTCCTACACCTCCAAAAGATGGCGCCACAGTCTGTCTCATTAATTCTTAGCGTTGCTAGATAGTAGAATAAAAAAAACGGTCGTCGATCTCCACGTACGAACCAAAATCTTGAATATAAATTACTTTCCTTTATAGAGAACAATGGTGATCTAAATACAATACATTTTATTTTATGTTTGAGTCCTTTTAAGTTGTGCGATTTTACGCATTTATTTCATCACGAAAGGATTACATTAAATAGAAATTTCAACTCCAAGTTAATATACAAACCATTTCAATTGTGTCCCTCTAGTTCTGAAATAAAAAAATCATATTTTTTCAATTGCAAAATATCCACTCAAGATTCTCTGGTGATTAAAATCTTATACAGACAAGTATCTGTGTTCGATTTTTGGTTTCTCTGTGAGCAGTTAATTTACCACTTAATATGCTTCTACAAAGAGTTATGATCCGATATTCAAATTAGGAAATCGATCAATTTCAAGATTTCTAACCTTATGATTTTCTTAGCGTTTCTGTGATAAACATCAATAATCTCTCTTTCCATGTTTCCATAACCTACAAAAAATAAATTCTTATTTTTTGTTAACTACATACACAACAACTTAATCAAACCTTTACTACCTAACATTGCTCGCGTTACGTTCAAGTTCTTCCTGACAGCTTTTGTTGATGGATTTAGGTTTATAATAGCGTACACCTGATATTAGGTGGTATCATTTTTTCCAAAACTGATACCACCTAATCCACCTTTTTCAAAAAAATTACAATATTTCTACTTCCTTATAATGGGGTTTGTTATGCATGACAATCACCTATAAATGACTTCAGACTTCACTGATGAACAGTGTAGATGATATTTTCCCCCGATTCTAATCGTGTAGGAGTTGACTCCATGCTGACTTTCGACATCTGACTCCGCTGTCTTTTAGAGGGTGATGAGCGCCTTGAAAAAATCAAGTCGACTTGAATACATCATTCCGGTAGAGAAGGTGTTACCAGGATCGGATTTTGTCAAAGCGCTCATCACCTTGAGAACGGCAGCGAAGTGTGCTGTCGAAACGTCGGCATGGAGCCAACTCTTTCCCGGTTCGAATCCCGAGAAAATTTCACATATATTAATTACCGTTTGCTTCTGACGCCTAACTTGTCTCATTTTTCGAAGTTAGTTAGTTCTTCGAGTTTCCGTGAAGTTTCATTTATTCAAGCTTTTCTCTTTATTGTATTTTTATTTTACCAAATAGTTATTTCTTATTGTTCTTTAATTTCAGTTAAATCCTTGTCATAGTTATCTTATGTGTATTGAATCCAATCGCAATATGAAACTTAATGCAGCCTGGATCACTTCACAAATTGCGAAAGGGGAATATTTGTATATTGAATAGTTATTAATATTGAATATTTGTTAATGGTTGAGATTCCGAGAAGGTAAAAATTGTGGACGGAGGACGTGTTGATAGTTGAGGGTTGAAGATCGTGATCGATGGGAGATCGCTTGGGAAGCATGGATGAAGAAGGTAGGGGATAGAAATTTTCGACGAAATAAGGTAAATCAGGGTCAGTAGGAGTTTATGAGAGGTCTTGTGTTAAGAAATTTATTTTTGAGGAAACCGGGACTAGCCACTGTAGTAACCTTTACGGAGTCACCCGCAAGTGCACATAAGTGCGATATTCCACTGGAGAAAAATCATTCGCCTATAAAGCCACGAAATTATCCACAGCGGAGAAGGACGCCTCGTGGAAAATAAATATATTTCTAACGTAGCTTAACTGGTTAAAGCACTCGGCGCGAAATCAAGGGATCCGGGTTCGAATCCCGGTCAAGGCGAATGATTTTCTCCTGTGGAATATCGCACTTAAGAAATTTATGTTGGGAAAGTATAAAAATTTCGCATAAAATTGAAAAGTCAGAAAAATATTATAAAACATTGAAAAGTTCTGGTAGAAATCTGAACGAATATTTTAAGTCTTAAATCATCTCCGACTTGGTATCACTTTCCATATTTTTTGAAGGAGAATTTTGGTCAAAACATTTCCCAAGAGAAATTAAATAGGTACATAGCAATTTCACTGAATATCAGTGCATTTTTATACAATGCAGAGGGTAATGTTTACATTTATACTGGTATACTGGTGACACATATCCCTCTGAACCACTCATCTATTCAAAACAGGATACAATATATGTCGCTTTCTATTGGCGTTGAATGGAAAATGTAATAAATATTTTATGCACGCTGCAAGAATAAAATCTTCGTCGATGCAAACGAAGAATGGTAGCCAATTTTATTTCCTTAGATACATCAGCATCGCCACTAATTTGAATTATAGTTTCTACCAATATGTGCTTTCTGCTATCATCAACAACTGCCATTAATATGATTACTTGTTTTCCTCTGCGTTTCTCTCAACTATCCTCCGAGCTTGATGTATTCATTTCTGCTTATGAATTTACATTCTCGTCATTTATAATTTGCTCGATAGAATCCATCTTTAGTCTTCCAGTTTCACTGTTTTTATTTCTTTCTAGTTGCGTTGCTGAGATGATTTAAATTAACAAATGCGATGCGACCGGCATCACCGGCTTCCTACAGGTGAGTGATAATTTAAATTAAATCATTAACAACCACTGGCATCAAAATATTGAAAATAAGGCGAATATAATTATAATATAGACATTGATCATCGTAATGTGATGGAGATAATGCTTGATTAAGTTAACAGAACAATGGAAGTAAAGTTTCTATGTGTTGGAAATGTGGAAGAATATAAGATTTTAGATGATCAATAATATGCTGGACCATTTAAGAATTCATGTGGCTAGGTTTGGGGACATCGAAAACGAAATATGGCAACAAGTAAATAAGGGAGACGAGGTAGCTGACTAACTGAATAACACAATAAGGAAATACACAAATATCGGAAAAATCCGAATTTATAAAGCTGCCATTGATTTATGTTCTCTCCTTAGTAACCCTATCCTGGAGATTCAAATGCGGTCTAATAAACCTCCGAAATATTTCACTCCAGAAAATTTCATCACGTTTATTAGAATAAAAAATATCAGGGAAATATTTAATGAGCTGCTTCACGCCGGGATAAAAAGCTGGTGATTTCCTATTGCTTTCTATCTCGCAGTACTACAGCCGTTTTGATAAATAATTCACCGAGCCCGTATTGCAATATGTTTTCCATTACTGACTTATGAGGTATCCACGTTAAGTCATACGAAGCTGATCCCTATTCCGGATTCTTGGCTGCCTAGTTGGTGACAGCCATTCACCAAGTAACGGCATCTTTTATCAGATAGTGGAGGAAGAAGTCCAAGAACAGCAAAACATTTCTATTATATTCTAATCCCTCCTTTTCGTACCTCTCAATTCTCCCACGTAATACATCTTCATCCTCCAACATTTACAAAACCTTGTGAATCCAACATCACATTTCATCCTTACTAAATTATTTTCTGAGTCCGCATCCGCCTCCGGATATCGCGAGTTTTTGACACTGTTCCTATTTGCGATGTGCGTTTTATATTGATATACCGGTATGTCCGATATATTTTTGCCGATATAACGATATTTACCGGTATATTTTTTAAAGTCGATATACCGGTATATTTAGTGCTATTTTTTAAGTACCGGTACCCGATAAATTGCTCAAAATGAAAGTTTTCATGCCTATGTTCAGTAATTAAGTTATGGAATTATTTTAGAAAGTGCGGTTGATGAAAATTCCCTATAGCAATGGAAGATGGCAAGTAAAATTTCATGGTTATTACCGTTTTACTACGATTAAAAAAAAACTATGATGAACTTTTTTACCTTGTTTTTGAATTTTCTTAATGAAGTGTTTCTCCTATTCGGTGCTGCTGCTACGTATTCTGTAAAGCGCTGTGCCTTAAAATAGGCCATGAGACGGCCTTGCTTGGAACCGGATGTATATATTCTTTACAGAATTCAATCCGAATTTGGTGGAGCAAAATTAATGATCCCAAATCTAATAATATAAAAAAAAATGTCACAGTCACCAAAAAATGTTTCGCTCTGTTTTTCCCTGTGTGTACTAATTATATCTAGGATGATGACCTCCGTTTTATAACATCCATTCAGACGATCCGCGGCATTCCGCACGCCACGCATTTGCAATGAAAACAAACACTTAACCTAACTTGAATTTTGTCAAAAATGAATTTATATAACACACTTATGAAACATCATAGTCTAACCCATGGAATATTTGAAGAGGCTACATCCATGGAGGTTGATATGGCTATCCTTTCAAGCTACCACCATTGGCATCACGTGCCTTATCGAAAGTTATACGGTTTTTTGTATTGTTGTAATGCAACAATAACTTTAAAAGTGATTAATATGATGACATGTGTGTATAAATTATTTTTTCCATTCAACTTTAATATATGATCTAGATTGATTTCATATCGCTTTTTTTTACTAGTCGTTGCACCGTCTCATTGGTCAACTATGTTGCATTTGATGATCGGTGAAGATTGACTGGTGATCATATTAACCAGCTGGTGTTTTTGGGATCAATTAAAAAAATATTGGTTTCAATGATTGCCATTTGAGATCAATGGTATTTGCCTGGTTCATACATTATCAGCCAAGCTAGAAATTTGTTAAGCCTGGAAATATTGGAAATATTGCATCAATACATGGCGTCTTTTCATTCTGAATACATTTTGAGTCCTGTGCACTGTATGTCTTTACCTTGATAACATGTAATATATTCATAATCTGTCATGATACGATGACGAATTTGTTTTAGGATGCCTTAGCCTATATTCGTTTTTTTAAAAGCTATCGCGCATGGAAAACTATACCCTAACTGAGAATTATGAAATTAGCATTTGGTAATTATCAGAGTAAATCCTTTCTGCATTAAAAATATCTTTACAAAAATTGCATTTATCTGATAAAAGCATTTATAGCATATGCCAGTAATGCATTTATTCCACATATTGTTTGACTGGGAATCACAATGATTCGAACAAAAATATTGAAAAATGATTCCTCGGAAATATTTTCAAATAAATATATATTTTAATAAAAAATATAAATTGCATATTCATTGCTCGTTTCCTCAATATCCTTAATAGTTTACAAGATTAAACTTCGCTTTCTAGTATACTGAGATCTAAATACGTTTAGCGAAACATAGTCGGTAAGAAGCTACAAGTAGATTGCAAATACCAGCATAAATAGTAGCATATATATATATTCTATCAATGGTACCAATATACCGGTGCACCGGTATTTTTTTTTTAACAATATATATGCTAATCGGTATATTTAACAAATATCGGATTCCGATACATCGGTATATTTTTATATACCGCACATCTTTAGTTCTTAAATATCTGCCTTACTATAATAAATAATGACATTCAATTTGACACCTCCGTGTATCACCCGGCATTTTCCGTGTGTGCGTATTTCCATGTCCTTCGGTGACGTTAAAACCTAATGTTTGCAACTACTATTTAATTTCTACTGCAAAATTCAACTGCCATCTCACCCCGATCATTTCTTGCCCCTAGCCCGTACTCTCCCACTTCAAATCCATCCCTCCCTCCCCCGTCCCTGCATTCCAGTTGCCCATAGCAAACAGGTTTTTCTTCCTCGGGGCTTTTTTAATAATATCTTCTGGTCAATCATAAACCTCATTTACCTCTTATTCCCTATGGCTATTTGTGGACATGTACACCTGGACCAATACAATTTCGTCTGTTTTTTTTAACAACTAGTATCCTGTCAAGATGAAAATCCCATATTATGAATAAATAAATAGTATTCCCCGGTATTTCTTTCAATAGCAATTTGTATTTATTTTTTTTATTTTCAAGTCTTTAAGAAATTTATTTTCAAGTCTTTCAAGTCTTTAGTCAGAATCACTATTACGAAACTAAGGTACCATCGTCATGGCAACATATCCGTGGCTGCCAAGTCACAGTTCACCAAACATTACTGAAAACTGGACGCTAAGGTAGGTTTGACACAATTTTACTACCAGTGGAAGAAAACGATTCAAGGTTTTAAATACATCCCACAATGGAAACTATTCTCCTTCCTAACAATATTAACTTGCTACAAACATGTTTTTTCATTATTCCACTTTCTTTGACTACCATTTGATGCAATACCTTTAGGTATTTAGGAGAAGAAAATTTTATTATGCTCTTACAGTAGTAAACATCACAATCATAAGGGAAAGGAAATTGATTGGGGAGCCCATAGATTCCAATTATAATTTTTTTCCCGTGAACAAAAAGGGATCATAAATGTCGCAATAGACCAGTTCTACGAAACTACCATCTTCACTAGGTTGTATAGAATTTTGCGTAATACCACATCATTTCTAACACCTCACCGCGGTTAGGCTTATGTTCTAAGGATATTTCGAGATTAAAAAATAACATTTTCTAAATTTTTAATGTTGGGGTATCGTCTGGAATTCTTTAACAGATATTCCTTTCTTCTAATTAGCAGATTGATCGTAACCCATGGTTTGAGTATCCTTTCTCGCCTAATTGTCTAAACTGTGGCATTTGAGGAAGACAGACATTCATTCAGAAGAAACATTAATTGATCGAAAGCTTTTGAAGTGTCTTCTTCATTCAGCAATATGTCCCAGTTTGTTTCCATAACTCTATACTGGAATGCATTATAATCAATATTCGATAGGGTTTCATTATACTTTCCAACAATATGTTCATGAAATTTGCGGGAAAGTACAAGAGAGGTCATGAAATGATCTGTGATGGATAGCTTTAAAACGTCGGCGTTAATATCAAATGTAACTTAATTGATCAATCTAGCAAATATGTGATCATTGCAGTTGGCTGACATTCCGCTAATTCTGGTAGGTCTTCTAACAAGTCTGACAGACCGAATGAAGTCATTAAATTTTAATACAAATTTGAGTCATTTAATGAGGATAGCCCTTCTCTTGGACTACAACCTTGTCGTGGTTGAAGGGCTTGCGTGCTCCGATGACCCCTAGAGCTGCACTGGCGGGAGCATTGCTCCTGGTAGGGTCACCCATGCCAGATTGGTCGAAGGTTAGGAGACAGACGAATGGTAGTCCGCGCAGCGTCTGTACCTCAGTGAGGCGGCTGCAAAAGGCGTCTGACCCCAGTGGGGCGGCCTCTGAAGTGATGGTGTCACGTAAAAAACACTATTGAGTAAGGCCAAGGAATACTACCTCAATTAAAAAAAAACCTTGAAATTATGGACAGTTCTCAATTGATAATGAATCCTGGCAACTACGGGACTCGGCCAAGAGGGCCGGGTGTCGTGCCCGGCAGCGGTGGGAGCAAGGCCCCTGCGGTCGTCATCACACGAAAT
The DNA here is from genome assembly GCA_963573305.1 of Pyrrhosoma nymphula. NCBI lineage: Eukaryota > Metazoa > Arthropoda > Insecta > Odonata > Coenagrionidae > Pyrrhosoma > Pyrrhosoma nymphula. The sequence continues at coordinate 38,937,619 of OY754332.1, read as the reverse complement.
CCTTGCTCAGACGAAGCAGCAGCAGAGGAAAAGAAGATAAAGAAGAGGAACGAAACTATTAGAATAGGCACGTGGAATGTTAGGACTATGCTGAGGGCGGGGAAGCTAGAGAATATAAAGCAAGAAATGGAGAGGGTGGGTGTAGACATCATGGGTCTGGGTGAAGTAAGATGGAAGGATGACGGGGATTACTGGAGCGGCGACTATAGAGTAATTTATAGTGGAGGGAATGAAAGTCAGCGCGGGGTTGCTTTCGTAATGAACAGGAAACTTGGTAGAAAAGTAGTGTATGCAGAACAGGTGAGTGATAGGATAATAGTCGTGGAACTAAAAGCAGAACCAACGAATTTAGTTATAATCCAGGTTTATATGCCTACCTCTAATCATAAAGAGGAGGAGGTAGATGGGGTGTACGATCAGCTAGAGGAAATAATTGGTAGGATACCAGGAAGTAAGCACCTGGTAGTAATGGGGGATTGGAACGCGGTGGTGGGTGAAGGAAGAGATGGGCGGGAGGTGGGCGATTACGGGCTAGGAAGAAGAAATGACCGGGGCGAGAAAGCTGTGGAGTTTTGCCGCAGAAATAACCTAGTAATTACAAATACATGGTTCAGACATCATCCTCGACGTAGGTACACTTGGAAGAAGCCGGGAGACACAGACAGGTTCCAGATAGATTATATAATGGTACGTCACAGATACAGGAATAGTGCTAAAAACTCGCATACTTATCCAGGAGCTGATGCTGACACAGACCACAACTTATTAGTCATGAAATGTCGGGTAAAACTGAAAAAGATAAGAATGGGAAGGAGGGTACGTAAGTGGAATACGGAGGCATTAACTGGGGCAATGAAGAAGAAGTTTCGGGAGAAGGTGGATGAGATAATGGGTGAGGATCATGGTGTTAGAGCAGTGGAAGATGAATGGGGAAGTTTGAAAAATGGAATTATAGAAGCAGCGAAAGCAACGGTAGGCGTAGTGAGTGCAACTAAAATTAGAAAACCGTGGATCACGAAGGAGATGATCAGGGAGATGGAGGAGAGAAGGAAATGGAAGAGTGTAAACTCAGAGCTAGGTAAGAGAAAATACCGAGAATTTAATAACAGGCTTAAAAGAGAAACAAAGAAATCAAGAGAGGCGTGGTGGAGAGAACAGATCGACGCGTTAGAGAAATACCAAAAAGAGGGAAGAGCAGATGCATTATATAGGAAAGTAAAGGAACTGACGGGTGGTAATAAGGGAAGGGGAATTACAAAGATAACAGACAATACGGGAAAGGTAATCGTAGAACCGAGAGAGATCCAGGAGAGGTGGAAGGAGTATGTTGAAGAGCTGTATGGTAAAGAAATAAGGCCCAATAGGTTAGATATAGAAAGGGAAGACGATATCGACAGAGATGGCATCGGACCAAGTATCCTAGATAGCGAAATTGAAAGAGCTCTACGAGACATGAAAAGGAATAAGGCGGTGGGAATAGATGACATACCTGCAGAGTTTTTAAAGAGCATGGGGAAGAACGGAAGAGGAAAACTTTTTGCGCTAATTCGTAGGATTTATGAGGATGGAGTGTGGCCGGAAGACTTCGCGAAGACTGTACTAATTCCTATACCGAAGAAGAGTAAGGCAAAAACTTGCGAAGACTATAGGACAATAAGCTTAATATCCCACGCGGCCAAAGTAGTTCTGAGGATTCTAAACAGAAGGCTAGAGAAGAAGGCGAATGAATACCTGGGTGACGACCAGTTCGGATTTAGGAGAGGGACGGGAACGCGAGACGCTATAGCGGTGATGAGGACTCTAGTAGAAAGAAACCTAGAGTATGGACAGGATGTTTTTGCATGCTTCGTAGATTTCGAGAAGGCGTTTGATCGGGTGGAATGGACAAAATTAATGGGAGTGTTGAATAAATTAGGGGTCGATTGGAGGGACAGGCGTCTGATTCGAAATTTGTATATGAATCAGACTGCGCAGGTTAGGGTAGCCAATGGAGAATCGGGATGGGCCACGATAGGACGGGGAGTGAGGCAAGGGTGCCCACTATCGCCGTTGCTTTTTAATGTGTATTCAGAAGAAATGGTAAGGGAGGCTTGGGGGGAGGAGGATGTAGGAATAAAGGTAGGAGGGGAGCTGATAAAATCAGTGAGATTTGCAGATGATCAAGCATTGGTTAGTCAGTCGGCCAAGGGGTTACAGTCAATGGTGAATACATTAGAGGTGCAGTGCGAAAAGTATGGGATGAAGATCAATCACAAGAAAACGAAAGTAATGAGATTTTCTAGAAGTAAGAAGGCGGGGCTGAATATAAGGGTGGGAGGGCAGAAGATAGAGCAGGTCGAGCAGTTTACGTATCTGGGTAGTATTTTGGAGGCGAATGGGTTTAGTGGTAAGGACATCAGATGCAGAATTTCGCTAGCTAAAGAAGCATTTTCGAAGAGAAGGGAATTGATGAGGGGGGGTCTGAGAAGAGACGTAAAGAAGAGGCTGGTGAAAACTTTAATATGGAGCGTGGCGCTATATGGGTCGGAAACGTGCTCATTGCGAAGGGAGGATGTGCGTAGACTTGAGGCGTTTGAGATGTGGGTTTGGAGAAGGATGGAGAAGGTTAGCTGGATGGCGAGAAAGACGAACGAGGAGGTATTGGATATGGTCGGAGAGGAGAGGAAGCTTGTGGCAGAGGTTCGGAGAAGGCAGAAGAGATGGATGGAGGAGGTTTTGAGAGGAGAGGGCATGTTGAAGAGAGTGATAGAGGGGAGAACACTGGGGAAGCGTGGGAGAGGAAGGAAGAGGATAGGAATTCTGGACGAAATAAGAGGAGGTAGAAGATATGAAGAATTGAAGAGGGATCTAATAACGGGCCATCCTTAGGAGGGAATGCGAGACAATTTCTATTAGGTTGGGATACAAAATGGGGACTGTCCAAGAACCTACCAATCAGCTGGTAGAATACTTGAATGAATGGAATGAAATGAGGATAGACTGCCTGATAAACACATAAAAATCAGCTGAAGGAACTGAAAACAAAATTTATTTACAAAAACGTGCATCGCTAATATATGCAATTATGCCACGTGATCTATTGCCTTTGTAACATTGCGCATATATTTGGTAACCCGCATAAATTTGGTTAATCCATATTTCAGGGAAGATAATATCATTATGCACATCTGATATTGTTCAATCAAAAAAAGATCGTAATTACTTCTGAGACTTCGGATGATTTGGCGAATAATTGAACGGCATTTCCCTTTAAATTCACCATTATATAGATATATCATTTTGTTTTACAAATTATCTAAATCATCCATACACGTTATCGCAATGACTTGTTCTTTCTCTGCTTTTCGCATCAATATTTTTCCATGTCATAACCAGTGATATTTATAGTGTTTCTCCGATCTGGCTTGTTTAGCGGCAATGAAAACCTTTCGCCTACCTGAACATTAGGACGGATCGGAAAAATCGATATTTCGCGAAGAAACTTGGCCTTCTGGAAAAAGTTGTCAAAGTGACTCAAAATAAGGCCAGAAAAATTTGGGACCTCTCTCGCGCCGTGGCCATTTATGTGGAGGGGGGCTGAAAATGGAAAAAGTCACGTTTTTATAGCGGTTCCCCATGGATTTTGACGAGTTGCGAACCTGCAGGGTAAAAATGTCGTCCATTTGGACGTATCTGCAGCCGTGAATCCACAAAATGTCTATTTTGAGTGCGCGGCCGCGCGTAATTATGCAACGCCCACGTAGCGTCGCGACGCGTCGCAGCGCAACGGTCAGCAGGCCACTCGCGCCTCCTTCCGGCTCGCGTCTGCTGCCCACTCGCCGCGAATGCAGTAATACTCACCATTCACGCGTCTTCCGTCGTTGGTCTAACACATTAGACAATATTAGATAATTAAGCATAATGTCCAGGGAATAACAATTACGGAAGAATTATTTGAAATTAATATAATACACCGTCATCATTCAGGAATTAGACATAAACTCCCTGATTGTGCAGGATTTAGCCTACTTTTACTATTCTTTTTCAACATGGAGAAAGAATCCAAAAATAGTTACCAGAGCTCACCACGTCAAGGTACCTGAACTATGACCTCCCCCGCCCACCCACCCACTCAAATAAAATTCAGTAACGCATTTCCTTTATCACATTAGATGCTATCTGAAAAATAAACATGTGGTCATTTTGTAGACCAATCGGTTTATCTGTGTGTAAGTATTCGTCTTTAAAAATTATTTTCATTGAACACTAAAGGTCATTATCGACATAGCTATTTTTGAAGTCAGGCAGATAAATGTAAAACTTACCGCACAGCATGAACTGAGACTTGGTTTCGAAGGTCGGCATTTTGGTTATTCTTTTTAGTCTTTTCAGCATTTCTAATTCTCTCTCCTCGTCTTTTGCGGATGTCAATGAAGCTTGGGTTACCTCTTTCACTAATCTTTCCACTGTTTGCGTGTGGTAGGGAAAATTGAATTCCAAAGTGGAGCATTGCTCAAGTAATTCTCGAATTTATTCAGCCGTATGCGAAAGAGCAGGGGGGTCGGTGTTCTCGTCCCATTTGATCAGCAGCGTCTTCTGCATCAAAATTAAAAACTGGTAGTAATTCAAAAGTTCTTGGATTTTCTGTCGCACGGGTATTTCTTCGCTCCACTAATATTTTTTCCACGCATCTCTTCGCACTTCCTCTCGATGGTCAGAAATCATTGAGAGGAGTAAAATTTCTGAGTGCTCGAAAAACCCGTTTCTCTGAATAACAGGATCCATGACTTTTTTAGGACCTTCCGGCAGATATCTTGATCAATTTATTAGTTTCCATAAATTTACAGCACCGTCGTGTAAAAAATGGTTTTGCTTCACTGAAAACGAGACAGGTGCGTATACTTTTTGAATAAATGACACCAGATTTTGTAAATTAGCACTTGGAGAATCTTGAAGCTGGCAGTCTTGAAGGGCTGAGCCAATAGGTTCTGCAAACAAATTTGGACCCTTAGTTTGTCTGTCTAATTTTTCTACCAAATTCCGCAGCGATAAGTCAATCAAGTGTAATTGGCAAATAGACCACTGTAAGGGACGTCAGAGCTGTGATTCTGGCAAACGAATGATGCCTCTTTTCTGACCTGTATTCACTTTGGTGCCGTCGTATCCAATCACTTATCAATTTGAAAGGCCAATATTTTCTTTCGCACAAAAATCAAGAATTGCAGATTTTATGTTTCTTGCAGATCCTCCTGTGGGGGAGACAAAACACAAATAGTGGGAGCCTGGCTATTCGACTAACACGACACGTTCCTCCCAAACCTTAGATTGATAAGTCCTCTGGCCTATTTTCCCCAATTTAATTGTTTCATCCTTTCTGCCGTCAAAATACAACCCTTCAATTGCACTCTTTGATTTTTCTCTCTTTGCTTATACTGAATCTAGCATCTTCTTTTTCTGTCTTCGTAAGTAATTCCGGTCCGCTACCTTTGATGTGTCTTCCGGACTTATGAGTTTTGCGTCTGCTAAAGTTGCGCTGACGTTCATTGCTGCTGCTCTAAGGGACATGCCGGTTCTTGCACATACCTCCGCCGCAGTTGCCAATTGAAGACGCATTTGCCTAGAAGAAGGTCCAGGTTGATTTTCATCCCTAATCGTATAAGGAACGTTGAGGTCCAAGTCGGCTGATTCTCCTTCGGTTGAATTTTCTCGGGATGTTGAGGAAGAACATTCTTGATGTTCACTTTTTCCTCTTCAAGAATTAATGATTTTGACTCGACGCTCTCCGACGATACTCTTCTGAGTTTTTTCTTCAATTGCTGAGTTTCTGAAGCATCCAAACCACCGGATATCACCTTTCGTTTTGACCTTTGATCCCTAAAAAATGCCACTTCATTTAGGGGACACTTATCCTCCTTACATTTACACTCGTTGATTATTTTGCGCTTACATGCACAAATATCACATAGTTTCTGAGATATATTTAAAAATTTATTAATTTTTTGTCAATTTGACACCTTTCGTAGACTTGCTTGCACTTATTCTTAAGCTGTAGTACGTCTTATGGTACCGTAAAATCATTTTATTCACACCACGTTCCGGAACGATTGGAATACAGCCGCGTTTCCTAAGTTCGGACACTTTTTTCGCCACTAGACTAGCTACTTGATTAACTGCAGGCTCCCTGCCTACGTTTTTGGATCTCAATATGTCGCAATCATGACAAAATATTTTATCACTTCTTTAAAAGTTGGTATCGTCGATTCGTTTAATGTCGACGAGACACCAAAAAAGGGATATTTTTCTTCACTACGCATCCTTTTTTGGCATTTTCCAAGTCCAAATTATCGCACAGTTAAAGTATTCAAATCACTAAGGGATTTGTCTTTAAGAGCGGCTCACTTATTTCCAAAGTCTCACCAAAAATGACTACCACAGCACTGACCAAAAGGGAGAAGGCGTAGAGAAAAGCACGACTGTCCTGAATGCCTAGTAGAGAACTACACTGTATTTGCTCACTGAAATAGCAGTGTGCAATTTTCCACTAAATGAAATGGTGCAAAGCGCTGACAATATATACATATTTTGGAGGTGGTAGGGGAAGGAAGGGAGAAAGGAGAGGCGATGAGAGGGAGGAGAAGGGGTGAAAGGCGAGGGTATTGGGAGTTTTACCAGGGTTAACTAACTCAGGCAACTAAATATGTATACATTGTCAGCGCCGAGTACCCGCCAAAAGCCACCTAATGCAATTTTGAAATGTTGTATTGATTTCAAATAATTCTTCCGTAATTGTTATTCCCTGGACATTGTTTAATTATCTCATATTAGTTAGACCAACGACGGAAGACGCATGCATGGTGAGTTTTACTGCATTCGCGGCGAGCGGACATCAGGCAGCACTTCATTAACGTAAATCGGGGTGTCTGGGATACTGAGGTCAAGGTGACTCGTGGAAAACTCTCTCTTGACTATTTTTGCTGCTAGAAATATTTTATTTTGCTTTTTTTTCCGGAAGAATTTCATGTACTCTCCTGTTGAATTATTGCTCTTAATTTGAAAGCAGAAAAATTATGCCCACATACACTTCCCCAGACAACCGCAAATCCTCGAATTTCCAAAACACTAACATTTCGGGGTTCTCCTGTATGAAGCGCCCGCCTCGTCGCGATTTAGAGTGGGGTCACCACTCGCGTCCGGCCTGTATCAAGGTGGCTATACCCCCCTTAGTGGATCGAGGTCACCATACGCATTGGTAAGGTGACGTTGGCCTGCATAAATCCGGTCAACCGGCCCTGGAGGAGGAGGGACGTGTTTTCGGCGGTGCCGAGGAGTTCGGCCGTGAGTGCAAGTAGCTAATGAGCTAGCAGTGAGAGCCATAATCCTATTCACTTACTTCCTTATTCTATCCCATCTCCCGGTTTACTACGATGACAGAATGACAGTGTGACCGTATGTTGAGCACCCTGTACAGTGTAAGGAAATCCAACAGCTATTTGGCTTGCGCTGGTTCCCTTTTCTCCTCCCCGTTACTCTCTCCCCACCGAGTCCAGATGGAATTCGTATCATCCACTTTCCCTTATCTACACTGCTGTTAGTACTTGCCTGGAGGAACATGCGACCTAGCTAAGCCGGGGGCGCCATTGCAACCCTGCTTAATGAATCCACTTATACAGAGTTCAATTGTTCTTGCAGGTTATTCGCTCACCTCACAAGGATTTTGTTTTCATCAACGAGAATGTCAAATGTAGCACAGATACTTGAAAGGGAGTCATTATTGATAGAAATAATATGACTGCTATCGTTGAATAACACTCCAAGCCGACATATCACTACGCAGTTCACTCAATTCTTCTATTTTGGAATGTGAAAGCGCAGCTTGGTCATCCTGAATAGCCTTGACACAATCCCGTAACTCCTTTATAATTGGACTTGTACTCTCTGGTTGGATACTGTCTCGGAGAAATACGGCTCCAAAACGTAAAATTAGGGTATCATTGCAACGGGTGGAAAGAATTTTGGTATTGCAGGTTGGGCATTGATTCGTATCCTCCAGGATTTGCAAATCAGCCTCGCGTAGAGCGTCACAAGTAAGATGAAGAACTCCATCACAAGTGCCGCGGGTCACCGTTTTCCGGATACGTTTATATATCAAACCGAACTCAGAACATGCAGGCATTGTGGAGACCACCACTTCACAACCCCTTATAAAACTCACTCAATCAGTCAATGGTCGGAGACAAGACAATGGGAACACTACACGTCCGTTCACCACAAGTTCTCAATTAAGACAGGGAAGGAGGAAATATAGGGTAAATATAAGTAAAAATACATCAGATGTGTGACTTTTCTATCCTATTTCCCTTATTCCATTCTTTGATCACCATATCATATTGATGACATCGAGATCAGGCGGAGGTTTCGGAAAAGTGTCAAAAACTCACCCTTCAGGATCACTCATTCTGTTGAATACGGATTCACATCTTATTTTAGTCCTCATGAAATGTGATGTTAGATTCAAAAGGCTTTGTGAAAGTGAAACATGGACGCATCAATAGGAACGAAAATGTGGGAATATCGAAAGGGTGAGCGTGACATGCCTTTCTTTTGATAAAACGGGATTATTGTGGTAAAACTACTAATTGAATGAACGCATGACTTCAGGGTAGTACAACGCTGAGTTTTTTCTCATATTTTTTATTTCAAAATCCTTTTTTCGGCTTTCACTAAGGTAAAGAAAAAATAAGAAACTGAAAGAATATAAATGAAAATAATGATAATTCGTGTATTGTCTCTTGGGATGGGACGTAATGACCACTGCAGCAAGAAAACTAATGGAAAATCAATAGAAGTATATGGACAATGCATCAAATGATATAATATATACGTATTACCTTAGGAAATTATGCATTAACCAATGGTTATCAACAAGTCTCACTCTTTTTAGTATAACATAACTCTTTCCCTTCTCTTAGCCTTCTAATATTAAAACCCCCAAGAGATAGCGCCACATATTTTTACTTTGGCTATCACCTCAGAAATATAACCATGTCCAAAATAGTTGAAACTTTGGCTTGCATCATACGAACAAAGGGAGTGGAGAGCAAGCATGAATCACATAATCCAACCCATAAAAATTTTATCTGAAAATATAATGATCGACTTAAGTTTTTCAATTGTTAAACCTTACATAATAGGATAATTCCAAGGATACTAATAATTTGAACATTTCTTAAGGCCGTTTTACACGGTACATTTTTTTGTACAATCTATCGTGCGAACACATGTATCAGGAAATTGTACCGTGTAAAGCGGCAAATTGTGTGAACGCTTGTGCGAATGTATGAATGACTGAACGGAAAATAGAACCAGTTCTAATTCCATTCAGACAATCATACAATTTCGATCAGTTAGTATCGTTAATATTCAACAGACGGCGCAGATGTGGCGAAAACGTTGGTGCCTGTGTTACGATTGAAAATAAAGTTGTTTATAAAAAGGATTAACACTTTCCCGTCGAATATTAAGAGTAAATATTATCCTCTGTATATAATATTTAATGAGTAAACTCTTCTCGGGCTCTCCACCGGTTTTAACTATTCATAATTGTTGACGTTTCGAGAGACGACTCGTCACTCATTATCAAGGTAAGAATTAATTACGTCGACAATTATGAATAGTTTGAAGCAGTTTAGAACCCGAGAAGAGTTAACTCAAAGTTGCTCAAATGTTTACATCGTCATTTTATCGTGTCATTTATGGTGTTCTTGTTTTTCAGTGTAATCGCGATCTTTGGGTATGTGTCCTTTTCCCCCAGAATTATGACTGGTCCTCAAGTAGAGTTCCTGATATCCCGCGTGATATAATGATAATAATTTTATTTCTGTTGGTTAGCAAGTAACATAGAAATCGTAAAAAAAAGACATTAAAACACTGGTACAATTACAAGGGAGGGAAATTAGGAGGGACTAAAAAAAAGGGTCCCGTGTGCCGCTATACCACTTGATAATAACACTTTGTCACACACACACGTAATAAACCCACGAAATTTGTCTAACAAGAGTGGAGATCCGGCGAGAAACGTCAATGACTTGTCGCCCTAAAATCCATATGAGAAAAAACGAAACGATGCAAAGGTCAAATATAAAGCCAGAGAGAAGAGTCCACGAGAGCTTTTTCTGAACCGGGAGAATTATCAGTAGGCAGATGGTCGAGGCGAGGTTCCGAATTTCAGGTGATCAGCTTTTCAAGGTGTCAAATACGTGAGTGAAACATATATTCCCGAGTGAAACATATACATGATAAACAAAAGACTCCCGAATTCCGATCGATTTCTGCCGCTAAATTGCACGGAAAATTGTGCGTTTGCACTCATCGTGTAAAACGACATTTAGTCTGATTCAGTCGTTCATACAATATTTTCTTGCACACTTGACTGTACATGCGTTCGCACGATATATTGTACAAACAAATGTACCGTGTAAAACGGCCTTTATACTTATTATTTTCATATTGTTTTAAAATGTAATAATGGTACATATTTACTATATGATTACTAATTCGAAGTATATGTAAACCAAACTATATTACTTAATGTTTCATAACCTTACTTGGATATTCTTGTAATGGTCGACAATGAATGGAATATCTTATGCTGGTTTGACCTAGTAATGAGTATTAGAGAATGATGGTTATAAGATTATAAATTAAAATATTTAGTGATATAACGGGCCAGGAGAAATGTATAATTCAAGCATTTATATGGTAAACGTGATTTGAAACTCTCACCTTATGTCTCAACTCTCCTCCGAGCTAGATGTATTCATCCCTACATATGTATTAAAATTCTCGTCATTTATAATTTTCTCGATAGAATCTATCCTTGGCCTTCCAGTTTCACTGTTTTTGTTTATTTATAGTTGCGTTTCCAAGATGATTTGAAGTAACAAATGCGATTATTCAGTTTGTGTCTTCTTCTTCTTAGAATTAAAATAATAAATATTTATTGTACAACATCTCATACGAATGTATCACTGTAGGACTACTTTTTCCGCTTGTGATTAAATGTTTATGAATTGCACCATATGTTCGTTACCTTAAATAATTGTTGTTTTGCTTACATTAGTGTAACCTAAGCTAAGGATACTTTAGTCATCTTCCTGCTTGAATACTGCAATCTAATATTCTTGCCAACTTCTTCGAGAAGGCTGAAGAAAGGTCAATTCAAAGTGGAAGGGGCAATTTATGTGAAACGTGTGAGTCATCAGAAACACCGACCCTCATGAAAACTAAGGAACGTAAGATCTGCTACCCCTCGCGATCTTGGAAAGAAAACTCTAGTGATTTTACCGCCATAACTAAAAGTCCATTGCCTCATAACCGGCCCAATGCTGAGTACTATTTGCGCGAACATTTAAATCTCCTTTTGATGCCTTCAAAGCATTTTTTTCAGACAGTTTAGTGAGCCACATAGTCGTAGAAACTAATCTTTATGCTGCCCTACATCTTGTTTACGGCTTTGAAGCAACCAATGACCAAATACACTCGTTAATAGGAGTAATGCTATTGTCTGGCTACCACCGTCTACCTCAGAAAAGAATGTACTGGAAAGTCGACCCAGATTGCCACGTCCAGATAGTTGCGGATGCCATAAGGCGAAACAGATTCGAGAATAAACTTCGCTACCTTCTCCTGATGGATAATGATGCTCATGATGGGAGTGATCGCATGCACAAGGTGCGTCCATTGTTTGATTTCCTCAACGAGGCATTCAAGCAGATATATCCTTGGGACAGTTTGAGCATCGATGAGTGTATGATTCCCTATTACGGGCGCCATGGCAGCGAACAGCTTATTCGAGGGAAGCCCATACGCTTTGGATTTAAGTTATGGGTTGCTTATTATCCAACAGGCTATATTCAGCCCCTACAGTCTTTAGATACCGCGGCTTTTCGCTTTCGTCGTTTCTCCCTTCCTTCCCTTACCGCCTCCGAAATATGTATATATTGTCAGCGCTTCTAAGGATTTCTCTATATATACAACAAAAAATTGTATAAATTGTGAATTCTGAAAAACTAATGTTAAATAAAAGCAAAACATTAATAATGGAAAAATTTGTAAATTAAGTATGAGTCTCAGGTTTTTTTGATAAGTCCATTTATCATTTGAAGACTTGGGAACGGTTTTACCTTTACAGTTTCGTTCTTACGTTAATCTACAACGAACTACACAGCCAGTTTTGCACGGTCATCAATTTCCTAAAAACTGCAAGTTATTTCTTTGCTTTGCGGTCATAAAATAAGAGCTGCCATTTCACTCATTTAGCATCAAAAAGGAATCCGTGTATAGTTATGAAAGGTGAAGGTAGCTCTTATTCTTTAATGTTTTAAGTTCATAGAGCCCTACTGGGCACGTACTGTACCTGTAACTTGCTTCTTCCGTAGGTTTCTTGTAATCCTCAATCCTTCGCGCATTTATGCACGAACGATGTTTTCAAACGGAAAAACTATCCTTTTTCAACCATCTCGCCTTTCATTTCTGATTCAAGATTATGGTGGGTATTGAAGCTTTACTAGGAGACTTTAAATTTGGTTTTTCTCACGTATTCGAAAACCTTAGCCTAGGAGTTCCTAAGCCTCTTGTATATTGAAAAATCAGTGTTTAAATGCTGTAACATGATGTACTTTAGCAAGAGAACAAAATTAGGTGTCGGATTGCTTATGAAATTTTCTTCTATTCTCTTCTTGGAAGGCGCCTTCTAATGCATTGAATTGTAAAGAATTAATTTGTGACAAAACTCGAATAATTACCCCATTTACAAAAGGAAAATTGTGTTATTTTCAGTCAACTATATCTACATCTAGAGACTACCCTGCAAGCCACCTCAAGTGTATGGTCACCAACATGCATTACACTACACCTTAAAAAACTATCACAGGCATAAGATATAGGAAATTGACTGCAGAACAGATAAATAACAAGTAATTTTTTCGCACAAAAAGTAGTAATGATAGATCAATTATATGAATCTTTAACTCTCACTAGGCTTAGTAAAATTGTGTTTCACAGAATATCATCATTATTTACACCAAACCACGCTCGAAATGTTTCTCCAAATGCTCTAGCAGTCGTTCCGTGGCTCCCTGATGTTCTATAGCTTCGAAATAACTGAGGTAGGTCAGGTGGCCTACGAAAGCCTAGAACTCCGGCACAGGCTCGTTGGGTCTCTGTACGTGGGCCTTCAGGTGTACACGGTACACGATGTGCTTTCCAGAGTCGCATTTCTATTTATTGAAGTTTTAGTCCCCTTTCTCTTCTGGTTGAATTATAGGTAGGGTCTCCAAAGTATCTGCGCGCAGTGACGATATCATAGTAAACGCATTTTCTTCATTATTCCATCCATTGACTTTGGCGAACAAATCCAGCGAACTATACCATCATACTCGGGAATTTTTAGCTTCAGTCTTGAGGATGCTTTCCCTTGGGTCGCTTGTGGTGCCTCATTCACCATCGATATGTGAGTCTTTTCGTCACAGGGAACGTTTTCCGTGGCAAGAATATTTCCTTCTAGTTTTTGATAAGCGGCAAATAATTCTTCACAGAACTTGGTTGAATTTTTCTGAAGTTCGCGTGAGATTTCCGCGCGTGGTGTGTTCGTAATTACATGAAGATTGTGCTTATTCCTCGCGTAGTTTTCCGATTTTCGTACAAGTTTCTCGCAGACTGCTCGAGAAATTTTCTCTCACCATTTATTTATAGAATTTTCTAGAAACTTCTTTTCCATACCGGTTCCAAGCTCTCTCACATTTTCCAAAAGCTCCAATTTAAAGCTCTTCTGAGCGTCCACGGCATTTCCTTGGAAATAAAATCAAACAGTCAACGGGTCTTAATCCCCTGCATCAACGCCTCCCGAAGATGTTTCACTTGCAGAGCTTTATTGCCGATGACTTCGACGTCCCGCTTCTCAAACTCTCTCTACAGTTCCAACACCTTTGAGTACTCCGGCCAAATTTTCCTCTCACCCATTTTCTTGTATCCCACTTCTGACGTCTATATGATACTTGCTAGTGGGTAAATAACGCTGGAAGACACTCTATGAATTCCACGAGTAAATTATTAATTTGCACTATTAAATGTAACATTCATGTTTTCCCCAACAATAATCGTTCTTTCCTGATTATATATAACATCTCCATGGGAACTTCTTGTTTCGTTACAATATGAACCCCAGTACTGATGCTGAGGTTTGCCATGAAAGGCTGGCACATCTCAAAAGGCAAGAATTAATTTACATCAAGACATTGGCTCGCAATGTAATTTTCACGGTTGCTACTGAGAGGTGGAATCTGTATATTGCCGTAGAGTTGAGCAGATCTCCTTTCAAAAGTTATATCTCAAGATAAAGGAAGTAGCTGGAGGTCGTGCATGCTACTTTTTGTGAGACGATGGTAGAATATCTTTTGGAGAGGCAAGGTATCTATTGCTGAAGAAGGGTGATCATTTGAGGAAGCTTTTTTTTCCAGAATAAGGCTGAGTTATGGCTACACTTTTGGGGCATACTTCAAGTTAAGAATGAAACTAGTGAAACATTTAAAACTGTTTGCACAGCCAATTGGACTACATTTGAAGCTAACTCTTCATTGAATTTATGGTGCAAAAGTCATTTTGCATCAAGAAGCTGTGCCTTGCTATAGCCAAAACAAATAGGCTGAACTGAAAGGGAAAATCGAGCAATCATTGAGAAAGCACGTACTTCACATCATTAAGCTCGCATAGAAAAGTACTTATGGGCTGAGGCAGTCATTATCATCTTCCGTTTAACTGTCAAGTGGGCCATAGTACACTTTGTCCATTATTACGTGCTTTTCGTTAACTCGCTTTTCATGGATCCCTGGATCCATGGATAAATGGATCCATAGATTCCACTTAATTTAAAACTAAATAATATAATAAAATACCCTTTTTAATATTGTATTTTGAAGTGGAATAGTGGTAAAGCATCCGACATTTCATCGAGGAACAATTAGAAAGTTGTCGCATAATGTCCGCAAGTGTGAGTTTTTTCTAGTAAACAGACCGTGGTTTTTTAGTCCTAGTCAGTAAAACATTTATAGAACAACGCCAGTTTTTTTGCAACATTTTATTAACCTGAACTTATAGGAAAAAAATTAAAACATTTTTTCTAAAAAAATCAAATTTTATTTAAAAAATCTAAAAAAAGAAATATCTGTACATCGCAATTAAAAAGAAAAAAAAAATTTTTCTCAAGTGAATGAAAACTTAGCCTAGTTCTTGGAAATAATATTTAAATCAATGAAATTAGCCACGCAATGGATTACCAATGAACATAAATAAAAAAGTTATGTTTTCATTAATATAACACTATTAAAATTGTCTAATTTTGCAAGACCACAACCAAAAGCATGGGGCGCGACCTCATTTATATTTCGCACCTTAACTTTAGATCATTTAAAGAATTTTTATAAGTTTTATATTGAAATTCTCTATCCCATTGAATACAAAATCTTCATATTTAATGAATTTATGTTGGTATCGAATATGAAAGAGCGCTACATGCTTTTCGTTGTGGTCTTGCATAAATTGACTACTTTAAATCATGCTATTTTGTTAAAAACATATTTTTTCTATTTATGTTCATAGGTAATCTAGTACGTGTGGCTAATTTCCTTGATTTGAATTTAATTATTTCCAAAACTAGGCTAAAATTTCATTCACTTGAGAAAGTTTTATATTTTTAATTTTTAGTAAGATGTTAAGATATTTCATTTTTTAGATTTTTTAATAAAATTTTATTTTTTTAACTTGCTAAAAATTTAATTTTTTATTTTTCACCTAAACATGACAAGCTTTGTCCCAAAGAGCGTTTGCTAGTGATTTTATTACCCAATGGCTTTTAGTTTGCTGCTATTTTATTATAAAAAATGTTAAATGATAACG
Organism: Pyrrhosoma nymphula; assembly: GCA_963573305.1. NCBI lineage: Eukaryota > Metazoa > Arthropoda > Insecta > Odonata > Coenagrionidae > Pyrrhosoma > Pyrrhosoma nymphula. The sequence goes on along the minus strand of OY754332.1, from coordinate 38,921,689 downwards.
ACAAAGGTGGTAACTACTTTTCAAGGTGAAACATTAGATAGTAATATTTTGTATATTTTAATAACCTCTAGAAAATTTAATGTGAGAATTATGGAACTAAAAAAATCTCTGCTTGATGTTTATAGCAAATGTGTTTGCCAAGCACGTAATTGAATGCAATCATACCTCTGATTTCAAATTTAATGTACCATATATTTGTGAGAAACGTATAAAATTAGAGTTTATAGGATATTTTTAAGTAAGAGAATTAAATTTTTTATTATCTTTTTATAATTATATGGAGTTATGTGGTGAAAAATTGGTAAATGAGGCTTATGAATCATTCACCTTTTCTTTCTGTACCCGTTCCTCCCCCTCCCCAATCACATTTCCATGACCCAGACCATGTGTGTAATCTCTTTAAGTGTGTAATCACCCATATTACTTCCCTATTTACCTTACACCCTCCTCCTCCAGTTAAATGTATACCTAACAGACTTGACACTTCCTTGCTTTACTATCCTCTTGAAAGTGACAAGTAAAGTTGGAAACCGGCTTATTTATAAATGAATGGTGTGAAAAATTAGGAATGGGTTGTTATTACTGTTGATTATGGTTATAGCTGTTTTGAGATAGATTTTACATTTGTAATTATTGCTCACTAAACATTTCTTTTAAGTGATGATGAAGTGTATTTATGTAACAATAACTTTTAGGTAGCCTGTCCTTTTGAGAAGAGATGGAAAAGAACCCTACCCAACACAGACTATTTCGCAATGCCACATGTACTTGGATTGAATAATGTCCAACATTATAACAAGTTGAAAGTGTATGAAACAATTCTTACAGACCAATTGCAACTTATGGATTCAAAGCCTGGATAGTGACTGAGAAGGCAAAAATCTCTTTGAGAGGAAAGTACTCAGGAAAATCCTAGGACCCAGTAGAGAAAATATTACCTGGAGAATCATAATCAATAACAAATTAATGTCCTTTTTAAATAACTCCTGTGTTCCAAATTCATCTGACTACAGTGGGCCGGACATATGGCTAGAATGGATGCCAAGAAGCTACCAAAGAGAATTTTAGTCAGCCGAATGTATGACACCTAACAGACCTTTAGGAGGACCACATAAGTGCAAGGGAGATGAGGTATAGGCTGACACTTGTGATCTCTAAGAATTACGGCTATAGAGGAGAACAGCAACAGACAGAAAAGCTTGGAGGCAGAAGTTAAAGGAGGCCTAGGCCCAACCTTGGGCTGTAGTGCTGTAAGAGAGGGAGAATTGTATCATATATATCAGTTTCTGTGTGTGTAATGGTTTCTTAGTCTTTTCGAGACATAACTTATTACATAATTGAAATAAATAAGCCTTACGAGGCATTCATCCTTGAATAAAGGAATCAGAAGTGTAGGTATTAACTTCTCTTTCAATACCCTTCTAGAATTGGATTGTAGGTGATCATTTTCCTCGCACCTCACAGTAATAAGGCAAATGACACGCTCATTTGTGCATGTTTCCTATTTTATTCTTGCCTGTTGTCTATTCTGCTTTTATAGGACCTCCGAAATTCCACCTCAGGAAACAAATATTATACTCCTGTGGACCATTGCTATAAGGGCCTTGGCCATGTGGTTAAAAACTCCACCATAGGAAAGTGACGTGGTATCCTCCAGTCTTTCCTGGGTGTCAACATAGATCTCCTATTGAAATTCTGAAATCTTAAGTGCTCTCAGGAAACCTTATCGTACGTAAACATAGCTTTTGCTTGAATCAAGGGATTTGAATATAAAATGGAGTACTGCTGAGTGAAAAACGTTGGCTTTAATGTTACATCTTTAGAGAATATTAATGGAATATCATGGAAAGAACTGCAGTCCTTAAAGCGACTGCTTGTATTTTGAAAACTAGTGCTTTACTTGAAGGGCAATGTATTGGTTAAATAGAAGAAACTCTGAGGGAAGGGGATAGACATGGATGGTGCCTTGTTGTCATTAACTTGCAGTAATGACTGTGGTAAAAACATTTTTGGTGATACAGTCACAAAACTAACATTTCTTCCTTGGGTAACTTAGTAGTAATCAGGCAATGAAGCACCAATGCAATTGAATAGAAAAAAATAAGTTCTACTCCCAACACTCCTGGCTTAGAAAATCTCAACTTATTAAGTGCATAATTCAGAACGTTGCTATGAACGAGATTAGGAAGACCTTCTTAGTATAAATGATGACAGAACACATTTTCTAGTCAGGTATTTATTTAACACTTCATCCGGTTTGTTGTATCTCCGAATAATGGGTACAATGTGGAAGTTATTTTACCTTCACATAGGGCTAAATATATCATCCGTTAATTCCGCTTCACTGTCAAATATTAGGCCATGTGCGATCACACTGGCCAATTTATTTTATGTGTTTGCTAGGTGCCCAGGGTCATTGTCTGACTCAAGGTCTTAAGATCAAGTCCCCTTAGATACAATCTTATATACAATGCTAACTCAATTGCTCTACCATGACTATATTTAATTCTCTCTTGGGTGCCATGACTTAGAGATGTATGGAGGGTCAAGTTGCTCTTAAAATGTATCTCAAACCTCTCAAAGTATTTCAGTAGTCGGTCTCAGCTCAACTTTGAACATATGCGAGCTTGTTCCTTTTTCACATAGTTTTATTCTACAGACGCAGTTCGTCCTTTTGTTTGACTTCTCTGCTTCAAGGTTACTATGCTTTTGCACTAACTATTACTAAGTATGATAATTATGTGAACTGAAAACTACCTTAACATGTTTAGTTTTGTTTATAGTTATAAAAATAAATAATACATTTATATAAAAAAGGCTAAAGGAATGACTACATCTTAAAATATCTATCCAAAGATGAATTATTCATTATCGTGGAGATACAGTATACCCTGCCCTGCTCTGTCACACAAGTGTCCATGTAAAGAGCCCATACTATCCTGTGAAAAAATATGAGTCCATTGCTGAGTCCATTGGAAATTTGCAGCAAATGGTGAAAGTGAAGCTCATTTGTATGCAATAGGCAGAATGTATATGTTGAAAAGTTTGGCCCAGTTTCTTCACCATTAAATGAATGACTCCAATTTTTGGATCTATATCAACCGCAGTTTTATCAAAACCCAAAGCCTACAGACCTTTCATATTAATTTCAAAACTAAAAAAAAGCCACATTGATGCATGCTATAGCAACAGTGTTTAGCCTCCTCAAAACTTCTCTGACCAGGCCACCCTCCATGACACATACATACTTTCCCCCCAACAACTAGTGTGAGTGCCGCACCAAGTCCGTGTCTCACTTACATGGGGAGGATGTTTGTTAAGTCGACTCCGTGGAAAAACTGTGCTGCCTTTTTCCCTGGAGATATCAATTCCGTCATGTGGAATGATAAGATTTAAATCTGGAGGAATAAATTAATTTTCACCAACATGCAGCTGGAAGCTAGCACCCCTGATATCATTCTCTTGACCACATCTCAAGCACTATGCTAGTGATGGAGTTTTCAGCCCTGGCTGAAATGAACATGGATGTGAAAGACGTGGAATTATGAACCAAGCAGATTAAATTTTAACTTAAACTGGTGTATTCGTGACACAATGTAAAACTATTAGTCTTCATTGTAGGTGTGCCATGAGGAGTTAATCACTCGCTGCTAGGTAGCATAGTGCGAATCCTGGAATGTGGAGCACATATAGATGAACCAGCACCCCAGATTTAAAGCCCATCATCCTGGGGTCAATATGGTAATGAAAAGCTATGCAAAAGGCTAACATGTGCTAACAGGAGACCTTAAAGTGTATGTTTAGTACTTCTTTTCAATACATCAACCATATGTTTATTTAAACATGGAAAATATTTTAGTTTTTAGTGCTCAAAGTTCTCCATTTGGTATGTCATTCTGATCATTCATATGTTCAGCATCCACATATATAATACATTTGAGGAACTGTGGGTCAGCATGTATGATCAGGCAGATAAGTAATTATTAAATTAGTTGTTATTTAAAAAATAAAAAAAAATATTTTATTTGAAGTTTGGGCCCTCTTGTTTTCCATTAAGTTAGTAATCATGTACAGGCAAATCATCTAGGTGTTTGTAAATGTAAATTTCAAATTTATTTTTAAACATAGTATGTACCTTGACTAATTTTGATGGTAGAGTTACATATATCATAAAGTATTTAACACTTGTAGAAAATAAAACTTTACATGAAGTAAAATAATTTAAGTCCACCAGATTCTTATTTCTGGTTCTCATTTTACTTGGCCGCAGCGAAGTGATACCAATGAGGCTTACCTATATGCTCTAGGATTAGAACCAATTTACAGCTGATTCTGAAGCTATTACACTATTTAATTTATTTTTCAAATTCCAAGAATAATGTATTTCAAACTATTTTTTTAATTCTTTTAAAATTACTTTTCTAAGGTTACAATGTAATTATATTTAGTTTACTGAAGGCATTTTCCAACAACACATTCCTTGACTTCTTAAGTTCCACTCTTTTCTTCTTCATTCTCAATCTCTCCTCTAATAATTGTATTCCTCACATCCAAATGGCCTATAACCCCTCCTTGTCAAATATCCCTTTCTCCATTTGTACCTTCAGCAGAAGTGCCTAAATTTTCTTTTCTTCTTCTATATGAATTATCTCTTTGATTTTATGTGCATAACTGCTTTGATATGAAGTAAATTATTAGAAATAAAACTGACCATATTTTAATGAGTATGCCACAGTGTGGTGAAAAACGTGTGTGCCAGCAGAATAAGTTTTGTGGAAATAACGAAGGTGGTTTTCCTCAACATGGATATATTATTAGGTACTGAAATGACAAATTTGGTTAAATTACTTTCCAATCTTCTTCTCTGACTTGGAGCTTGGAGTTGGTAGGTGTTTTCTGGCACTTCGGGCATTGGGGTGTCAGGGAATGCAGTGGGTTACAAGAGTGTAGACTTTGAAGAATGGGTTGTTGGAGCTAGAGAAGGGGGGGTAATGACATTCAAAGTTAGATAAATATTTGGGATGGAAGAAGGTCAGGGTATCGATGGGTAGGCTGACACTAAGTACTGGTTTGGCTGGGCTGGAATAAGGTAGAGGTATGGCCAAGGTAATTAGATCAACCGGTTTTGCCAGGACAATACTGGCGTTATAGTTTTTGTCCAAGCTCATGTCCCAAAGACTAAAAAAAAAATAATTTGCACAGGTCTTCAAACTTTCTATTTCTATTGAAGGACATAAAGTATTTATCACTAACATGAAATTAAATAATATTTACTCTTAAAAGTTGTTTAATTTCATTCTTCTCTTGACCAAACGAATAATTTTAATAAAATCCTTCAATTACCCAGCCACTGCATGACGTCCAATGGACGTCCATTTTACATCCAGACATCCAGAAATCCCTTATGGACATCCTTTGGATGTCTATTGGTTGTCATTCAAATGTCATCCTATGAAGGTCCCTCTAGGGACATCCATAGGATGTCATTCAAATGACATACTATGAAGGTCCCTATAGGGACATCCATACGGAGGCCACAACATGATATCCAATGGACATGATGTAAAATAAATCGTAAATAATATAAATTCCTAAGAGAAATTAAAGAAACGACAGTTACTGGTTGATACCACATAAATCGAGGTAATATTAGCTGTGGGTCTGCAAAGTGCGCCCCCTGAGGGTTGCGCCCCTGGCAGCCGCCTGCCTGGCCAGCCCCTAGCTACGGCGCTGAAGCTAACGTGCGGGAATTGGAAAATCTTGTTTATTCGCAGTAATATTGCATTTATATTCATACTATGTGGCAACATAGGATAACAGTTATCTGGCATTAATTAATGGCAAATAACTTTTATCAAGATTTTATGGCATTTCCTTCAAACTATCACGGAATTATCATTTAATGATTATAGTTCTTGAAGTCACATTTATCCACGTAAGTGACTACATATATACGCCTTTCTCAACACTTAGTGTTGTGTGAAATTAGGTGCGTCGAGTCTTAGGTTTGGTATATATGCGATACATGTTCCACATTGATCGGTAGCTATGAGTTATTATATATCATACGTACTGCAACATGCCATGGCACAGTAGCACATTCAAAGTGTTAAATGGTAATAAATATTTTTTTTATTTTGAGCGAGCAGCGAAATCAGTGGAGAGGCAATATGATATTCCGACTCGTGAACGTTTTTGTCAGCTAGGTTTCCGGCTCTGGAACACTTCCATACGCTAGGCTTCGGAGACGGTTTAGTTATGGTTGGTTCACATTCCGATTCGCTTCGTGCATGCTTAAATCTCCGCTTCGTCGACGGTTCGTATCCGCTTCCCTCTACAATATTTTCACTAGGTAAATGAGACTTTTCTCTCTTATTACTATACTGCAGTTGGTTTGCACCATGTAGGTACCAAGAATCTGAAATAATTGCCAAATCCTGTCAAAATCCTGAAATAGACATCCTATGGATGTCCACAAGTGGGACATTTGGACATCCATAGTAAGTCCAGAGTACCTCAAATGGATGTCCATGGATGTCAGCCGGGACATCCAATGGATGTCCAATGGACATCATTGCAGTGGCTGGGTACTTACAATATGTTTTCTAAGCTCTCAAATAAGATTATCCAATTGTGGTTTAGAAAACATGAGCCCTATATGACTCAAGAGGAACAAGTTTTCCAATGCTTCACTTGATTAGAAAAACATGTATTATAGATCCAGGAGGAAAGAAAGTTTGTCCTTGTTCAGCAGAATAGAAATCTGGTCACCTTCATTCTTCATGGCTGGCAGAAGCAGAAGGGGCAGTAGAGCTGTTGGAACACTTAGTGACAGCATGAGCAGGGGTGGAAATGATTGAGGCATTAAGGGTCTGAGGTTAGAGGTAATGGAGCTGTGGCCACTATTGTAATTGATGGTTCTTTCTGAAAAAATAATTAATTTATTATTCAGTGAAAATAATTAATTTATTATTCAGTGGATATCCACTCTGCTTCTTAAATCATTATAAAAAAAATGAAAATTGACCACTGAGCAATTGTATATATTTTAGGCACTTCTATCACAAATGTATTAACACCTACTAAAAAGTAGACTCTCGGATTTTTGGGCCCCGCCACAGTATTACTTCCTAATAAAGAGAATGTCTAGAATCCTCTCGTATTCATTTCGTTCCCCTACAGCTACCTGCTATCCTTTCTTCTCGAAGTAAAAGTAAAAAAAAGTGCCTTGACCTTGGTAAAAGTCTTTTTGTAATGACATGCCTGTTACACTAATTCCATAGAGTTAGAATCAGTCATAAGTTTATTATTTTTAATTTTTTTGTGTTTTTATACTTAGTACTGAAACCTTCACCCACTTGAACCATCTGCGCAACCATTAAGTATTTGGTGAACTAAATTTGGTTTCTAACAATTTTTTTCGGCTATGGACATGTTAGTCAATAGTTCAGATTTGAAGTTTGTGTGTGTAAGGGGAATGTGTAGGAGGCGATGAACCATAGAATTAATAGCTACATGTTTGTGGGAAAAATGGTGAACCGAATCGATTGGTATAATTTGATCGATGTAAGAAGGTTTCCTGTATATTGAAAGTTCATTTTTGCCCTGTAATGGGATTGACAAATCGAGGAAATTCAGAGTGACGGCAATATCGCATGTTCCATCGTGAAGGAACTCTTTCAATGGAGGGATTTTAGGTAGTGGAGGAAAGACTGCAATTGGTGTTTAACTCCAGTCCAAAGGCAGAGGATGTCATCCACGAATCGAAACCAGTATTTAGCAAAACTAATGTGTTGGTTGCCGGAATTGAATAACTTTTCTTCCAAAGAGTTGAGGAAAAGTTCTGCGGAAAGGGGGGTAAGGGGTGAACCCAAAGCTAGGCCATCTGTTTGTTTATATAACTGTTTGTTGAAAGTAAAGTAATTTTGATTAACTGCCAATTTAATTAGAGCACTTAACTCTGTGGAAACTTTGTTAGGTACTGAAGAGTAACTGAGTAGTTACATCGTGTTTTTATTATTTTCCCTCAACCCTGCCACTATATTTGTTTCCCCCTCTCCTCCTCCATAACTACAACAACAATGAACTCAAATAACAAACTTATGTATTGTGTACTTGACCTGATGATTACATTAAGTGGCTAAACGCGTTGTACATTCAAAACTATTGTAGAAAAGTAATAAGCTGTCTTAATCATGTGTAGGTACTGATATTAGAAACTTCTACGAAGTGAAGCCTGCAATGGACAAGTATACCTCCCATTCCTATCCAACGTTCCTCTCATCCTCTTCTCTAATATATGTGTCATGTATCTAAATTTGTGCTCCACTTACTGACCTGGATTTCCTTTCCTCTGTTACCAAATTTGACATTTGCTCAGTTGCCTCCCTCACCACCAAGTTTATTCTCTTCATTCTTATCCACTCTAAAACCTTGAACCCTCAGGCCAGGGGGTCTCCTCCTGCAAGAATTGTTTACAGAACCATGTCATGCTGTAGGTACTTGACACAAAAGATTTGACTTTTTTTCTTGATGGCTCTGATCTGATCTCCCACAGCTCATTTCCCTTGGTAAATGCTTAATTTTCACATGGCATTTTTTCAGCCAATATCCACCGAACTATATCCGGCATATGCTCAGTATTCACTGCTGTTTCTTTGCTGTCTGATGACCATCCATTTTTTTTGGTAAATATAATCAGCTTAATCTGTTGAACACACTTTCTTTAATTCCCAATTCAAGCTCTCAATTTCCCTCCAAGTAACAGTTATTGTACCATTTTTAGCAGAGAAAATCTTTATTATGGTTCAACCATTTATTTGTCATACAAATCTGCTTCACTGCTACCAGGAATTGGTAATAGGCTAGTTACTGCTGCAAAGGTAAAAAAAATATTTCTTTTGAATCATTCATACCTAATATTAAAGTACATTAATAAATAATTATTGATGCTTGAAACAATGCTGTGAAAATAAAAGGGTCTAATCCCTCTGGATGAACAAAGAAAATGAAGTTGATTGCGTTCCCTAAAAATGAGTGAAATTCATTAAAGTACCTCCCAGCAAAGAACTAAGAAGTCACCATCTCAGATATTACTTGATGTCATCACACAGTGATCCATCCGCTTGGTGGCATTGTTAAATGCTACCTTGTTTTGATTTTAACATTATTTTTATAAAAATGAAGCATCTGTTATAGTAAATAGTATATTCATTTTAAGGGTTCAGGAATAACTGATCCCAGGGTGGGTGGTAGGGAGTATTGTACCCATGAAACAAGGTCGTCATGCATGGTGAAGAGCCACAGCCTCCTTGAGGTGCCTCTTGATTTCCACTGAACATGACAGATCTAGACCTAGCTGGGCGATAAAAAGCTCCCCTCACCACAGTGGTTCTCTGTGCTAAGGATGACCACATCTGCAGGGCGGAGGGCAAGAAGTCCCTAGCAGAGAGTCTCTGGTTATAGGGCGATCTCCTGTTTTATTTAGCCTTATCCATGCATTCAGGGCTCTGTATGGGCAGACCATTATTTCCCTAGCAACTCATGGGACCAATGCGGAACTAGACAAAAATAAAAATTCTTTAGAGGGCGCTATGAGGTGCACTCTCTCTAATAACTCTTGTCTAACTTCTCCCATGGAGGAGGAAGCACTGTTGGCAAGCCTTGGTGGGGCTCACGATGGGGGCTCCTCCACCACTACCCTGTCCTTTCCTTTTGAGGGCCCTTCTGGGAACCCCAAACTCCCCCCAGTCATCCCTTGAACCCTTAAAGAGAGGAGGAGGATGGCATTCCCTCCAACTCATCTGATTCTACTTTGAAAGAGGCACCAGGCTCCCCCAAAGGGGTGGAATCTGACTCGGAGGCCTCTGCCATTACCTTGGGGTGTGTCTCAATTCCTAATGAATTGTCTCTCAACAAACCTCAAGCTCAACAGTGCAGCTAGAAGGAGGAGCAAGAAAGAGCTGAGAGATGAGGGTGCTCTAGGGGAATCAACATACACTTCTGCCAGAGGGAGTACTGAGAGGAGGCAAGGTTACCAGCAGGGTCTCAAAGCAGGGGGAGAGCTTACTCGGCATCTGCCATCAATTTTCCGGATTAGTTCTCCAATGCATTTATACCTTTGTTTTTAGGTGATCTTCACTTCAATTATTACATAATTGAATTGTGATTTGCGTTATGATTATAGTTTCACCATGGAAAATATTTTTAAAACGAATATTATGAAAAAGTTTTGAAATAAGGCGTATATAAGCTGCTGATTAGGGAAGGGAGCAAGGCCTAAGGGGACCTAACCCAGGGTGGATATATTTCTTTTTGTTCATATGTGAAAAGAAATATTGTAGTGTCACAGATGAAAATATTGAAAGTGGGACAAGGAGTAATGGAATTGGGAAAAGGTAGTGGGGATGAAATCTACCCTCGAACCTACTTATGATGACATGGGAAAGCTTTGCGATAGGAATTAGGAATATAGGATGAATGGCGTCGACGATTAGACTACAGTTAACAAAAAACAAAGGGACCAAAAATCTTTACGTCCCACCCGACGGACGGTGTACTCCACTCGAAGAGTGTGTATCGTTAGATTTTTTACTTTCGAGCATAGGCCTCTTTAAGGGTCTACTTTCAAGAAGAAAGTCGCTGCGAGTGAATGGAAGGTAGCTGTGCGCCTTGGTGTGCCTTCTGATTACCCCGCGTTTTATTTGCTTTCTGTTTTAACTAAGCATATAGCAATCCAAGCTTTCCGAGGTAAACATTTTTTTTTACTTCCAACCCTACCCTCTCCCTCCATCCGTTCTCATTACCCTCCCCACTAGGCTCCTCCGTGACGTGGCCACCACCTTTTGCGACTGATATGTACTACCTACTCGGCTTCGAGTTAAACACGAGGTAAGGTTTAGTCCTAACTTATTAAACCACCCAGCGAAGGTACCATCACTTTTGTCCTCTCCACTGATTTCTTGAGTCTTCCCTGCGTGTCAGCCGCACAAGTTCCTCTGGAATGTTTCACTGGTGCAACCTTAATCCGAGACGAATTCGAGCATCTGCATCCTCCTCTTTGATTCCTATTCTTCCTCCCTCCTCCCCTTGACCCTTTAGTCAACCGTCAGATCGTTCTCTAATACGTAACTCCCCAATACACTTGTGACGATGGTAGTCATCTATGAAAACCGTATAATTATATTGAATCGGCATACCAAATTTGGTGCCCTAAAAAGTGACCTTATTGCCACAGGATGCCTTCTTACTTAGAGAATGGGTCAGGAAATTGAAGACTATTGCGTCAATGTGACGACAGCGATGCGCCATTTCTCTCCCGCTCTTTCGCTGCAAAAGCATTTAAAACTCGGGATATGCTTCAAATTGGAGCATTATCAGGACGTATCTTATCGTTCAGAAAGATGAAGGCCAAGACCTTTGAATAGCCTCCCTCTTCCCTTAACCCCGAGGCCGAAGAGATTTCAGCAAAGAACGAATTGAAAGGAAATATAACATGCTCCATCTATTGCCTCTAGCTGACGTTGTCATACCCTGTGATATGATGAAAATAACAAAATCTATGATAGAACGGGTCAAACCATCAGAATGAAATACCATACAATCTAATTTCAACCCTTCTCTGCTTCCATACTACTCTCTAATTGTAGCTGACTGTATTTTCTGTCAATAATCGAACATTATATTGTATATGATAGATCGAAGAGTAGAATATAATTTTACCTTATGAGTAGGTTTTAGGCAGACTACTTCTCGAAATGATTTCAACATATTTTTCTAGAGTCAACGTATATTATCGGAGATGTTTATAAATATTTTCTGTTTTGCATACACAAATGTTTATTAATGAAGCTCATAGGTTTATGATTTGGCCTATATTTTTTTCTTTACTTCTATTTCTTTACTCCTCCTTTATAGCGGCCACGGGAATGTTCCCGACTCGAGCTTGAATTGGGACGAGTGGAATCATTCCCATACCACAGACACTGTAGTTCGGTACACCATGGCTCGCAAGGTAGTTTGCACGTAAATGAGCTTTGAAAAACCAGGAGCCGTTCAAAAATCTTCTAGCGTAAGAATTGAATCTTTTGTTTCCATGCATAAGTTTCAATAATAATTCCACTTTTGCTCACTATGGTAGTCTAGTCTTTCAGTTCACGTGACACAAAACAAAACGTATGCGTGTCACGGCATTTAAACCCATGACTTTTAAGTTGCTTGGCCAGCGAGTAATTGAACTCTTTACCGATAACTGTATTAGGTCATTTCAGTTCCATCGCGCGTTCTAAAGCCTTAATCACACGGTCGTATTTCGCGTTTCATTTCAAAGATGGTGGCAATGACAACTTAAATGATACATTTTTGACGCTATAATTATGAAGGATAGCGAAAATGACAGGGATCCATGTCTCTTTTTCCATCATTTGAGAGCATTCTGATGTCCGTCTCTGAATACGTACGATAATTTAATAACTACTAATCAAAGCAAAAGGCCGTAAATAGGGAATGTGACACTGTGCGTGAGATTTAACCAACAAAGAATTGAAAATATCACGGAAATGACGATTGCAGTTACAGCAAAATAATTTTGAGAGAGAAAAAAATGATGATTGAGATGGCTACCAAGGCTGATTTCCCGTCATTGTTAATTATATCGTGCATATAGAGTGTTCCTGGGCTGCCTAGATGCTAGATGAGTGACGCCTACGTTGAACTTAATTTCAAAACACAGGTTAGGTGATAGGAAAAGAGAGGTGGCTTGTAGAGCATTCAGTGGACAATTAAGTCTTTCCACAATGGTATAAAAAATAGAGACGTAACAGACCTGACAGGACTGGTGAACTTTTTGCAGCAGTTAAGTCACATTTTAATAACACCACTGATCGGCATTTAAGAACGCAACAATAGAAGCATACACGTTCGTTTTCATTTTATTACCCGTATTTCCACCCGTATCTAGAAAAGAAAATATTAACCAAATAGAAACTAACATGTCGACATTTACGTTGTGAGACAGTACATGCGTAATAGTGATAGGATATATCAACCTATAGTCTTTAAACCTTGGGCACCGTTAGTGTAGAAACAAAATAAAGAAATCGAGTCGCAAGCGAGGTATTACTCAAGGCGCTATCAAATCACTCTAACCCACGTAATTAACCCTCAATCGATTAACATTTGACCAATTTTTCATTACCAAGGTGTGTAAATGTGTCACCAGTTTTCACAATACATCAGAAAATAAATTAACCCGATAGACCGCATGAATTATGATTATTTTAACATTATTATCTTAAGTTGTAATTGGGTGAAAATATTACCAATAAATGTTATTAAATAATCATTATATAAATTTGCTGTATTTATAAAATTCGTAATTTAGTTGGTCAAAATCGAAAGCACAAGGAAGGTTTTCTTTAAAAGAATTATTTTAATCAAAGGTTTTTTATTTTGCAATTACGTCATGGACACGGTATTTTCAACAGTGGTTTCTTGCACTTGTAGCATATCGGCCTTGTTTTTTTGTCCTCTTCGTGATTACATGATAGGCGTGCGCAGAACTTTTTATTATGTGGTGCCTGGAATTGTTTGGTTATCAAAACTTGTGGTTAAAATGGTGTTAGTGAAAATATAGTATATATTTAGAATGATCCGTGCTTGACTCTAACGAATGCTGAGCTTACAACGTAGCAATTTCAATTATTGTTATTTATTGGCCAAACTGGGTGGAATATTGCTACCAATGTGAAGGTGCACAAGTAACGCCATGCCAATAAACATCTAAAAAAGGCATTTCGCTAAATACCAGCTGGAATAGGACACGATCCTGATTTTATCCTTCGCGTATCACAAACTGGAGAAGAATGGGTCCATACTGGACTCATTTGATCAGTTGGAGATAAATAGAGATGATTAAAAAAAATAATTCTTAGTGAGTATCTGTATCTCTCAATTTTCTTCCCCTTAATTATACTTGGCAACCATTCCTAATCTCTCCCATTATACTTACCCACCGCGGAGACTCGAGGAGCACCGAGTGTTCCTCGAGTTATTCCTTCCTCTTCCTCCGCTTGACTTTCACTCTTACCCTCCCATCCTTCACCACCATCCACTCTATCCAATGGACCTCAAACACTTGAAGGTAGTTTGAGCGAGATATTTCACTAGTCATAACTGAGAACATATTCGGGTTGTTTGCGATTCAGTAAATATTACTGCGGTAAGTAATTGATTATTTTTTAAAAATAGATGTGAAAACATACCAACTACACACCGTTAGTTTGGTGACAAAATCTAGGTGTTATAAATTCCTAATTTTTTCAAAAATCTCCCTCTGTAGCGCACAGCCGTAATTCATGCCATGTAAATCAACTTATGTTTTATGACAAATTGCTCGAAAAGTAGATTGTCAAGAGTTTAATATTTTGATATATTTCGAAATATGAGAGTTTTTGCTTAAAAATGAGGTCAAATTCATAAAATTCTAGGTGAAGTGATATTTCGCTCAAATCACTTTTAGAAAGCAAGCGGTAATATTCATGTAGTAACTTTCTGTGATGTTATGTTCAACTTCCTTCCAGAGTATGTAATATTGAAAAAATACTTTGCGACACTACCGTTTGGAAGACACAGACAGGAAGGAGCTTCGACAGTAGAAAGATAAAACAATTCGTCTGCTTCAAAAAAAACAACTCCACCTCTCTCTACGCTAAACAACTTTTATTATGCCACCACAGCAGTAATTTCAATCCTAAAGTACTTCACCGAAAAAATAACGGTCCCAACCTTGACGCCACGGAGAATTTTGAAAATTTTCCAGATAATTCAAAAGAACATGCCATTACAAATTAACAGTTTTACCTCCCTTACACGCCCGTTTTAAACAGCCGTTTCGCACCCAACAACCTTGTTCCCTCTCTCCTCCCCGTAGCCAACAACCTCTGTCCTTTGCAACAATGCACCTTTTACACTCACCACCTTGGGGATGCCATTAAAGACGGAGTACCTAATATCCCACCACCCGCGTGCAGCCTCTTCCCTTCCTTCCTGTCTGGTCAGAATTGTTCCACGACACTCCAACCATCGAATGAACCATCCTACCCTTCAACTAAACCTCTTCCCTCCACACCCAACTCTATGTATACATCGATGTTACCTATTTAAAGCACAAGAAGAAGTTACTCAGTTACGAATAAAACTGTGGAATTACAGAGTATTTTTCACTGTTGCATAACAAAAGAATTCCACTGAGTAAAACCTGAGGCTGTGTTTTCATTTCATAGCATGAAAGATTTCTCTTAAATGCACTTGAGAATATCTATTAACACGTTGTGCCTCTTCTATCTTTTCTAATAAAATATTGTATCGGTTAATAGTACTTATTGAGAAAGTATCGTAATTTTCCACAGCCATTTATTCATTGCGGTATTCATAACGCGTTTCGATGCGATCTCACATCATCGTTAGGTAGCATAATACTAACAATAAGATTCAATTACAAGTAGGCCAATGTATAAAGTAGAGGAGACATGAATCAGGATGAGAGAAGACATAGAGTTTAGGAGGAGAATAGGTCTTTTACCGCTATGCCTTTGCCAATTCGCCTCTTAATTCTTTAATAATTAGATAAAAAATAAATAAAAGAATTAATAATTATGTATTATAATATACATATTTATATATATAATATTATAAACTAATATATATTGTAATAAAAACTGCCTATTATCTCTTAATTATTTAATAATTAGATACAAAATAAATAAAATAATAAATAATTATATATTATAATATAAATATTTATTTATATAACATCTCCATCAATGCTAAACCATCTCAATGCTAAAAACAATTAGTGTTACTTGCATGATGTATTAGTAAAACTAAGAGAGGCCATTGTAATTGAAAGCTGAAATAAAATGTTCTAGTCTGCTAATTTGATTTAAATAGTCACAGCTAAAAACCAAAAACAAGACATGGGATTTATTTTTATTCCAACATAATGCTTCACAGCATTTTAGGAAGCTATTTATTATTGATGACCAATAAATAGGTAGCTGAAATAATTTTCTTTCCAGAAAAAAAACCCCATATTGTAATAATTCTTAAAAAAAATAAATAAATCAAAACAAATCATTCTTCAATCAATAATGATTATTTTGGCAAGAAATTAGCTGCTAAATTCTTGGATTTGAGAGTAGACATTCACCAATTATGGGGAAGTCGTTAGAACCTGAGGAGAAGTTTTTACTGCAGAAAAAAATGTTACGTCAGTGGAAGGGACCATCTTTTGATAGTCCACGAGAATGTGTATGTTGTTTCATTTAAAAGCGTAGGGCAAAGGCAATCAATCTATGTCTGCGCTTTCTATCGACCACCTGATGCAGTTTAAAACTCAATAATAGAACTCATCGTCATTGGTGCTTCTGTCCGAAAACAGGTTTCAACGGTAGCGTTGTCTCAACAGCATTCTGTCCTGGGCCTCTCTCTTCATCTCCGCGTAACTCCTTCCTTCTTTTATATCCCTCAGCATTCCGTGCCTCCTCCATCCTCTTCCTCTCTTCCCTTCTATTTTCCCTTCTATTATTAATGTCTGTAGGCTGATATTCCTTAAAATATGTCCAAATATGTCTTTCTCTTTTTAATTTCTCCCAGTGTACTTCTTTCTTCTACAATCCTCCTTAGCACTTCTTCATTCGTGATCTTATCTTTCCATCCAATCTTCTTCATTCGTCGCCATAGCCACATTGCAAAGCTTTCTAAGTACTTTTCTTCTCTCTTCTTCAACGTCCACGTTTCGCATCCATACAACACAATGCTCCATATAAAGTTTTGCAAATCTTTTCCTAATATCCATCTTGAGGTTCCTTGCTGTCACCAGTTCCTTAATCTTTCCAAATGCTACTTTTCTTTGCCCAATTCTGCTTTTTATTTCTTCAGTAAAGTTGCCAATCTGTGAAACTATACTTTCCAGGTACTTGAAAGAGTTAACTTGTTTCAATTTTTCTTCCTTCAGCCATATATTTAAGGACCCTTCTGTATTCGCTATTCTCATTACCTCATTTTTATTTCTGTTTATTCTCATTCCGTAGTCCTCACTCTTGTTCCTAATTCTTTCCATCATTTTATGAAGTTCTTCATCATTCTCTGCTATTATAGCCTGGTCATCAGCATATTTGATGGATTTTTTTCTCTCACCTGCCACTTTTATCCCCCCGATATCTTCTAAAGTTTCTTCCAGCAGTTTGTCAGCATATAAGTTAAAGAGGCATGGTGACAGACATCTACCTTGCCTAACCCCTCTTCCTATTGTGGTTTCCTTCGTTTCCTCGTCCTCAATTCTTACCGCAACTTTCTGATGGATGCACATCTGCTTTATTAATTTTCTGTCCTTCCAGTCTATGTATATCTCTCTCAGAAGATCTAATAAGATCTCCCATCTGACCCTATCAAATGCTTTTCATAATCAATTAATCATACGCATATCCACCGGTTCAACTCTAATACCCTTTCTGTTAACATCCTCATACATCCAATAGCATCTCTCGTTCCTTTGCCCTTGCGAAAACCGAACTAGTCTTCCTCTAATTTTTTTTCTATTTTCCTTCCCATTCTTTCCAAAATAACTTTGGTTATAACTTTGCCCACATGTGAGACAATGCTTATATTTCTGTGTTGTTTACATTCCTGTGCATTACATATATTTGGTATCAGCACCATTATCGTTTTCATGAGATCTTCTTGTCACTCCCCTGTATCATATATTTTAGTAAACAGATCCGTGAGTCGATCCAAATCAATCTTCTCTAAAGCCTTAAGAACCTTTACTGGAATTTTATCTACACCGACTGCCTTCCTATTCTTCATTCCTTTAACTGCCATTTCTATCTCCCCTTCATTACTTTAGGACCTGTATTGTCCCTCTCCTCATTTATGTCATTCTCCAATTCTATTTCACTTCCTCTTTCTATAGTGCAGTACAATTCTTTTATATATTCCTCCCATATTTCCTTCACATCCTTGTTATCTGTTGTTAGTCTTCCACACTTATCTCTCATATCTTTCTTCGAAATAGCTCTCTCTTTGTTCGTATTCAACATTCTCACTATTTTGAACATTTCCTCCATCTTTTCTTCTTTTTCTAGATTTTCACATACAAAGCACTGCTCCTTAGTTCATTATTAATCTTTCTATATGGTCTCTTTCCTTGTTCAGAGTCAACTCCTTTCCATTTCCTTCTTTTTTCCATTTTTTCCCCAACATATCTCGGGTTATCCAGCTTTTTCTAGCTTCTTTCTTGTTTACAGTTCCAACCTCCTGTTCAAGAACCATTATTATATTTCCTTCATATCCTTCCACTCTTCTTGAATTCTTATCTCCCCTTCCCTCTTCTTCAGCTTCTCTTCTAGGACTTTGGTAATTTTCTTCTTATCCTCTTCCAACTTCATCAAGTTCCACCTCTTTATTGATGGCTTTTTCCTCGTCACATGCTTAAGCCTAATGATCATATCTATTATCAGAACATTGTGGTCTGTGTCCGCATCCGCTCCTGGTAGTGTCTACGCGTTCTTGACGCTATTCTTAAATCTTTGATTTATCAGTATAAAATGTATTTGATAACGATTGTTATCTCCTGGGCTTTTACACGTTTAGAGCCTTTTCTTGTGATTCTGGAACCAAGTATTTACTATCCATAACTGCTGTTGTTCACAGAATTCTATCAATTTTTCTCCTGTCATTTTGAGTGCCTAAACCGTATACTCCCACAGTTTTCCATTTCCTTCCTTCTCCATCTACACTGTTCCAATCTCCCATTATCACAGTCCTCACTTGTCCTTTACCATTCTCTTCATACACCTGCAGGATTTGTTCACATATCTCTTTGACCACTTCTTCTTCTGCTATTGTTGTGGGCATGTACACATAAACCACCAACGTATCTACTGGTTCACTCCTTATTTTCAAAGCAATCACCCTTTCACTACATGCTATAACCTTGCTTACCCTTTCTGCAATTTTCGTTTTCATCAACAATCCAACTCCTCTATTCTTACTGTTTCCTCCCTTGTAAATCATGGTGTACCCCTCATATGTGAGTTCCTCTTCTCTTTCCCAACGGATTTCACTGAGCCCCATTAGGTCTATATTATTTTTCTCCGTTTGTACTTTTAAATTTTCCATTTTTCCTTTCCTAATTAAAGTTCGTACATTCCAAGTTCCAATTCTTAATGATATATTATTTTCCATTACCTTGTTTTCCCTTTTATTGCACCATATCTGTCCTATAGTGTTACCCACCCGGAGATCCGAATGTGGGTAATTTTTACCTCCGGAATCTTTCATTACAGAACACATCATGCTGCAGTCACGTATCCGTATAACTGGGGAAGGCTTACGGTTCATTAGTGCGGTGGTTTCCCTTTGCCTTCCACACCCTTTGCCGTAGGCCAACCCTATGGCTCATCCGCCTTTAGGATCCATTTCTAGATCCATGGGCAAGAGGGTGCCCAAACCCCATCCTTAGATGGGGGAGAAAGCTTATCCCTGCTTTCACTCGGTGTCCAGTGCCACGTTAGCCACCATTAGCTGCCCATCCCCCACCGCGAGGAGGTGCGGTTGGATATTTCCCTTCCTTGAAGCCTGGGACCCTATAGGCATTTCCCATCCTCTCTGATACTTTGGGGGACCAATATTACTAGGAATACAGAATTAACGTCACTCAAAAATAACTGTAACGATATAATTGGTGGGGATTTCAATCTTCCATTCTTCGACTGGAACACACGTAGCTTTATCACTGGAGGGAAAGGCAAGAAGGTATGCGAGTCTGTTTTGTATACGTTTACATATCACTCCCTAAATCAGTTTGTCACAGCCCTGACCAGAGGAAGCAATGCCCTTCATTTACATACGACAAATGGACGCGAGGAAGTAGTCGATATAGTTACCGATGATGGAATCAGTGACCATAAGTAGGGGAGACCGGGGTTAGTTGTCATAAGGGGCTAGTTTTCACTCAGTTTCTATTTTCTGCGACCGTGGAGCTAGTGCGCCGTCATCTTGCTTGTGGGGAGTGTATGTCTAAGTGCACCATCCACCGTAGCATCAGTATGCTTGGAAGCGTCGTGAAGGAAGATTCATCATGTTTCTGACCAGTGAGTAAATTTCTTCATCGTAAATATTTTTGTTCTGGTGAACCTGTAGATCGAATTTAGGCGCTGCTGATGGGGATTTTCGAAAGAGTGGTTAATTGTGGTTGCATGCATTTATCATAATCTTTTGTTTCAGATGTTTGGGATTGCGTGGCATCCATCTTGATTTGGATATCCCCGTGGGGCTAGTTCGAATAGTTAGGTATGGGGTCAGTTGGCATAGCTATGAACCTCGCCCCACACCTATGACAACTAACGCCTCCATTACTGTCAGTTAAAAAATAAACAATTTCTGTAAAAATGAATAAATAAAGGTATTTAAATAATTTTCCAATCATTAAAATTGCGAGTCACGCACACGGTTGTGAAGATATACACCAAAGACGGTGAAATTCATAATTGTCAGAACATATACAAATCCTTATCTCTTCGGACACCTGAGGTCACTAGCATAGCTCGAGCCACCAGTTTCAACAGGACTGACGTCGGCAAGTTTTTCACTACTGCTCAAAATCCAGACAAGGTGATAGCACGGAAAGGGTACAAGCAAATTGGACAAATCACCTCTGCTGAAAGAGGTACCTTTGTTACTTTGGCTATTTGCGTCTCGGCCGGAGGAAGTGCTATTCCTCTATTTTTATTTTTCCGCGAGCCAAGTTCAAGGAACATTTCGTGCCATCCGGACAGGGGTCCAGCGGCGATGCCAACATGTCGATTTGGATGGTCGAGCACCATTTTGTAAAGAATGCACAACATTTCATCCACTTTACCAGATGTTCACAATCACGATCTGTGCTGCTTCTCCATGATAACCATGACTCGCATTTGTCGATTGCGGTCCTTGATTAATTCCAAGGAAATGGGGTTACTCTCCCATAATTTCCTTCACACTGCAGTTACAAATTGCAACCGTTGGACAGAACCGTATTTGGACCCCTTAAAAAATACGTCAACACGGCTTGTGACGCTTGTATGACCAGTCATCCAGGAAAAAAATTAACCATCTACGACATCCCAGCAATTGTGAAAACAACCTTTCAATCAACTATGACTCCGTCCAACATTACATCTGGATTTAAAGTGAGTGGGATCTATTCATTTATCCCAGGCATATTTGAGGACTCAGGCTTTTTGCCATCTTCCGTCACCGATCGCCCTACTCCAGAGGCTACACAATCTGCCAATGAATCAGAGCTAAGGGACCCCAATGAACCCGCTGTAACAACAAATGATCTTCCAGGCACACCATCATCTTTCCAATACGTCACCCCAGAGGAAATTCGCCTTTCCCCAAACCCGGGCCACGACAGCAATCCAACCGTGGCCGAAAAAGATTTACTGCTATTCTAACAGACACTTCCATCAAAGATAGAATTTCGGCTGAAATAGCCAATAAGAAGAAAACGCCATTTTACCCAATGTTGTCCAATAACGTATGCCGGAAAAAATCATTTCGTGTCAAGGTATTGAGAGAATCGTCTTAAAAATATTAAACCTAAAAACTCTCCTGGTCCCGATAGAATTCCTGTTCACGCATACAAAACAGTGGAATCAGAAATTGCACCATACGCAGAGATAATATAACCTAAATCACTCACAAATCATACATTTGTGAAGAACAGAAGAGTAGCTAACATCACACCTATTGATTAAAGGGGTAAATAAGAAGAGCCCAATAACTATCGACCTATCTCTTTCACGTCGATCTCGAGTAAGATATTTGAGCATATAATTGTAAGTTCAATCACAGGGCATATATATATATATATATATATGGAAGAATTTTTCTACACCTACACACTTCCCTGTGAGCGGCCGCATGTGCGTGTGGCAGGGGGTGTCAGGACACCATCCGTGAAAGGTGTGAAATAGAATGTTATAGGGAGGTGAAAAGATGAAGTGTAATTCGGGAGTGTTTTCAGTTGATCTCAGTTTTTATTATAGTATATTATTGTGCGTGGGAAGAACAAATATTTGTATCTAACTGTTTGGCAATGTATTTCCCTTATTTTATCTTTTCTGTCAAAACTAGATATGTAGTGCGGCATCAAAATTATACTCTCGATGTCACACTGAAACACACTTGTTCAGAATTATTCAAGCAATCTAAGCCTAGCGTGTAGCCTCTGAGTCTTCAGCGGTTCTCAACCAAATCCTTCTAAAAGCATTGACAGACTCTTGAAGTGTTTGATGAACAACCAGCACGCAATTCGAAAAGAAAGATCTTGTTACACTCAACTGTCTCTCAATGTTTACGATACTTTGGTCTTGGGTGAAAATAACGTTCAAGTTGACTCAATATGATTTTTAAAAGGCATTCGGCAAAGTACCTTAAAGAAATTGCTCGTGAAGCTAGAATCCTATGCGATAAATTAATATGTCATAATATGGGCATATCAGTTCATAAAAGGTCGCGAACAACAAATCGTTATAGATTGTGTCATGTCCAATACCGCTATTGCCGAATCAGGTAATCCTCCAAGTAGGTGTCATTGGTTATCTTCTATTTCTCCTATACGTTGACAACATCAGTATTAGGTAAGCTTGAACTATTTTCTGACGACGCATTTGTATACGGGAATATTTAGGAACCGGAAGGTGAGGACATGGTAGTAAAGGTTCAATCCAAGTAGTAATCCGAGAAGTAGCAATCCAACCCTAGTACAAAATATGGAATTGGAACTAAACCGAAATAAATGCGTCGTAGTAAATTTTGGAGAAAAAAGAATAGATCTGTACAATCTCACAAAATAAAAGAATTTGACATAGTCAGCGCTGAGTTCGGTATACATATATTTAGGCTTCACAATTACTCAGGACATATCTTGAAATAAATATATTCGAGAAATATACGGTCAAGTCAAGAGAAAGCTGGTATTTATCAAAAGAATACTCGGAAAATGCGATGAGAAAGTTAAAGATCGCTGAACTTGTTTTTCTAGTATGCCCACACCTAGAATATGCGTCTAGTATTTCGGATCCTTACGAAGTAGGTATGATATCAGAATTATATCGCGCGCAGCGACGAGAGGTTAGGTGTGCAAGGAGTTGTGACGAGTCTATTATTGTGTCAATGGTATTAAAAAGATTGGAATGGCTCTCCTGAATCTGAAATCTCCTGAAATCTCCTGAATAAATTCAAGGTGGCTTACTCCTATGACGATGTGAAGCCATTAAAACCGCCGTGTTACTATGGCAGGCACGATCACATGCATGCAATTAGAGAGGTAGATAGTAGCACCGACAGGTTCAAAATTTCATTTTTTCCGTGCACGATCATAATGCAGGACCATAATATCTATATAGGAGCCTTCAATAAGAAACGGTGTTAAGAATGAGTAGCTTTAATTATTTATTTAGCATTTTATTCATATATTTTTTTAAAATTTTTAATGCCTTCATGGAAAGATAAATAATTTTGTTTCTGTAACTGTGTAGCAATTTTTGCGTGTCAGCGTAAGTGCCGGGTTATGTACATGACACTGCATGTTGCTTGGTGGATTAGATTTGTATTTCTGTTTTGTAAGTAACCACTGTTACTATCATCTCTTCTTGCTTGAAATGTCACGCATGGAAATTGTATCTTTGTGATCCACAACATTTTATTTAGAAACAAGTTTCTTTATATAATAAAGTGGAAGCACGAATTTACATTTTCCATTCTTACATGAATCAACACAGTTAAGTTACGCCTGAAACTACCAATGACGTCACGCGCGATTGTAAGCCTCCCAGGCAATGAAAGAAACTCGTATAACAATTTCATAAATGTATTGTATTGATCTCTCAATTTGTAAAGCTACAAAGGATAAATAGAGACACGAACATAGTATCATTGACTTTCACGAGAAATATTTTCGTTGAAAAACATAAAATAGACAAAAAAATTCAAATATTATGTTATTGTATTTCGAATAGCTTTAAATATGGCTAACAAACGCGTCGAATTTGCTGAAACGGAGTTCGACGACCATTGAACGAGACGGAAAGTGATTTTTTTCAGCCATTAGTAAAAAACAATGTGACATATGATTTTAGGCTTTCCCGACGAATGAAGCTGATGAGTTGTTCTCAGGTTTCCCACCGGGTTAGGCTTTCTATGATTTCCGACGTTCATTTGATGATGTTTCCATGATTGAAGACGCACCGTTAGAGAAAGCATAACCCACGGCCAAGGCCTGCCTTCCTTACATTTCCAGTTTTTCTGGGAAGATATCTAGGATCCTGGGGAGGCATAACATCAAAGCGATTCAGGTCCCTCCCGGCAAACTACGGAATCACCTAGTAAAGACAAAGGATCCAATTGGCCTCAAAGTACCTGGAATTTACCGCATAGCTTGCGAGTGTGGCAAGATCTGTATTGGCGAAGCAGGGAGAACTATAGAAACAAGATTGAAAGACAATCGACGCCACTTCAGACTCGGCCAGAAGGAAAAATCCGCTGTGGCGGAACACAGCCTAGAAGAAAATCACTCCATCCATTGGGAGGAAACCACCATTCTGGGGAGAACCAGAGGCAGCTGGAATAGAATTACTAAAGAGGCCATTGAGATCCGGTTCACGACCAACAATCTCAACAGGGATCAGGGTTTTCGTCTCAGCTGTACTTGGAACCCTATGTTGAAAAAGGTGGGAAACCATAATATTGGCGGTAACGGATAGCCAATGAACGGAGACCACGGTGGGAGGAACAGAGTATAAAGACTGGAACACCAAGACCGTCCGCATCCACAGCCTTGAAAATGGCAGGAAAGTCTTCTGCCGAAACTTCGGCAATCATGGAAAGCCTAACGCGGTGGGAAACCCGAGAACAACTCATCAGGAACAATGTGACAGTTAGCCTAATCTTTTCTAGAGTAGTTACGCTAGTCGTTAACAGATGCGGACGTAAGGTATATCTTCACCCAAAAAATTCATACCAATACCTTGCCATCGTCTTATGTTCAAGATAATAATCCCTGATTACCCCCATTCCACCGTAAAGTTACAGCAACAGTCTCAACTTAGAATAATATCCCTCGGGGGATTTCATACAACGCGCGAGTAAGTGAGACGCCGACGAGGCTTAGTGAGCGGGGGCGACAGCCGTAACACTTACAGGCATTCCCTATCTCACCATGAGTTTGGGAGCCCTGAGCGCCACTGAATCTGCCACTTCCATTATATTTGACACTAGCACATGCGAGGAGGTGCGCTGAAAAGAACACGAGGGTGCCGGAGGCGGGCAGGTATCCCTCCCTCCCGCTTCTCTCCTCCCTCCCGCATTGGGAGAGGCTTCGCAGGAAAACCGTGCTGGTGGTGGAAGACCGAAGGGAGAGGGAGACTGATATTTCTAACGTAGAACAAACGAGAAGCAGTTATAAATCACTTGCTTGATCATCTCAAGGTAACCGATCCGAACTGAACTTGCGACGGCTGGTACTCAAGTTACCCCACCAGCAATTTCAATATTGAGAGATAAAGTTGCATTCGTGAGCTCTTCGTCAAAGAAAGAAAGAGATACCATCCGAGTTCATGTCAAGAAAATTCAAGGAGGGAACAGCGTATTTTGTTTCCTGCATGATATTATGCTGGCTCCACACAAACATGTGTCAAGAAATATGTGTTTCTAACATTAACCATGTATGACCAACCCATCATTTG
Organism: Pyrrhosoma nymphula; assembly: GCA_963573305.1. NCBI lineage: Eukaryota > Metazoa > Arthropoda > Insecta > Odonata > Coenagrionidae > Pyrrhosoma > Pyrrhosoma nymphula. The sequence continues at coordinate 38,895,896 of OY754332.1, read as the reverse complement.
CGGTAAAATAGGAAGAAGTTAGTATTCTTTATTAGAATTGGAATAGTGCAAAACGGGCGTGGACACCCTTGATTCAGTTCTATGCTAATTATTCTGCAACAAGGATAAATTAGATTAACAAGGGAAGACATACTCTTCAAAACATCGCGGGAATAATGACACTCATAAAACTCTATTAATGTCAGAAGGTATTTCAGAGAACTTTATAGAAAAGCGTAATGAAGGGAAAACTTGAGAAGAGAAAGAAGACCAATATTCTCCCTGACGATAACAACGTTTTCATTTTCAAATCTTCTCCGGCTGAAAGATAAGGATAAGGATAAAGTTAGCAGTAAACAATGGAGAATGTTCAAAAATAAATTCAGACAATCAAAATCAATATTTTCAATGTAAAATTCAAATAATAAAAAAGCTGATGAAAGATTTCCGATTTCTTCAGGAAATGAAAACTACTATAAGTTACTATTTCAATTTATGAATCCTTATGCGGTTTCTGAATTTTGCTTAAACCTTTTTTTTTAATTCTACACCTACATCTACGAAATACCGTGCAAGCCATTTCCAGGGTGCTTATCATTTTTATGCCATAATTGATTTAATTAAAACAATATTTACCAAAAAAATAAAGAAAAAAGTATGTTCAGCAATTGAGGTTATTAGACGCAAAATTTGCTCACTTACTCCATAAATATAAATTGAGAAGAAACCGGTTGTACATTCTGTAATAAACTGTGGAAGTTACAAAGTTCGTTTTACTATAAAAAATACGACCTTCCACCAAGTAAAACTTTCTACTTTTGAACTCATAAATATAAACTTTGATGATTTAAAATAAGATCAATAAAAGATAAATTTCCTTTTTGTTAAAATAAATAAAGGAAAATTTTTATCGAATAAATAGACAGTTATTCATGGTAAGTGATGTCTAAAAAATTTTGAATCCATTGTGTTGAAAAGAAAACAGGAATACCACGATATACTCTTGGATTGGGCAATTATTTACGGCATTAAGGCATGAAAAATTCTTTAATGGTAACTAGAAGAACAGCGGTGGAAGCGCTCCAAAGCAGATAAAGAATCATAGGCATACGTCCCTTATCATTCCTTTTGTATATTAATGACATTACCATTGTAACGAGTAGAAATCGCTTCTTCGCAGGAGACGCATAGTTACACAGCAATGAGCCCAACAGGATTGCGTTAAAAAAGACGTAGATGCTATAAATAAATGGTGCAATTCTTGGCTGTTAGAATATAACTTTTAAAAATTTTGCTGCTGCATTTTTAGAAAACTGCATTTTTAGAAAAAGAATTACTCGGTCAACGAAAGCTACTGTATACACTAAGACGGTGAAATTCGCCATTAAAAAATAATTTGACTTGACCGGGACTCAAACCCGGATATCTGGCGAATTTCACCGTCTTGGTGTATAACTTCGCACCCGCGCGCGTGACTGCGTACCACATCACTTGTGCAACCGCAATGATTGGAAAGCTACTGTATAAATCAAACCGAATTATAAAGTCAGTACCATGTCAGTCAAAAAGTCAAAAAACCGAGTCAGTGAAATACTTATGGTTGGTGTGACCTAAGGACATGTCTTGGGGAAACCGTACGGGAAATATACTGGCAGGCTAACCGTAAAGTGGATTTGTTAAAAGAACACACAGGAAATGTGACGAGAAGGTTAATGAGCGATGTTATTTTTCTCTCGTAAAACCTCACTTGGAGTATACTGATGCCATAAGAAACCCTTACGAAATAGCTTCTCCTGACAAGAATTTGCAGGTTTTTGCTATTGTATTAATAGTCGTTGTTTGATTATTCTTATTAGGATATGGTTTCAGTGCATGTTGGTGCTAAATCCTCACTCCCAGCCACACATTCCTGTGGCTTGTAAGGTGCTGTTTAGATGTAGGACTAATCTCAGAAAAAGATCGAATACATCGGAGAGCAGTAAGATTTGTAAAAAGTTTATATGGTAAACTTAGCAGTGTTTCCGAATTGCTAACAAAGTTAGGGTTGAAATCTCTAACTGATCGAAGAGAGAAAACATTTTTAATCTTTTGCTTAGTTCTAAGCAAACGATTTTTTGTCGGACGCTCAACGTGTTTTGCTAGAGCAAACGTATTACGGTAGAAAGGATCACAAGCATGCGATAAGGGACATAGATTGCAGAACCGATATATTGAAAGTGTCATTTTCTCCGCCAACAGCAATGGGCCACTATTGATTGATCATTTCTATGATATTCCCAATCCAGATTGGTAGAGTTGACTTAGTACATGTGTTAAGGTAGTTTGAGCGAAAATTCACTTCACCTAGAATTTGATGAATTTGGCCTCATTTTAAAGAAAAAACTCATCTTTCCAATGTTATCAAAATATCAACCCCTTGCCGAACTACTTTTCGAGCAATTTGCCTAAAAACATAAGCTGTTTTACATTGGATGGATTACGGCTGTGCGCTACAGAGGGAGAATATTAAACAAATTAGGTATTTCTAGCACCTATATTTCGTCAAAAAACTAACGGTGTGTAGATTGCATGTTTTCTCAACTATTTATAAAAAATTATCTATTTCTCAACTCAGTAATATTAACAGAATCGCAAAAAGCACCTGCTGTTTTGAAGGGTGTGGCGGGAAAAAATGAGTCAAGTTAGAGACTTATGTAGCTTTATTTATTTAATTACTGAGAATTTTGGTCATATATAACTATATTATTGGGCCATAAATATTACAATATTTATTTCATATTTCTTACAGACGCTGAAAAAAAAATTTGAATATGGTCTCCATTATGACTAGGGAACTATCTCACTCAAACCACCTTAAATAACATATCCTCATTATTAACACCTCACACAGCTTAAATTGCCAGGTATGGCATTATTTTCTGCAGGAATTCGTTTCCGTTGTTTGTATTCATAAATAAATAGTATTATAATCATACCTTAATAAAAGTACTAACATTAATCAGTAGTTCTGTCATAACCAGTGTACTGAATAATAGCATGTTTGCCTACATAGCACTCTCCTAGTTTCTGGTGTGACCGCGCATTTTTCTCCTGTGTGCTTTTCCCTTTAGTCTGTGCCTAGCGGCCGGAGGAACTTGCGGGGTTCTGATTTGAACTGTGTAGAGTGCTGCATGCCTGGTGAGGAATCACCCTTTACCACAACCCTAGTGATGGATTGCACGGTGCGTCTTACGAACGGAACTTAAATATAGATGCACGAAATTTATTTTTTTATTTCCACATCTCCGAAAACAGATCTGACGGCCTTTTACAACGGGTGTTTTAACATATAACAATGGATGAACCTGAGCGGTGAAAAATCCACTTGGGTGGGGCTCGAACCCGCGACCCTCAGTCTAGCAGGCGAGGAATTTACCCCGTCGCCACTGGGGCCTACGGAAAATAAGTGGGGTAAATGAGCCGTTAACTCCAAAATATTCATGTGTATAATCTGTAGTGGCATTGTAAACCTTATATGCCACTCAGGCTGAATAAAAAAGGAGCATACAAATATAATAAATGTGTTGTATTGAGATCGTAATTTGTTATGCTCTAAAGCGTAAATAGGGATATGAACATCGTATCATTTTCGTTCATGAGAATTATTTTCAGTAAAAATCATCAAGTTGACTAAATAATTGAAATATATGGTTCGAATTGTATAAGACTCTTAATTTTGCTTACCAGCGCTTAGCAATTACTGAAACGGAGCTCGATGAATTAAGCATTTAACCATATGGAAAACGATTTCTTCAATCATTAGCAAAGAACACTGTGTCAGTTTGCATTAACTTTTGTAGAGTATTACGCAAGTCGTTATGAGCTGGCTAATTGGAACGAAAGGTCTTTAAGTCGTTCAAAAAAATCATACGTTTACCCAACCACTTTCCTATTTTCAACAAAATAATCTCTGGTAACCCCTCATTCCACGAAAAAACTACCTTAAATCCCGACTTGATTAGAATTTCCCTTGGGGGTTTTCATAATACGCGCGAGGAAGTGCGAAGCCGACGAGGCGCGGTGAGCGGGGGCGACGTAGAGGCCCTCTATTACGATGGTAATAGAGGGCCTCTAGGGCGACGGCCTGTAGGCATTCGCTTGCATCTCACCGTGAGTAAGCTAAAGCGCTTGATTGGAAAGTACGGTCAACTTTGCGCATTTAGCCATCGTGGACCTTTGTTAACATGGGAGAGATAGGGACTAAACATGTTTTCGCGAGATAAAAATTAATTAACTATATTTCATCGGATTTGAGCCATGATAACTTGTGAATGATTAAATTGCCTATAATACCACATCATTTTCATATCAAGTTTATCCTCCAAAATGCGGGAGTCGGCCTGTTTAATACGAGCCCAGCAGACGACTCAAACGGCAGCAGACAGCGTCGTCTGCAATACAAGTGGAACATCGCGATATTTTCCTCGCCCGTTAAGTGACTTCTCGTTGATAACTGGCGGAATGGCATTTTAAAATGTTATAATACTACATAAATATTAGCTTACTTGTCAATTAGGTATCAAAATCGACTAGGTATAGAATATTTCTCTGCAATAGGAGTAAAACGTCAAGTCAATTCTTCGACCATGAAGTGAATCCTCTTAGAGAACAGACGGTGACAAACCTTGTATTGTCACTGTTATCTTAATCATTCTCAATTAAGGTTAATTTCACGTCCTCAACTCCCTTAGATGCCCTGGTACTGCGAGCGGACATGCTTATCACACGGGCGACAATAATTGTGAGAGAAATTAATTTTGAGATACCTTGACTTCGTTACTGATCTTACTCCGCACCGGAATGAGACTTTCAACGGCGGATAAATTTAACACGCTACAACCTATTTTTACGTTCTGCATTGTCAAGTCAAGTGAGCATTTTGACAGGATTTACACGATCAGCACTCCATGTTTAACTGAGGCACATCGTCAGTACAAATAATATGAAATATATGTAATATAATTATCTAAGATAAAATAATATGATTACGTACCGTGAGATATATATGGCAGCGATTAATCATTCCCGCTTTATCTCCAGAGACAAATGTACAGCGGCACTATATATAAAGGAACAATAGGTACTTGGTAATGACATCAAGTCGAGTAAATGAAAAGATAACTTTTGAGATGATAAAATTTAATGAATTAAGCATAATGAAACAACTTACATTGCATAAGTAGAAAAAAATCATCACCCTTTCACTTGGACTCCACACTCACAATTTATGATACTATAAAATAACACGATAATCCCTGCCAAGGACAAATTCAATTGCCTATTGCTAATTAGTCATCACCTGCCTTAAACGCATACGGATTAATTATTTCAACAAAATCGCATTGGACACGACAATTCAATGAAATAAGAATATGACACTTGGGGTGGCAACATTCACTGAATGAAGAATAATAAAACACTACACTGTTTATCCCTTCACTGGTACATAAACAGCCACAATTGCAAGACAAGAGCAATTCACTAGTCACTAACTTCACTTCAATTCACATAGATTCCACATTTTAATTTTGTCAACAGTAGAAACAACGAACTGATTGCTGTTATGTCTTCTCCAACACTTACCTCGCATTTTTCACACTTTTAATACCATTCCATAATGTAATACCATACTAATCAGTAAACACAACAAAAATGAATGTAGGTGAAGAAGGGTTAATGCTGTTAATAGTTTGCACACTTAAAAGTTATCAGATGGTCTTTCTTTGAAGATGGTCATTAGCTAGCTCTAATTGCCTTGGTATTAATTCGAGAACCTGAATGGTATCGATGAACATTGTCACAACATCTGGACGAATCAGTCAACATTGCCATAATTTCATTAAGTTTGAGCTTGTTTTCAATAGCACTTGATAGGTAACGCGATGTAGTGAGGGGCACACAATGTCATCAGCACAGCAAACATGGCACGCAATCCTTTATAGTGAAGCACACAATGTGTTTACAACACAAAACACAACAAGCACACAAATTTACGGATCTCCCTCTTCAATGACATAAGTTCCCTCCTTATTTCCTCAATTTCCTCTGTGACATTCTCCTTAGCAGGGGTGGAGTGCATCACCTGGGTCACTGCATAACAGGGATATATCCACTCCCTGCTGCAGCTGGTATGCTCGCATCAGCTTGTTCTCCCAGTAACTCCTCTGCAGTTACACCATTGTGAAGATCTAGAGAGGAAACGTTTAAGGAGTTAAACATATATAGCGACTGAGATAAACAAATTATCCAGGAAAAATCAATTTGCACTTAGCTGCATGAAAGCAGCAGTAGACATATGAAAAGAGATGCTTTTGTGGACATGATAAAAAAACCCACTCCCCTGATGCCTATTGTAATAGTACAACATCCGTTCATAGACAATCGTTTCTCATTGTGATCTTAATAAGATTAGTTGGCGTTACAGAACTAAGGATCACGAGGAAATGTGTCAAGGTGTAAGACAATAAAAATAACAATGCTCTGGAAATGTTCAACTCCTGATTCGCACTAAAGAGCCGATTATGTAGGGATTCGTGTGTAATAAGGAGGCATATTTTCGCAAGCAAATCAATTTTAAATGGATTGATTACACTCACCACATAGACGACACCTCATAATTAAGCAAGCGGTTTGTAAATTCACTTTTGTCCACAAATAGTGCATTAACAATAGTAACATTCATTCACTGTATTATTCACGCGTGAGAGAAATAAATGCACACAATTCAATCAATAACTATGCAAAAATAAAACAATACCTATTAATTGCTGACGTGGTTTGCATTTGCACGTTTCTGAAGAAATGATGTTTATCAATAAATCCAAATCACTGCACGAAAACTATATAAGTTACCTATAAAAAGGCATGAAATTTTAGCGCTTTCGTTCACAATAACATCGTTAACGATTCGGAACTTACCAGTGAGCTGATATCATTTGCATCCATTTTCTTCTTATTACTTCATTCCCTGCTCCCGAAGGGATAAGATATAACTTTGCCCCTTTCTTCGCCTGCGTTGAACAACCAACTGCACAACACTGAGGCATATTGACAACCAAATATCAAAAAAACGCTACGCTGCTTCACGAAAAACACAACCACTCCAATGCTTTCTAACGGGCAACTGACTAACAAAACACTCGCGTGACTCGCGTAGGCCCAAAAATATAGAGAGCAACCAATCAGAAGCCTCGATTGTCGGCATTCGCCGAGATCAAACGTTGACCGTACTTTCCTAATACAGAGCTTTAGAGTAAGCGAGCCCTGAGCGCCACGAACTCTGCCACTTTCATATCATTCAACTATAGGCACTCATAACATGCGAGGAGGTGCGCTGAGATGAGCACGAGGAAGCTCGAGGCGGGCTGGTATCCCTCCCTCCCACCTCTCTCCTCACTCCCGCGTTGGGAACGGGGCTTGGCGGAAAAACGGTAATGGAGCGGGAAGACCGAACGGAGGAGACGGACATTTCAAACGTGGAACGAAATATAAGCAAGTTATAAGCCGATTGCTTGATCACCTCAAGGGAACTAACCGGAACATAACTTGCGGCGAATAGTAGATACTAAAGTTATCCCCCAGAAACGATAAATCAATATTAAAAGATACATTTACATTCTTAGGCTCTTTGTGCGGAGTAAAGTTCCTATGAGAAAATTTCATTATCACCAGAGTTTGAGCCCGCAATGGTGTCCACTCCCTAAAGAGAGTTCACCGCTACTGTAGCGGTTAAAACCAAGAACCTTAAGGTTCTTGGTTTAAACGAAAAAAGAGAAAGAAGATTGCACGGCACATTATTATTGGAAAGACGTTTGTCTGATGTAAGAATTTCCAGCCGTGGAAAAAAATGTTGGTGGACTATTTTCAGATGCGTATTTCCAGTAAAAGCATGTATCAGGTAGACTTTGGAGGAGCGTTATCCAAACTTACATCACATGGTTTAAATCGGAATCGAAATACAACCGACTAGTTCTTTCATTTTTCTAAGACTTGGTGGAGAGGAATGCTACCATGGAAGAGATCATTAAGTAGCCTAATCTATACTAATATATAAAAAAGTAGAGGTGTCTGCCAGTGTGTATTTCATTAATCATCTCCTCAAAAACTACGGAAGTGAATAACCTGAAATTTTGCATTCTAGCGTATATACTAAAGAGTGCAATAGGCCACATAAAAAGAGCCTAAGGGCCACAAGGGTTTTAGGGACCCCAGTGACCTCAAAATGGGCCGTTTTATTTTAATCCCATGGTAAAATCATTCGAATCTGTTTGGGTTTTTTTCGTTGTTTTAATTACTGGCAACCGAGACATAGGGTTGATATTTTCACTATCAAATGGTAGAAAGAGTTAAGTATTTAATTCTTGCAATCGATTATGTTATATGCTTTGTTTTACTTAATAATTGTGTCAAAATAATAATGTTATTTATTCCAAAATTATAATTTTTTCTCCTATTTCCAAAATAGCATATTTTCTTGGCAATCTGAGCGAGTGGGAACTTCCGCCGGGGATTTCATGATTTATGCTAAATAAAATTATCACTATTAGCAAATTTCAATTGGAGTATTTTGTACCCCAACGCCTCCATGTGCGCTTAACGGCTTTTGCATAGCACCTATCTGCATTTATCACGTCTAATTGATTCTTATAGATGGGGCCCATCGGAGGGATGGGATGGTTGGGGTTCCATTTTGCTCCAAATCCCCTGCTTTATATTTAGCCTAGGAATGACTAAATTTATGACCCATTACTCTTGACAATTTGCGTGTAGGCAAAATATAGTTATTCAAAATAAAAATTCGAATATGGTCTTTATTGCTACAGGAAAAAATCTCGTTCAAACTCACTCAAGGGAAAATATTCTCGTAGTTTATGGCGATCTTTCACACGCACCTCACGCAAAACTGGAATGAATACTTCTTCAGTTTTACTTTTTTTAAATTAACAATTTCAGTAAAAAAGCACAAACTCTCTCATGTACGTATAGAACCACTATATCATTTATTACTATTATCCCTCCCGCTGAGAACCAACGGCGATTTCTGCTGCTACTGGATAAATATCCACGAGCATGTGCCGGACGCTTTTGCAAGGCTGTGATCCGAACAGGGTACACACTTTAATGCACGTATTTGCAAAGGCTGATTTTATCATTTATACGAGGAGAGTTATGAAATAAATTTCTATTTGAAGAAAATTAACCGGGTAGATGGTGGAAGGATTGATTTGAAAGCCACAAAAAGCAAATCTTTGGAATGATAGCTGTAGATAATCCCTAGTAATGATCTTCTATCCTTAATATCACGGGTGAATATTATCAAACAAGTTATAATGAATAAAACTGATGATCTCAAGCCTGACCTCGTGGAAATTATGGATATCCATGATGAGAGAACCACCTTTGTTATTTCCACAGACCTTATTACGCTGGCACGATGCGCGTTTCACCACACTGTGGCATACTCATGTGGCATAGCACATGAGTATGCCACAGTGTGGTGAAACGCGCGTCGTGACAGCGTAATTGAAGTCTGTGGAAATAACAAAGGTGGTTTTCTCATCATGAAGTTATAATGGTTGTTAAAAAAGACGTTACATGGATTTAAACGGTTTCGTGTCAGGAGAGCAGAGTGAAGAACTACTACAGAACTCTCTTCGGACTTATGACAATTATTAATGGCTGATTACCATAATTAAAACTAGAACTTGTAATTTGTGGAATATAAAAAATGAGACACTAAATATGCTATCCTAGTATCTCTTAAAATATAAAAATAGTGAAACATTTTCTTTAAAATATCCATCAAACCTGTTGCTTTATTTTTTTCTTTTACTTCTCAAAGCTCTCTGCCCAGGAATCTTTCATTTCCAATTTTTTCTTGCTGCTTCCTTCCACGGTAAACGTTAGCATACGAGTTGCGTAGAACTTATTTTGAGCGTGGTCCGATTTATTGATTCGGATGCTCCTAGTTTCGCTCAACGCCGAAAAAACGCCGCCACTCCCTTCATTCACATTTCCCATTCCTTCGCCAAATGAATGTCCCTCCAAACTAGAGGTCCATTCCCCTCCCCGTCCTAGAACCAAGTTACTATGAGCACTTCCTTCTGACTGCCACGCCTGCAAACCTGTTCGCTTGCTATTGGGTAAAGTAAACTCGCCTCATTCAAACTCTTACCACTCATCACGTGTTAGGCGAGCCCGGCAGGGATACCCGATTTCCTTCTCGTCTGCTACGGAGCAATAGAGAAAAATTCATACAGGGCACTCATAACCCGGCGAGAAAGTGGCGATGGTTATCACCACCCAGTGTCGACTTTCAAGGGAGCCCGTTCTACGTCGTTTTCGAACGTTGCCCAAGTTGAGACTAGTGGCGGCACTCCGGTGTGTCGATCGAACTACATAAATAAAAAAACACAAATTGAAAGGAAATGAGGGGAAACCACTTCCCCTACCTCCCCTGCTCCGCCCCAAGCTGCTCGGCGAGCGCAGGGGAGGGATTAACGTATTTCGACTTGTTTTCGTTGGCGCGCGTTTACTACGACGGTTATTAGATAAATGTATAAGGATATTAACGGGAATTATTTAGACTCTCCTTGTTTACGGGAATTCTTATTTAAACGAAGAAGAATCCTGTGTATATAATCTTTGAAGAAGAAGGTGTTGTCAGCTCCTGAGGATATGAGGTTCAAATTACCAGGGACTTGAAAGGTGAGTGACATTTTAAATTTCTTATGTAGCCTCAATCCACGAATTTAGGTGTTTGTCACTTTGCAGTTCGCTCACGATACTTAGTGCATTCCAGGATTTATGTTCTTCTTATATAGGGTTGTACATAGTATGTTTGGCTCGTATTTAGGTACATAGTATGTTTTGGTCGAGGCATTGTTTCATCATCATTATGGTGTGCGATGTGTAATTTGGTGGTGGTTTTCATAAATAACAACATTAAGCTAAAATGCATTAAAGTTCACGTTATGCCTCAGTAAATAATTATAATTTCCTTGTCTCGAATGATCGCTTCTTCGGGAAGAGGTTGGAATATATGAATCGGTGTTTGTGTTGTAGTGTCCAAAATGAAGCAATTTAATGATGTACCACTAGAAATTATGTACACGCAATGTGATAAGCCTATCACCGCGTTATATAATACGAATTTGTGGCAGAATGACGAATTTCGTTGTTGCTAACCTTGAAGTCTCTCCAGAGACCCAAATTTTCTTGGGAGTTGCTGTATTTAGTGGCTATTAAAATCATCAGAAATTGAAAGGGCAGTACGCTTTAATTTAATTGTTACTCTGACTGCATTCAAAGATTTATTCGTGCCACTGTTGGGTGAGGTTGTCATCGAGCGATTTTGCCGAGAGGCTACTGGCTCCGTATCAAAAGTTGTAACTTTTAATACATTGTGTTAAGAAATTGTTTGGTGATGTTTTTGGTGTATGTTTGTACTTCTTGTGTTGTTCATTTGTCTTACTGTGAAAGGTATTAGAATTTAAGTTATACATTCGATGTTTTGACATGCCTTATGCATGGATATTACTTAACACAATCCGGCGAACTTTTGTCAGTTGTGGTGAAATATAGCTTACTGTTATTATTTATCTGCTGCAAGTCTTAAGTCAGTGGAAAAACTTAATATAAGTTCTTGCCAAGTGTCTTTCGTTCGTCATGGTTGCACTTCCTGATGATATTTTTGTATCTCAAGTACCAAATTGTATAGGTTATCCTTGGGCTATGGCTTTGGTGTTAACATAATGAATTTCAGATATAGTTGTGGCATGCTACTTTGCTAGTATTAATGCATTTGGTGCTTTTTTATTGAGATGACATTATCAACTGAAGATGTTGCCTATGTGTTGAAACCGGTCAAATTAAATAAAATTGTTGTGAAATTTACAGTTTGTATTGGCTCTGTCAATATGGATTTTCACAAAGTTACGCCTGAGAATATAGAGTATGATTCACGCTGTTGATGCAATATGACAATAACACATGACAAAATATAATGTGCTCCTATGAGATGAATATTTATTGCATGTACAATGATGGCGGAGACAACTGATGTCAGATGAAGTATTACTGTATTGATTGCTTTTCAAACTAAAGTTATGATTAAATCTTCTTTTCCCTCTGTTCCAGAATGCTATCATTGGAGAGCCAACAACCATCCTTCTGGAGGCATTGTCAACATTTTGGAATGAGCACTGTTGAGAACTAGGGTTCATCTCCTTCAAGATAAGTGAGGGAAAAATTTTACATGGCTGAATTTTTCCTTGGGAAAAATTCAGCCATGTACTCTACTGCACGAAAGTGTGATATTTCTCTTGTCATTCATAAAGAAAGTCTTATTCACTTGGTTTTTCACATTTAAATGACACACGACCTGGGTTCCATTGTATAGTGACATCATCAGGTTCACAAAGTAAATCAAAGATGGCTTCAATAGTAACAAGAGGTAGAGGCAAGTGGTCATCAGATAGTGGGGGAGAAAAGGTTATGGGTGGTCTAGAGGAGGGATGAGGATGTACAATTCCCAAGCATGTGTTAGGTTATACCAGTGGGTGGTCTGCTGGTAACTTAAGCTAAAGGACCCTGGAAGAGAGATGAGCATAGTATGACTCCAGAGTACGATGCAAATTGAAGTTGGATTAATACATCATCAAATCTCGAAGAAAGATATTTTTCATCATAACCAACAAAATCTTAGCCGGATTGTGTGCCACACCTGTTCTGTATAATATCCACACATACATACATGGTTTTCACTATAATAAGAACCTTCTAAGTTCTTATTATGTTTAAATCCCACAACAGCAAGGCTCCTATATCTTTTTTTTGTTTGCACCATAGTTCTCCCAGATTAATTTTTTTTAATTCTGTGTATCTTGATTAATTTCCCTTGTTTTAATCTGCTGGACACTTTTTTTGTGTAATTCACTCTATAAGAGGCCCTGAATATTGTGGTAATCCACCCATCTTGTGATGGTGGGTAGATTTTTAATTTTTTAACAATATTTTTTGACACTCTTGATGACTAGCTCAATTCACAAGGTACACGACCCAGGGTACTTAGGAATGGGCGCCCATACAGTATTTTCCAGGGGGGGGGCAAGACAGGTTTAAGAAGGGGGGGGGGGGTCCGAGGAGCCCTCTCCTGGAAAGTTAAGTAAATTTGAGGTCTCAGGAGTACATTTTTGGAACATCTTAGGTGAATGACAATTTTTAAATTTGTTACTAAAATATATATTTAATCCAGCAAAAACAATAAAAAACTAACAATAAATTTTTCCTGGGAGACTTGGAGGGGGGGCGGGGCACGGCCCCCGGTGCCCCCGTGTATGGGCGCCCATGTACTTAGGGCCCTTAAAATAGGCATGAGGGTGGATTCAGTAGGCAGAGACAACATGCTTCTTATTATTAGTTGCCTATAACCCTTTGGGATCTACTTGATCGGTGTTAGAGTAAACTTCCTTCTAAAAAGATCCTTGCATCAATCCCTTCCATGCTTATTATTTGGGTGCTGCTTTAACATATCTGAAACAAATAGACTTGAGCAATAGCTGCCACGATGGAAACACCAGTTCCCAATTAGTCACCGAAGTTAGGCATTGTTTGTCTCTGCTCGTGTTTGAATGGGTGATCTTCCTAGCTGTCCAAGGGATGTTGCCCCTGTCTTTGAGTGGTAGTTAGTGAGTGTGAAATGACCTTTGTCATCGAAGCTTGTTAGATTAAAATTCTACTATTGCAAATAGACTTGCAGCTGTGCTGTTCCAAAGCCAGTGATATCTAAAATATCTGAAATTAACATATACTTGACCTTATGCTGGCTTGGGCAATAGACAAGCCCCTCCCCCTACCCTCCTAACAATCACCTCTACCCTCCCCTACTACTGGAAGATCACCAGTCCTTCCTTGTGACTATAATTGGAATATTTGGTTCACTATGCATGTCTGTGTGCTATGATCACGATGAAACCTGATAAATAAATGAGTTTTCACCGGGTAAATAAGACTTTCATTATGTAATAATTGCACTAAGTTATTGTTGTTATCATAAATGTCATCCATTAAGTCTTGCTTGATAGTGTATAAACTAACTGCCCCTCTCTATTGTATATTTATGTTAAATTTCATTTTAAAATATGCCAACTATTTCTGTTTCACTCTTCGTGTGTAACTCGATTTCTAAAGCTGTATTGATACCGTTAAATGAGTTTACTTATAAGGTATCATGAGCTGTAGAAAGTTGATGAAATCCATTATTGTTGTACTGTACAATAATCAATGTTTTTATTTTTGCATTAAAAGTGATGTTTTTTGTTAGCTATGCCTTTCATTTCCAAAATGGTTTTAAGTCTATGCTTGGACCATTACCTACCTTCTCTCTCATTCTTCCTCTAAAGTTTATTGAGTAATCAGTTAACACAGTGAATATATATTTTGAGTTTCATCATTTCTGAAGCCACTGGTGGCCTTTGTTGTATTTATTGTCATTATTTTCAGTTCAATATGTGCCAAATGTTCAATGATAACTTTGTGTTTATAACTTTAATTTTTGTATTTTACGACCCAGGTTTTGACACTGTGAAGTGTTGAAACCCGGGTTGTTTTTAGTAAAATCCTTAAAATGGTTTTCACAAAGTTACATTAAATTTTCTATGAGTAAATATTAAGGATATAGTCACAGTAGTTAATTTAAAACAGTCCGGAGGAAAGTATTGAAGGAGCTTCACCAGGAAAGGGAATGATATAATAGGTATGTATGTATGTAAGTATAATTATTTTACGAGTATCCGTGGAAGTAACTATTCTCTACGCTAAAATATATAATGAAGCACAAATCAAATTTGAACCAGGCGGGCCTGCGCGGTAGGTTGCGATGCCAGCGCCATCTAGCGAGGCGTAACGGTACTTTCAAGAACGCACAGCGCTCCATGCGGTGTCGATCGAAGTTACGTGCTCAGTACCAATCCCTAACGCCTCCCTCGCGGAACGAAGGGAAGCGATTTAACGTGGAAGTCGAACTTTCCTGGTTATCACGCATGCCCGAAAGGTGGGGATTTACTTGGATAACTACGCATGCGCGACGTGTGGGCGGTACTAACGCTATCCCGCCCTTTGCGCATGCGTAATAAACTCGCTACTTCCTGCGTGACATGCTCCCCGCGTAGGAATTCTGGTGGCAGTCGAGAAGGAATCCGGAATCCTACCAGGGTCGCATAACACGCGAAGAGATAATGATGGGATCGACACGGGTGCAATTGAGGCGGTTTTATTTTCCGCAATGAAGAGCGTCCAGGTTTGCAGGCATGGCAGTCGGAAGTATAGTGAAGTTTATATATTTAAATAGGTCGTTATAATTAGGCAATTGGCCTGGTGGCTACGGTCAAGGATATAACATAAGAAATTAAGTTGAATAAAATCAAAACAATACACTCATTTTGAAACTCATGACCTACGCACACAAGCCCTTAATAGGTATGAATCTTGGAGTAATTTAGCTCTTATTACCTATCTAAAATTTTTAACTGTGTTACATAAGGTCTTAAAAATATCTTCAGGCAACTCATTCAATTCTTTAATTCCGCGGGTTAGGAAGTAATTCTTTAGTATATCCGATTTCAGTGGCCTTTATTTTATTTTGAAACTGTGGTTCTTCCTACCTATATAGTTGGGTTTGTCTAACCTTTTAGTAAAATCCCCCCAAGACTTTTCTTCATTTATCGACTTATAGATCCTACACAATCTTTTTACTTTCCTCCTCAATTGGAGTGATTCCCACCCCAGTAACCCCTTCTGGCTGATATCTCTCCCTCCCACCACCTCCCTTCCTCCCGCATTGGGTGGGGCTTCGCGAGAAAGCCATGATGGAGGTGGAAGACCGAACGGAGAGGGAGATGGACTTTACTAACGTGCAACAAACTGGACGCAGTTATAAATTGCTCGCTTGATTACCTCAAGGGAACCAACCGGAACTGAACTAGCGACGGATGGTAATCAAGTTACCCAACCAGCAATTTCACTATTGAAAAATAAAATTACATTCTTGGGCACTTGGTCAAAGAAAAAAAGGATGCCATCCGAGCTAACCCAAATATCTTGCTGTTCCCCACCTGATCCCTCTAAAAGCTGTGAAGCACTCTTTGTTCCCTCGCAGCAGTTTTTATCGAAGCGCACAGCTTTACTTTGAATTTAATTTATTTTTCGAATTAATCTTTCAGTCCACGGTCCCAAATTCTCACGGTGCATTTGAGGAGTGGTCTAATCACAGCGAAGGAGCACCTCTTTTCCACATTTTCATCCGAGGAACTTTCTACTAGACGCCAGATTGTCTTAGTTTCCCTTTAAGGCTGTGCCGCATATTTTTAATATGTTTTCTCCACGTTAGGTCTGAAGCTAAGATAATTCCCAGACATTTTAATTCGTTTGACGACTTTAATGTTTACTCCACCAACACTTAAGGCATTGTATTAGTATGATGACTTCCACAAGGAGTGTACTGTAGTGCTTTTATTAAGATGTAGTTTAAGCCCACACTCCTGGTAGCGTTACGTGGTAACGTTGTTTAGGTCCGATGATAGAACTTCTAAGTCCGCATTTTCACCGATTTCGTGGTAGATGACCGCATCGTGTGCAAATAATCTACGTTTGCTGCTAACTCGAGAACTTGGGTCATTTATATAAGTAATGAATAAAAGGGGGCCCTTATCGCGCTTCCTTTTGGGACGCCGGATGTCACTCTAACCATATCAGTGCTTATGCCGTCATTATATATACTTTCTGCTTGTGATATCTTAGGAAGTCACGTACCTATCCAATTCAGTATTTTTTTGTTTAATCTGCATGGTTGTAAATTGAATATAAGTTTTTTTGTGAGGAACCATGTCGAATGCTTTCTTGAAATCAAGGAATAACGCGTCAACTTGCCTCTTAGATTCACCTGATTTCAGGATGTCATGAAGAAAGAGCGCAACCTTTGTTTCGCAAGATCTACCCTTCTGGAAACCTTGCTAACTGCAATATAATAAGTTAACATTGTCCAAGAACTTCATAATATTGCTAACAATGTGTTCGAAAATATTGATTAAAGACGATTTAAATGATATAATGATAAAGGTTATTTCCTGGGTCATGTCTGTTTTTTTTAAATATTGACGTGGCATTTTTCCAGTCTTGGGATACCTTGCATTTGACAAATATGATTTCTAGGAATGTTGAGATCTGTGGCGCCAACTTTTTGAGCACACGTGCAGGTATTTCCTCTGGACTTGTCGCTTTTAATCGAAAGTAGTTGATAAGTTATTCCATCACGTTCAATAATTATGTCAGCTGTCAGCTCATAAATGGCAGGAATGTCTCTGGATGATGTACAAGTGTCACCCATGGAGTGTAAATTTTGAGGTAGTAGTTTAATAGGTTGGCTTTTTCGACACTGATGGTGACTTCTTCACCGTTTTTGTCCAAAAAGGACTCTACAGTTTAAGATTTTTCCTGAAGTTCTCACGCGTAAGACCAGAATTACTTGGGGTTTTCATATAGTAATTCAACTGGTATTTTTTATTTAATTTTCCTGTAGTAGTACCTACGCATTATTTTATTTGTTTTTGTGCGTTGTGCAACGTAAGTTTTTCTAGACATAAGTTCCATCGTTTTGTCACTTAACTTTATTAGAGGTTTTTAATAAGTTGTGCAACTGCCTATGTCTCCCGAGTTCCCGCCTTACATCGTGATTATACCAACGAGGTTCTTTACTTACATGTGAGTTTGTGTAGAATATATTTGCGAATAATTTCCAAAACATATCTCCACGATGTTTCGGTGCTTTCGTATTTTGTAGTGGCTATAAACTTCGTGAATGAAACTTCTAGCATCTCTCCAAATTAAATGAATTCAGACTATACGTTATGGTTTTACAGTGAAACTTACTGTTGTTTCAATCCTTTTTACTGGTCTAATTTGTCTAAGAAACGGACTTCTAAAGGAATTAGAAAGTTTCGTTAAGAAGCAAAACCCAGAGGACAGAAGAATTCGTAGATTAAGAATCCTATAAGCTAGCCTTAACGAAGAATCCCAGGAAAAGAACAAAAAATAGGAATAAAAATAAAATATGTAAGAATTCAACAAATAAGGCGCAGCTCTGACCGGTAGATCTACCGTGTACTTAAAAGAAAATATGGCCTGAGGAAAAAGTGGTAATCCCGGAAAAGAATATGGCCTGGAGAGGAAAAAAGACGGTTTGGAGAAGATGATGGCTTGGGGGAGAAGAAGACGGTACGGAGAAGAAAAAGACGTCTTGGAGAAAAAGAAGACGGCCTGGAGAAGATGAAGACGGCCTGGAGAAGATGTAGACGGCCTGGAGACGAATGGACGTGGAGAAGAAGAAGACTGGAGAAGATGAAGATGGGGAAATTGTTTTTTTTTTGTAAAATGAGGAGTAAACCTCGGTACATACCCTCAATTGTAATCTATGCAAATAAACCGGGAGATATTCGAATGGATGTCTCTCCCCTTATTCATATGTTGTTTTTAAGTTTACAAAAGTTACTTTATGATCACTTATTCCTTCGAGGACATCGACGTGTTGAATCATTGAAGGGTGGTTGACAGCAAAAAGTTGTAATAATTGGTTTCCTCTCGTAGGTTCGTCAACTACTTGGGTTACAAAGTAGTTTGAAAGTGGATCATTGAGTGAGGCCTCGCTTGTTTCACGCTTCCTTGAACTTGCTTCTACACTATAGGTGGATTTCAAGAACAAAATGTAAACCACGGTTTGAAATACGTCTGCCGGAAACGTGAAAAAACCACGGTTTTGGCTTGCAACAACGAGGTTTCCGCCACACCGTGGGCTAAATCGTGGTTCAAATTCCGCCTATACGAAACCTGATCCTGTGTAGGTTTTAACCGTAGCCTCTATTATTGAAAGTGAACAAACGTGGCCAACAGGGAGGGAGCAGACAGTTGCGATGTTTATAAAAGTAATTATTTACACGACTTGGAGGCCTATGTAAGGATTTGTATTAGGAATAATGGATTTATAAGAAATGAGAGTGATCGTTTCTTGGTTTTTGATGAATCCGAGTTCACGTATAGATTTAGGTTCGGTGGTTTAATAACACGTTAATCACTACGGAAGGTTCGTAATTATACACGAAAGACCCTAGTGGATTTCAAGTGCCACAAATTCGTTAACTGCTATTAGTAGCATGGTTCTACATCAAGGGAAGATTATATGAAGCTTCGGGGGATGTAGCCAGGTCGACGTTATATAGATGCTTTAGGTACATTGGTGAATCTTACGTCTCTTCAGTGTTATGGGTCAATGTTCTTAGATTTTCCGCTGATGCCTCCGAGTTGAGTAAGAATGGCGATTATACTTGAGATTTTCGTGGCGAATATGATGGTAATTCTGTGATATCACGGCAACACCATGAATGGATGTGTGGGTGTGGTTGAATTAGTCGATTGATGGTTTAAATGATTTTAAGATTAAGATTAAGACTTACGAAGTTACTCTTGTGGGTTGACTTCGCCCCTAAATGATGTGAAATCAGGCAAAATGTTTTCTCTTTCCTATCATTTTAGGCATAGTATCGCTTTAACAATACAACGGGATATTTGTTATTTAATTATTACAAGGATAAATTACCATTTGAAATCGACAGATAGCACTCAATTATGAACTCGAATTTCAAAACAGAATTAGCATCATGAACAGGAAAGAATTTTTTTCTACCTCCGAAGGCTTAGTGCATAAATAATTTTTAAAATTTATCGTGACAAAATACCTGATTTTATGACTTCTGAATCATTATAAATAAGTCAGTTGCCTAACAAAAAAGTGTTTTAAATAGCATAATTCACGGGCTAACAACTCACTTAGGGGTCGTGCATAAACTTCGTTACCAAATTAAGGGGGGAGGGGGTCGCCTAATAACCTACGACGGGTAACGAGGGGGAAGGGGTTTCACTGAAAGTAACCTAGCTATTACAATGCACCTGTTTACGTTTACATGTACTCAACAAAAAGTCGGGAGAACTGCTGTGCGTTTTCTCCGAGGATACAGCTGAATAGGTGGATGTAGAGTCCGTAGAAGATGTAACTCTTACACTGTCCTCACAAGAGTCTTCTAATCAAATATCTATGATCCACGACAATAGCTCATGGTGTAATAAGGGAACATTGCTTATTGGGGATCGTTAGAAATTCTAGTTATTTTTAACTTCATGTGATTTATGGTTAACTTTTAGAATTTGAAAATTAATATTTCTTGTTCCAATTGAGATAAGATAGTTCTGTTATAATTAATTTGGCTAATTTATTTGTCTTACTTCGTCCTATTCCTAAAAATAAACTCACTCAATAATTGAAAAAAATATTTTTGAATAGAAAGTTTCCTTTTTCGACAGCGACATGTTGGGGTTGAGAAAAATACTACGGTTGTCCACGAAGGGGGAGAGGGTTAAAACATCACCGAATACGGTAACGTAGTTTACGCACGACCCCTTACACGGCTTATACCCATGTGCTTACTCGTGAATGAAACATTATGTATTCAGGGAACTTGCTACCTACCATTCCTACGTACCTCACCATCATAATTTAAGCATTGCTTTTATTACATCGTGATCTCTTGACATTATAATGAAAACTGAGAGAGAACTCAATTATACTCGGGCATACACATCGATTACTCCACAGCTCATTATAGTTCGCCAATGATTTCATTCTGAAATTTGCATTGTCTACTTACATCACCTTTGCACCGTTTAGCATTTTCCATTTTTTTTAGTGAGACAAATGATTGCGTTAGACGTTGTCAGATATTAAACAGAGCGGGGCCACGGTTTGCAAGGATTGCGATGGAACCTCATTCTTGTAAGCGGAAGATAGCACGCAGCCTGAGCGCTGATAAACTGATCCCTCTCAGAATCGCGGTTTGAACTCCGTCCTTCCATTCCACTCCATGGCTTTCCCAATTTATTGACGGGAGGTTGAAATCTTCACCGATAGTTATTACGCTTTAGTTATCTCTCGAAGTAAATGTTGATTTTTGAGTTTCTAAGTGGTACACAACTTCCTTTTTAGAATCGAGTGGTCTGTTAAATAAACAAATATGTATATTCCTTACGTTTTATTTCCTAATAGTACACCATACAATCTCTATTTCACTATCGTCTAATGTGTGTGTGTGTGTGATGCTATTCAAGTGTGATTTAACTGCTAAGAATACTCCGCCGCATTCTATCCGGTCAATCACGTCTATATATTTTATATCCAGGTGGAAAAACCTCGCTATTGCTTATATCCTCTGCAAGCCAGCTCTCAGTTCCAATCGCACTATCTGCGTTTTGAAATATGTTCTCAACTTCTGCACGAGTGTTCTTCACGCTACGACAATTTACTACTACTAATTTGATCTCGTATCTGGCTTGAAGTGTGTCGGTTCGTTCTTTTCTGTGTTCTCTAAATGTGCTAAGAAATGAGATTTTCCCTGAAAGCATGCCGTTCTCTTAAGTGGGCGTTTTGGAATTTTTTCATTGATTATCTAGAATTCTGCATTCGGATTTACGATTTCGAACGTTTATCTCGCAAGATGACCCACTCTCTATCCTAAAACCATAAATACATTCAGTGATGGTGACGGTGATGCGAGTCCAATGGTTTGTATCCATCCACAAGTACTGTGTATATAGCGAGTATACTGTGTATATACAGTATATATATAATTATACATATATGTAGTAGCGGTGACGGTGACGGTGACGCGAGTCCAATGTCTTTTACCCATCAACAAAAATGCTCAACGCGGCATAAGAAATTTTCACTTCAATAAAATATAATAAAATGTATTTTCACGAAGCACAATGGCCTCAGGTCATTGTGCTTTGTGAAGCTTTGTGTGCTCAGGTCAATACTCCACGTACACAAAATAAAACAGAGATCTCAATTTTTTTGTGAAAGAAATAAAGTTGTAGTTGACGTAACGAGAAACATGTGAGGTAAACATCTATTTCGTTCATAGCAGATAATGATAACCCTTCAAGATTTATTAATTAATCAGATTTTTCAACAAAAAATGGCTCATCTAAAAAATGGCTCAAAGAAAATAATAAATGTTAAGTTTACCATGGAACTCAGGGTTATTAACCACATTGCCTCATGCAATGGCTATAATGGAGAAATAATAGTTAAGTTGCTGCACCAACATCTACGTAAAAAAGCATTAGCGACTTCAACTCAACTTTTCTCCACTTCCTCGGACATACCCAAGGGATGGTGCAAAATGCCCTTTATTAAACACTAAATCTATAGACTAAGTAGACTTCTGCCCAAGAACAATTATAATCATAATGAATAAAGACACTTGGTAATCTTCCACAGATTTATTAATTGACACGACGCGTTTCACCACACTGTGGCATAATCATGTGCAGGGTTCTTCGCTCTAGGTCAAGCATATATAGCTTTCCACCAAGGCGTTAGGGAGTGGGGGGGGAGGGGGAAGGCTAAGGGAGGAGCGGAGAGGGGCGGGGGGTAGGTGGGGGCGGGAAGGAGGAGAGGGAAGCGGCGGGGGTTCGGGAGAACTAAGGGTTGGAGTGGACAGAGGGCGGAAAGACATAGGAGACACGGACGCAGGGGTTGGACTGGGTGATGATGGAGGCCTTCTTTTTCTTGAGAACTCTGGATGTTGAGGGAAAGGAGGGGGGGGGGGGGGGGACAGAGGGTTTTAAATGGCCAGTGCACTGCCCACACCAGAGCACTGGAGGGGGGGGGGAAGGAAGTAGAGTGTGAAAGATTTGGGACATGTGGCAGGAGTCGGTTGGAAAGAAAACGGTTTAGGGAGGGAGGGTGTGGGGGGGGGGGGTGTGTGCTTTAGTCTGGGAAATACTTTGTGGCCAATAAAGGAGAAGGGTTGTAAAAAAGGATGTCATTACATAATTTTGTATCATTGCACTTCTGGTGCTTCACAATTTCCATTGTCTCCAAAGCGTCCATTTTCCACCCTTTATCAATCCTATGGAGCAACTTGGGGGTGAAATCACTCCTGTGGCCGTCTTCCAGCAGATGTTTGGCAAAATTGGAGGATGTATCCTCCAATCGGAAACATCTTTCATGCTCCCTGGCTCTTGTTTTGAGCGCTCGACCAGTCTGACCGACGTACACTGTCATCTACATCTACATCTACATATTACCCTGCGAGCCACCTCTAGGGTGTTTGGCAGAGGGTGACAAGTCACCAAAATGCAGCATGCAAGCGGACCGCCACATGCACACCGCACGGTCATGAATATTAAGGATAACTAAAAACCATCATACAGCATGCAAGAGAATCCCCACATGCACGCCACACATGTACGATGACACATAATATTCTACATGCTACTTAAGAGGGCAATCTGCCTATGAAGCTAGAACATGCAAAACATGCTGTCCTGCTGTCATGCTGTCCTGCATCCCGGTGTAGTATTACATTCTAGCTTGTACACGCCAGACTGTTCGAGCAATTCTTTTTTATCCTTCCCGTTTCCCAGAAACTTTCTTAGATTCCACTTTGTATAGTGGCCTACCTTATATTGGGGGGTAGCAAGTTTGCTAGCCTGTGGGATATGCCGTCTAAGAAGGGGAGCTTACACCATTTTGGTTTATCTAAGGGCAGAGGGGTAAGGGACGTTAGCGCCGAAAAGGTTTTTTGTTTAATTTTATTTCTGATTATTCCATCAACTATTTGTGCTTTATGGCCATTGCTAATAGCGATAGACTTAAATTGCTTTGGCGAATGAGTTGAAAGATAAGTCAGTCCCTTTAAACGCCAAAATTGTTTCATTCGACATTGAGAATTTGTTTACATGTGTTCCTTTATCAGAAACCTTGACTAGGGCACAGAGTGTTCTATCCACTGCCAATGTCGACGTTAAAACGACCAGCGAGGTGGTGAAACTGCTGAAAGTCATTACAGCTCAAAATTATTTCCGGTTCCAAAATAAAGTTTTCCGATTAATTGATGGCTTAGCCATGGGCTCGCCCATCTCCCCCCTTCTTGCCAAAATTTTTCTGGACAGCCTGGAAACGAACCTCTTTAACTCAAGACACTACCTTCTCCAATACGTTCAGTATTATTACCGGTATGGGGACGACATACTTTGTGTGTGGACAGGAAGTGACCGTCAGCTGGGGTTATTCCTTAATCTTCTCAATATGCAGCACCGAAATATTAATTTTAAATGGAGAAGAGTAACTCGGGGAGAACAAATTTTTTAGATTTGAATATTTCAATTGAGGGAGGAAAACATGAATTCGCCATTTACAGGAAACCATCCTATACGGACCACACCATCCCATCCGATTCTGCCCACCACCACTCCCATAAGCATGCAGCTTTCCACTCACTTGTACATAGACTTATAAGTGTACCCCTCAATGAAATTAATTATAAAATTGAGTTAGAGACAATTAAGTCTATCGCTATTAGCAATGGCTATAAAGCACAAATAGTTGATGGAATAATCAGAAATAAAATTAAACAAAAAACCTTTTCGGCGCTAACGTCCCTTACCCCTCTGCCCTTAGATAAACCAAAATGGTGTAAGCTCCCCTTCTTAGACGGCATATCCCACAGGCTAGCAAACTTGCTACCCCCCCAATATAAGGTAGGCCACTATACAAAGTGGAATCTAAGAAAGTTTCTGGGAAACGGGAAGGATAAAAAAGAATTGCTCGAACAGTCTGGCGTGTACAAGCTAGAATGTAATACACCGGGATGCAGGACAGTGTACGTCGGTCAGACTGGTCGAGCGCTCAAAACAAGAGCCAGGGAGCATGAAAGATGTTTCCGATTGGAGGATACATCCTCCAATTTTGCCAAACATCTGCTGGAAGACGGCCACAGGAGTGATTTCACCCCCAAGTTGCTCCATAGGATTGATAAAGGGTGGAAAATGGACGCTTTGGAGACAATGGAAATTGTGAAGCACCAGAAGTGCAATGATACAAAATTATGTAATGACATCCTTTTTTACAACCCTTCTCCTTTATTGGCCACAAAATATTTCCCAGACTAAAGCACACCCCCCCCCCCCCCCCACACCCTCCCTCCCTAAACCGTTTTCTTTCCAACCGACTCCTGCCACATGTCCCAAATCTTTCACACTCTACTTCCTTCCCCCCCCTCCAGTGCTCTGGTGTGGGCAGTGCACTGGCCATTTAAAACCCTCTGTCCCCCCCCCCTCCTTTCCCTCAACATCCAGAGTTCTCAAGGAAAAGAAGGCCTCCATCATCACCCAGTCCAACCTCTGCGTCCGTGTCTCCTGTGTCTTTCCGCCCTCTGTCCACTCCAACCCTTAGTTCTCCCGAACCCCCGCCGCTTCCCTCTCCTCCTTCCCGCCCCCACCTACCCCCCGCCCCTCTCCGCTCCACCCTTAGCCTTCCCCCTCCCCCCCACTCCCTAACGCCTTGGTGGAAAGCTATATATGCTTGACCTAAAGCGAAGAACCCTGCACATGATTATGCCACAGTGTGGTGAAACGCGTCGTGTCAAATAAATAAATCTGTGGAAGATTACCAAGTGTCTTTATTCATTATGAATATCGAGAACTTCCACCATATCCAGCCTGAAACAGTAGAATTTAACAATTATAATATATGTTTTTATAACCCTGCGACCATTGGGAAACTCATTTTTAATTCCAAAGACGTTTGTGAGAATTTTTAAAAAAAAGCTGTGTTCACTCCCTCAAGTGTGACACTCCGGGGTGAAATTGCGTTTATATTGGCCAGACTGGCTGAAAATTCAAGACTAGAATGGCTGAACACACTAAAAGTTTTTTCAAAGGGTTATTTTAAATCCGTTTTTGCCAAACACCTACTTGAGTCTAAGCACTCATACAATTTCAATCCAATAAAACTGATGATCTCAGGCCTGACCTCGTGGAACTTATGGATATCCATGATTAGAAAACCACCATTGTTATTTCCACAAACTTTCTTACGCTGGCACGACGCGCGTTTCACCACACTGTGGCAAACTCATGTGCATTTAAGCGGTAGGTTGCGTGGGAATATATAGCCTGGGCTTATGTTGAGGACAGGAGAGGGGGTGGGTGGGTATGGGGGATGGGAGAGGATTTCCGTTAAGTTTAGAAATGAGTACCAAAGAGGCTATGGGTTTCTCGGAAGACTGCTAGGCGACTCCGATGGCTGGGGGGGAGGAGAGGGGTGGAGTGTTTAGAGGGGGTTTTTAGGGGTGTAAGGGGGAGGTGTAAGGTGTAGGGGGTGAGAAGAGGTGAATGGTGTATGAGGATTTGGGGACCAAGCGCTTTAAAAACCACCGTGACCACCCTCTTAAAGAGGACAGGTCTAATTATCTCCAACAGAAAATAAATAGCGCACACATTTTTAAAAAATCACCGTCATTAAGGTGTCCGACTAAAACTTTACGCAAAAAAGTAAAAACTAATTCATCTCCCTAACCGACAAAATT
Organism: Pyrrhosoma nymphula; assembly: GCA_963573305.1. NCBI lineage: Eukaryota > Metazoa > Arthropoda > Insecta > Odonata > Coenagrionidae > Pyrrhosoma > Pyrrhosoma nymphula. The sequence continues at coordinate 38,869,401 of OY754332.1, read as the reverse complement.
ATCTAGAGTTTATGGCCTACTGGTAATATAAACTACTGTTAAATAAATAAACCACACTCGTCACTTGCACACAATATGTACCTCCTGTCCATCAGGAGAATGATGTCAATATGAAAAATTAAAAAACAATCATGTTAAATCACCGTCCTTACAGTGTCATACTAAAAATCACACAAACAAGTAAAAATTAATACTTCTCCCTAACCAACAAAAAATATCTAGAGTTTATATGGCCTAATATTAATCTAAACTAATTTTCACCATGTATACCACACTCGTCAATTGCACATAATATGTACCCTCTGTCGATTGTAGGAATGGTGAAAAGATTGAAAATTGAAAAACATATTTATTAGATCACTGTCATTGCAGTGTCCTGCTAAATATTTATCCAAACAAAAAATAAAACAGACTACACACGACACTCATCACTTGCATACAAGAAGAACTTCGTGCCCATCATAATGGTGACTAGAAATAGTATACTATAAACTTTTAAAAAAGGCACTGTCATTGCCATGCCCTGCTAAAAATTAACCGCCAGAAGAAACACTAGTCCCTGTACATCTCGCTCGTCACACCCCACGGAGAAGGAGGAGGGGGGGTGAAGATGTCTTTGCTAAACGGAGAGGAGGAGGGGGATGGGGGGGGGGGCGAGGTCATATGTTAGGGTTTGGTGGGGTTTGAGACAAGGCTAAGGGATGGGGGGAGGAGAAGGTGGGGGAGTGGGCGGGAAGGGAGGGGGGGAGGGAGGGGGTGACGCAGACACCACGGGAAAAGCGAACATGTTCTATTTTTGATCGCATGATCTCGTGAATGATCGCATGATACGAGCGCAGTATGTCCATCTTGGTTGTTTTGATATTGAATTCACCTCACTTCGCTAAAGCAAACTCATAAGAACATATAATGAAGGCAAAGAAAGCCATATGAATGTATTTGGAAATAAATATCTCTGTAGGCAGAATGCAATGCACACACTTGGCAGACGAGGAATGGTCATTTGGTTAAAACTATCTTGGAGGTTTTGCAATATGAAAACAACGAATTCTCATAGGATTAACCTAAATAGATCTGACCAGACCTTGAATTGTTTATACAGGGCTGCAGTACAACGAGTACAACATATCTAGCCCTATTTTGACTTCAGAATGGACGGCAGAAAAATGTTCGTAATGATACCAACGATATCTACACCACAACTTTCATCTAAGTTTTAGGCTAAAGACTATGGGAGATACTGCCAAATGCTGAACAGATCTTATTGTTTGTGCAATGATCTCTCTTTGGACCTGTTTATTGAAATAATCATACTTGTATTCACAGTACCTATATCATTCATTCCTCACCGCCGACTGAATATATCAGGTATATATTTGTAAATATGCTTATTACTTAACAACGCATCGATGGACGAGTAGGTAGCGTGTCCGACTCCCAAAGGAAAGAGGGAGTGGTGACGGCCGCTTCGAATACCCTGAGTGGAGAAATGTTTGATAGTTTTCCTGCGTTCCTTTGCAAACATTTTTTAACATACCGTTATAAATTCATAATCAAAAGAACTGCTTTTTTTCAAAACGTTTAAAAACTTAAAACATTTCGTCCAGATCGTAATCAGACCTGCTGTAAGCACCACATGCCATTTTATTTAGCAATAATTTCATTTTGATGTTAACGTTCACCACGAGGGTAACCATTTCATTCACGGAGGTATTTGTGTAATTACCGGGTTGTATTCGATATCACGGAAGCAGGTGAATATAGCGTGTGTTTGTAATTGCATGTGCTTTTCATGTTTTGTAAAATATGTAGTTGATTACAATATTTTCGCGAGACATTGGAATGTGAGTCATGGTCATTATTTGTGCTTACAACTGCATGGAACGGCATAAGAAAGGAGGGGGTGTTACATCTCACACTTAAAGTTTGTTGATGACTTTAGCATCACCATATACGGCAACGATTACAATAAATTCCTCTGAGGGCAGGTTCACTCTCATAAACGAACTTCACGTTTTCTTTTAAAAAACATCAAAATCCTAAAAAAAAACTACGTAATAGCATTCTCTTGGTTGATCCTTCAGGAATGGAGTTTTACCAATGCGATAGCGGTTTAGGAAGATGACGATCATCTTCTTTCTTCATAAATTACTAATATTTATTCCTTGAGAAATTACTTTGTATTCTTTCACCATACTAAAGTAACTATATCATTATCGGAAGAGTACATTAGCTGGGCAGTCTATTTCGGACGATTTCATTTTTTCATCTCCATTTCCCACAGTGCTATTCTGGTGCCAGGTTTTGACATTTCGGTAAACATTATTATTTCGTACTTTTTATATATCAACCTAAATTGGGATCATTGTGGGCATTTTAAAATTTGGTAATGGCTGGTAACCTTGCAAATCTTGTCCCTACTGTGAAAAACTACGATACTACATGGCTAAAGAGAAATCCTATGAGAGAGAAAAAAATGTCTTCCATCCCAATCTGTGTCTCCAATGCATACCTACTATTAAACTAACTAATAATGAAACTTAAGATTTCCCATTCTATTGCTATTCTTGAGCCCCTGGGAAGCAACAGTTTTCATCACTGTCATTTTTGCTGAGATTAAGCAATTAGCTTTAGCTCCTACTGAAAATACGGCAGTCACCGTGGAACTTCTCAGTTTTGAAACACTAGGATTAACCTTTCCCTTTTCACACTGTCATAGGCCATCTAAAAATACTGATACGTAAAAAGCGCCCTGTTAACCATCTGTACTACTTACTTTGTTATCTCATTTCCACAAATAAATCAGTCACCTTCCTCTAACTTCCATTACAAAAACGGTTAAACAATGTAATCGCATTCTCTTGGTTAATCTTTCAGAAATGGATTTTTACCAATGCCATAGCAATAAGAAAGATGACGGACATCTTCTGTCTTCATAAATTACTAATATTTATTCCTTGAGAAATTACTTTGTATTCGTTCACCATACTAAAGTAACTATATTATTATCGGAAGAGTACATTATCTGGGAAATCTAATCCGGACGATTTATTTTCATCTTCATTTTCCACAATGCCGTTCCTAACTCGATTTCCATTTTAACACTCATGCCTATTACACTTACGTATGCTTTTCTTATCCGGCATTAGAGGTTTTGGTAGAATTGTTTAAAGGATACCCCACATTAGGGATTTTTAGGTAAGCAATGCTCGTATTCCATCAAGAGTTGGTAAAAAAATATATTAGCACAATAAAATATCTTTGTATTGTCTTCAACTATCATTTGAATTCGATTCCATGTCACCATAAATAGTGAATATTTTTATTGTACACATAAATAAAAAAAATTGAATGTACTCAAGAAAACTCAAATTTAATTTCTCGAAGCACCATGTAAATCATTCCCATGTTCTCCGAATTTACTTTACCCTTCTCCATTTAGGAAACAAATGCGTTATAGCTATGTACCCTATGTTAAAATGTAAAGAGGGAATCAATTTAAGGTAGGACTATCAATATTTCCCTTCTATCCATGTCACCAGACTTCATCTGTTAGTATGTTTCCCACCCAGTCCACCTAGGTAGGAAACAGCTGATCTCCCATTTATTCGCGTGGGTAATAATTCCGGAGCCGCAATTATTTGTGACTGTGATTAAATTAAAATCCTACTATCAACTAATTTCCATTGCAAATACTATGACTTAAATCGCAAAATAAGCAAAAGAATACTGGTTGACAAAGAGGAACAGAGAGGTGCGTCTAACCATATTAGTTTGTTGCTGGGGAGAATAACTTTCGCGGCGAAAAATAATATACGAATTCGTACTAATACATAAAATTCAGTATGTACCTGTATTGGATTCTAAGAGGCAGGTAACTTTAATTTTTCCCGGAAAACACCAAAAGAATTAATATATGTTGTCTCGTTTGGCCATTGCAAAAAGTGAACTCATTTTCCTATCAAAAGACCACATCTCTCTAGCTTCAACCGAAAGGAAGCATGTTTGTTAAAAAAAATTCTATAATCAATTAATTGTTTTCCAATGTGCAGAGCAAATAACAAATGGTTAGGCGGTAAATAGCATCAAACTGCCTACAGGCATTGCGTGAAATGAGCGTTTGAAAAGAGATGATTCCACAGGATGAATGCCACCGTCGTTAATATTATTAGGTCTATGGCATGCAATTAATTACAGAATTATTGCATTTTATCCTATGCAAACTGCCCCCATTTTGCAAAGCATTATGCAGTTTTAGGTCGCAATATATCTCATGGGTGTTGAACTTTCTTTAGTAGTTGCAGCCATTGTTACCGTAGATATATCTATATCATCACCTTTTGTTTATCCCTCATTGTGCTTACTTTGGTTGATGCTGCCATGATGTTATTCTGTGGTTGTTCAACGCACTTGTTTATGACTAATGTTATGCAAACTATCAATTCACCTGCCAGAATTTGGGCCATATTTGAAAAAAAGAATGGGGTTCAATGGACTTTGGAATATTTGAACCTGAACAACCTCTTCAACAAATATTATAAAAATCATAGTCATAAACAATAATTAAATGTATGATGGCATACATCAAAAAGTGACAGCTCTTTTAAGCTGTAACATATGACAAAAACAAAACAACTTCGAAGTCTTCTACAACTCTGTAAATATAAAAATACGGCACTCTATAACTTAATAATATCGTACTAAAAACCAAATTTGTAAAAATATTTTTTTGACATATTCCAAGGAAAAAACACAAAGTCAACATATTGAAGTATATGGACATTAGGGTTTACCGTGGCAACTAAAACTTTGGTAATCATAGAACGATACTTTGAATGCCACCCGTAGCAACAATACACTCGGCTCAAAAGTGGTGGTGGAATTTTTTACTACCTTAATTGGCTGTACCTTTTTCAATCCTTTCGATGTGCTCTCGATTTTTTAACAGACAAGTATTACTATCATCAAAATAGACTAAAAATATAGAATCATATTTAAGTGTGTGCACATCATGAGAAAAAAATGCGTCTGTCCGTTAATAGTCGATTTGATATGAAGCACTCGTTCAAACGTACCGCGAGCCAGCGGAGAGTCACGTGGCCTAATGCTAAAACAACTTCCTGCAGCTCACTTGACCCATCTCCATACTTTACCTATATCATGCTGACCAGTTCCCTCTATAAAGTGAAAACAAACCGGTCACAATCATTTTCAGGCCACTTTTCAAGCGTTAGGCGAGCTCGGAAAGATTTCCGATTTCCTTCTCGTCTGCTACGGAGGAATAGATGAAGAATTCTTACAGGGCGCTCATAACCCAGCGAGAAAGAGGCGATGGTTACTAAGCATGCGCGGAGGGTGGGCGGCTCTTGAGTTACTACGCATGCACAAAAGTTGGGCGGTACTTAAGTTATCGCGCATGCGTAGTTTCATCTCCCTACCTCCTGCATGACATGTTCCCCGCGTAGGAATTCTGGTGCCAGCCGAGAAGAAAGTGCGGAATCCTACCATGGTCGCATAACACGCGAAGAGTGACTGATGGGAGTGACACGGGTGCACTTGTGGCGGGTTTGTTTTCCCAAATGGAGATCGACTGCGTTTGCAAGCAAGACAGTCAGAAGCACGTGGATAGTATAGCTCCGCCTTCGCACAGGGAGGGGAAAGAAGCGCGATTTGGGAGGGTAATTCACAGGAAAAACATGATGGCGACTAAGTGGATGAATATGAATTGCGATAGTCTGCGATTTTGAGGCTCTCGTAGAGCAGCTAGGTAAGGCATCCGAATCAATAAACTGGACCGTGCTAAAAATAAGTTCTGCTCAGTCATTGGTTTGAATTTTACCCCGAAGGAGAATGCGGGAGTATGCATGGATCAAAAATGAGACCTAGATTCTTCGGCAGGAAGACATGGGAATTAATTACCTAGGAAACATTAATGATCAGGTGTTTGAGTTTGGATTGCTACAACACATGGTCCACTTAGAATTTTCTCACAAAAGTCCTTCTATCTTGGGTAGATTCTTTTTTCTATATATTTACAGAGTTGCAAAAGACTTCGAAGTTGTTTTGTTTTTGTCATATGTTACAGCTTAAAAGAGCTGTCATTTTTGATACATGCCATCATACATTTAATTATTGTTTATAACCATGATTTTTATAATATTTGTCGAAGTTGTTGTTCAGGTTCAAAAATTCCAAAATTCGGTGACCAGTCCTTTGAACCCCAATATTTTCTTTTAAATATGGCCCAAATTCTGGCAGGTGAATTCATAGTTTGAATAACATTAGTCATAAACAAGTGCGTTGAACAACCACAGAATAACATCATGGCGGCATCAATCAAAGTAAGCACAATGGTTTCCATTGATAAAAGCAATTACGAAACCAGTTACAGTTGCCATCACCCGAGAGGAGTTTTAGACAGCGAAACTAGGATATCAGTAATTAATTATGCTTATGTAACATAAATGTTAGTTATATAGTTTATTTTCACAGTCACATAGCATAGAGTATTGAAAAATCGTAATTACATTCACCTTTTCCAGATTGTTCGACTAAGGGATGGCTATTTGGAGATTTTACAGCTCTTCATCATGTATCCACTTGATTTTCCAGTCAATTACTTTGACTTACCAGCCAAGAGAAGAAGAGATGAGCGAGGAATCCTAGTTATCTCCAAGATCAAATAACTGTAAATGTATTAGAAGTAGTCAATGACCATGTTGAGAGGAGAGTAGAGCAAACACATGATTTTTCCAGGACATTACTGAAGATAGAAATGAACTTCCAAAAATTGTCACCTGCTGTCCATAAGCATAGAAAAGGGTGCAAGATGTAAAAGAATATATTGCGATAAAAACATATAAATAAACATAAATATGCTGGCATCAGAAGCTACTCGATCGCACACCGACCGGAATTTCAAGTAGGTATGTGTTTTCACATCTAAATGAATGTTTTGGCGGGTGGTACATTTCAATTTTCAGATATAAAAAAAATATGTAAAAGAGCTAAATAAATTATTGAAGCTATCTCTCACCAACACTCACATTATTGAAGCCTTAGATCACAGTTATTGTGGTCCTTAATCGTGCAGGGAAAAATTAAAATTTTGAAACAGTTGATTATAACCTATCTCGGATGAATACATTTGTATAATTTACCGCTTGTGTTGGTCAATCAACACGAACGGAGGATGAAAAACTAATATCCAGTTTGGAACTTGAATCAAACCACCAGCTGTCTAACGTATACTCATTTTAGTCCTCTCCTTGAAGGGTGAAGGAAAGTGGGTTTGGAGAGGGGATAGTTTGCTGATTATGATCAAAGCCATAGACAGCTTACGAGTCTTGACAGTGATGGGCGAGGGTTGGAAAAACGGGGTTTGTCCTATTAGGAGCACAGGTACTAAAGAGTGGGAAGTTTAGGAGGGGGAGTCAATGTGTACAAAATTTTAACACTATTCTTCTTGGCGCACACACTATAGGAGATCTGCTAATGTCAATATTGATTAAAACCAACTTTTTAATTTCCACAAACTTTTTTTTTGCTGGCACGACGCGAATTTCACCACACTGGCATAACTATGCCACAGTGTGGCGAAACGCGCGTCGTGTCAGCGATCAAAAGTTTGTGGAAATTACAAAGTTGGTTTTTCTCAACATGGACGTTAGCAGATCTGGCCTTCATCCGAACATTCCCACGATGTCTGGCCTGATATCATCGGCTCTAATTAGTCAGCTCAATGTCCTTTAGTTTCCATACTTATGTTTTCGTATTTGAAGTGACCTTTATCATTTGCTTCTAATAAGTGCTTGGTCAAATGTGAAGCTGTCTTGATCAAAACGTGAAGTTATCCCTCACTCGTTCCTCTTTTCGGGCATGTAACACTAACATGGGTACCATAAAGGCATTTTACGTATATTTCTAATACTCGCTTCACGCGTTCTAATTCGGTTTTTAAACCTATCTCATAAGGAGTTTAACCACAGCCTCATCCATCAGTGCCTATGTTACTCAAGTTAAGTGTGTAGTGGTCAATAGGCTAATATCAGCTTCTATCATGAAAAAAATCCATCTTGTAAAGCTGTTTTGTTTGAAAATTCGAGCCCGTGTCCTGAATTTTCTTAGTAGAGTAAGAAGAATAATATAGTAAGAAAAAATCTAATTGTATGCCAGCGCCAACTAAGTATTTGACGACATTTTCACGCGGTACCATCAATGGAATACTTTTACATCTCCCATGCAATTACTATAAATTTTCACAACCTGAGGTTGCTACTTTGAAATGCATAGAACTCAATTATCTGAGAGGGGGAGGGTTTAAAATTTCACCCACAATCTGTCGATTCGGGTCGTTTTAAACTTCTACGATAATATTTCCCCTTGTTCTATACGTGAACACGATAAATCTATCAATCAAAGATAATTAATTGTTAAAACTGAATTATTATGCTAATTCATGTGATTTTCTTTACTTCCTACAAACGCTGGCTCATGCCATTGTTTTAGTTTGATTTATTTATGTTTGCAAACTATACTATAGCCTGCAGACTATATTTATATAGTTTGAAGAAAATATATATTTCTATACATGATTGAAAACTATACATACAGTATATACAACATATACATTTTTGCAAACTATGTATACAGTCTTATTCTTCAGGTCAGAAGTGACTTCTGACCTGATGGAGAAGACTGTAGAGCCTGCGAAACATGTCGACATCATAAATGAACCAACGCAGAAGAGAACCCGGAAGACTCAACTCATCCAAGTTACTCCACGGGAGCCTTCTATCCATTCACATCGGGTGTCCCACAGCGGAGTGTCATAGGTCCACTTTTGTTCCCTTGTATAATAACAATATCAGTAAAGTAGTCGAGAGTAAGCTGCGGTTTTTATGCAACAACGCAGTAGGATATATAGGAAAATCCGTAGCCATAATGATAATCAAGAACTTACAAGGGGCCTCGAGGCAATCCTATAGTGTTCTAATTCGTGGCAGCTAGAATTAAGTTAGAAAAATATGTAGTAGTAAATGTCTGGAAAAAGAAAAAAAATATCCTCATACACCTAATGCATACATCTTAGACAATCAGAAACTGTAGGAATTGTTAAATACCACAAAAGTTAAATTTTTTGATGACATCTCGTGAGATAAACATAACCGGGAAATATCTGGTCAACTAATGGATTATTTGGATTGGTTAAAATAGTACTGGGCAAGTATCAGTATTTGGGATCCTTATAGGGTAGGCTTAAAAACAGAGTTAAAACGAGTGCTGCGAATATTGGAAAGATACGTAAAATACATTTATGAAAAAATTTGTTAGTGCTACAAGCCTTACGCAGCAACTGGAAGAGGAATTGCATTCAGACCGTGGATTAAAACTAAGTCTTAGTATTTCTTGTAAACATCAAGCCAATCTATTTTCTGACGACATCAAACATTTTATTCAACCAAAAATGCTACAGTAGATTAGATCATGGGAATGAAAATATAGAAAAAGACTTCAGAACGTACAGGATAAGGATTTCATTTAGCCTCCGAACGATAAGGGCTGTTAATGAGACTTACAACTAGGTGTGTTGACAGGTAGTGTATGTAATTTGCTCCCTTATGCTTGGCCTTGATCTGCAAATTAAACTCTAACACCACGTCTTAAATTTTTACTACTTATCTCTTCATCTACATCTACATCTACGATGTACCGTGCAAGCCACCACTGGGGTGTGTGGCACGGGGTGATTCCACACCAGGCATGCAGCACTAATCCCAGAACAAATCCGAACCTCGCACGCTCCCCCTGGCTCTAGGCGCAGGCCAAAAGCAGTCAGGAGAACAGTGCGCAGTCCAACCGGAAACTGGGAGAGTGATACGTAAAAGAACATACAAACATGCAGAAAAATGCTATAGACACATCTAGTGGTTAATATTACTGATACTGTTAATTTATGAATACTACGAGATGCTACCTCATGCAAAGAACAAAATAAAATAATGCCGGACTAATCGACCGGTGTGAAGAGTTAGTAATGATGTGGTGTTATTAAGCACAAGTGAAAATTCTACTCTACCTATTGAGGGTGGGAGTTTCATGTGATTGATCTATCGCAACTATTATGATCCCTTATTGTACGTGGGAAAAACGACATTTTGAATCTATCGGTTCGGCAGTCAATTTCCTTTATTTTATTCCTGTGATCGCTTCTACCGTAGTACGTTGGCTCTAGCAGTATGTGTTGAACGTCCGGCAAAAAACTGTCTGCTCCGAGTTTGCGCAAAAGATTTAACCTGTATTTCTCCCTTCGATCAGTTAAAGATTCCCACCCTAACTCCTTCAACAATTTTGTAACACTGCTAAGTTTATCGTAACAACCTTTCACAAATCTTGCTGCTCTCCGTTGTATTCTATCTATTTCAGAGATTTGTCCTACTTCGTAAGGGTCCCATATGCTAGCGGCGTACTCCAAGTGAGGTCTCACGAGTGAAAAATAACATCGCTCTTTAACTTTCTCGTCGCATTTTCCTAATATTCTCTTGATAAATCTCAATTTGCGACTAGCCTGTCCGCATATTTCCCGAACGTGTTTCCCCCAAGACAGGTCCTGAGTAAGGGTCACACCTAAGTATTTTACTGACTCTACATTTGATAAGTCTGTTTGATTAATTGTGTACGTATCGATGACCGAGTTATTCTTTTTCCAAAAATTCATAACAACGCACTTTTTAAAATTCAATTCTAACTGCCAAGTATTGCACCATTCATTTATAGCGTCTAGGTCTTTTGTAGCGTATAGGTCTTTTATCTCTGTACATTTTTGTATTTCCAAAATACATTTCTCGTCAATAGTAATCAATGCAAAGATTGGTTTACAGCAGCTCTACATTGCACTATCATCTCTGCCACCCCCTTCATTCCTACATAATTATTTACTTTTACGTTAACATAATTTTCTTAATATATTCCATTCTTGGTCTACCTCTATAATTCTTACCGTTTATTTCACCTTCCAAAACTCTTTTGAATAGGCTGTTCTCTCGCAAAATGTGTCCAATAAGTTTTGTCTCTCCTTCTTGGCAGAAGGTCATTATACTTCTTTTCTCTCCAGCTCTTTGCAGGACTTCTTCGCCAGTGATTCTCTCCGTCGATTTAATATTCATTATTCTTCGTAAACACCACGTCTTCATTGCTTCCAATTACCTCTGTTCTGCTGCTGTTACTGTCAAGGCTTTACTGCCATATGGCAATATTCTAAATATGTAATTTATTTATAATGTGCTTCATTACTTCCAGGCCTGTGTAACCAGCTGTCAGCAGACTCCTCTTCTGGCTGAATGCCTTGTTTGCTTACGCCATTCTGCTCACAATACCTGTCTTGCTTCTTCCATCGCTGGTGATCCAGCTTCCCCATTAACAAAATTGTTCCACTTGTACGAGATTTTGCTGCCCTTGTATAAAGGCAAATCCTCCATATTTCTTCCACAAACCATAACCTTTGTTTTCTTAACAATAATCTTCAAGTAGTATATTTTCAGATTTCTGTCTGCATAGCTCAGAATTTCCGCAAGACCTTCTATCTTCTCACCAAGAATTTCTATGTCATCGGCAAAGACTAGCATGTAAATTTTGTCTCCATGCACTTTTATTCCTGTTTTTAATTTGTGATTTATTTCTTTTATGGCTTTATTAATGTATAATTTGAGAATCACTGGCGACAATGTGCATCCTGTTCGTACTCTTTTCTTCACTTTTATTTCCTCAGCACATCCGCCACATTTAATCACAGCCAGCTGTTCCTCATATGCCCCGTGTACACACAATAATTAAGTATATCTTAAAATATGACCGGAACCCCTGTACTAACTATGCTCCTTGCGTATTCGTGCGTATTTCGTTCGTAAAAATAAGTTAATTAGGCGGAAGGTTTAATATAGCAGGATAATTACCTCAGGTTCTATAATCAAGCAAGGATAATTTAGCAGTGGCTACCCCAGTAGCAGAGTTGGTCGCCGCGACGTTGCAGCGACGTAGCAAACGTCGTACTAAGGTTGCGGTCACAATGTGACGTCGCAGGAACGTTGAAGACACCTCACATTGTGACCGTCAACTCGCGACCGACATGCAACCAATTATCAACTTTGGTCGGTCCAATAATTTATAACCACGAATTTATTATTATTTCGTTAATTCTTGACCATATCTAATTACTGATGCATTAAATACACATCAAAGGCATTATACTGTCAATAATTATAGATTTTTTAAATATGCGATGGCACAAAATTCTTCAATTTCGTAATTAATAATTACATCGTTTGACGCATAATATTAATGTATTTTTACATCTAGTTGATACAACTACAGGGTTTTAGCCTACACCGATACATATTTCTGCAATACCATAAAGCATGGGCTACCGAGAGATTTTAAATAAGAAATATGGCTTTACCCGTTGTTTTGTCTGTGTCTTTGATATAAAGCTAGTTGACCATGTGTCCTTCCTAAAGCCTACGTTATCTTTATATTAAAGTTGTGAAATACTATATAGAAAATGACATTAATATACAGTAGTATATGCCGCCGACAAGGAAACATATCGTCTAAATCCTTAGCTTTGCCATTAATACGTATGTATCGGCGACATTATCTCAATATCACCGGAAAAGTTTTATAAACCTACTTATTATAACCGTGGCGCAACAAAATCGATCGTATTTTTCGATCGTGTGAAATCTAAATCGATCTCAATCAAATAAATGACCACCACTTCTTCTGCCACACGTTCCGAAAATAATCATATACAACCTATACATTTAAGTGTTGCGTTAACACGCCATGTGGCACGTGTGTTTTGAGATATTGGTATAACTTTCGCGGTTGCTCAGGCAGAATTGTCTACATTGTAAAAACAAATTATGTTAATTCTTTCCTTCCTCATTGGACGGAACGCAGGAATTGAATACTGAGGGCCATTAACCCTTTCGCGCCGGTGAACTATTCTCGGAAATATCTGTAGTATCCTGGGCTTCATGGGAGACTCGGCTCTTCTCTGTTAGGAGGCATTTTGAAGGAAAGATCTTCTCCGGCGTACCGACCGCACTCTTCCCTCTCTTCGGTCGGCAACTAGTCTCGACCCTCCGTCTCATGAGCACACCCTCTCACAGCATGGGGTTGCGGTCATTTTTTGTATGCGCAGTGGTTTTTTTAAACAATAATTCATTGAAAACGTGAGAGAATGGATGTCTGAAATAAATTCTCCGTGTTTATTTGATCATTTTAAAATTTTAAATGAATTTATAGATGTTATATTAACGATTTTAGGATATTAATCGGAAAATAATGGTTAAAAGAAAGCTGAAGACAACTCCGTTAATATAAGAGCTAGAATTTCGCTTAAAATTTGAGAGCACATTGCAAAACACAAGTACTTCATTTCAATGGTTAATGTTTTCGTTTTGCCAATGAATATTTATTTAGAAAATCCACTGCACATACAATTAGTGACGGCTGACACATGCTGAGAGAATGACCGCTAAATAGATCGAGGGTCGAGCGAACTCAGCTGTACCCTAGGGTTGCCTTGGACGCAACGGACGCAACCACCCTTCCGGAGGGGGGGAGAGGGAAGGGTGGGAAGAAAGGCGCTGCAATGTTTTCCAGATGTTGACAACAAAGCGAGAGGAATCCACGCGCTGGTTTCGAGGAAAAACCTTTCAAGGAATTTTCCAAAACTTTCCTTGCTTAAGGGATGCGAGTTCATGTGATTAGTTGCGTTTGGAGAACCATAAACCGAACATCTCTTTGCCTTTCTGGAGCCTCTGCGACATTCTATTGGAAGTATATAATTTTCTTATAGTGGATCCCAACAGAGCGTATTCACAAGATAAGCTCTGTGCGGAACAGAACGAGCACGTCGAGACCATCGAGAAATTGAAGAATAGCAGAAGTCAACAGTAAGTATTCTATAAAATTGTATACACTCTTAAGCCGTGTTTACACGATTAATGTTCTCACGCGAGTACATGCATGCACACACTCTTGAACATATTCAGCGATTTAGAACGGGCTATTTCAAGGCCACGCGTCGACGCGCGCATTTACGCAATTTTGCGTGTTTACACGATACATTTTTCATGGTGAATGTGTTCACGCATCTACCCGGGCAGTTACATGCATCGTTTAAGCACGGCTTTATATTTAGACGTAATTTTATCATTTCACAGGTGCTGTCAGGTGTACAAAATGGGCAGATGTTAGTTTGAAGGAAGTGGAAATAATAATTATGGAGTGGCTTAAACATGCCAAGTCTAGGGTGGAGAGGAGGAGGAACAAAGATTGACCATGTAAAAAATTAAAATAAAATTTATTTTGGGAAACACTGTTTCTATGCCTTTATATTGAATAATAATTATAGATGGAGGGCTTTATAATATGAGCATCTTCGGCAGAAAACGAAGGGCATCTTATGAAGATGGAAGTGTACCAATTACATTTGCCATTTAAATCTGAGTGGTTGTAATGGAACATATTATTGGTGTTTCAAAATAAAAAAACGGATGCTAATATTTTTCAGTCTCTTAAATATTTTTCCCTCTCAAGTTTCATATCTTATATGTTGTAAGTGCTTGACATTAATTTGAGTTGCGTCTGTCGTAAGCGCATTCCCAGCGGTTAATGTTATAATTTTGTGTGTGTCTCATTTATTCATACTACTACTCGCGTCGCGTACTCATTCATGTGAGTGATGATTAAAAGAAGTTTGTGACGAAAGTCATATACTTATTTTAGTAAGCTTCATTCCTGGCATTGAAGCACAGTTATACGCGAACGTAAGACAATGAGTGGTACTCTGACAGAGATACTTGGGAAATGTATATATTTCAATTCAAAATGGGTAGCAAAATGTTCCTGCTCAGATTAAACTGAGGCAAATCAACCCAAGAGGTGGTACTCAGTTACCCAGGGAACTGTTTTATTTAAATTAAACAAAAATAATACTATGGATGAAAAAGCATACGAAGAATCAAATCGTTAGGCTTTGATGAACAAATATCTAGACGCAAGAAAATATTTCAAGTATTTAAACTTGAAAAAAGGTGAATATATTTCTGGGGTAACTAACTTACCCTTGGTAGTGGAAGCGTTAAACTACTAATTGATTATATCATCTGAGCGACTATGTATATCTAAAAAAGTAAATTCTAACGACTCATGAACTATTTTTCACTGTTTCAGACTGAATCGGTTTCATCACGTTTATTACTTATAAATCGCAAAGATTTGATATTAGTAATATACGAAAAATTTAGTTCAAAACTTTTAGTTTGGTAAAAAAATGTTTGTTTGAGTTAAGACTCATGGAGGTCCATCCGTTATTCTGAAACGGCAATTAAAAGAATATTTTAATATTGAAATCTTTTTACTCCATAAAGAAATTACTTGAGGGAGATTTCCGCGTCTTAGTTTTTCTCCTCCGCCGTAGGCTTGATCAGGGGTTAATTCGCCTGATGAAGTCGCCAGTGGAGGACGAGAGAGTAGTTGAAGTCTCCGGCAGAAGGATTCTTCCCTTGTTGAAGTCTCCGGCAGAAGGGTTCTTCCCCTGCTGAAGTCTCCGGAAAAGGGAAAGAAATAGGTTCCACGAAAGTTTTTAAAATCTCTATTAAATCCGTTATTGATAGTAACCCTATCAACTCCACGCTACTTCGGATTTGCATAGGCTAGAGATACATAACATAAGCGTGTTATAAAACCAGCGATGAAAAGAAGAGGGAATAGGGAAAGGAGGAAGAGGACACAAGTTTATTGTATGCTAACGGAGTGTTTTAGTGTATCGCTCTGATTTTGCTATTGTCACTATTGGTACATGAGAAGAAGAAATTTTTGTAACCATCAGCTCGGCAGTGTTTTTCTCTTGTCTGGTATATTTTATCAAGTCTAGAGTTGTAGTGCGGGGTTGACATTAAATCCTTCAAGTTGCACCGAAATTCGCCTGTTCAAAAAAAAACAAATTATCTATGTCTGACGTGTAGCCTTCTAGTCTCACGTGACTATCAACATTCCGTGATCAGTGGAAAATGCCTGCGGCGTATTTAAGATATGGTTAATTAGTAGTAATATATCATCTCTCTTTCGTTCTTTCATCCTATGAGCTTCCTAGAAAATATTTAATCAGAGACTCTTTATCATAAATCGGAATCACTCTGGAAGTAAGCGGAAGATTCACTTCACTTCGCAAATATCTACGAGAACAAGCGTCATTTTCTAGTATCGAGATGTAAAAATGACACAATGGAGCGCCATCTTTTGCAGGTTTGCATTAACAGTGAAGTATACGTAGGAACAGAGGACGGAATAAAATTTAACTGTTCTGCAGCTTTTGGTTCGTCAAATAATGAATATAAACCTACTTCTCATTTCTTAAATGTCTTAAGAAAACGTTCACCATTTACATAAACCTGTTACTATGGCTCAAAAAGTGTTTTAAGTAGTAAAAAAGTCGGATTTAAACATGAATTTCTTTAACAGACGGAAGGAGAAAACAATTAATTGGACCACGCTTCTATCTTTATTATTGCTTAGTAAATGCGATTTATTATAAACATCCCCAAAACCCTTTATTATTATTGTAATATAATTCATTAATTCAGTAATTTTCCAACTCAATAAATACACTATAACGACATTAATACGATAAATGGAAATCGTATACTACATGAATTTAGTATACATAATGAAAAATAACATGTTGTATTGAGGTAACTGGAGAAAACAATACGTCTGGCAAATTTCAAAGTCGAATAAAGTGAAATATTAGGGAGAGAACTACGTACATATCGTACTTATAAAAAATCAATAGGCATTATACATATTTTCATAAAAGAGAAAAAATATAAATCTTGTGTTCATCATTACATTATTTAAAGCATTTTAGTTTTTTATTTGAAAAATTAATCCACTGAAAATTGCTGTAGTAGCCATATCTTTAATCTTTTTTAAATATATGTTTGTTTTATGTTTTTGACAAAAGATATTTTTATGAGTACCAATTTTAATAAAATCGAGACACATCTGTCCTATGAGTGTTTGTAAAACTCCTTGTATGTTAGTGGTTTTGCCTATAACTTTTATCTAATTCTTCTCTTTGGATAAATGTTTCCTTGTCGAGAAAAATGCTCTAAGTTTCTAAGTTAGGTACAAGTATCAACATAATCTTAAAATGTATGCGTACTAAGATCCTTATTTTCATTTAGTTTCCTTTATTTGAAGAGCGAGACATTCCTAAGAAAAAATTAACGATTGTTTTAAATCGCTAGATCTCACGGCTTAAACGCGGATACGCCTACATTTATGGGTTGGTTAAGTGTTCGCTGTGTACAGAAATGGTAAACTATATGGGAAACCAACTAATACTGCTATAACATCTTGTTTACGTTTATTTGTATATTTATTCTAGCTCACATCATTACTATTACACCATGAACTCCCTTTTATATTAATGCTAAATTCAACAATGCTAACATCATAAAATAACTCGCTTTTTTAATGCCTCAAATAAATAAACGATTGAAAACTTTGTAAAATATATTGATGTTATCCTACATGGCCTTGATCATCAGGGCCATGTGCAGAGACGTCCCTATAATGAGTGATGAGACTGGGTGATGAGAAATATTAAGGAGAGTAACAAAGAAACCAAAGAAATGGCCTACAGGACTATGGTTCGTCCGGTATTAGAATATGAAACGGTAGTGTGGGATCCTCATTTAAAAACAGATATATTCAAGCTGGAAAAAGTACAAAGGAAGGCAGCCAGGTATGTTTTAGGCAGGCACAAAAGGTGTGACAGTGTCACAGCCATGCTGGGGTATCTGGGTTGGAAACCTTTGAAATTAAGGAGGAACATAAACAGGTTATGCGGGATTTTCAAAGCAATTACAAAAGAACGGGCTTGGGAGGAAATAAATCAAAGGCTAGACTCACCCTGCTACATAGGAAGAAATGACCACAGGTACAAAATTAAATGTAGAAAGCAGAAAACTGATATCTTGAAGCAATCCTTCTTAAATGGAGGTATAAAGGAGTGGAATGAGTTACCTGAAGTAATTTTTAAGATCTTTCCTGCTGACGTAAATTTTTTTAGAAATAAGTGTTCCTCGATTATGTAAAGGTTTATTTGGAAGTGTTTAGAAAATTGTATGTTTATTTGCTTATGCTTATTATAATGTTACCACCAGGCGATTGCCTACTTGTAACGTTTTGTAATTATATTAAATTAAATATTAAATAAGGCTAACTGTATCGATATGACATCAGAAACAGGGTGAACCAATCCGACACCGATTTCTTAGTCGTCACTATACGGTTGTCGGGTCAACTCTCCCCTCAGATAAATAACTTTTCGTAAACCGATATTTTCCCGATAAGCTATAAGGTTGTATGGGGCACCCTATAGGTGTAAAGGGATGGATTTCTGACCTTATTTGGCGGAAATGCGTCGATCGACTCTGGATTTTGGCTATTTTTTCTTGACGTGTCTTGATGTTAGCGATCCAAAGGTGTTTAACCTTACGTTTTTTCAGCCCGGCGATATCCAATTATTACTTTATATATATGCCTGTTGTGATGAAAAGTCCGAAAAATGTCCAAATATTGGAAAACTGCGATATGGATTTGTGTAGATACTTATATTACAATTCACGCGTTGGCTCGGTTGATCCGCTCTCACCTCCAATCCGGGCGGCCAGTATTCGGTGTTCGGTGCCGTCAACCATTTTTTCAAGTGCAATCGGTAAAATATTAAAAAGAAAGAGAATTCCATTATTTGAATTATGTCTCCTCAATTTTAATGCAAAATATTATACAGGGAAAATTGGAGAAGTTGATCGTCATATCACTATAAAACTGACCAAAAGACTTATTATAAAGCTTCCAATATCCAATAAACTTGTGGATATAAAATTAAACCTTGCTAAAAAAACAGCAATGGAAAATTTTCTACAATCAGCAACCCTTTATATCTTCATTGCACTATCTGTAACAACTACAAATATGTCTTATGTATACAATCAGAACAACTTATATTAATCTGAGATGAATTTTTTCTACATGTGCTTAATTGTATAACATCCGTTTTAAACAAAGGAACTTTTATTACGATCATTAGAAAAACAAAATTCGGAGTTGGTTTTTGTTACAGCATACATCTGTTTGCCACAGAAACGAATTCTTTTGACAAAGCCTTAGCATTTTATTTAAATTATTATAGTTCACTTTTCTACGATATAGAAATGTTCTCTATTTCTCTATCTTCTGCATTTTGTTAAAAGTAGGGAACACTCACTTTGTTCCTAGTACAGATACATTTACTCTTCAAATTCATTCTTAATTACAAATTAATTCCTCTAACAGCAAATCACAAGTCTAAGAAAATACACCGTAGTTTATTATACATTTTTCGTATTTTTCTATGATGAATTGTGTATTCTTTCCATTTATCTCTTCCGTTTTATTATTAAAACAATAAAAACTTGTTCATATTGTGAAATTAAAACAGATGCCATTTAAAATTTATTTCTGGAATGCGTGTATGTGCTACCAGAACAAATTTACATATGATATATATTAATATTTTGGTTATACATTTAGTGCATAATATTCTATTACTCTACGAAGAAGGATGTTCTCCTCTTATTTATTTACACTGCGTAAAGTTAGGATAATAAATGCTTAAATTGTTCAGATTTTATAAACAATTCCTTATCGCATGATTTCAAGCAATGCTACATTTTTTAGGCAGTCGTCTCTGGCATGATTTTCCTATTCATCTTTTATTGCGACGAAATGTTCATTTATAACTTTCTATGTAAAGCGTACTTTAAACAAAATTACAGCAATCTGTTTAAATATACAACGATCAATTATTCTATTCAGTTTTTTGAGTCCGATTACGAATTCACGTTTTATCTAAGAGATATCAAAATTTTTATTCTCTATTAAAAATGAACTAGTATATCTCAATATATGTTTATTATTGTAAAGCGATTCCAAATAAACTATTATCCTGACTCAAAATCCTCAGAAACTTACTTAAGTAACAATAATTATAGATGGAGGTAATTAAAATTTTTTATGAATCGTATTCTTCTATAATTAACCAATTTTCTTAAAAAATAAAAAAACACTTGCTTTGCTAATGTTAAGTAAAAATAAAAAATTATTCTTTTGTTTTATTTCAATATTAAAAAAATATATGTCCAGGTGAGATCATAAGTCCAACGCGTTGAATCATAGTTTCTCATATCTTCCGTCTCCATCAACAAAAAATATTATTCTGTTTTAAAACCAAAATACAATTATTCTCTTCAGTTTTTAGATAACTATTTCGATTTCACTTTTCTTCTGACAAACATAAATATGCTGGAAAAACGAAATCACATGATAAGGACCTTAAATAGCAGATTATAAAATATTTTTCTGCTTTTCTTCTATGATGTGATTTCTTCTTTTTCTTTATCTTCTGCGTTTTGGTAAAATAATAAAAAAATATTTTAAGAAAAAATGTCATTTCATTTTAACATCTCATGAGGGATACAATCATATTCTCCAAAATGAATTCATATGTATGAGGGCGTTCAGTCGCAGTTTTTTATTCATCCATCTGCAATTTTGCAACGATATGAAGAAATGCTTTTCGAAAAAAGATCCGCGGCTGTTCAGCTGTAAAAAAGGAGTTTCGATTATCTTCTCCATAAGCATACACCAGGACAACCTACAATGAGATGACCATATATGTCCGCGGTAAGTCCCAGAGACGCGGACTGGTGTGATCTACCCCAATCATGCAGGAATAGGAATCGCCCGCTTTTTTTGTGAGAGATAAATTATATTTTAACGCGTATAGAAACAGTCATACTGACTTATTTAATGGGAAAAAGAAAACGAACTATCACAATAATAGCTGGAAGAAATCAATTTATTGCAAGGAAATAGTTCAGTTTGATGTACCTAAATGTTGAATATCTCACTGTTGTATGCAAATGTTGGATAGTTGTTAACAGCATATTAATAGTGAAGTTTATTTTAGGGTTATTACAGAAAAATTAAATAATTGTGAAGGATAAACAGATGACAAAAAACAATTGTGATAAATCGTTTAAAATTAAAGGTTTCCTTCTCGGAATGTGGAATCTCAAATCGCTTTGTTTGCATTTGAACTGGTTGAACACGTAGAAAAACTGATATTCGATCGCAAGTGCTTGTGTGTACAATATTTAGCCGCCAGAAGGTATAAAAGAACATGGGATATGTCTATTATGTGAGATATACTTCTACTGAACCTTGTCTGCACCATTATATATTTAGGCAATGGAAATATTTTTTTTTCAGACCAGGATTTCCTATATTTGGAAGAACACTCCATAAAATCTAGAGTTGTTCATAAGTGGTTTAATCAATTTATTGTATTTTATCACGAGCCATAAAAATGATGGAAATTGATTTTTAACATAATCATGTGGTTTTCTCTTCTTATTTCAAATAACTCTTTCGTGGTGAATTTGCTGCGTGAAAGCGCCCAAGGAAAAGGTCTGAAACACAGCATCGAATGATTTTGTGAGACAACTTCTGTCATCCAAAGAAGCGTGGTATTTAAGTTAAAAATTTCTCGTTATTCAGGAAGAGCGAATATCTACGAGAAGATGTTTCATTTTCTAGTATTGAGATGTAAAAATAACACAATGGGGCGCCATCTTTTGCAAGTTTGCATTTACAGTAAAGTATGCGTAGGAACAGAGGACGGAATAAAATTTAACTGTTTTGCAGCTTTTGGTTTGTCAAATAATGAATTAAATCCTACTTCTAATTCCTTCAATATCGTAAGAAAACGTTCACCATTTACATAAACCTGTTACTATGGCTCAAAAAGTGTTTTAAGTAGTAAAAAAGTGGGATTTAAACATGAATTTCTTTAACAGACGGAAGGAGAAAACAATTAATTGGACCACGCTTCTATCTTTATTATTGCTTAGTTAATGCGATTTATTATAAACATCCCCAAAACCCTTTATTATTATTGTAATATAATTCATTAATTCAGTAATTTTCCAACTCAATAAATACACTATAACGACATTAATACGATAAATGGAAATCGTAAACTACATGAATTTAGTATACATAATGAAAATAACATGTTGTATTGAGGTAACTGGAGAAAACAATACGTCTGGCAAATTTCAAAGTCGAATAAAGTGAAATATTATGGAGAGAACTATGTACATATCGTACTTATAAAAAATCAATAGGCATTATACATATTTTCATAAAAGAGAAAAAATATAAAATGAAAAGAATACCTCTTGTGTTCATCATTACATTATTTAAAGCATTTTAGTTTTTTATTTGTAAAATTAACCACTGAAAATTTCTGTAGTAGCCTTTTCTTTATTTTTAAAAAAATATGTTTGTTTTATGTTTTTGACAAAAGATATTTTTATGAGAACCAATTTTAAAAAAATCGAGATACAACTGTCCTATGAGTGTTTGTAAACTCCTTGTATGTAAGCGAATTTGCCTATAACTTTTATCTAATTGTTGTCTTTGGTTAAACGTTTCCTTGTCGAGAAAAAAGCTCTAAGTTTCTAAGTTAGGCACTAGTATCAACATAATCTTAAAATGTATGCGTACTAAGATCCTTATTTTCATTTAGTTTCCTTTATTTGAAGAGCGAGACATTCCTAAGAAAAAATTAACGATTGTTTTAAATCGCTAGATCTCACGGCTTAAACGCGGATACGCCTACATTTATGGGTTGGTTAAGTGTTCGCTGGGTACAGAAATGGAAAACTTTATGGAAAACCATTTATTGCTGTTATAATATCTTGTTTACTTTTATTTGTATATTTATTCCAGCTCACATCATTACTACTACACCACGAACTCCCTTTTATATAAATGCTAAATTCAACAATGCTAATATGATAAAATAACTAGCTTTTTTAATGTCTCAAATAAATAAACGATTTAAAACTTTGTAAAATATATTGATGCTACCCTACATGGCCTTGATTATCAGGGCCATGGTCAGAGACTCCCTATTGGGCTAACTGTATCGATATGACATCAGAAGCTGGGTGAACCGATCCGACACCGATTTCTTAGTCGTCACTATACGGTTGTCGGGTCTACTCTCCCCTCAAATAAGCTTTCGTAGACCGATATTTTGCCTATAAGCTATAAGGTGGTCTGGGGCACTCTATAAACGTATAGGGATGGATTTCTGAGCTAAGTTGGCGGAAATGCGTCGATCGACTCTGGATTTTGGCTATTTTTTCTTGACGTCTGTTGGTGTTAATTATCCATAGGTTTTTAACCTTACGTTTTTTGAGCCCGGCGATGTCCAATTATTACTTTATATATGCCTGTTGTAATGAAAAGTCCGAAAAATGTCCAAATATTGGAAAACTGCGATATGGATTTGTGTAGATACATACATTACAATTCACGCGTTGGCTCGGTTGATCCGCTCTCACCTCCAATGCGGGCGGCCAGTGTTCGGTGCCGTCAAACATTTTTTCAAGTGCAATCGGTAAAATATTAAAATTAAAAAGAAGTCAAAGAGTTATGTCTCCTCAATTTTAATGCAAAATAAAATACAGGGAAAATTGGAGAAGTTGGTCGTCATTTCATTATAAAACTGACCAAAATACTTATTATAACGTTTCCGAAATCCAAAAGACTTTGGATATAAAGTTAAACCTTACTCAAAAAAAACAGTAATGGAAGATTTTCTACAATCAGCAACCCTTTATATCTTCATTGCACTAACTTTAACAACTACAAATATGTCTTATGTATATAATCGGAACAACTTCTATTAATCTGAGATGACTTTTTTCTACATGTGCTTAATTGTATAACATCCGTTTTAAACAAAGGAACTTTTATTACGACCATTAGAAAAATAGAATTCTGAGTTGGTTTTTGTTACATCATAAATCTGTTCGCCACAAAAACGAATTCTTTTGACAAAGCCTTAGCATTTAATTTAAATTATTATAGTTCACTTTTCTACGATATAGAAATGTTCTCTATGTCTCTATCTTCCGCATTTTGTTAAAAGTGGGGAACACTCACTTTGTTCCTTGTATAAAATACAATTCCTCTTCAAATTCCTTCTTAATTACAAATTAATACCTTAACAACAAATTGCATGTCTAAGAAAATACATTGTAGTTTATTATACATTTTTCGTATTTTTCTATGATGAATTGTGTTTTCTTTCCATTTATCTCCTCAGTTTTATTATCAAAACATTAAACACTTGTTCATATTGTGAAATTAAAACCGGTACCATTTAAAATTTATTTCTGGCATGCGTGTATGTGGTACAAGAACAAATTTCCAAATCATATGTATAAATATTTTGGTTATACATTTACTGTACAATATTCTATTACTCTACGAAGAAGGATGTTCCCCTCTTTTTTATTTACTCTGCGTAAAGTAAATATAGTATATTTTTTATTCGTTCAGATTTTATAAACAATTCCTTATCGCCGGTTTGAAGCAATGCTACATATTTTTAGCGGTCGTCTCCGGCATGACTTGCCTCTTCCTCTTCTTTTGCGACGAAATGTGTTCAATTACATCCTTCTATATGAAGCGAACATTAAATAAAATTACAGCGTTTTTTTTAATACAAAACGATTAATTAATATATTCAGTAGTTTGAGCCCGATTACGATTTTACTTTTTATCTGGAAAATATCTTAATTTTTATTCTCTATAAAAAATGAACTAGTATATCTCAATATATGTTTATTATTGTAAAGCGATTCCAAATAAACTATTATCCTGACTCAAAATCCTCAGAAACTTACTTAAGTAACAATAATTATAGATGGAGTTAATTATAATTTTTTATGAATCGAATTCTTCTATATTTAACCAATTTTCTTCAAATATAAAAAAACACTTGCCTTGCTAAGGTGAAGAAAAAATAAAAAATAATTCTTTAGTTCTCTTTCAATATTAAAAAAATATATGTCTAGGTAAGATCATAAGTCCAACGCGTTGAATGGTAGTTTCTCATATCTTCCATCTCCATCAACAAAAAATATTCTCCTGTTTTTTTTAAACCAAAATACTCATTCTCCTCAGTTTTTAGATAACTATTGCGATTTCACTTTTCTTCTGACAAACATAAATATGCTGGAAAAAACGAAATCACATGATAAGGACCTTAAATAGCAGATTATAAAATATTTTTCTGCTTTTCTTCTATGATGTGCTTTCTTCCCTTTCTTTATCTTCTGTTTTTTGGTAAAATGATAAAAAATTATTTTCAGAAAAAATGTCATTTCATTTTAACATCTCATGAGGGATACAATCATATTTTCCAAAATGAATTCACATTTATGAGGGCGTTCAATCAGTTTTTTATTCATCCATCTGCAATTTTGCAACGATATGAAGAAATGCTTTTCGAAAAAAGATCCGCGGCTGTTCATTTGTAAAAAAGGAGTTTCGATTATCTTCTCCATAAGCATACACTAGGACAACCTACAATAAGATGACCATATTTGTCCGCGGTAAGTCGCAGAGACGCGGGCTGGTGTGATCTACCCCAATCATGCAGGAATAGGAATCGCCCGCCTTTTATGTAAGAGATAAATTATATTTTAACGCGTATAGAAACAGTCATACTGACTTATTTAATGGGAAAAAGAAAACGAACTATCATAATAACAGCTGGAAGAAATTAATTTATTGCAAGGAAATAGTTCAGTTTGATGTACCTAAATGTTGAATATCTCACTGTTGTATGCAAATGTTGGATAGTTGTTAAAGGCAAGTTAATAGTGAAGTTTATGTAGGGTAATTGCAGAAAAATTAAATAATTGCGAAGGTCAAACAGATGACAAAAAACAATTGTGATAAATCGTTTAAAATTAAAGGTTTCCTTCTCGGAATGTGGAATCTCAAATCGCTTTGTTTGCATTTGAACTGGTTGAACACGTAGCGAAACTGATATTCGATCGCAAGTGCTTGTGTGTACAAATTTAGCCGCCAGAAGGTATAAAAGAACATGGAATATGTCTATTACGTGAGATAGACTTCTACTTAACCTTGTCTGCACCATTATATATTTAATCAATGGAAATATTTTTATTTTTCAGACCAGGATTTCCTACATTTGGAAGAACACTCCATAAAATCTAGAGTTGTTCATAAGTGGTTTAATCAATTTATTGTACTTTATCACGAGCCATAAAAATGATGGAAATTGATTTTTAACATAATCATGTGGTTTTCTCTTCTTATTTCAAATAACTCTTTCGTGGTGAATTTGCTGCGTGAAAGCGCCCAAGGAAAAGGTCGGAAACACAGCATCGAATGATTTTGTGAGACAACTTCTGTCATCCAAAGAAGCGTGGTATTTAAGTTAAAAATTTCTCGTTATTCAGGAAGAGCGAATATCTACGAGAAGATGTTTCATTTTCTAGTATTGAGATGTAAAAATAACACAATGGGGCGCCATCTTTTGCAGGTTTGCATTTACAGTAAAGTATGCGTAGGAACAGAGGACGGAATAAAATTTAACTGTTTTGCAGCTTTTGGTTTGTCAAATAATGAATTAAATCCTACTTCTAATTCCTTCAATATCGTAAGAAAACGTTCACCATTTTCATAAACCTCTTACTATGGCACAAAAAGTGTTTTAAGTAATAAAAGTAAGTAGGATTTAAACATGATTTCATTTCACAGATGGAAGGAGAAAACAATTAATTGGACCACGCTTCTAACTATATTATTGCTTAGTTGATGCGATTTTTTATAAACATCCCCCCACTCTTTATTATTGTATTATAATTCATGAATTCAGTAATTTTCCAACTCAATAAATACACTATAACGACATTAATACAATAAATGGAAATCGTAAACTACATGAATTTAGTATACATAATGAATAATAATATGTTGTACTGAGGTTGCTGGAGAAAACAATACGTCTGGCAAATTTAAAAATCGAATAAAGTGAAATATTAGGGAGAGAACTTTATACATATCGTACTTTAAAAAAATCAATAGGCACAATACCTTTTTTTCATAAAAGAGAAAAAATATAAAATGAAACGAATACCTCTTGTGTTTATCATTACATTATTTAAAGCATTTTAATTTTTATTTGAAAAATTAATCCACTGAAAATTTCTGTAGTAGCCATTTCTTTAATTTTTTAAGAATATGTTTGTTTTATGTTTATGACTAAAGATATATTTTTGAGTACCAATTTTTAAAAAATTGAGATACACCTGTCCTATGAATGTTTGTAAAACTCCTTGTATGTAAGCAGTTTTGCCTAAAACTTTTTTTCTTTTTCTTCTCTTTGGATAAAAGTTTCCTTGTCGAGAAAATAGCTCATAGTTTCTAATTTTGTCACAAGTATCAACATAATCTTAAAATTTATGCATACTAAGATCCTTATTTTCATTTGGGTTCCTCTATTTAAAGAGAAGAAGATTCCTAAGAAGAAATTAACGATTGTTAAAAATCGCTAGATCTCACTGTTTCGCGCGGATACGCCTGCATCTATGAGTTGGTTAAGTGTTCGTTGTTTACTGAAACGGTAAACAAATTTTAAAACTAATATGTATCGTTATAACGTCCTTATTAAAAAAAAAATAATATGTAAATTTTATGCCACATCATAACCATTACGCCACGATCTCCATTTACTTTAAATTCCAAAATTCGCCAATGCTTATTTTGTAATAGGACATTTGTTGGTTTAATTCCTAAAATAAAACATCGATTGAAATTTTTTCTTTCTGCTTGTTTTCCTGCATAGCCTTGATGACATAAGTCGCTAGGATAAGAACCTGACTATAAATTTCTTTAGAGTTTAGAGATGTGCACCAGGGACTACAGTTTGCGAGCTTAACTTTAAAAAACAATGGTGAACTTCTTTTGATAGTAGACATGGAGCATTATCACTTTATGCAGTAAAGCCGGCATTATAGTTTAACGGTATTGTATTCCATCAAATATATTTCTACAAAGAAGAATATTCGAATTTTTCCTATATTATCTTCACCTGGTAAGAACATTGCATTAATCGATTTCAATTGTATTACTCTCTTGGAATAAATCTAGGGTAGACCAGGCTATTACGATCACAAGGCTATTTCGATAAAATTAAGAAAATCTCCCGCTCCATAAATCCGGCGCTGCTGCAAGTGTTTTAGTCAAAGTTAGTCGTAAATGTGGTTCCTTAATAATTGGTAGCCAAATCATGCAGCAGACATCAGCAGTAGGATATTCCTCTGAAACAGTTAAGGTAGGTGCATAAATCAATTCTCAGAAGTGCATGTAACCTGAAGTTCTGCCCTACTGAAATAAGGTTTGGCTTTCTCAGCTTGGAGCATACCCATTACTTATATTTTTAACGTATCCTGATATATCTAAAATGACCTGGGAATAACATTGGTGTGTACTGCAATCTACTTCTGATTAATTATTAAATAATAAAAAAATGACTCTCGGGGCTATTTCGACCACTTTTTACGGGGCTTCCCTGATCACACGAGGGGCTATTTCTTATCATAGCTAGCTTCCAGAACATTAAATTACTATAGCTTAATAACTGACTTCTTTAGGGTTTATTCTATTCGGCAGATTGTTCGGAACTACACAGGGAAAATAAATATAGCAAATGAAAGGAATAAGATATGGAAAAGGCCAAAAAAGCGTCAGTGCCTGGTTGCATAGCGTCTGAGGGGCTACAGAGATGTACGGTGTACCCTATGCAACACTTCTTGAAAGAGTAAAGGAAAGTAAACGAAGAAAACCTTACTTTAAGAAAACACCATCCGGTCATCCTATGGTGTTGAAAGAAGAAGAAGAAGAAAAGCAGCTGGTTGAGAGACTGATAAACCTTTCAAGGCGAGGATTTGGGTGAACGCCTGATTCAGTTCGTCGAGCTTATCTCCAGTATGCAGAGGAGAGACGTATGAAACATCCATGGAAGTAAGAAGGAAAAGCCAGCTCCTATTGGTTCAGTGCATTCATTAAAAGGCATCCAGATTTAACCCTAAGAAAACATGACAATCTTTCTCGAGCACGTGCTGAGGGGTTAACTGAGAGGTGTTGAGGGTGTCTGTTTCAATATACGTGAGGATGTTTATAATGACAGTGAGATGATATGCCAACCAAACCTTGTTTATAACATAGATGAATCGGAATTCCCCCTCAAAAATTGTCAGTGAGAAAGGTACAAAGAAGGTAGTCGTATTCACTAGTGTAGAGAGAGGAGAAAGGAACATGCCACAAGGTACGATTGCCACAGTGTCCGAGACTGGCAACACAAATGAAGAAATTTTCTTGACTTGGCTGCAACATTTTTAGCGGGACATGGTAAATGTATTTTGATACTTGATGGCCATGCGTCACACCATTCATTGTCTTGCCTGGAGTACTGCTCCCAAAACAACATTGAAAGTTTTGTTTACCTCCTCACACCACACATGTGTTACAGCCTCTAGACCGAACATTTTTCAAACCACTCAAGTCTTTCTACAATGAGAGTGCTATTATGTCTATCCGCAACAACCCAAGCAACTCCATAGCAAAGTTAAATTATGGTAAGATATTCAACGAGGCGTGGAATAAGACTGCGACTAGTGGAAATCCAGAAGGGTTTAAATGCACGGGAATCTTTCCTTGGAATCCGAATGTCATTCCTGGAGACAAGTTCTTGCCTTCAAAAGTTTTTGAAACCGAAAATTCACAGGCAGAGGAATCTGATTTAACTCTTGACCCTTCTTGAAAAAACCCACCTGTACCTCTGGATGAGCACCTTTCTATTTTGACAGAAATAAATTCACCTGGGCCATCACATGTAGGTCAATGAAATGAGAGAGCTCACGAATCAGTTTTTACGGGCTCAATTCCAACACCGAAGAGGGCCAAGAAGAGGATAAAATTCCGCTTGCGCCAAAAAGCTAGGGTTTAAACGTCACCTGAAAACATCGCCACGACAGCCGCTAAAACGAAGCTAAAGATGGAGAATAATGAAAGGAATTTTAGGAATACCAAGCGGAAAGTTTATAACGGGGAAGAGAGATCATATGATTATGAGAAGAGTGAGTCCAAAACAGACAGCTTTGATATTACTTGGATCTTACTTACGTGGCCTTGATATTACTCTACGGAGTCATTGAACAATGGTGACTGGATCAAATGCCAAAAATGTAGTGCCTGGTATCATGAAATTTGTGTTAGAGCCAATGGGAAGAAGCAATTTGTGGAATATGCATCTAAATTTGATACTAAGCAACATTGTGAAAATAAAAGATCTATAAACCTTGACTTCCACAAGTCCAATTTCCTATTTTTCAATGATTTTTTATGGATCTAGTTATCATTGACCGAATATCCCCAATATATTCCTCAAAATTAATATTTTTTCTCGTTTTCTCACATATTCTGTTCAATAGACAGACAATTATTCCGAATTCAATTATTTTTAGGGAAAATCTATTAGCCTGATAACCTATTTCACATGACATGGCTAAATTATGATAGTTTATTCAATTAAAAAAATATTATACGATTAAGTTTATTCCTGTTTATAGAAGAGTCTTGAGTAAGTGAGGTAGGTATTTAAAATTTGAGGATTAAATGGGTGGAGAGATATCCTATAATCGATAGATTTGCTACCACAAAGCGTAATA
The DNA here is from genome assembly GCA_963573305.1 of Pyrrhosoma nymphula. Taxonomy (NCBI): domain Eukaryota; kingdom Metazoa; phylum Arthropoda; class Insecta; order Odonata; family Coenagrionidae; genus Pyrrhosoma; species Pyrrhosoma nymphula. The sequence continues at coordinate 38,838,658 of OY754332.1, read as the reverse complement.
TAATAAAATATCTTAAGTGGCAGAAATGCCATTATTAAAAATATTCCTTCTCTATTTTGCCTCTGGCATTAATTTAAATTTCCCAATAACTATTTCACATGTCTAAGGAATTCAGTCGTGGTCTATAAAATATCTTTCTCTTTTTCTGCAAATTAATTTGTTCTTTTTCTACTTAGTATGCTGCGTTTAAAAAAAACAAAAATTGCTGTTTTTTCAGCAACTACAAAACAATTCCCATATTTTTCTTTTAAGTCACCCATTGCTATGCCTCACAGACGAATTCATGTGGCAAGGGTATAGGATCGTAGTAAATCAAAGATTTTTCTTATAATCTATGACGATGATTTTTTAAATTATTTTTCTATGTCGCCCGTTTTTCTGTCACATCCTACGTTCAGCAGTTAGAAACCAATTCCAATGTTATTTCTCTGTTGCCGTGCATGTTGATGAAAGAAGCACATAGCAAACGTATTACAAAAAATTAAATTAATTATTTTTATATTTATCGAACGGGTCTTCGTAGAACAACATAAATATAATTAATTAAAACGCGTCGTGGCAAGACAGAAATAAATAATTTTATTTGTTATTACCCTGAAATATTTTAGATTATGAAATATATTATTTCTATGCAGGCATACAATTTTGTTATCCATGTGAAGACTTCCGGTGCTTAATACGTTTCAATATGTATGAATTCCGGTATTCTTTCCGCAAATGTTTTCCAAAAACCTATTCCTTACTTCGAAATCTTATGCTTTCTATTCAAATACAAAAAGGTCATGTATTCTGTTTATTAGTTTTACTTAATTCCAATTTTACTTTTTTGTGAAATACATCCAAATGTCATGAATACAAACTAGGAATTTATTTATTATTATTTTTATTTTTCTACGACACAATTTGTTCTCCAGTCAATTAATGTTCTTCGCTCTTTTTAAAATAAAAAAGGATATCTCACCTTGTGTTTTACATTAAAAGCAATTTCGAATTTACTATTCCCTTGCCACATACACCACAAAAATTAATTTACTTAAAAATGGCAACCAATCACAATGATAAAAACTGTTTTTAATAATTTATTTTCATCTCTTTTCATCCATTCTGCTTAAAATAAATAAATTATAAAGCAATTAACTCGCTATGATTTTAAAAAGTAATTCCATATTTACATGTCCGCTTGGATACATGCAACCATATTAACCAAAAATGATTTCGCCTGCCTAAAAGCGTTGAATCATCACAAATGAAAAAGTAACTAAAGTACTCTTAAGGGACTTGGTAGAAGGTAGGAGAAGAAGGAAAGGGGGTGTTGTGGAGTGGAAAATACCGGGGGAGAGGTAAGGGGTAAGAATCTAGAAAACCCGTGAAGGACACGTAAGTGTGTGGGAGAGGGGAAGGGGGGTTGGTGGGAGGAGGGGTGGGTGGGTTTGTCAGGTGTAGTTCTTCCTCGAGGGTTAGGGATTAAGGAAGTGGTCGGACAGAAACTGACGAACAGAAGAATCTCTTTGAGAGGAAAGTACTCAGGAAAATCCTAGGACCCAGTAGAGAAAATATTACCTGGAGAATCATAATCAATAACAAATTAATGTCCTTTTTAAATAACTCCCGTGTTCCAAATTCATCTGACTACAGTGGGCCGGACATATGGCTAGAATGGATGCCAAGAAGCTACCAAAGAGAATTTTAGTCAGCCGAATGTATGACACCTAACAGACCTTTAGGAGGACCACATAAGTGCAAGGGAGATGAGGTAAAGGCTGACACTAGTGATCTCTTAGAATTACTACTATGGAGGAGAACAGCAACAGACAGAAAAGCTTGGAAGCAGAAGTTAAAGGAGGCCTAGGCCCAACCTTGGGCTGTAGTGCTGTAAGAGAGGGAGAATTGTATCATATATATCAGTTTCTGTGTGTGTAATGGTTTCTTAGTCTTTTCGAGACATAACTTATTACATAATTGAAATAAATAAGCCTTACGAGGCATTCATCCTTGAATAAAGGAATCAGAAGTGTAGGTATTAACTTCTCTTTCAATACCCTTCTAGAATTGGATTGTAGGTGATCATTTTCCTCGCACCTCTCAGTAATAAGGCAAATGACACACTCATTTGTGCATGTTTCCTATTTTATTCTTGCCTGTTGTCTATTCTGCTTTTATAGGACCTCCGAAATTCCACCTCAGGAAACAAATATTATACTCCTGTGAACCATTGCTATAAGGGCCTTGGCCATGTGGTTAAAAACTCCACCATAGGAAAGTGACGTGGTATCCTCCAGTCTTTCCTGGGTGTCAACATAGATCTCCTATTGAAATTCTGAAATCTTAAGTGCTCTCAGGAAACCTTATCGTACGTAAACATAGCTTTTGCTTGAATCAAGGGATTTGAATATAAAATGGAGTACTGCTGAGTGAAAAACGTTGGCTTTAATATCGCGTTGGCGTTGGAATATCATGGAAAGAACTGCAGTCCTTAAAGCGACTGCTTGTATTTTGAAAACTAGTGCTTTACTTGAAGGGCAATGTATTGGTTAAATAGAAGAAACTCTGAGGGAAGGGGATTGACATGGATGGTGCCTTGTTGTCATTAACTTGCAGTAATGACTGTGGTAAAAACATTTATGGTGATACAGTCACAAAACTAACATTTCTTCCTTGGGTAACTTAGTAGTAATCAGGCAATGAAGCACCAATGCAATTGAAAAGAAAAAAATAAGTTCTACTCCCAACACTCCTGGCTTAGAAAATCTCAACTTATTAAGTGCATAATTCAGAACGTTGCTATGAACGAGATTAGGAAGACCTTCTTAGTATAAATGATGACAGAACACATTTTCTAGTCAGGTATTTATTTAACACTTCATCCGGTTTGTTGTATCTCCGAATAATGGGTACAATGTGGAAGTTATTTTACCTTCACATAGGGCTAAATATATCATCCGTTAATTCCACTTCACTGTCAAATATTAGGCCATGTGCGATCACACTGGCCAATTTATTTTATGTGTTTGCTAGGTGCCCATGGTCATTGTCTGACTCAAGGTCTTAAGATCAAGTCCCCTTAGATACAATCTTATATACAATGCTAACTCAATTGCTCTACCATGACTATATTTAATTCTCTCTTGGGTGCCATGACTTAGAGATGTATGGAGGGTCAAGTTGCTCTTAAAATGTATCTCAAACCTCTCAAAGTATTTCAGTAGTCGGTCTCAGCTCAACTTTGAACATATGCGAGCTTGTTCCTTTTTCACATAGTTTTATTCAACAGACGCAGTTCGTCCTTTTGTTTGACTTCTCTGCTTCAAGGTTACTATGCTTTTGCACTAACTATTACTAAGTATGATAATTATGTGAACTGAAAACTACCTTAACATGTTTAGTTTTGTTTATAGTTATAAAAATAAATAATACATTTATATAAAAAGGGCTAAAGGAATGACTACATCTTAAAATATCTCTCCAAAGATGAATTATTCATTATCGTGGAGATACAGTATACCCTGCCCTGCTCTGTCACACAAGTGTCCATGTAAAGAGCCCATACTATCCTGTGAAAAAATATGAGTCCATTGCTGAGTCCATTGGAAATTTGCAGCAAATGGTGAAAGTGAAGCTCATTTGTATGCAATAGGCAGAATGTATATGTTGAAAAGTTTGGCCCAGTTTCTTCACCATTAAATGAATGACTCCAATTTTTGGATCTATATCAACCGCAGTTTTATCAAAACCCAAAGCCTACAGACCTTTCATATTAATTTCAAAACTAAAAAAAAGCCACATTGATGCATGCTATAGCAACAGTGTTTAGCCTCCTCAAAACTTCTCTGACCAGGCCACCCTCCATGACACATACATACTTTCCCCCCAACAACTAGTGTGAGTGCCGCACCAAGTCCGTGTCTCACTTACATGGGGAGGATGTTTGTTAAGTCGACTCCGTGGAAAAACTGTGCTGCCTTTTTCCCTGAAGATATCAATTCCGTCATGTGGAATGATAAGATTTAAATCTGGAGGAATAAATTAATTTTCACCAACATGCAGCTGGAAGCTAGCACCCCTGATATCATTCTCTTGACCACATCTCAAGCACTATGCTAGTGATGGAGTTTTCAGCCCTGGCTGAAATGAACATGGATGTGAAAGACGTGGAATTATGAACCAAGTACCAAGCAGATTAAATTTTAACTTAAACTGGTGTATTCGTGACACAATGTTAAACTATTAGTCTTCATTGTAGGTGTGCCATGAGGAGTTAAGCACTCGCTGCTAGGTAGCATAGTGTGAATCCTGGAATGTGGAGCACAGATAGATGAACCAGCACCCCAGATTTAAAAGCTTATCATCCTGGGATAAATATGGTAATGAAAAGCTATGCAAAAGGCTAACATGTGCTAACAGGAGACCTTAAAGTGTATGTTTAGTACTTCTTTTCAATACATCAACCATATGTTTATTTAAACATGGAAAATATTTTAGTTTTTAGTGCTCAAAGTTCTCCATTTGGTATGTCATTCTGATCATTCATATGTTCAGCATCCACATATATAATACATTTGAGGAACTGTGGGTCAGCATGTATGATCAGGCAGATAAGTAATTATTAAATTAGTTGTTATTTAAAAAATAAAAAAAAATATTTTATTTGAAGTTTGGGCCCTCTTGTTTTCCATTAAGTTAGTAATCATGTACAGGCAAATCATCTAGGTGTTTGTAAATGTAAATTTCAAATTTATTTTTAAACATGGTATGTACCTTGACTAATTTTGATGGTAGAGTTACATATATCATAAAGTATTTAACACTTGTAGAAAATAAAACTTTACATGAAGTAAAATAATTTTAGTCCACCAGATTCTTATTTCTGGTTCTCATTTTACTTGGCCGCAGCAAAGTGATACCAATGAGGTTTACCTATATGCTCTAGGATTAGAACCAATTTACAGCTGATTCTGAAGCTATTACACTATTTAATTTATTTTTCAAATTCCAAGAATAATGTATTTCAAACTATTTTATTAATTCTTTTAAAATAACTTCTTCAAAGGTTACAATGTAATTATATTTAGTTTACTGAAGGCATTTTCCAACAACACATTCCTTGACTTCTTAAGTTCCACTCTTTTCTTCTTCATTCTCAATCTCTCCTCTAATAATTGTATTCCTCACATCCAAATGGCCTATAACCCCTCCTTGTCAAATATCCCTTTCTCCATTTGTACCTTCAGCAGAAGTGCCTAAATTTTCTTTTCTTCTTCTATATGAATTATCTCTTTGATTTTATGTGCATAACTGCTTTGATATGAAGTAAATTATTAGAAATAAAACTGACCATATTTTAATGAATATGCCACAGTGTGGTGAAAAACGTGTGTGCCAGCAGAATAAGTTTTGTGGAAATAACGAAGGTGGTTTTCCTCAACATGGATATATTATTAGGTACTGAAATGACAAATTTGGTTAAATTACTTTCCAATCTTCTTCTCTGACTTGGAGCTTGGAGTTGGTAGGTGTTTTCTGGCACTTCGGGCATTGGGGTGTCAGGGAATGCAGTGGGTTACAAGAGTGTAGACTTTGAAGAATGGGTTGTTGGAGCTAGAGAAGGGGGGGTAATGACATTCAAAGTTAGATAAATATTTGGGATGGAAGAAGGTCAGGGTATCGATGGGTAGGCTGACACTAAGTACTGGTTTGGCTGGGCTGGAATAAGGTAGAGGTATGGCCAAGGTAATTAGATCTACCGGTTTTGCCAGGACAATACTGGCGTTATAGTTTTTGTCCAAGCTCATGTCCCAAAGACTAAAAAAAAAATAATTTGCACAGGTCTTCAAAATTTCTTTTTCTATTGAAGGACATAAAGTATTTATCACTAACATGAAATTAAATAATATTTACTCTTAAAAGTTGTTTAATTTCATTCTTCTCTTGACCAAACGAATAATATTAATAAAATCCTTCAATTACCCAGCCACTGCATGACGTCCAATGGACGTCCATTTTACATCCAGACATCCAGAAATCCCTTATGGACATCCTTTGGATGTCTATTGGATGTCATTCAAATGTCATCCTATGAAGGTCCCTCTAGGGACATCCATAGGATGTCATTCAAATGACATACTATGAAGGTCCCTATAGGGACATCCATACGGAGGCCACAACATGATATCCAATGGACATGATGTAAAATAAATCGTAAATAATATAAATTCCTAAGAGAAATTAAAGAAACGACAGTTACTTGTTGATACCACATAAATCGAGGTAATATTAGCTGTGGGTCTGCAAAGTGCGCCCCCTGAGGGTTGCGCCCCTGGCAGCCGCCTGCCTGGCCAGCCCCTAGCTACGGCGCTGAAGCTAACGTGCGGGAATTGGAAAATCTTGTTTATTCGCAGTAATATTGCATTTATATTCATACTATGTGGCAACATAGGATAACAGTTATCTGGCATTAATTAATGGCAAATAACTTTTATCAAGATTTTATGGCATTTCCTTCAAACTATCACGGAATTATCATTTAATGATTATAGTTCTTGAAGTCACATTTATCCACGTAAGTGACTACATATATACGCCTTTCTCAACACTTAGTGTTGTGTGAAATTAGGTGCGTCGAGTCTTAGGTTTGGTATATATGCGATACATGTTCCACATTGATCGGTAGCTATGAGTTATGATATATCATACGTACTGCAACATGCCATGGCACAGTAGCACATTCAAAGTGTTAAATGTTAATAAATATTTTTTTTATTTTGAGCGAGCAGCGAAATCAGTGGAGAGGCAATATGATATTCCGACTCGTGAACGTTTTTGTCAGCTAGGTTTCCGGCTCTGGAACACTTCCATACGCTAGGCTTCGGAGACGGTTTAGTTATGGTTGGTTCACATTCCGATTCGCTTCGTGCATGCTTAAATCTCCGCTTCGTCGACGGTTCGTATCCGCTTCCCTCTACAATATTTTCACTAGGTAAATGAGACTTTTCTCTCTTATTACTATACTGCAGTTGGTTTGCACCATGTAGATACCAAGAATCTGAAATAATTGCCAAATCCTGTCAAAATCCTGAAATAGACATCCTATGGATGTCCACAAGTGGGACATTTGGACATCCATAGTAAGTCCAGAGTACCTCAAATGGATGTCCATGGATGTCAGCCGGGACATCCAATGGATGTCCAATGGACATCATTGCAGTGGCTGGGTACTTACAATATGTTTTCTAAGCTCTCAAATAAGATTATCCAATTGTGGTTTAGAAAACATGAGCCCTATATGACTCAAGAGGAACAAGTTTTCCAATGCTTCACTTGATTAGAAAAACATGTATTATAGATCCAGGAGGAAAGAAAGTTTGTCCTTGTTCAGCAGAATAGAAATCTGGTCACCTTCATTCTTCATGGCTGGCAGAAGCAGAAGGGGCAGTAGAGCTGTTGGAACACTTAGTGACAGCATGAGCAGGGGTGGAAATGATTGAGGCATTAAGGGTCTGAGGTTAGAGGTAATGGAGCTGTGGCCACTATTGTAATTGATGGTTCTTTCTGAAAAAATAATTAATTTATTATTCAGTGAAAATAATTAATTTATTATTCAGTGGATATCCACTCTGCTTCTTAAATCATTATAAAAAAAATGAAAATTGACCACTGAGCAATTGTATATATTTTAGGCACTTCTATCACAAATGTATTAACACCTACTAAAAAGTAGACTCTCGGATTTTTGGGCCCCGCCACAGTATTACTTCCTAATAAAGAGAATGTCTAGAATCCTCTCGTATTCATTTCGTTCCCCTACAGCTACCTGCTATCCTTTCTTCTCGAAGTAAAAGTAAAAAAAAGTGCCTTGACCTTGGTAAAAGTCTTTTTGTAATGACATGCCTGTTACACTAATTCCATAGAGTTAGAATCAGTCATAAGTTTATTATTTTTAATTTTTTTGTGTTTTTATACTTAGTACTGAAACCTTCACCCACTTGAACCATCTGCGCAACCATTAAGTATTTGGTGAACTAAATTTGGTTTCTAACAATTTTTTTCGGCTATGGACATGTTAGTCAATAGTTCAGATTTGAAGTTTGTGTGTGTAAGGGGAATGTGTAGGAGGCGATGAACCATAGAATTAATAGCTACATGTTTGTGGGAAAAATGGTGAACCGAATCGATTGGTATAATGTGATCGATGTAAGAAGGTTTCCTGTATATTGAAAATTCATTTTTGCCCTGTAATGGGATTGACAAATCGAGGAAATTCAGAGTGACGGCAATATCGCATGTTCCATCGTGAAGGAACTCTTTCAATGGAGGGATTTTAGGTAGTGGAGGAAAGACTGCAATTGGTGTTTAACTCCAGTCCAAAGGCAGAGGATGTCATCCACGAATCGAAACCAGTATTTAGCAAAACTAATGTGTTGGTTGCCGGAATTGAATAACTTTTCTTCCAAAGAGTTGAGGAAAAGTTCTGCGGAAAGGGGGGTAAGGGGTGAACCCAAAGCTAGGCCATCTGTTTGTTTATATAACTGTTTGTTGAAAGTAAAGTAATTTTGATTAACTGCCAATTTAATTAGAGCACTTAACTCTGTGGAAACTTTGTTAGGTACTGAAGAGTAACTGAGTAGTTACATCGTGTTTTTATTATTTTCCCTCAACCCTGCCACTATATTTGTTTCCCCCTCTCCTCCTCCATAACTACAACAACAATGAACTCAAATAACAAACTTATGTATTGTGTACTTGACCTGATGATTACATTAAGTGGCTAAACGCGTTGTACATTCAAAACTATTGTAGAAAAGTAATAAGCTGTCTTAATCATGTGTAGGTACTGATATTAGAAACTTCTACGAAGTGAAGCCTGCAATGGACAAGTATACCTCCCATTCCTATCCAACGTTCCTCTCATCCTCTTCTCTAATATATGTGTCATGTATCTAAATTTGTGCTCCACTTACTGACCTGGATTTCCTTTCCTCTGTTACCAAATTTGACATTTGCTCAGTTGCCTCCCTCACCACCAAGTTTATTCTCTTCATTCTTATCCACTCTAAAACCTTGAACCCTCAGGCCAGGGGGTCTCCTCCTGCAAGAATTGTTTACAGAACCATGTCATGCTGTAGGTACTTGACACAAAAGATTTGACTTTTTTTCTTGATGGCTCTGATCTGATCTCCCACAGCTCATTTCCCTTGGTAAATGCTTAATTTTCACATGGCATTTTTTCAGCCAATATCCACCGAACTATATCCGGCATATGCTCAGTATTCACTGCTGTTTCTTTGCTGTCTGATGACCATCCATTTTTTTTGGTAAATATAATCAGCTTAATCTGTTGAACACACTTTCTTTAATTCCCAATTCAAGCTCTCAATTTCCCTCCAAGTAACAGTTATTGTACCATTTTTAGCAGAGAAAATCTTTATTATGGTTCAACCATTTATTTGTCATACAAATCTGCTTCACTGCTACCAGGAAGTGGTAATAGGCTAGTTACTGCTGCAAAGGTAAAAAAAATATTTCTTTTGAATCATTCATACCTAATATTAAAGTACATTAATAAATAATTATTGATGCTTGAAACAATGCTGTGAAAATAAAAGGGTCTAATCCCTCTGGATGAACAAAGAAAATGAAGTTGATTGCGTTCCCTAAAAATGAGTGAAATTCATTAAAGTACCTCCCAGCAAAGAACTAAGAAGTCACCATCTCAGATATTACTTGATGTCATCACACAGTGATCCATCCGCTTGGTGGCATTGTTAAATGCTACCTTGTTTTGATTTTAACATTATTTTTATAAAAATGAAGCATCTGTTATAGTAAATAGTATATTCATTTTAGGGTTCAGGAATAACTGATCCCAGGGTGGGTGGTAGGGAGTATTGTACCCATGAAACAAGGCCGTCATGCATGGTGAAGAGCCACAGCCTCCTTGAGGTGCCTCTTGATTTCCACTGAACATGACAGATCTAGACCTAGCTGGGGGATAAAAAGATCCCCTCACCACAGTGGTTCTCTGTGCTAAGGATGACCACATCTGCAGGGCGGGGGGCAAGAAGTCCCTAGCAGAGAGTCTCTGGTTATAGGGCGATCTCCTGTTTTATTTAGCCTTATCCATGCATTCAGGGCTCTGTATGGGCAGACCATTATTTCCCTAGCAACTCAGGGCAAGGGCCTAGCCACGTTGAAACACCGGTTCCCATCAGAACACCGAAGTTAAGCAACGTTGGGCCGTGACAGTGGTTGGATGGGTGACCCTCCTCCATACCTCAACCAGGCATGGATGGAGAGATGATACTCCCTCCATACCTATACCGGCAGGCCTGAGAGGCCAGGCCAGGCCAAACCGGGCCGGTTGGAGGGAGGACATCCTCCATACCTGGTACTGGGGTGAGGCAGGGGGAGGCCAATCCTCCATACCTCTACCGAGGTGCTCTTGTCCCCTGTCTGCAAGTGGCAGACAGGCATGGGGTTGGCACAATGGACCAAGAAAGGTCTAAGTGCCCGGGCTCCTGACGAAGGCCCCCCCAACAACAATCTAATCTAATCCCTAGCAACTCATGGGACCAATGCGGAACTAGACAAAAATAAAAATTCTTTAGAGGGCGCTATGAGGTGCGCTGTCTCTTATAACTCTTGTCTAACTTCTCCCATGGAGGAGGAAGCACTGTTGGCAAGCCTTGGTGGGGCTCACGATGGGGGCTCCTCCACCACTACCCTGTCCTTTCCTTTTGAGGGCCCTTCTGGGAACCCCAAACTCCCCCTAGTCATCCCTTGAACCCTTAAAGAGAGGAGGAGGATGGCATTCCCTCCAACTCATCTGATTCTACTTTGAAAGAGGCACCAGGCTCCCCCAAAGGGGTGGAATCTGACTCGGAGGCCTCTGCCATTACCTTGGGGTGTGTCTCAATTCCTAATGAATTGTCTCTCAACAAACCTCAAGCTCAACAGTGCAGCTAGAAGGAGGAGCAAGAAAGAGCTGAGAGATGAGGGTGCTCTAGGGGAATCAACATACACTTCTGCCAGAGGGAGTACTGAGAGGAGGCAAGGTTACCAGCAGGGTCTCAAAGCAGGGGGAGAGCTTACTCGGCATCTGCCATCAATTTTCCGAATTAGTTCCCCAATGCATTTATACCTTTGTTTTTAGGTGATCTTCACTTCAATTTTTACATAATTGAATTGTGATTTGCGTTATGATTATAGTTTCACCATGGAAAATATTTTTAAAACGAATATTATGAAAAAGTTTTGAAATAAGGCGTATATAAGCTGCTGATTAGGGAAGGGAGCAAGGCCTAAGGGGACCTAACCCAGGGTGGATATATTTCTTTTTGTTCATATGTGAAAAGAAATATTGTAGTGTCACAGATGAAAATATTGAAAGTGGGACAAGGAGTAATGGAATTGGGAAAAGGTAGTGGGGATGAAATCTACCCTCGAACCTACTTATGATGACATGGGAAAGCTTTGCGATAGGAATTAGGAATATAGGATGAATGGCGTCGACGATTAGACTACAGTTAACAAAAAACAAAGGGACCAAAAATCTTTACGTCCCACCCGACGGACGGTGTACTCCACTCGAAGAGTGTGTATCGCTAGATTTTTTACTTTCGAGCATAGGCCTCTTTAAGGGTCTACTTTCAAGAAGAAAGTCAAGAAGGAAGGTAGCTGTGCGCCTTGGTGTGCCTTCTGATTACCCCGCGTTTTATTTGCTTTCTGTTTTAACTAAGCATATAGCAATCCAAGCTTTCCGAGGTAAACATTTTTTTTACTTCCAACCCTACCCTCTCCCTCCATCCGTTCTCATTACCCTCCCCACTAAGCTCCTCCGTGACGTGGCCACCACCTTTTGCGACTGATATGTACTACCTACTCGGCTTCGAGTTAAACACGAGGTAAGGTTTAGTCCTAACTTATTAAACCACCCAGCGAAGGTACCATCACTTTTGTCCTCTCCACTGATTTCTTGAGTTTTCCCTGCGTGTCAGCCGCACAAGTTCCTCTGGAATGTTTCACTGGTGCAACCTTAATCCGAGCATCTGCATCCTCCTCTTTGATTCCTATTCTTCCTCCCTCCTCCCCTTGACCCTTTCGTCAACCCTCAGATCGTTCTCTAACACGTAACTCCCCAATACACTTGTGACGATGGTAGTAATCTATGAAAACCGTATAATTATATTGAATCGGCATACCAAATTTGGTGCCCTAAAAAGTGACCCTATTGCCACAGGATGCCTTCTTACTTAGAGAATGGGTCAGGAAATTGAAGACTATTGCGTCAATGTGACGACAGCGATGCGCCATTTCTCTCCCGCTCTTTCGCTGCAAAAGCATTTAAAACTCGGGATATGCTTCAAATTGGAGCATTATCAGGACGTACCTTATCGTTCAGAAAGATGAAGGCCAAGGCCTTTGAATAGCCTCCCTCTTCCCTTAACCCCGAGGCCGAAGAGATTTCTGCAAAGAACGAATTGAAAGGAAATATAACATGCTCCATCTTTTGCCTCTAGCTGACGTTGTCATACCCTGTGATATGATGAAAATAACAAAATCTATGATAGAACGGGTCAAACCATCAGAATGAAATACCATACAATCTAATTTCAACCCTTCTCTGCTTCCTAACTACCCTCTAATTGTAGCTGACTGTATTTTCTGTCAATAATCGAACATTATATTGTATATGATAGATCGAAGAGTAGAATATAATTTTACCTTATGAGTAGGTTTTAGGCAGACTACTTCTCGAAATGCTTTCAACATATTTTTCTAGAGTCAACGTATATTATCGGAGACGTTTATAAATATTTTCTGTTTTGCATACACAAATGTTTATTAATGAAGCTCATAGGTTTATGATTTGGCCTATATTTTTTTCTTTACTTCTATTTCTTTATGGGCCACGGGAATGTTCCCGGCTCGAGCTTGGATTGGGACGAGTGGAATCATTCCCATACCACAGACACTGTAGTTCGGTACACCATGGCTCGCAAGGTAGTTTGCACGTAAATGTGCTTTGAAAAACCAGGAGCCGTTCAAAAATCTTCTAGCGTAAGAATTGAATCTTTTGTTTCCATGCATAAGTTTCAATAATAATTCCACTTTTGCTCACTATGGTAGTCTAGTCTTTCAGTTCACGTGACACAAAACAAAACGTATGCGTGTCACGGCATTTAAACCCATGACTTTTAAGTTGCTTGGCCAGCGAGTAATTGAACTCTTTACCGATAACTGTATTAGGTCATTTCAGTTCCATCGCGCGTTCTAAAGCCTTAATCGCACGGTCGTATTTCGCGTTTCATTTCAAAGATGGTGGCAATGACAACTTAAATGATACATTTTTGACGCTATAATTATGAAGGATAGCGAAAATGACAGGGATCCATGTCTCTTTTTCCATCATTTGAGAGCATTCTGATGTCCGTCTCTGAATACGTACGATAATTTAATAACAACTAATCAAAGCAAAAGGCCGTAAATAGGGAATATGACACTGTACGTGAGATTTAACCAACAAAGAATTGAAAATATCACGGAAATGACGATTGCAGTTACAGCAAAATAATTTTGAGAGAGAAAAAAATGATGATTGAGATGGCTACCAAGGCTGATTTCCCGTCATTGTTAATTATATCGTGCATATAGAGTGTTCCTGGGCTGCCTAGATGCTAGATGAGTGACGCCTACGTTGAACTTAATTTAAAAACATAGGTTAGGTGATAGGAAAAGATAGGTGGCTTGTAGAGCATTCAGTGGACAATTAAGTCTTTCCACAATGGTACAAAAAATAGAGACGTAACAGACCTGACAGGACTGGTGAACTTTTTGCAGCAGTTAAGTCACATTTTAATAACACCACTGATCGGCATTTAAGAACGCAACAATAGAAGCATACACGTTCGTTTTCATTTTATTACCCGTATTTCCACCCGTATCTAGAAAAGAAAATATTAACCAAATAGAAACTAACATGTCGACATTTATGTTGTGAGACAGTACATGCGTAATAGTGATAGGATATATCAACCTATAGTCTTTAAACCTTGGGCACCGTTACTGTAGAAACAAAATAAAGAAATCGATTCGCAAGCGAGGTATTACTCAAGGCGCTATCAAATCACTCTTACCCACGTAATTAACCCTCATTCGATTAACATTTGACCAATTTTTCATTACCAAGGTGTGTAAATGTGTCACCAGTTTTCACAATACATCAGAAAATAAATTAACCCGATAGACCGCATGAATTATGATTATTTTAACATTATTATCTTAAGTTGTAATTGGGTGAAAATATTACCAATAAATGTTATTAAATAATCATTATATAAATTTGCTGTATTTATTACAATCGTAATTTAGTTGGTCAAAAACGAAAGCACAAGGAAGGTTTTCTTTAAAAGAATTGTTTTAATCAAAGGTTTTTTATTTTGCAATTACGTCATGGACACGGTCTTTTCAACAGTGGTTTCTTGCACTTGTAGCATATCGGCCTTGTTTATTTGTCCTCTTCGTGATTACATGATAGGCGTTCGCAGACCTTTTTATTATGTGGTGCCTGGAATTGTTTGGTTATCAAAACTTGTGGTTAAAAATGGTGTTAGTGAAAATATAGTATATATTTAGAATGATCCGTGCTTGACTCTAACGAATGCTGAGCTTACAACGTAGCAATTTCAATTATTGTTATTTATTGGCAAAACTGGGTGGAATATTGCTACCAATGTGAAGGTGCACAAGTAACGCCATGCCAATAAACATCTAAAAAAGGCATTTCGCTAAATACCAGCTGGAATAGGACACGATCCTGATTTTATCCTTCGCGTATCACAAACTGGAGAAGAATGGGTCCATACTGGACTCATTTGATCAGTTGGAGATAAATAGAGATGATTAAAAAAAATAATTCTTAGTATGTATCTGTATCTCTCAATTTTCTTCCCCTTAATTATACTTGGCAACCATTCCTAATCTCTCCCATTATACTTACCCACCGCGGAGACTCGAGGAGCACCGAGTGTTCCTCGAGTTATTCCTTCCTCTTCCTCCGCTTGACTTTCACTCTTACCCTCCCATCCTTCACCACCATCCACTCTATCCAATGGACCTGAAACACTTGAAGGTAGTTTGAGCGAGATATTTCACTAGTCATAACTGAGAACATATTCGGGTTGTTTGCGATTCAGTAAATATTACTGCGGTAAGTAATTGATTATTTTTTAAAAATAGATGTGAAAACATACCAACTACACACCGTTAGTTTGGTGACAAAATCTAGGTGTTATAAATTCCTAATTTTTTCAAAAATCTCCCTCTGTAGCGCACAGCCGTAATTCATGCCATGTAAATCAACTTATGTTTTATGACAAATTGCTCGAAAAGTAGATTGTCAAGAGTTTAATATTTTGATATATTTCGAAATATGAGAGTTTTTGCTTAAAAATGAGGTCAAATTCATAAAATTCTAGGTGAAGTGATATTTCGCTCAAATCACTTTTAGAAAGCAAGCGGTAATATTCATGTAGTAACTTTCTGTGATGTTATGTTCAACTTCCTTCCAGAGTATGTAATATTGAAAAAATACTTTGCGACACTACCGTTTGGAAGACACAGACAGGAAGGAGCTTCGACAGTAGAAAGATAAAACAATTCGTCTGCTTCAAAAAAAACAACTCCACCTCTCTCTACGCTAAACAACTTTTATTATGCCACCACAGCAGTAATTTCAATCCTAAAGTACTTCACCGAAAAAATAACGGTCCCAACCTTGACGCCACGGAGAATTTTGAAAATTTTCCAGATAATTCAAAAGAACATGCCATTACAAATTAATAGTTTTACCTCCCTTACACGCCCGTTTTAAACAGCCGTTTCGCACCCAACAACCTTGTTCCCTCTCTCCTCCCCGTAGCCAACAACCTCTGTCCTTTGCAACAATGCACCTTTTACACTCACCACCTTGGGGATGCCATTAAAGACGGAGTACCTAATATCCCACCACCCGCGTGCAGCCTCTTCCCTTCCTTCCTGTCTGGTCAGAATTATTCCACGACACTCCAACCATCGAATGAACCATGCTACCCTTCAACTAAACCTCTTACCTCCACACCCAACTCTATGTATACATCGATGTTACCTATTTAAAGCACAAGAAGAAGTTACTCAGTTACGAATAAAACTGTGGAATTACAGAGTATTTTTTCACTGTTGCATAACAAAAGAATTCCACTGAGTAAAACCTGAGGCTGTTTTCATTTCATAGCATGAAAGATTTCTCTTAAATGCACTTGAGAATATCTATTAACACGTTGTGCCTCTTCCATCTTTTCTAATAAAATATTGTATCGGTTAATAGTACTTATTGAGAAAGTATCGTAATTTTCCACAGCCATTTATTCATTGCGGTATTCATAACGCGTTTCGATGCGATCTCACATCATCGTTAGGTAGCATAATACTAACAATAAGATTCAATTACAAGTAGGCCAATGTATAAAGTAGAGGAGACATGAATCAGGATGAGAGAAGACATAGAGTTTAGGAGGAGAATAGGTCTTTTACCGCTATGCCTTTGCCAATTCGCCTCTTAATTCTTTAATAATTAGATAAAAAATAAATAAAAGAATTAATAATTATGTATTATAATATACATATTTATATATATAATATTATAAACTAATATATATTGTAATAAAAACTGCCTATTATCTCTTAATTATTTAATAATTAGATACAAAATAAATAAAATAATAAATAATTATATATTATAATATAAATATTTATTTATATAACATCTCCATCAATGCTAAACCATCTCAATGCTAAAAACAATTAGTGTTACTTGCATGATGTATTAGTAAAACTAAGAGAGGCCATTGTAATTGAAAGCTGAAATAAAATGTTCTAGTCTGCTAATTTGATTTAAATAGTCACAGCTAAAAACCAAAAACAAGACATGGGATTTATTTTTATTCCAACATAATGCTTCACAGCATTTTAGGAAGCTATTTATTATTGATGACCAATAAATAGGTAGCTGAAATAATTTTCTTTCCAGAAAAAAAACCCCATATTGTAATAATTCTTAAAAAAAATAAATAAATCAAAACAAATCATTCTTCAATCAATAATGATTATTTTGGCAAGAAATTAGCTGCTAAATTCTTGGATTTGAGAGTAGACATTCACCAATTATGGGGAAGTCGTTAGAACCTGAGGAGAAGTTTTTACTGCAGAAAAAAATGTTACGTCAGTGGAAGGGTGTCAGTGGAAGGGACCATCTTTTGATAGTCCACGAGAATGTGTATGTTGTTTCATTTAAAAGCGTAGGGCAAAGGCAATCAATCTATGTCTGCGCTTTCTATCGACCGCCTGATGCAGTTTAAAACTCAATAATAGAACTCATCGTCATTGGTGCTTCTGTCCGAAAACAGGTTTCAACGGTAGCGTTGTCTCAACAGCATTCTGTCCTTGGCCTCTCTCTTCACCTCCGCGTAACTCCTTCCTTCTTTTATATCCCTCAGCATTCCGTGCCTCCTCCATCCTCTTCCTCTCTTCCCTTCTATTTTCCCTTCTATTATTAATGTCTGTAGGCTGTTATTCCTTAAAATATGTCCAATCCATTTTGCCTTTCTCTTTTTAATTTCTCCCAGTGTACTTCTTTCTTCTACAATCCTCCTTAGCACTTCTTCATTCGTGATCTTATCTTTCCATCCAATCTTCTTCATTCGTCGCCATAGCCACATTGCAAAGCTTTCTAAGTACTTTTCTTCTCTCTTCTTCAACGTCCACGTTTCGCATCCATACAACACAATGCTCCATATAAAGTTTTGCAAATCTTTTCCTAATATCCATCTTGAGGTTCCTTGCTGTCACCAGTTCCTTAATCTTTCTAAATGCTACTTTTCTTTGCCCAATTCTGCTTTTTATTTCTTCAGTAAAGTTGCCAATCTGTGAAACTATACTTTCCAGGTACTTGAAAGAGTTAACTTGTTTCAATTTTTCTTCCTTCAGCCATATATTTAAGGACCCTTCTGTATTCGCTATTCTCATTACCTCATTTTTATTTCTGTTTATTCTCATTCCGTAGTCCTCACTCTTGTTCCTAATTCTTTCCATCATTTTATGAAGTTCTTCATCATTCTCTGCTATTATAGCCTGGTCATCAGCATATTTGATGGATTTTTTTCTCTCACCTGCCACTTTTATCCCCCCGATATCTTCTAAAGTTTCTTCCAGCAGTTTGTCAGCATATAAGTTAAAGAGGCATGGTGACAGACATCTACCTTGCCTAACCCCTCAGAGTGCAGAGTGATACCAGTCTTTCTTCCGGATTGCACGTTCATGTTCCTTTAATCGGCATATTGTAAATAACTGTCGCATAATATTAAATAATTTAATCGCAGAACCAGAAACCTGAATACCATAAACATGAGCTGCAAAAATCTACAAAAAACTTCCTTAGAAGGAAAATTGTTCGAAATAATAAATATCAAATCAGAAACAGCAATTGGTTAGCCAGAGTCATTTCTATGACTTCCCAAATATTTTTCTTCCTCTAGCATTTTAATTAGCAGCATATTTGTATATTTGCTTCAATAACCGGATTGTTGAACAGAAATTCGCAATTTTTCCTCGTTCACGATTTTTTCAGAGAAGATAGAGATGCAGGAAATAATAGCTTAAAAAGGTTATGATGACCGCGTACCTTCCGTTCGCCCTTCCCTCCCGTCGCCTTTCGCGACTCCTTTCCTCATGGAAGCCTTTTGTTTACCCCTGGCGTGGGCGTTTCCCTTTCTGACCTGGCAACCTTGCCCCCTACCCCTAACTAGACCCCTCTGCCTGTCATCGGACAACTCTCGCCGGCTCAACTGTAACCCCTCTTCCTATTGTGGTTTCCTTCGTTTCCTCGTCCTCACTTCTTACCGCAACTTTCTGATGGATGCACATCTGCTTTATTAATCTTCTGTCCTTCCAGTCTATGTATATCTCTCTCAGAAGATCTAATAAGATCTCCCATCTGACCCTATCAAATGCTTTTCATAATCAATTAATCATACGCATATCCACCGGTTCAACTCTAATACCCTTTCTGTTAACATCCTCATACATCCAATAGCATCTCTCGTTCCTTTGCCCTTGCGAAAAGCGAACTAGTCTTCCTCTAATTTTTTTTCTATTTTCCTTCCCATTCTTTCCAAAATAACTTTGGTTATAACTTTGCCCACATGTGAGACAATGCTTATATTTCTGTGTTGTTTACATTCCTGTGCATTACATATATTTGGTATCGGCACCATTATCGTTTTCATAAGATCTTCTGGCCACTCCCCTGTATCATATATTTTAGTAAACAGATCCGTGAGTCGATCCAAATCAATCTTCTCTAAAGCCTTAAGAACCTTTACTGGAATTTTATCTACACCGACTTCCTTCCTATACTTCATTCCTTTTACTGCCATTTCTATCTCCCCTTCATTACTTTAGGACCTGTATTGTCCCTCTCCTCATTTATGTCATTCTCCAATTCTATTTCACTTCCTCTTTCTATTGTGCAGTACAATTCTTTTACATATTCCTCCCATATTTCCTTCACATCCTTGTTATCTGTTGTTACTCTTCCACACTTATCTCTCATATCTTTCTTCGAAATAGCTCTCTCTTTGTTCGTATTCAACATTCTCACTATTTTGAACATTTCCTCCATCTTTTCTTCTTTTCTAGATTTTCACATACAAAGCACTGCTCCTTAGTTCATTATTAATCTTTCTATATGGTCTCTTTCCTTGTTCAGAGTCAACTCCTTTCCATTTCCTTCTTTTTTCCATTTTTTCCCCAACATATCTCGGGTTATCCAGCTTTTTCTAGCTTCTTTCTTGTTTACAGTTCCAACCTCCTGTTCAAGAACCATTATTATATTTCCTTCATATCTTCCACTCTTCTTGAATTCTTATCTCCCCTTCCCCCTTCTTCAGCTTCTCTTCTATGACTTTGGTAATTTTCTTCTTATCCTCTTCCAACTTCATCAAGTTCCACCTCTTTACTGATGGCTTTTTCCTCGTCACATGCCTAATGATCATATCTATTATCAGAACATTGTGGTCTGTGTCCGCATCCGCTCCTGGTAGTGTCTACGCGTTCTTGACGCTATTCTTAAATCTTTGATTTATCAGTATAAAATGTATTTGATAACGATTGTTATCTCCTGGGCTTTTACAAGTTTAGAGCCTTTTCTTGTGATTCTGGAACCAAGTATTTACTATCCATAACTGCTGTTGTTCACAGAATTCTATCAATTTTTCTCCTGTCATTTTGAGTGCCTAAACCGTATACTCCCACAGTTTTCCATTTCCTTCCTTCTCCATCTACACTGTTCCAATCTCCCATTATCACAGTCTTCACTTGTCCTTTACCATTCTCTTCATACACCTGCAGGATTTGTTCACATATCTCTTTGACCACTTCTTCTTCTGCTATTGTTGTGGGCATGTACACATAAACCACCAACGTATCTACTGGTTCACTCCTTATTTTCAAAGCAATCGCCCTTTCACTACATGCTATAACCTTGCTTACCCTTTCTGCAATTTTCTTTTTCATCAAGAATCCAACTCCTCTATTCTTACTCTTTCCTCCCTTGTAAATCATGGTGTACTTCTCATATGTGAGTTCCTCTTCTCTTTCCCAACGGATTTCACTGAGCCCCATTACGTCTATATTATTTTTCTCCATTTGTACTTTTAAATTTTCCATTTTTCCTTTCCTAATTAAAGTTCGTACTTTCCAAGTTCCAATTCTTAATGATATATTATTTTCCATTACCTTGTTTTCCCTTTTATTGCACCATAACTGTCCTATAGTGTTACCCACCCGGAGATCCGAATGTGGGTAATTTTTACCTCCGGAATCTTTCATTACAGAACATATCATGCTGCAGTCACGTATCCGTATAACTAGGGAAGCCTTACGGTTCATTAGTGCAGTGGTTTCCCTTTGCCTTCCACACCCTTTGCCGTAGGCCAACTCTATGGCTCATCCGCCTTTAGGATCCATTTCTAGATCCATGGGCAAGAGGGTGCCCAAACCCCATCCTTAGATGGGGGAGAAAGCTTATCCCTGCTTTCACTCGGTGTCCAGTGCCGCGTTAGCCAACATTAGGTGCTCATCCCCCACCGCGAGGAGGTGCGGTTAGATATTTCCCTTCCTTGAAGCCTGGGACCTTATAGGCATTTCCCATCCTCTCTGATACTTTGGGGGACCAATAGAACTAGGAAGACAGAATTAACGTCACTCAAAAATAACTGTAACGATATAATTGGTGGGGATTTCAATCTTCCATTCTTCGACTGGAACACACGTAGCTTTATCACTGGAGGGAAAGGCAAGAAGGTATGCGAGTCTGTTTTGTATACGTTTACATATCACTCCCTAAATCAGTTTGTCACAGCCCTGACCAGAGGAAGCAATGCCCTTCATTTACATACGACAAATGGACGCGAGCAAGTAGTCGATATAGTTACCGATGATGGAATCAGTGACCATATGTAGGGGAGACCGGGGTTAGTTGTCATAAGGGGCTAGTTTGCACTCAGTTTCTACTTTCTGCGACCGTGGAGCTAGTGCGCCGTCATCTTGCTTGTGGGGAGTGTATGTCTAAGTGCACCATCCACCGTAACATCAGTATGCTTGGAAGGGTCGCGAAGGAAGTTTCATCATGTTTCTGACCAGTGAGTAAATTTCTTCATCGTAAATATTTTTTTTCTGGTGAACCTGTAGATCGAATTTAGGCGCTGCTGATGGTGGTTTTCGAAAGAGTGGTTAATTGTGGTTGCATGCATTTATCATAATCTTTTGTTTCAGATGTTTGGGATTGCGTGGCATCCATCTTGATTTGGATATCCCCGTGGGGCTAGTTCGCATAGTTAGGTATGGGGTCAGTTGGCATAGCTATGAACCTCGCCCCACACCTATGACAACTAACCCCTCCATTACTGTTAGTTAAAAAATAAACAATTTCTGTATAAAATGAATAAGTAAAGGTATTAAAATAATTTCCCAATCATTACAATTGCGAGTCACGCTCACGGTTGTGAAGATATACACCAAAGACGGTGAAATTCATAATTGTCAGAACATATACAAATCCTTATCTCTTCGGACACCTGCGGTCACTAGCCTAGCTCGAGCCACCAGTTTCAACAGGACTGACGTCGGCACGTTTTTCACTATACATCAAACAGTACTGAACAGGCAGCAGGATTCGAGCCACAGGACATCAACAACATGGACGTGACTGGGATCTGCTCAAAATCCAGACAAGGTGATAGCACGGAAAGGGTACCAGCAAATTGGACAAATCACCTCTGCTGAAAGAGGTACCTTTGTTAATTTGGCTATTTGCGTCTCGGCCGGTGGAAGTGCTATTCCTCTATTTTTATTTTTCCACGAGCCAAGTTCAAGGAACCTTTCGTGCCATCCGGACAGGGCTCCAGCGGCGATGCCAACATGTTGGGTTGGACGGTCGAGCACCATTTTGTGAAGAATGTACAACATTTCATCCACTTTACCAGATGTTCACAATCACGACCTGTGCTGCTTCTCCTCGATAACCATGACTCGTATTTGTCCATTGCGGTCCTTGATTAATTCCAAGGAAATGGGGTTACTCTCTTATAATTACCTTCACACTGCAGTTATAAATTGCAACCATTGGACAGAACCGTATTTGGACTCCTTAAAAAATACGTCAACACGGCTTGTGACGCTTGGATGACCAGTCATCCAGGAAAACATTTAACCATCTACGACATCCCAGCAATTGTGAAAACAATCTTTCAATCAGCTATGACTCTGTCCAACATCACATCTGGATTTAAAGTGAGTGGGATCTATTCATTTATCCCAGGCATATTTGAGGACTCAGGCTTTTTGCCATCTTCCGTCACCGATCGCCCTACTCCAGAGGCTACACAATCTGCCAATGAATCAGAGCTAAGGGACCCCAATGAACCCGCTGTAACAACAAATGAACTTCCAGGCACACCATCATCTTTCCAATACGTCACCCCAGAGGAAATTCGCCTTTCCCCAAACCCGGGCCTCGACAGCAATCCAACCGTGGCCGATTAAGAAGGTTTACTGCTATTCTAACAGACACTCCCATCAAAGATATAATTGCGGCAGAAAAGGCCAATAGGAAGAAAACGCCAATTTACCCAATGTTGTCCAACAACGTATGCCGGAAAAATCATTTCGTGTCAAGGTATTGAGAGAATCGTCTTAAAAACATTGAACCTAAAATCTCTCCTGGTCCCGATAGAATTCCTGTTCACGCATACAAAACAGTGGCATCAGAAATTGCACCATACGCAGAGACAATATTCCCTAAATCACTCACAGATCATATATTTCTGAAGAACAGAAGAGTAGCTAACATCACACCTATTGATAAAAAGGGTAAATAAGAAGAGCCCAATAACTATCGACTTATCTCTTTCACGTCGATCTCGAGTAAGATATTTGAGTATGGGTCATTCCACGCCACTTCGGACAGGAGTTGATACCTCTCAGATTTTGATGAAAATTGTTGAGATTGTTTACCTCACCAAATAAGAAATATAATTTCAAGCGTTTTGCGAAAATCGAAAAAACAGATGAATAACGGACATTTTACAAAATGGCTGTTTTCGATGTCACGAAATCTTCGTTATCATATATCACGGGTAAGAATCTAGGTAAAAAAGGACTTGATGGCTCATTTCCAATTATAATTCTTTGAAAAATCTCAAATTGCCATAAAAAAAAGCGATAAAGTTATAATTTGTTTAAATAATTTAATGTTAAACAATTAAAAGTTTAAACTTTTGAAGTTGTTCAAATTTAATTTTTCTCATTTTTTCAAATATGGTACCTTGTAATATTATAAATGTTATATCAAAAATTTGGGAGGGTATTCTTCCATTTAAGAGAGAAAAATATTTTTTAATTTTCCCCTGCAACGAACATTTGATGTCAACTTACGAAGATAACTCCACATATGCCTAGTTTTTATCGCTTATCTATCGAATTCATACTTACGCGAGACAGACCAATGGCAGATGAACTTAGATTTAAAAAATATATGGTGAAAATATGACACCAAAAATTTATTAAGGCATGTTTTTAACAAAAAATGGAACAATGTTGTCCTGTGAAAAAAGATCTCTTAACCGATGACTTCAAGTTATACAGTCTTTAACAAATTGAATTTACATGATTGTCTACGTTGTCATAATTACGTGTCAGAAATGAGGAATAAAAATCCGTGTATCCTAAGCTTTGATGATTGCATGTAATTTAAATCTTTCCATATTAATTTTACCTTAAGAGCAAAAATTTATTACTTTGTTTTGGACACCGCTTCTAATTTCAGCCCGTGGCTCATACAAGTAGCCTGAAATATTAGGGAAGACATTCAGCCAATAGAAGAAAGTTTATTCCACGTGATTCTATGGCATTATTAATATAACTCTACCTCGTCTGAACTCTAACTGGTTCCTCGACATACCTTCTACGGGGATGGGTTCATGGGTTCAGATCATCTCCAGAGGCTACACAATCTGCCAATGAATCAGAGCTAAGGGACCCCAATGAACCCGCTGTAACAACAAATGATCTTCCAGGCACACCATCATCTTTCCAATACGTCACCCCAGAGGAAATTCGCCTTTCCCCAAACCCGGGCCACGACAGCAATCCAACCGTGGCCGATTAAGAAGGTTTACTGCTATTCTAACAGACACTCCCATCAAAGATATAATTGCGGCAGAAAAGGCCAATAGGAAGAAAACGCCAATTTACCCAATGTTGTCCAACAACGTATGCCGGAAAAATTATTTCGTGTCAAGGTATTGAGAGAATCGTCTTAAAAACATTAAACCTAAAAACTCTCCTGGTCCCGATAGAATTCCTGTTCACGCATACAAAACAGTGGCATCAGAAATTGCACCATACGCAGAGATAATATAACCTAAATCACTCACAAATCATACATTTGTGAAGAACAGAAGAGTAGCTAACATCACACCTATTGATTAAAGGGGTAAATAAGAAGAGCCCAATAACTATCGACCTATCTCTTTCACGTCGATCTCGAGTAAGATATTTGAGCATATAATTGTAAGTTCAATCACAGGGCATATATATATATATATATATGGAAGAATTTTTCTACACCTACACACTTCCCTGTGAGCGGCCGCATGTGCGTGTGGCAGGGGGTGTCAGGACACCATCCGTGAAAGGTGTGAAATAGAATGTTATAGGGAGGTGAAAAGATGAAGTGTAATTCGGGAGTGTTTTCAGTTGATCTCAGTTTTTATTATAGTCAATTATTGTGTGTGGGAAGAACGAATATTTGTATCTAACTGTTTGGCAATGTATTTCCCTTATTTTATCTTTCCTGTCAAAACTAGATATGTAGTGCGGCATCAAAATTATACTCCCGATGTGACACTGAAACACACTTGTTTCAGTGTCACATCGAGAGTATAATTTTGATGCCGCACTAAGTATCTACATATCTACATTTTTGGTATGCGATGAAAAGGTGAAGACTCAGAGGCTACACGCTAGGCTTACTAGCGTGTAGCCTCTGAGTCTTCAGCGGTTCTCAACCTAATCCTTCTAAAAGCATTGACAGACTCTTGAAGTGTTTGATGAACAACAAGCACGCAATTCGAAAAGAAAGATCTTGTGACACTCAACTGTCTCTCAATGTTCACGATACTTCGGTCTTGGGTGAAAATAACGTTCCAGTTGACTCAATATGATTTTTAAAAGGCATTCGGCAAAGTAACTTAAAGAAATTGCTCGTGAAGCTAGAATCCTATGCGATAGATAAATATATCATAATATGGGCATATCAGTTCATAAAAGGTCGCGAACAACAGATCGTTATAGATTGTGTCATGTCCAATACCGCTATTGCCGAATCAGGTAATCCTCCAAGTAGGTGTCATTGGTTATCTTCTATTTCTCCTATACGTTGACAACATCAGTATCAGGTAAATTTGAACTATTTTCTGACGACGCATTTGTATACGGGAAGATTTAGGAGCCGGAAGGTGAGGACATGGTAGTAAAATTTCAATCCAAGTAGTAATCCGAGAAGTAGCAGTCCAACCCTGGTGCAAAATATGGAATATGGAACTAAACCTAAATAAATGCGTCGTAGTAAATTTTGGAGAAAGAAGAATGGATCTGTAAAATCTCACAAATTAAAGAATCTGACATAGTCAGCGCTGAGTTCGTTATACTTATATTTAGGCTTCACAATTACTCAGGACATATCTTGGAATAAATATATTCGAGAAATATACGGTCAAGTCAAGAGAAAGCTGGTATTTATCAAAAGAATACTCGGAAAATGCGATGAGAAAGATAAAGATCGCTGAACTTTTTTTCTAGTTTGGTCACACCTAGAATATGCGTCTAGTATTTCGGATCCTTACGAAGCAGGTATGATATCAGAATTATATCGCGCGCAGCGACGAGAGGTAGGTGTGCGAGGAGTTGTGACGAGTCTATTATTGTGTCAATGCTATTAAAAAGATTGGAATGGCTCTCCTGAATCTGAAATCTCCTGAATAAATTCAAGGTGGCTTACTCCTATGACCATGTGAAGCCATTAAAACCGCCGTGTTACTATGGTAGGCACGATCACATGCATGCAATTAGAGAGGTAGATAGTAGCACCGACAGGTTCAAAATTTCATTTTTTCCGTGCACGATCATAATGCAGGACCATAATATCTATATAGGATCGGAGCCTTCAATAAGGAAGGTGTTAAGGATAAGTAGCTTTAATTATTTATTTAGCATTATATTTATATATTTTTTAAATTTTTAATGACTACATGGAAAGATAAATAATTTTGTTTCTGTAACTGTGTAGCAATTTTTGCGTGTCAGCGTAAGTGCCGGGTTATGAAGATGACACTGCATGTTGCTTGGTGGATTAGATTTGTATTTCTGTTTTGTAAGTAACCACTGTTACTATCATCTCTTCTTGCTTGAAATGTCACGCATGGAAATTGTATCTTTGTGATCCACAAAATTTTATTTAGAAACAAGTTTCTTAATATAATAAAGTGGAAGCACGAATTTACATTTTCCATTCTTACATGAATCAACACAGTTAAGTTACGCCTGAAACTACCAATGACGTCACGCGCGATTGTAAGCCTCCCAGGCAATGAAAGAAACTCGTATAACAATTTCATAAATGTGTTGTATTGATCTCTCAATTTGTAAAGCTACAAAGGATAAATAGAGACACGAACATAGTATCATTGACTCTCGCGAGAAATATTTTCGTTGAAAAACATAAAATAGACAAAAAAATTCAAATATTATGTTATTGTATTTCGAATAGCTTTAAATATGGCTAACAAACGCGTCGAATTTGCTGAAACGGAGTTCGACGACCATTGAACGAGACGGAAAGTGATTTTTTTCAGCCATTAGTAAAAAACAATGTGACATATGATTTTAGGCTTTCCCGACGAATGAAGCTGATGAGTTGTTCTCAGGTTTCCCACCGGGTTAGGCTTTCTATGATTTCCGACGTTCATTTGATGACGTTTCCATGATTGAAGACGCACCATTAGAGAAAGCATAACCCACGGCCAAGGCCTGCCTTCCTTACATTTCCAGTTTTTCTGGGAAGATATCTAGGATCCTGGGGAGGCATAACATCAAAGCGATTCATGTCCCTCCCGGCAAACTACGGAATCACCTAGTAAAGACAAAGGATCTAATAGGCCTCAAAGTACCTGGAATTTACCGCATAGCTTGCGAGTGTGGCAAGGTCTGTATTGGCGAAGCAGGGAGAACTATAGAAACAAGATTGAAAGACAATCGACGCCACTTCAGACTCGGCCAGAAGGAAAAATCCGCTGTGGCGGAACACAGCGTAGAAGAAAACCACTCCATCCATTGGGAGGAAACCACCATTCTGGGGAGGACCACAGGTTACTGGGATAGAAAAACTAAAGAGGCCATTGAGATCCGGTTCACGACCAACAATCTCAACAGGGATCAGGGTTTTCGTCTCAGCTGTACTTGGAACCCTATGTTGAAAAAGGTGGGAAACCATAATATTGGCGGTAAAGGATAGCCAATGAACGGAGACCACGGTGGGAGGAAAAGAGTATAAAGACTGGAACACCAAGACCGTCCGCATCCACAGCCTTGAAAATGGCAGGAAAGTCTCCTGCCGAAACTTCGGCAATCATGGAAAGCCTAACGCGGTGGGAAACCCGAGAACAACTCATCAGGAACAATGTGACAGTTAGCCTAATCTTTTCTAGAGTAGTTACGCTAGTCGTTAACAGATGCGGACGTAAGGTATATCTTCACCCAAAAAATTCATACCAATACCTTGCCATCGTCTTTTGTTCAAGATAATAATCCCTGATTACCCCCATTCCACCGTAAAGTTACAGCAACAGTCTCAACTTAGAATAATATCCCTCGGGGGATTTCATACAACGCGCGAGTAAGTGAGACGCCGACGAGGCTTAGTGAGCGGGGGCGACAGCCGATCAGCCGACTGATATTTCTAACGTAGAACAAACGAGAAGCAGTTATAAATCACTTGCTTGATCATCTCAAGGTAACCGATCCGAACTGAACTTGCGACGGCTGGTACTCAAGTTACCCCACCAGCAATTTCAATATTGAGAGATAAAGTTGCATTCGTGAGCTCTTCGTCAAAGAAAGAAAGAGATACCATCCGAGTTCATGTCAAGAAAATTCAAGGAGGGAACAGCGTATTTTGTTTCCTGCATGATATTATGCTGGCTCCACACAAACATGTGTCAAGAAATATGTGTTTCTAACATTAACCATGTATGACCAACCCATCATTTGCGGTAAAATAGGAAGAAGTTAGTATTCTTTATTAGAATTGCAATAGTGCAAAACGGGCGTGGACACCCTTGATTCAGTTCTATGCTAATTATTCTGCAACAAGGATAACATAGATTAGCAAGGGAAGACATACTCTTCAAAATATCGCGGGAATAATGACACTCATAAAACTCTATTAATGTCAGAAGGTATTTCAGAGAACTTTATAGAAAAGCGTAATGAAGGGAAAACTTGAGAAGAGAAAGAAGACCAATATTCTCCCTGACGATAACAACGTTATCTTTTTCAAATCTTCTCCGGCTGAAAGATAAGGCCCAGAAGGCGCGAAATTGGGCGCCATCGTCAATAATTGCATGAATAGTTAACAGTAAACAATGGAGAATGTTCAAAAATAAATTCATACAATCAAAATCAATATTTTCAATGTAAAATTCAAATAATAAAAAAGTTGATGAAAGATTTCCGATTTCTTCAGGAAATGAAAACTACTATAAGTTACTATTTCAATTTAAGAATCCTTATGCGGTTTCTGAATTTTGCTTAAACCTTTTTTTTCAATTCTACACCTACATCTACGAAATACCGTGCAAGCCATTTCCAGGGTGCTTATCATTTTTATGCCATAATTATATAATTAAAACAATATTTACCAAAAAAATAAAGAAAAAAGTATGTTCAGCAATTAAGGTTAAGACGCAAAAGTTGCTCACTTACTCCATAAATATAAATTGAGAAGAAACCGGTTGTAAATTCTGTAATAAACTGTTGAAGTTACAAAGTTCGTTTTACAATCAAAAATACGACCTTCCACCAAGTAAAACTTTCTACTTTTGAACTCATAAATATAAACTTTGATGATTTAAAATAAGATCAATAAAAGATAAATTTCCTTTTTGTTAAAATAAATAAAGGAAAATTTTTATCGAATAAATAGACAGTTATTCATGGTAAGTGATGTCTAAAAAATTTTGAATCCATTGTGTTGAAAAGAAAACAGGAATACCACGATATACTCTTGGATTGGGCAATTATTTACGGCATTAAGACATGAAAAATTCTTTAAGGGTAACTAGAAGAACAGCGGTGGAAGCGCTCCAAAGCAGATAAAGAATCATAGGCATACGTCCCTTATCATTCCTTTTGTATATTAATGACATTACCATTGTAACGAGTAGAAATCGCTTCTTCGCAGGAGACGCATAGTTACACAGCAATGAGCCCAACAGGATTGCGTTAAAAAAGACGTAGATGCTATAAATAAATGGTGCAATTCTTGGCTGTTAGAATATAACTTTTAAAAATTTTGCTGCTGCATTTTTAGAAAACTGCATTTTTAGAAAAAGAATTACTCGGTCAACGAAAGCTACTGTATACACTAAGACGGTGAAATTCGCCATTAAAAAATAATTTGACTTGACCGGGACTCAAACCCGGATATCTGGCGAATTTCACCGTCTTGGTGTATAACTTCGCACCCGCGCGCGTGACTGCGTACCACATCACTTGTGCAACCGCAATGATTGGAAAGCTACTGTATAAATCAAACCGAATTATAAAGTCAGTACCATGTCAGTCAAAAAGTCAAAAAACCGAGTCAGTGAAATACTTATGGTTGGTGTGACCTAAGGACATGTCTTGGGGAAACCGTACGGGAAATATACTGGCAGGCTAACCGTAAAGTGGATTTGTTAAAAGAACACACAGGAAATGTGACGAGAAGGTTAATGAGCGATGTTATTTTTCTCTCGTAAAACCTCACTTGGAGTATACTGATGCCATAAGAAACCCTTACGAAATAGCTTCTCCTGACAAGAATTTGCAGGTTTTTGCTATTGTATTAATAGTCGTTGTTTGATTATTCTTTTTAGGATATGGTTCCAGTGCATGTTGGTGCTAACTCCTCACTCCCAGCCACACATTCCTGTGGCTTGTAAGGTGCTGTTTAGATGTAGGACTAATCTCAGAAAAAGATCGAATACATCGGAGAGCAGTAAGATTTGTAAAAAGTTGTTATGGTAAACTTAGCAGTGTTTCCGAATTGCTAACAAAATTAGGGTTGAAATCTCTAACTGATCGAAGAGAGAAAACATTTTTGCTTAGTTCTAAGCAAACGATTTTTTGTCGGACGCTCAACGTGTTTTGCTAGAGCAAACGTATTACGGTAGAAAGGATCACAAGCATGCGATAAGGGACATAGATTGCAGAACCGATATATTGAAAGTGTCATTTTCTCCGCCAACAGCAATGGGCCATTATTGATTGATCATTTCTGATATTCCCAATCCAGATTGGTAGAGTTGACTTAGTACATGTGTTAAGGTAGTTTGAGCGAAAATTCACTTCACCTAGAATTTGATGAATTTGGCCTCATTTTAAAGAAAAAACTCATCTTTCCAATGTTATCAAAATATCAACCCCTTGCCGAACTACTTTTCGAGCAATTTGCCTAAAAACATAAGCTGTTTTACATTGGATGGATTACGGCTGTGCGCTACAGAGGGAGAATATTAAACAAATTAGGTATTTCTAGCACCTATATTTCGTCAAAAAACTAACGGTGTGTAGATTGCATGTTTTCTCAACTATTTATAAAAAATAATCTATTTCTCAACTCAGTAATATTAACAGAATCGCAAAAAGCACCTGCTGTTTTGAAGGGTGTGGCGGGAAAAAATGAGTCAAGTTAGAGACTTATGTAGCTTTATTTATTTAATTACTGAGAATTTTGGTCATATATAACTATATTATTGGGCCATAAATATTACAATATTTATTTCATATTTCTTACAGACGCTGAAAAAAAAATTTGAATATGGTCTCCATTATGACTAGGGAACTATCTCACTCAAACCACCTTAAATAACATATCCTCATTATTAACACCTCACACAGCTTAAATTGCCAGGTATGGCATTATTTTCTGCAGGAATTCGTTTCCGTTGTATGTATTCATAAATAAATAGTATTATAATCATACCTTAATAAAAGTACTAACATTAATCAGTAGTTCTGTCATAACCAGTGTACTGAATAATAGCATGTTTGCCTACATAGCACTCTCCTAGTTTCTGGTGTGACCGCGCATTTTTCTCCTGTGTGCTTTTCCCTTTAGTCTGTGCCTAGCGGCCGGAGGAACTTGCGGGGTTCTGATTTGAACTGTGTAGAGTGCTGCATGCCTGGTGAGGAATCACCCTTTACCACAACCCTAGTGATGGATTGCACGGTGCGTCTTACGAACGGAACTTAAATATAGATGCACGAAATTTATTTTTTTATTTCCACATCTCCGAAAACAGATCTGACGGCCTTTTACAACGGGTGTTTTAACATATAACAATGGATGAACCTGAGCGGTGAAAAATCCACTTGGGTGGGGCTCGAACCCGCGACCCTCAGTCTAGCATGCGAGGAATTTACCCCGTCGCCACTGGGGCCTACGGAAAATGAGTGGGGGAAATGAGCGGTTAACTCCAAAATATTCATGTGTATAATCTGTAGTGGCATTGTAAACCTTATATGCCACTCAGGCTGAATAAAAAAGGAGCATACAAATATAATAAATGTGTTGTATTGAGATCGTAATTTGTTATGCTCTAAAGCGTAAATAGAGATATGAACATCGTATCATTTTCGTTCATGAGAAATATTTTCAGTAAAAATCATCAAGTTGACTAAATAATTGAAATATATGGTTCGAATTGTGTAAGACTCTTAATTTTGCTTACCAGCGCTTAGCAATTTATGAAACGGAGCTCGATGAATTAAGCATTTAACCTTACGGAAAACGATTTCTTCAATCATTAGCAAAGAACACTATGTCAGTTTGCATTAACTTTTGTAGAGTATTACGCAAGTCGTTATGAGCTGGCTAATTGGAACGAAAGGTCTTTAAGTCGTTCAAAAAAATCATACGTTTACCCAACCACTTTCCTATTTTCAACAAAATAATCTCTGTTAACCCCTCATTCCACGAAAAAACTACCTTAAATCCCGACTTGATTAGAATTTCCCTTGGGGGTTTTCATAATACGCGCGAGGAAGTGCGAAGCCGACGAGGCGCGGTGAGCGGGGGCGACGGCCTGTAGGCATTCGCTTGCATCTCACCGTGAGTAAGCGAGCCCTGAGCGCCACGAAATCTGCCACTTAAATTTCATTCAACAAATTCGCTCTTCCGCCCGAAGTGGCTGACATCTGGTGGTCAAATTCGTAGACTTTCGAGAGGGGATAACGTGGAGGCGAGGACGTGCAAGTTGTGCATTTTCAGCTACTCTAAAGGCCGTTTTGCACGATGAAAGATCTTGTACAAACGAATGTACATACGTGATATTGTATGCTTGTCTCAACGAAATTAGAGCAGGTTCTATTTTCCATTCAGGCATTGAGAGATTCGCACAAGCGTTCATACAATTTGCCGCTTTACACGATACATTTTGCCTCATGCAAGAGTTCACGGAAGAGTTTGTACAAACAAATGTACTGTGTACAACGATCTTAAGCCAAGTTGTTCTTGTTAGGAGGCTATATCTTCTTTCTTTTTAAAGAATTTGGTGGATTTTGAAACTGCCATCCTTAAATTATTGGGCTCCTGCGTAATTTTTGACCGCTTAAGTTGATTTATTTTCTCTGACACTTATAAATGCCGTCGATGTGAATACGGGTATAGAGGCAATAAAGACGTTTATAAGTCTTGCAAAATATGCTCAGTTCCTCAGTGAAAAAAAATACAGAGCACAAAGCATCAAGGTGGGTTTGAAGAGGCAGGCTGCATCAACATTACCTGAATCAACTGAAATGGTGAGCTCGAGGTCTTCACTAACAGAATTCAATTTCAAGAACCACTGCTTTCTCTGAGCAGACCCTGTAGACCCAGAACGAGAAAAAGAAGGCTTTTTAAAGGCGGAAAGTGGTGTATGACACGCGAAAATTAGCTACTATATACAACAAACGTGTATGGAGGCTGCAGCCATGTATGGTCAACCATGGTCTTGCGAGGAATGACAAGAGTGAAAACGTTATTGGTCGGCAGTCCTCCATAAATGATTTAGTCGCCGAGGAAGTTATTTACGATGATAAATTCCGTGTGAATTTTATTAGACCTCTATACCTGACTAACGAAATAAAGAATCTCCAGAACGGCCCAGGAAATTTGTCGAGCGTTTGCACAGCTTGTGAACAGCCAAAGAACAGTTTAGTGAACGGTTCATTTTCACCAGGGTGATAACTACATATAGAGGAATGGAAGAAATTTATTCTTGCATGGAAGAGATCAGTAACTGCCAGTTTTCCATGGACAAATTAATGGCCGCAGTGACTGGGAAAAATATCATTAGGCAGAACATCCAGAGTTAAGTGTTCGATACTAACACATACCCACCTGTATCGGGCAACGGCCTGTCACGATGGAAACACCGGTTCCCGATCAGTCACCGAAGTTAAGCATCGTTGGACTAGGCTCGGGTTTGGAGGGGTGATCCTCCGATTCGTCCGAGTGCTGTTGCCTCTGTCTGCGCGTGGCAGACAGTATGTGCGAAATGACCTTAGCCGTCGAAGCACGTTAAACCAAAAAACTACTACTACCCACCTGTATCACACAAAGAAATGTACGACGATTGAACCCGCCATTACCTCTGTGCTTCGGCCGCGGACGTTCCTGTCCTCAATATTGAGTAGCCTCTCCCTACTACTTCACAGAAGATTTGCATCAAAAACTTAGTTAACATTCTCGAAAGTTTGGGATTTTGTTCATCTTACTGCGAAGTCCAAGATTTAGAAATTTATGATCCATGCTCAACCAGTCTTGAAAACACGATCATTTAATTAATTTGTTTTTGACAATGCTGATATTAATGTAAATACCATTGAATACTTTCCACTCTGTGAGTAGTGGTTGGAAGCGGACTAACACTTGTGAAACACCCTTTTTGTTTGCCACGATCCGCCAATGAATGTACCCCTCTGTAATTTCTTCTTCATACGCTCACGATAGCTTTAAAAATAAGATATAAACATAGATGAACGGGATAGAGTGATGTGCGGTTTCCTTGCAATATTTCGGAATTTTCCCAGAAATTTCCAATTGCTGTAACTTTTGACCAATTGAAGGTAAACTATTAAATGATGTTCCACATATTACTATGAGCAGTACAATGAACACCGTACTAGCCTAGCCTAGGTATATTAACAATATTCAACCCTAGAAAACGAGAAAGTGCGATGTACGGTTTTCTTACCAGAGTCCGCAATTTTCCCTAAATTATTGTAACTATTGACCAGTTGAAGATAAAATATTACATAATGTCTCATTTTAAAGATAATGTAATTCTCTACAACTATGCCCCCGAAGACTTTGCTGTAAAAGTAAAGGCTGAGCCACTAGAAGGAAATGTTTGTCAAAAAACGGGAGGAAATTGAGCGTTTTTCAAATATTTACAATTTTCGCTAGCATATATCTCGATAACTATGAGGAAAAGAAATAAATGTATAAGAAGATATTTTGTAGTACACTTAAATAGCTTTAATTTTTAATCCAGTAATATTTTCGCTACCACGCACCGTTTTCAAGATATGAGCAAAAAACAAAAAAAGTGACATTCTGCGCCTCCCCCTCCCTCCCTCCCGCACACCTCCTTGGTCCGGGGACTTTTAGTATGTATACCACGTTTACCATCAATCAAATCTAAACAAATCCCTTGAGTTTGGTCTCTGCCCTCTTCCACGTCCTCTACGACTCCTTCATTGACTGGACTAAGAGTAATTCAAGGCGACTACGTTCGTATGTCGTACTGACATCAATCCCCTCAATACCCTCTATATCCGCCATGACACTTTTCAGTGCTGCTCTCTATCGGCCGGTTGATTTGCCAATAGGCGCTCATAACATGCGAGGAGGTGCGCTGAGATGAGCACGAGGAAGCTCGAGGCGGGCTGGTATCCCTCCCTCCCACCTCTCTCCTCACTCCCGCGTTGGGAACGGGGCTTGGCGGAAAAACCGTAATGGAGCGAGAAGACCGAACGGAGGAGACGGACATTTCAAACGTGGAACGAAATATAAGCAAGTTATAAGCCGATTGCTTGATCACCTCAAGGGAACTAACCGGAACATAACTTGCGGCGAATAGTAGATATCCCCCAGAAACGATAAATCAATATTAAAAGATAAATTTATATTATATATATTCCAAAATTATAATTTTTTCTCCTATTTCCAAAATAGCATATTTTCTTGGCAACCTGAACGAGTGGGAACTTCCGCCGGGGATTTCATGATTTATGCTAAATAAAATTATCACTATTAGCAAATTTCAATTGGAGTATTTTGTACCCCAACCCCTCCATGTGCGCTTAACGGCTTTTGCAGCACCTATCTGCATTTATCACGTCTAATTGATTCTTATAGATGGGGCCCATCGGAGGGATGGGATGGTTGGGGTTCCATTATGCTCCAAATCCACTGCTTTATATTTAGCCTAGGAAAGACTAAATTTATGACCCGTTAATCTTGACAATTTGCGTGTAGGCAAAATATAGTTATTCAAAATAAAAATTCGAATATGGTCTTTATTGCTACAGGAAAAAATCTCGTTCAAACTCACTCAAGGGAAAATATTCTCGTAGTTTATGGCGATCTTTCACACGCACCTCACGCAAAACTGGAATGAATACTTCTTCAGTTTTACTTTTTTTAAATTAACAATTTCAGTAAAAAAGCACAAACTCTCTTATGTACGTATAGAACCACTATATCATTTATTACTATTATCCCTCCCGCTGAGAACCAACGGCGATTTCTGCTGCTACTGGATAAATATCCACGAGCATGTGCCGGACGCTTTTGCAAGGCTGTGATCCGAACAGGGTACACACTTTAATGCACGTATTTGCAATGGCTGATTTTATCATTTATACGAGGAGAGTTATGAAATAAATTTCTATTTGAAGAAAATTAACCGGGTAGATGGTGGAAGGATTGATTTGAAAGCCACAAAAAGCAAATCTTTGGAATGATAGCTGTAGATAATCCCTAGTAATGATCTTCTATCCTTAATATCACGGGTGAATATTATCAAACAAGTTATAATGAATAAAACTGATGATCTCAAGCCTGACCTCGTGGAAATTATGGATATCCATGATGAGAGAACCACCTTTGTTATTTCCACAGACCTTATTACGCTGGCACGATGCGCGTTTCACCACACTGTGGCATACTCATGTGTCATAGCACATGAGTATGCCACAGTGTGGTGAAACGCGCGTCGTGACAGCGTGATTGAAGTCTGTGGAAATAACAAAGGTGGTTTTCTCATCATGAAGTTATAATGGTTGTTAAAAAAGACGTTACATGGATTTAAACGGTTTCGTGTCAGGAGAGCAGAGTGAAGAACTACTACAGAACTCTCTTCGGACTTATGACAATTATTAATGGCTGATTACCATAATTAAAACTAGAACTTGTAATTTGTGGAATATAAAAAATGAGACACTAAATATGCTATCCTAGTACCTCTTAAAATATAAAAATAGTGAAACATTTTCTTTAAAATATCCATCAAACCTGTTGCTTTATTTTTTTCTTTTACTTCTCAAAGCTCTCTGCCCAGGAATCTTTCATTTCCAATTTTTTCTTGCTGCTTCCTTCCACGGTAAAGGTTAGCATACGAGTTGCGTAGAACTTATTTTGAGCGTGGTCCGCTTTATTGATTCGGATGCTCCTAGTTTCGCTCAACGCCGAAAAAACGCCGCCACTCCCTTCATTCACATTTCCCATTCCTTCGCCAAATGAATGTCCCTCCAAACTAGAGGTCCATTCCACTCCCCGTCCTAGAACCAAGTTACTATGAGCACTTCCTTCTGACTGCCACGCCTACAAACCTGTTCGCTTGCTATTGGGTAAAGTAAACTCGCCTCATTCAAACTCTTACCACTCATCACGTGTTAGGCGAGCCCGGCAGGGATACCCGATTTCCTTCTCGTCTGCTACGGAGCAATAGATGAAAAATTCATACAGGGCACTCATAACCCGGCGAGAAAGTGGCGATGGTTATCACGCATGCCCGAAAGGTGGGGATTTACTTGGATAACTACGCATGCGCGACGTGTGGGCGGTACTAACACTACCCCGCCCTTTGCGCATGCGTAATAAACTCGCTACTTCCTGCGTGACATGCTCCCCGCGTAGGAATTCTGGTGGCAGTCGAGAAGGAATCCGGAATCCTACCAGGGTCGCATAACACGCGAAGAGTTAATGATGGGATCGACACGGGTGCCATTGAGGCGGTTTTATTTTCCGCAATGAAGAGCGTCCAGTCATGGCAGGCATGGCAGTCGGAAGTATAGTGAAGTTTATACATTTAACTAGGTCGTTATAATTAGGCAATTGGCCTGGTGGCTACGGTCAAGGATATAACATAAGAAATTAAGTTGAATAAAATCAAAACAATACACTCATTTTGAAACTCATGACCTACGCACACAAGCCCTTAATAGGTATGAATCTTGGAGTAATTTAGCTCTTATTACCTATCTAAAATTTTTAACTGTGTTACATAAGGTCTTAAAAATATCTTCAGGCAACTCATTCGATTCTTTAATTCCGCGGGTTAGGAAGTAATTCTTTAGTATATCCGATTTCAGTGGCCTTTATTTTATTTTGAAACTGTGGTTCTTCCTACCTATATAGTTGGGTTTGTCTAACCTTTTAGTAAAATCCCCCCAAGACTTTTCTTCATTTATCGACTTAGAGATCCTACACAATCTTTTTACTTTCCTCCTCAATTGGAGTGATTCCCACCCCAGTAACCCCTTCATTGCTGTAACACTCTCTGTCCATTCAGTGACTTAACTTGATAGTTTGATTTGGCATTCCCTTGGGATATACATTTATTATGGTTATCCGTTATATTATTTGACAAATTCATCTCAATAAAAGGATGGAAATTATGCTTACTTTAAAGGTTCAAATCAATCTTTGTCACCAATGGATAAGAAATGACGTTATTAGTCCAGTCAATTTCATGTGGATAGTACAAAAATCACTAAGGATTTTAAAGTCTAGAATTGATCTTCTTTCCCGATTTCAAGAGTTGGCTAAGAAAAAATACGCAACGTATTAAATTAATGCAATTTATAATGCCTGCATGGAACGCTAAATAATTTTTTTTCTGTAACTTTGTAACATTTTTTCCTTGTAATCGTGAATGTCTAGGTATGAAGACGACAGAGCTTGTAGGTCGTTGGATCAGATTTGTATGTACTTCTGTTTATTAACTTACCACTTTTACTATCGTCTCATCTTTCTGGATACGTTACGCATGAAAAACTGTAACATTGTTATTCCAAATTACTTTATTAAGTAGCAAGTTAAGAAAGAAGTAAGTTAAAATAATATGGAATCACAAAGTTACATTTTTCATTCTTACATGAATAGACTCCATTAAGTTACGCCTGTAACTACCATTTACGTCACGCATGATTGCAAACCTTATATGCCACTCGGGCAAAGTAAGGAGCTCGTATAAACATATAATAAATGTATTAAATTGACCTCATAATTTGTTAAGCTACAAAGATTAAATAGAGATACGAACATAGTATAATAAACGTTCATGAGAAAGATTTTCAGTAAAAAATCAGCAAGGTGACAATATGTAATTCAAATATAAGATTATTGAATTTCAAATACTTTAAAATGTTTTTCCATACCATTTCCTGAAACGGAGTTTGATGAGCATTTACCGAGACGGAAAGTGATTTCTTCAATCACTCAAGAAAAATGTGATAGCTTGCCTGCTCTTTTGTCGAGTTGTTACGCAACTCGTTATGAGCAGGCTAATCCGGACATACGGTTTATCTTCACCCTTAAGTTGTTTAATGAATTCATACCCATACCCAGCCATCTTCCTAGGTTCAAAAAAATAATTCCTGAATACCCCTCATTCCACCGTAAAATTACAGCAAAATTCTCAACTTACAATATCCCCTGGGGTATTTCATAAAACGCGTAAATGCGAGGCCGACGAGGCGCTGTGAGGAGGGGTGACTTTAGGGCGACTGCCGTAACACTTACATGCATCTAACTTCATCTCACCAGTGAGCGAGCCCTGCACGCCACTGAGTCTGCCACTTTCATTTCATTCGACAATAGGCGCTCATAACATGCGAGGAGGTGCGCTGAAAAGAACACGAGGGTGCCCGAGGCGGGCTGATATCTCTCCCTCACACCACCTCCCTTCCTCCCGCATTGGGTGGGGCTTCGCGAGAAAGCCATGATGGAGGTGGAAGACCGAACGGAGAGGGAGATGGACTTTACTAACGTGCAACAAACTGGACACAGTTATAAATTGCTGGCTTGATTACCTCAAGGGAACCAACCGGAACTGAACTAGCGACGGATGGTAATCAAGTTACCCAACCAGCAATTTCACTATTGAAAAATAAAATTACATTCTTGGGCACTTGGTCAAAGAAAAAAAGGATGCCATCCGAGCTAACCCAAATATCTTGCTGTTCCCCACCTGATCCCTCTAAAAGCTGTGAAGCACTCTTTGTTCCCTCGCAGCAGTTTTTATCGAAGCGCACAGCTTTACTTTGAATTTAATTTATTTTTCGAATTAATCTTTCAGTCCACGGTCCCAAATTCTCACGGTGCATTTGAGGAGTGGTCTAATCACAGCGAAGGAGCACCTCTTTTCCACATTTTCATCCGAGGAACTTTCTACTAGACACCAGATTGTCCTAGTTTCCCTTTAAGGCTGTGCCGCATATTTTTAATATGTTTTCTCCACGTTAGGTCTGAAGCTAAGATAATTCCCAGACATTTTAATTCGTTTGACGACTTTAATGTTTACTCCACCAACACTTAAGGCATTGTATTAGTATGATGACTTCCACAAGGAGTGTACTGTAGTGCTTTTATTAAGATGTAGTTTAAGCCCACACTCCTGGGGGCTTATTCTCTATCTCGAAGCTACCGATGCGGTTGCTTCGAATAAGCTACCAGAATTGGCTACCAACCATATTCTCTAACTCGCGGGAGCTTTCACAAGAACGTAAAAGGAAGTGGAGAGAAGTTTGATGAAAGGCGGGTATGAGAATCTTTTTAAACCAAATCTGCGGGAACTTCATTACTGGTGACGTCATTCTTAGAACCAATGGGAAAGCTTGTCTCAATGTTTTTCCGTGGATAGAACTGGTGAAACATGTTTTAAAGCCGTTTTAGACGGTGAAGATGCTCTTGTATCGTGTTTAGCGAAAAATGCCACGCATTAAAAATCATACAAGAAAAATCTTAAAAATGTTCTATTTTTGCTTACATAATCTCGTGAACAATGTCTTGAATAGGAACGCACAACGTCCATCTTGGCTGTTTTGATCACTTGAAATAAGATTGTTCGTAAATATATTCGGGAATTAGGGTTCATGTCGATGATATGGTTCAATATGATTCGTGCTATTTGCTTTCGTCGATTACTCGTTGCTTCAAATCATTTAAATAATATACGAAGATGAAACTTTCAAAAGAAATGCGAAGGTGATACTCGCTACCACGGCCCGAAAAGTATCCCATTATGGGCTGGAATCACGTAATTCACCCAAGGTAAATATGGCTTTCCGTCACTCCAGTTAATATCTTTTTTTGTGAAAAATCCCGCTAATGGCGAAAATGACAAAGTAACACAGTGAAAGTGCAAAGAATGCGCATTTAATAAATGTAAGAAACATACCCGTGAGTTAGATAATTATAGATAGATAAGCGTTAGAAAATGACCAATATTTAAGCAGGGTATACGGAGGCCGCGCTTCGTAAGGCTACCGTGGGAGCTTATTGAGGCTACGGAAGTAGCTTCTTGACATTTACAGAATATGGGTGGGAGCCTAATATGCTACCGGTAGCTTCTGCTTGCTCTTTCTCCGGTAGCTTCCATGATAGAGAATACCGATGGGAGCAAGTAGCTTATTGAAGCATCTTTTCGCCAGAAAGCTCCGATGCTTCGAGTTAGAGAATAAGCCCCCTGGTAGCGTTACGTGGTAACGTTGTTTAGGTCCGATGATAGAACTTCTAAGTCCGCATTTTCACCGATTTCGTGGTAGATGACCGCATCGTGTGCAAATAATCTACGTTTGCTGCTAACTCGAGAACTTGGGTCATTTATATAAATAATGAATAAAAGGGAGCCCTAATCACGCTTCCTTATGGGACGCCGGATGTCACTCTAACCATATCAGTGCTTATGCCGTCATTATATACTTTCTGCTTGTGATATCTTAGGAAGTCACGTACCTATCCAATTCAGTATTTTTTTGTTTAATCTGCATGGTTGTAAATTGAATATAAGTTTTTTTTGTGAGGAACCATGTCGAATGCTTTCTTGAAATCAAGGAATAACGCGTCAACTTGCCTCTTAGATTCACCTGATTTCAGGATGTCATGAAGAAAGAGCGCAACCTTTGTTTCGCAAGATCTACCCTTCTGGAAACGTTGCTAACTGCAATATAGTAAGTTAACATTGTCCAAGAACTTCATAATATTGCTAACAATGTGTTCGAAAATATTGATAAAAGACGATTTAAAGGATATAATGATAAAGGTTATTTCCTGGGTCATGTCTGTTTTTTTTTAATATTGACGTGGCATTTTTCCAGTCTTGGGATACCTTGCATTTGACAAATATGATTTCTAGGAATTTTGAGATCTGTGGCGCCAACTTTTTGAGCACACGTGCAGGTATTTCCTCTGGACTTGTCGCTTTTAATCGAAAGTAGTTGATAAGTTATTCCATCACGTTCAATAATTATGTCAGCTGTCAGCTCATAAATGGCAGGAATGTCTCTGGATGATGTACAAGTGTCACCCATGGAGTGTAAATTTTGAGGTAGTAGTTTAATAGGTTGGCTTTTTCGACACTGATGGTGACTTCTTCACCGTTTTTGTCCAATAAGGACTCTACAGTTTAAGATTTTTCCTGAAGTTCTTACGCGTGAGACCAGAATTACTTGGGGTTTGATATAGTAATTCACCTGGTATTTTTTATTTAATTTTCCTGTAGTAGTACCTACGCATTATTTTATTTGTTTTTGTGCGTTGTGCAACGTAAGTTTTTCTAGACATAAGTTCCATCGTTTTGTCACTTAACTTTATTAGAGGTTTTTAATAAGTTGTGCAACTGCCTATGTCTCCCGAGTTCCCGCCTTACATCGTGATTATACCAACGAGGTTCTTTACTCACATGTGAGTTTGTGTAGAATATATTTGCGAATAATTTCCAAAACATATCTCCACGATGTTTCGGTGCTTTCGTATTTTGTAGTGGCTATAAACTTCGTGAATGAAGCTTCTAGCATCTCTCCAAATTAAATGAATTCAGACTATACGTTATGGTTTTACAGTGAAACTTACTGTTGTTTCAATCCTTTTTACTGGTCTAATTTGTCTAAGAAACGGACTTCTAAAGGAATTAGAAAGTTTCGTTAAGAAGCAAAACCCAGAGGACAGAAGAATTCGTAGATTAAGAATCCTATAAGCTAGCCTTAACGAAGAATCCCAGGAAAAGAACAAAAAATAGGAATAAAAATAAAATATGTAAGAATTCAACAAATAAGGCGCAGCTCTGACCGGTAGATCTACCGTGTACTCAAAAGAAAATATGGCCTGAGGAAAAAGTGGTAATCCCGGAGAAGAATATGGCCTGGAGAGGAAACAAGACGGTTTGGAGAAGATGATGGCTTGGGGAAGAAGAAGACGGTACGGAGAAGAAGAAGACGGTACGGAGAAGAAAAAGACGTCCTGGAGAAGAAGAAGACGGCCTGGAGAAGATGAAGACGGCCTGGAGAAGATGTAGACGGCCTGGAGACGAATGGACGTGGAGAAGAAGACTGGAGAAGATGAAGATGGGGAAATTGTTTTTTTTTGTAAAATGAGGAGTAAACCTCGGTACATACCCTCAATTGTAATCTATGCAAATAAACCGGGAGATATTCGAATGGATGTCTCTCCCCTTATTCATATGTTGTTTTTAAGTTTACAAAAGTTACTTTATGATCACTTATTCCTTCGAGGACATCGACGTGTTGAATCATTGAAGGGTGGTTGACAACAAAAAGTTGTAATAATTGGTTTCCTCTCGTAGGTTCGTCAACTACTTGGGTTACAAAGTAGTTTGAAAGTGGACCATTGAGTGAGGCCTCGCTTGTTTCACGCTTCCTTGAACTTGCTTCTACGCTATAGGTGGATTTCAAGAACAAAATGTAAACCACGGTTTGAACTACGTCTGCCGGAAACGTGAAAAAACCACGGTTTTGGCTTGCAACAACGAGGTTTCCGCCACACCGTGGGCTAAATCGTGGTTCAAATTCCGCCTATACGAAACCTGATCCTGTGTAGGTTTTAACCGTAGCCTCTTTTATTGAAAGTGAACAAACGTGGCCAACAGGGAGGGAGCAGACAGTTGCGATGTTCATAAAAGTAATTATTTACACGACTTGGAGGCCTATGTAAGGATTTGTATTAGGAATAATGGATTTATAAGAAATGAGAGTGATCGTTTCTTGGTTTTTGATGAATCCGAGTTCACGTATAGATTTAGGTTCGGTGGTTTAATAACACGTTAATCACTACGGAAGGTTCGTAATTATACACGAAAGACCCTAGTGGATTTCAAGTGCCACAAATTCGTTAACTGCTATTAGTAGCATGGTTCTACATCAAGGGAAGATTATATGAAGCTTCGGGGGATGTAGCCAGGTCGACGTTATATAGATGCTTTAGGTACATTGGTGAATCTTACGTCTCTTCAGTGTTATGGGTCAATGTTATTAGATTATCCGCTGATGCCTCCGAGTTGAGTAAGAATGGCGATTATACTTTAGATTTTCGTGGCGAATATGATG
Source organism: Pyrrhosoma nymphula (assembly GCA_963573305.1). NCBI lineage: Eukaryota > Metazoa > Arthropoda > Insecta > Odonata > Coenagrionidae > Pyrrhosoma > Pyrrhosoma nymphula. The sequence goes on along the minus strand of OY754332.1, from coordinate 38,793,859 downwards.
GTAATTCTGTGATATCACGGTAACGCCATGAATGGATGTGTGGGTGTGGTTTAATTAGTCGATTGATGGTTTAAATGATTTTAAGATTAAGATTAAGACTTACGAAGTTACTCTTGTGGGTTGACTTCGCCCCTAAATGATGTGAAATCAGGCAAAATGTTTTCTCTTTCCTATCATTTTAGGCATAGTATCGCTTTAACAATACAACGGGATATTTGTTATTTAATTATTACAAGGATAAATTACCATTTGAAATCGACAGATAGCACTCAATTATGAACTCGAATTTCAAAACAGAATTAGCATCATGAACAGGAAAGAATTTTTTTCTACCTCCGAAGGCTTAGTGCATAAATAATTTTTAAAATTTATCGTGACAAAATACCTGATTTTATGACTTCTGAATCATTATAAATAAGTCAGTTGCCTAACAAAAACGTGTTTTAAATAGCATAATTCACGGGCTAACAACTCACTTAGGGGTCGTGCATAAACTACGTTACCAAATTAAGGGGGGAGGGGGTCGCCTAATAACCTACGACGGGTAACGAGGGGGAAGGGGGTTTCACTGCAAGTAACCTAGCTATTACAATGCACCTGTTTACGTTTACAAGTACTCAACCAAAAGTCGGGAGAACTGCTGTGCGTTTTCTCCGAGGATACAGCTGAATAGGTGGATGTAGAGTCCGTAGAAGATGTAACTCTTACACTGTCCTCACAAGAGTCTTCTAATCAAATATCTATGATCCACGACAATGGCTCATGGTGTAATAAGGGAACATTGCTTATTGGGGATTGTTAGAAATTCTAGTTATTTTTAACTTCATGTGATTTATGGTTAACTTTTAGAATTTGAAAATTAATATTTCTTGTTGCAATTGAGATAAGATAGTTCTGTTATAATTAATTTGGCTACTTTATTTGTCTTACTTCGTCCTATTCCTAAAAATAAACTCACTCAATAATTGAAAAAAATATTTTTGAATAGAAAGTTTCCTTTTTCGACAGCGACATGTTGGGGTTGAGAAAAATACTACGGTTGTCCACGAAGGGGGAGGGGGTTAAAACATCACCGAATACGGTAACGTAGTTTACGCACGACCCCTTACACGGCTTATACCCATGTGCTTACTCGTGAATGAAACATTATGTATTCAGGGAACTTGCTACCTACCATTCCTACGTACCTCACCATCATAATTTAAGCATTGCTTTTATTACATCGTGATCTCTTGACATTATAATGAAAACTGAGAGAGAACTCAATTATACTCGGGCATACACATCGATTACTCCACAGTTCATTGTAGTTCGCCACTGATTTCATTCTGAAATTTGCGTTGACTATTTACATCACCTTTGCACCGTTTAGCATTTTCGATTTTTTTAGTGAGACAAATGATTGCGTTAGACGTTGCCAGATATTAAACAGAGCGGGGCCACGGTTTGCGAGGATTGCGATGGAACCTCATTGTTGCAAGCGGAAGATGGAACGCAGCCTGAGCGCTGATAAACTGATCCCTCTCAGAATCGCGGTTTGAACTCCGTCCTTCCATTCCACTCCATGGCTTTCCCAATTTATTGACGGGAGGTTGAAATCTTCACCGATAGTTATTACGCTTTAGTTATCTCTCGAAGTAAATGTTGATTTTTGAGTTTCTAAGTGGTACACAACTTCCTTTTTGGAATCGAGTGGTCTGTTAAATAAACAAATATGTATATTCCTTACGTTTTATTTCCTAATAGTACACCATACGCTCTCTATTTCACTATCGTCTAATGTGTGTGTGTGTGTGATGCTATTCAAGTGTGATTTAACTGCTAAGAATACTCCGCCGCATTCTATCCGGTCAATCACGTCTATATATTTTATATCCAGGTGGAAAAACCTCGCTATTGCTTATATCCTCTGCAAGCCAGCTCTCAGTTCCAATCGCACTATCTGCGTTTTGAAATATGTTCTCAACTTCGGCACGAGTGTTCTTCACGCTACGACAATTTACTACTACTAATTTGATCTCGTATCTGGCTCGAAGTGTGTCGGCTCGTTCTTTTCTGTGTTCTCTAAATGTGCTAAGAAATGAGATTTTCCCTGAAAGTATGTCGTTCTCTTAAGTGGGCGTTTTGGAATTTTTTTCAATGATTATCTAGAATTCTGCATTCGGATTTACGATTTCGAACGTTTATCTCGCAAGATGACCCACTCTCTATCCTAAAACCATAAATAAATTCGCACAAACCAACCGTTAGAAGACGGGAAAGACAATTCTTCCATCCCATCAACCTCAAGAATATGTTCGCGGAACTGGAGTGAGTGTTTTTCCCTATTAGGCATCAGGTGGGAGTTTTAATATAAGACATAAAAAAGCACTTGGTTATTATTCCACACTTTATTTTAAGGAAACGACCCGGGTTTCAGCATCTCATGCCATCATCAGGTGTAAAATAAAGTGTGGAATAACAACCAAGTGCTTAGTATTATTAAAATCAGGTAGGAGGCTGAATTATTTTACGTGTTTTTTTTTAAATTTTGAAAATTAACATTATTTCTTTAATTATAACTTTAAGAAAGTTTGGAAAACATATTCCTTCTCCCGTTTGTATGAACATTCAAAAACCTTTGTGGCTGGAATAAATCGGAACAACGTGGTCACTTCCTTATTTATTATGAAATAAAATATAATAAAATGTATTTTCACGAAGCACAATGGCCGCAGGTCATTGTGCTTTGTGAAGCTTTGTGTGCTCAGGTCAATACTCCACGTACACAAAATATAACAGAGATCTCAATTTTTTTGTGAAAGAAATAAAGTTGTAGTTGACGTAACGAGAAACATGTGAGGTAAACATCTATTTCGTTCATAGCAGATAATGACAATCCTTCAAGATTTATTAATTAATCACATTTTTCATCAAAAAATGGCTCATCTAAAAAATGGCTCAAAGAAAAAAACATATGTTAAGTTTACCACGGAACTCAGGGTTATTAAACACATTGCCTCATGCAATGGCTATAACGGAGAAATAATAGTTAAGTTGCTGCACCAACATCTACGTAAAAAAGCATTAGCGACTTCAACTCAACCTTTCTCCACTTCCTCGGACATACCCAAGGGATGGCAAAATGCCCTTTATTAAACACTAAATCTATAGACTAAGTAGACTTCTGCCCAAAAACAATTATAATATTTGTTTTTATAACCCTGCGACCATTGGGAAACTCATTTTTAATTCCAAAGACGTTTGTGAGAATTAAAAAAAAAAAAGCTGTGTTCACTCCCTCAAGTGTGACACTCCGGGGTGAAATTGCGTTTATATTGGCCAGACTGGCTGAAAATTTAAGACTAGAATGGCTGAACACACTAAAAGTTTTTCAAAGGGTTATTTTAAATCCGTTTTTGCCAAACACCTACTTGAGTCTAAGCACTCATCCAATTTTAATCCAATAAAACTGATGATCTCAGGCCTGACCTCGTGGAAATTATGGATATCCATGATTAGAAAACCACCTTTGTTATTTCCACAAACTTACTTACGCTGGCACGACGCGCGTTTCACCACACTGTGGCATACTCATGTGCATTTAGCGGTAGGTTGCGTGGGAATATATAGCCTGGGCTTATGTTGAAGAAAGGAGAGGGGGTGGGTGGTTATGGGGGATGGGAGAGGATTTCCCTTAAGTTTAAAAATGAGTACAAAAGAGGCTATGGGTTTCTCGGAAGACTGCTAGGCGACTCCGATGGCTGGGGGGGAGGAGAGGGGTGGAGTGTTTAGAGGGGGTTTTAGGGGTGTAAGGGGGAGGTGCAAGGTGTAGGGGGTGAGAAGAGGTGAATGGTGCAGGAGGATTTGGGGACCAAGCGATTTAAAAACCGCCGTAACCACCCTCTTAAAGAGGAAAGGTCTAATTATCTCTAACAGAAAATAAATAATACACACATTTTTAAACAATCACCGTCTTTAAGGTGTCCGACTAAAACTTTACGCAAACAAGTAAAAACTAATTCTTCTCCCTAACCGACAAAATTATTTAGAGTTTATGGCCTACTGGTAATATAAACTACTGTTAACTAAATAAACCACACTCGTCACTTGCACACAATATGTACCTCCTGTCCATCAGGAGAATGATGTCAATATGAAAAATTAAAAAACAATCATGTTAAATCACCGTCCTTACAGTGTCACACTAAAAATCACACAAACAAGTAAAAATTAATACTTCTCCCTAACCAACAAAAAATATCTAGAGTTTATATGGCCTAATATTAATATAAACTAATTTTCACCATGTATACCACACTCGTCAATTGCACATAATATGTACCCTCTGTCCATTGTAAGACTGGTGAAAAGATTGAAAATTGAAAAACATATTTATTAGATCACTGCCATTGCAGTGTCCTGCTAAATATTGAACCAAACAAAAAATAAAACAGACTACACACGACACTCATCACTTGCATACAAGAAGAACTTCGTGCCCATCATAATGGTGACTAGAAATAGTATACTATAAACTTTTAAAAAAGGCACTGTCATTGCCATGCCCTGCTAAAAATTAACCGCCAGAAGAAACACTAGTCCCTGTACATCTCACTCGTCACACCCCACGGAGAAGGAGGAGGGGGGTGAAGATGTCTTTGCTAAACGGAGAGGAGGAGGGGGATGGGGGGGGCGAGGTCATATGTTAGGGTTTGGTGTGGTTTGAGACAAGGCTAAGGGATGGGGGGAGGAGAAGGTGGGGGAGTGGGCGGGAAGGGAGGGGGGGAGGGAGGGGGTGACGCAGACACCACGGGAAAAGCGAACATGTTCTATTTTTGATCGCATGATCTCGTGAATGATCGTATGATACGAGCGCAGTTTGTCCATCTTGGTTGTTTTAATATTGAATTCACCTCACTTCGCTAAAGCAAACTCATAAGAACATATAATGAAGGCAAAGAATGCCATATGAATGTATTTGGAAATAAATATCTCTGTAGGCAGGATGCAATGCACACACTTTGGCAGACGAGGAATGGTCATTTGGTTAAAACTATCTTGGAGGTTTTGCAATATGAAAACAACGAATTCTCATAGGATTAACCTAAATAGATCAGACCAGACCTTGAATTGTTTATACAGGGCTGCAGTACAACGAGTACAACATATCTAGCCCTATTTTGACTTCAGGATGGACGGCAGAAAAATGTTCGTAATGATACCAACGATATCTACACCACAACTTTCATTTAAGTTTTAGGCTAAAGACTATGGTAGATACTGCCAAATGCTGAGCAGATCTTATTGTTAGTGCAATGATCTCTCTTTGGACCTGTTTATTGAAATAATCATACTTGTATTCACAGTACCTATATCATTCATTCCTCACCGCCGACTGAATATATCAGGTATATATTTGTAAATATGCTTATTACTTAACAACGCATCGACGGACGAGTAGGTAGCGTGTCCGACTCCCAACGGAATGAAGTCCTTCACTTCCAATCGCAGAATTAAACACTTATTATAAAATATTGATGGAAACTATAGCAATATTTCATTACAAATGATCAAAAGAACACTGTTGGCAGTACGCAATGCATTCGTTTTTGCTGGTGTGAAATAGGCCTAAAACTATCGTCGATGTTTTTCAAGACAAAATTGTGGCTGCCGCAAGGCCGTTTTACACGGTACGTTTGTTTGTAAAAACTGGTACAAACTCTTCCGTGAACTCTTGCATGAGGTAAAATGTATCGTGTAAAACAGCAATTTGTATAAACGCATGTGCGAATGTCTCAATCCCTGAACGGATGATATAACCTGTTCTAATTTCGTTGAGACAAACGTACAATCTCACGTTCGTACAAAATCTTTCATCGTGTAAAACGGCCTTAATAAACAATGCAGCAGCGGTCGCTAAAATTGTCTCATGGAATCTTCTATAGCATAACGTCACTCACTAAACGTTTGCAGTTACTCAGTGTTTAAGTGAATGATGTAAACGAAAATATAAACCTAATAATAATGTAAACGAATATCCAAGTAGGAACCTATAATATTCATGATCTAAACAAACTAAACAAAACTCCGTCTGCTTCGTCTGTCGAAACAGCAATGTTGGTCGGAAATCTCCCGTAATCGATATATACAATCGATAGCTCTACCACTGCGAATTCAGTCTGCGCAGAAAATTCACTGAAATAATTCGCCGTGTAAAACGGGAACTTTTCAGGTCATCATTGAAATCAATTCGCGAATTAATGCTCGAATGATCATGCGCAAGATCATTCGCCGTGTAAAACGGCCTTACGAGAGAGTTATGATACGCAGTTCCTTCTCAGTTTCATGCCTGAAAATCATAAATGTAGTTAATGAGGTATTATTTCGGCTTGTGTGCAATCATTAATTCCTCTGATCACGTGACTCCTACGCAAGAAGTCATTTCCAGGATAAAAGTTAACGTTCACCACGAGGGTAACCATTTCATTCACGGAGGTATTTGTGTAATTACCGGGTTGTATTCGATATCACGGAAGCAGGTAAATATAGCGTGTGTTTGTAATTGCATGTGCTTTTCATGTTTTGTAAAATATGTAGTTGATTACAATATTTTCGCGAGACATTGGAATGTGAGTCATGGTCATTATTTGTGCTTACAACTGCATGGAACGGCATAAGAAAGGAGGGGGTGTTACATCTCACACTTAAAGTTTGTTGATGACTTTAGCATCACCATATACGGCAACGATTACAATAAATTCCTCTGAGGGCAGGTTCACTCTCATAAACGAACTTCACGTTTTCTTTTAAAAAACATCAAAATCCTAAAAAAAAACTACGTAATAGCATTCTCTTGGTTGATCCTTCAGGAATGGAGTTTTACCAATGCGATAGCGGTTTAGGAAGATGACGGACATCTTCTTTCTTCATAAATTACTAATATTTATTCCTTGAGAAATTACTTTGTATTCTTTCACCATACTAAAGTAACTATATCATTATCGGAAGAGTACATTAGCTGGGCAGTCTATTTCGGACGATTTTTTTAAATCTTCATTTCCCACAGTGCTATTCTGGTGCCAGGTTTTGACATTTCGGTAAACATTATTATTTCGTACTTTTTATATATCAACCTAAATTGGGATCATTGTGGGCATTTTAAAATTTGGTAATGGCTGGTAACCTTGCAAATCTTGTCCCTACTGTGAAAAACTACGATACTACATGGCTAAAGAGAAATCCTATGAGAGAGAAAAAAATGTCTTCCATCCCAATCTGTGTCTCCAATGCATACCTACTATTAAACTAACTAATAATGAAACTTAAGATTTCCCATTCTATTGCTATTCTTGAGCCCCTGGGAAGCAACAGTTTTCATCACTGTCATTTTTGCTGAGATTAAGCAATTAGCTTTAGCTCCTACTGAAAATACGGCAGTCACCGTGGAACTTCTCAGTTTTGAAACACTAGGATTAACCTTTCCCTTTTCACACTGTCATAGGCCATCTAAAAATACTGATACGTAAAAAGCGCCCTGTTAACCATCTGTACTACTTACTTTGTTATCTCATTTCCACAAATAAATCAGTCACCTTCCTCTAACTTCCATTACAAAAACGGTTAAACAATGTAATCGCATTCTCTTGGTTAATCTTTCAGAAATGGATTTTTACCAATGCCATAGCAATAAGAAAGATGACGGACATCTTCTGTCTTCATAAATTACTAATATTTATTCCTTGAGAAATTACTTTGTATTCGTTCACCATACTAAAGTAACTATATTATTATCGGAAGAGTACATTATCTGGGAAATCTAATCCGGACGATTTATTTTCATCTTCATTTTCCACAATGCCGTTCCTAACTCGATTTCCATTTTAACACTCATGCCTATTACACTTACGTATGCTTTTCTTATCCGGCATTAGAGGTTTTGGTAGAATTGTTTAAAGGATACCCCACATTAGGGATTTTTAGGTAAGCAATGCTCGTATTCCATCAAGAGTTGGTAAAAAAATATATTAGCACAATAAAATATCTTTGTATTGTCTTCAACTATCATTTGAATTCGATTCCATGTCACCATAAATAGTGAATATTTTTATTGTACACATAAATAAAAAAAATTGAATGTACTCAAGAAAACTCAAATTTAATTTCTCGAAGCACCATGTAAATCATTCCCATGTTCTCCGAATTTACTTTACCCTTCTCCATTTAGGAAACAAATGCGTTATAGGTATGTACCCTATGTTAAAATGTAAAGAGGGAATCAATTTAAGGTAGGACTATCAATATTTCCCTTCTATCCATGTCACCAGACTTCATCTGTTAGTATGTTTCCCACCCAGTCCACCTAGGTAGGAAACAGCTGATCTCCCATTTATTCGCGTGGGTAATAATTCCGGAGCCGCAATTATTTGTGACTGTGATTAAATTAAAATCCTACTATCAACTAATTTCCATTGCAAATACTATGACTTAAATCGCAAAATAAGCAAAAGAATACTGGTTGACAAAGAGGAACAGAGAGGTGCGTCTAACCATATTAGTTTGTTGCTGGGGAGAATAACTTTCGCGGCGAAAAATAATATACGAATTCGTACTAATACATAAAATTCAGTATGTACCTGTATTGGATTCTAAGAGGCAGGTAACTTTAATTTTTCCCGGAAAACACCAAAAGAATTAATATATGTTGTCTCGTTTGGCCATTGCAAAAAGTGAACTCATTTTCCTATCAAAAGACCACATCTCTCTAGCTTCAACCGAAAGGAAGCATGTTTGTTAAAAAAAATTCTATAATCAATTAATTGTTTTCCAATGTGCAGAGCAAATAACAAATGGTTAGGCGGTAAATAGCATCAAACTGCCTACAGGCATTGCGTGAAATGAGCGTTTGAAAAGAGATGATTCCACAGGATGAATGCCACCGTCGTTAATATTATTAGGTCTATGGCATGCAATTAATTACAGAATTATTGCATTTTATCCTATGCAAACTGCCCCCATTTTGCAAAGCATTATGCAGTTTTAGGTCGCAATATATCTCATGGGTGTTGAACTTTCTTTAGTAGTTGCAGCCATTGTTACCGTAGATATATCTATATCATCACCTTTTGTTTATCCCTCATTGTGCTTACTTTGGTTGATGCTGCCATGATGTTATTCTGTGGTTGTTCAACGCACTTGTTTATGACTAATGTTATGCAAACTATCAATTCACCTGCCAGAATTTGGGCCATATTTGAAAAAAAGAATGGGGTTCAATGGACTTTGGAATATTTGAACCTGAACAACCTCTTCAACAAATATTATAAAAATCATAGTCATAAACAATAATTAAATGTATGATGGCATACATCAAAAAGTGACAGCTCTTTTAAGCTGTAACATATGACAAAAACAAAACAACTTCGAAGTCTTCTACAACTCTGTAAATATAAAAATACGGCACTCTATAACTTAATAATATCGTACTAAAAACCAAATTTGTAAAAATATTTTTTTGACATATTCCAAGGAAAAAACACAAAGTCAACATATTGAAGTATATGGACATTAGGGTTTACCGTGGCAACTAAAACTTTGGTAATCATAGAACGATACTTTGAATGCCACCCGTAGCAACAATACACTCGGCTCAAAAGTGGTGGTGGAATTTTTTACTACCTTAATTGGCTGTACCTTTTTCAATCCTTTCGATGTGCTCTCGATTTTTTAACAGACAAGTATTACTATCATCAAAATAGACTAAAAATATAGAATCATATTTAAGTGTGTGCACATCATGAGAAAAAAATGCGTCTGTCCGTTAATAGTCGATTTGATATGAAGCACTCGTTCAAACGTACCGCGAGCCAGCGGAGAGTCACGTGGCCTAATGCTAAAACAACTTCCTGCAGCTCACTTGACCCATCTCCATACTTTACCTCTATCATGCTGACCAGTTCCCTCTATAAAGTGAAAACAAACCGGTCACAATCATTTTCAGGCCACTTTTCAAGCGTTAGGCGAGCTCGGAAAGATTTCCGATTTCCTTCTCGTCTGCTACGGAGGAATAGATGAAGAATTCTTACAGGGCGCTCATAACCCAGCGAGAAAGAGGCGATGGTTACTAAGCATGCGCGGAGGGTGGGCGGCTCTTGAGTTACTACGCATGCACAAAAGTTGGGCGGTACTTAAGTTATCGCGCATGCGTAGTTTCATCTCCCTACCTCCTGCATGACATGTTCCCCGCGTAGGAATTCTGGTGCCAGCCGAGAAGAAAGTGCGGAATCCTACCATGGTCGCATAACACGCGAAGAGTGACTGATGGGAGTGACACGGGTGCACTTGTGGCGGGTTTGTTTTCCCAAATGGAGATCGACTGCGTTTGCAAGCAAGACAGTCAGAAGCACGTGGATAGTATAGCTCCGCCTTCGCACAGGGAGGGGAAAGAAGCGCGATTTGGGAGGGTAATTCACAGGAAAAACATGATGGCGACTAAGTGGATGAATATGAATTGCGATAGTCTGCGATTTTGAGGCTCTCGTAGAGCAGCTAGGTAAGGCATCCGAATCAATAAACTGGACCGTGCTAAAAATAAGTTCTGCTCAGTCATTGGTTTGAATTTTACCCCGAAGGAGAATGCGGGAGTATGCATGGATCAAAAATGAGACCTAGATTCTTCGGCAAAAGACATGGGAATTAATTACCTAGGAAACATTAATGATCAGGTGTTTGAGTTTGGATTGCTACAACACATGGTCCACTTAGAATTTTCTCACAAAAGTCCTTCTATCTTGGGTAGATTCTTTTTTCTATATATTTACAGAGTTGCAAAAGACTTCGAAGTTGTTTTGTTTTTGTCATATGTTACAGCTTAAAAGAGCTGTCATTTTTGATACATGCCATCATACATTTAATTATTGTTTATAACCATGATTTTTATAATATTTGTCGAAGTTGTTGTTCAGGTTCAAAAATTCCAAAATTCGGTGACCAGTCCTTTGAACCCCAATATTTTCTTTTAAATATGGCCCAAATTCTGGCAGGTGAATTCATAGTTTGAATAACATTAGTCATAAACATGTGCGTTGAACAACCACAGAATAACATCATGGCGGCATCAATCAAAGTAAGCACAATGGTTTCCATTGATAAAAGCAATTACGAAACCAGTTACAGTTGCCATCACCCGAGAGGAGTTTTAGACAGCGAAACTAGGATATCAGTAATTAATTATGCTTATGTAACATAAATGTTAGTTATATAGTTTATTTTCACAGTCACATAGCATAGAGTATTGAAAAATCGTAATTACATTCACCTTTTCCAGATTGTTCGACTAAGGGATGGCTATTTGGAGATTTTACAGCTCTTCATCATGTATCCACTTGATTTTCCAGTCAATTACTTTGACTTACCAGCCAAGAGAAGAAGAGATGAGCGAGGAATCCTAGTTATCTCCAAGATCAAATAACTGTAAATGTATTAGAAGTAGTCAATGACCATGTTGAGAGGAGAGTAGAGCAAACACATGATTTTTCCAGGACACTACTGAAGATAGAAATGAACTTCCAAAAATTATCACCTGCTGTCCATTAGCATAGAAAAGGGTGCAAGATGTAGAAGAATATATTGCGATAAAAACATATAAATAAACATAAATATGCTGGCATCAGAAGCTACTCGATCGCACACCGACCGGAATTTCAAGTAGGTATGTGTTTTCACATCTAAATGAATGTTTTGGTGGGTGGTACATTTCAATTTTCAGATATAAAAAAAATATGTAAAAGAGCTAAATAAATTATTGAAGCTATCTCTCACCAACACTCACATTATTGAAGCCTTCGATCACAGTTATTGTGGTCCTTAATCGTGCAGGGAAAAATTAAAATTTTGAAACTGTTGATTATAACCTATCTCGGATGAATACATTTGTATAATTTACCGCTTGTGTTGGTCAATCAGCACGAACGGAGGATGAAAAACTAATATCCAGTTTGGAACTTGAATCAAACCACCAGCGGTCTAACGTATACTCATTTTAGTCCTCTCCTTGAAGGGTGAAGGAAAGTGGGTTTGGAGAGGGGATAGTTTGCTGATTATGATCAAAGCCATAGACAGCTTACGAGTCATGGCAGTGATGGGCGAGGGTTGGAAAAACGGGGTTTGTCCTATCAGGAGCACAGGTACTTAAGAGTGGGAAGTTTAGGAGGGGGAGTCAATGTGTACAAAATTTTAACACTATTCTTCTTGGCGCACACACTATAGGAGATCTGCTAATGTCAATATTGATTTCAACCAACTTTTTAATTTCCACAACCTTTTTTTTTGCTGGCACGACGCGAAAATCACCACACTGGCATAACTATGCCACAGTGTGGCGAAACACGCGTCGTGTCAGCGATCAAAAGTTTGTGGAAATTACAAAGTTGGTTTTTCTCAACATGAACATTAGCAGATCTGGCCTTCATCAGAACATTTCCACGATGTCTGGCCTGATATCATCGGCTCTAATTAGTCAGCTCAATGTCCTTTAGTTTCCATACTTATGTTTTCGTATTTGAAGTGACCTTTATAATTTGCTTCTAATAAGTGCTTGGTCAAATGTGAAGCAGTCTTGATCAAAACGTGAAGTTATCCCTCACTCGTTCCTCTTTTCGGGCATGTAACACTAACATGGGTACCATAAAGGCATTTTACGTATATTTCTAATCCTCGCTTCACGCGTTCTAATTCGGTTTTTAAGCCTACCTCAGAAGGAGTTTAACCACAGCCTCATCCATCAGTGCCTATGTTACTCAAGTTAAGTGTGTAGTGGTCAATAGGCTAATTTCAGCTTCTATCATGAAAAAAATCCATCTTGTAAAGCTGTTTTGTTTGCAAATTCGAGCCCGTGTCCTGAATTTTCATAATTCTTAGTAGAGTAAGAAGAATAATATAGTAAGAAAAAATCTAATTGTATGCCAGCGCCAACTAAATATTTGACGACATTTTCACTCGATACCATAAATTGAATACATTTACATCTCCCATGCAATTACTATAAATTTTCACAACCTGAGGTTGCTACTTTGAAATGCATAGAACTCAATTATCTGAGAGGGGGAGGTTTTAAAATTTCACCCATAATCGGTCGATTCGGGTCGTTTTAACCTTCTACGATAATATTTCCCCTTGTTCTAAACGTGAACACGATAAATCTATCAATCAAAGATAATTAATTGTTAAAACTGAATTATTATGCTAATTCATGTGATTTTCTTTACTTCCTACAAACGCTGGCTCATGCCATTGTTTTAGTTTGATTTATTTATGTTTTCAAACTATACTATAGCCTGCAGACTATATTTATATAGTTTGAAGAAAATATATATTTCTATACATGATTGAAAACTATACATACAGTATATACAACATATACATTTTTGCAAACTATGTATACACTCTTCTTCTTCAGGTCAGAAGTGACTTCTGACCTGATGGAGAAGACTGTAGAGCCTGCGAAACATGTCGACATCATAAATGAACCAACGCAGAAGAGAACCCGGAAGACTCAACTCATCCAAGTTACTCCACGGGAGCCTTCTATCCATTCACATCGGGTGTCCCACAGCGGAGTGTCATAGGTCCACTTTTGTTCCCTTGTATAATAACAATATCAGTAAAGTAGTCGAGAGTAAGCTGCGGTTTTTTTTGCAACAACGCAGTAGGATATATAGGAAAATCCGTAGCCATAATGATAATCAAGAACTTACAAGGGGCCTCGAGGCAATCCTATAGTGTTCTAATTCGTGGCAGCTAGAATTAAGTTAGAAAAATATGTAGTAGTAAATGTCTGGAAAAAGAAAATAAAATATCCTCATACACCTAATGCATACATCTTAGACAATCAGAAACTGTAGGAATTGTTAAATACCACAAAAGTTAAATTTTTTGATGACATCTCGTGAGATAAACATAACCGGGAAATGTCTGGTCAACTAATGGATTATTTGGATTGGTTATATAATAGTACTGGGCAAGTATCAGTATTTGGGATCCTTATAGGGTAGGCTTAAAAACAGAGTTAAAACGAGTGCTGCGAATATTGGAAAGATACGTAAAATACATTTATGAAAAATTTGTTAGTGCTACAAGCCTTACGCAGCAACTGGAAGAGGAATTGCATTCAGACCGTGGATTAAAACTAAGGCTTAGTATTTTTTGTAAACATCAAGCCAATCTATTTTCTGACGACAGCAAACATTTTATTCAACCAAAAATGCTACAGTAGATTAGATCATGGGAATGAAAATATAGAAAAAGACTTTAGAACGTACAGGATAAGGATTTCATTTAGCCTCCGAACGATAAGGGCTGTTAATGAGACTTACAACTAGGTGTGTTGACAGGTAGTGTATGTAATTTGCTCCCTTATGCTTGGCCTTAATCTGCAAATTAAACTCTAACACCACGTCTTAAATTTTTCCTACTTATCTCTTTTAGCTCTGTACATTTTTGTATTCCCAAAATACATTTCTCGTCAATAGTAATCAATGCAAAGATTGGTTTACAGCAGCTCTACATTGCACTATCATCTCTGCCACCCCCTTCATTCCTACATAATTATTTACTTTTACGTTAACATAATTTTCTTAATATATTCCATTCTTGGTCTTCCTCTGTAATTCTTACCGTTTATTTCACCTTCCAAAACTCTTTTGAATAGGCTGTTCTCTCGCAAAATGTGTCCAATAAGTTTTGTCTCTCCTTCTTGGCAGAAGGTCATTATACTTCTTTTCTCTCCAGCTCTTTGCAGGACTTCTTCGTCAGTGATTATCTCCGTCGATTTAATATTCATTATTCTTCGTAAACACCACGTCTTCATTGCTTCCAATTACCTCTGTTCTGCTGCTGTTACTGTCCAGGCTTTACTGCCATATGGCAATATTCTAAATATTTAATTTATTTATAATGTGCTTCATTACTTCCAGGCCTGTGTAACCAGCTGTCAGCAGACTCCTCTTCTGGCTGAATGCCTTGTTTGCTTACGCCATTCTGCTCACAATACCTGTCTTGCTTCTTCCATCGCTGGTGATCCAGCTTCCCCATTAACAAAATTTTTCCACTTGTACGAGATTTTGCTGCCCTTGTATAAAGGCAAATCCTCCAGATTTCTTCCACAAACCATAACCTTTGTTTTCTTAACAATAATCTTCAAGTAGTATATTTTCAGATTTCTGTCTGCATAGCTCAGAATTTCCGCAAGACCTTCTATCTTCTCACCAAGAATTGCTATGTCATCGGCAAAGACTAGCATGTAAATTTTGTCTCCATGCACTTTTATTCCTGTTTTTAATTTGTGATTTATTTCTTTTATGGCTTTATTAATGTATAATTTGAGAATCACTGGCGACAATGTGCATCCTGTTCGTACTCTTTTCTTCACTTTTATTTCCTCAGCATATCCGCCACATTTAATCACAGCCAGCTGTTCCTCATATGCCCCGTGTACACACAATAATTAAGTATATCTTAAAATATGACCGGAACCCCTGTACTAACTATGCTCCTTGCGTATTCGTGCGTATTTCGTTCGTAAAAATAAGTTAATTAGGCGGAAGGTTTAATATAGCAGGATAATTACCTCAGGTTCTATAATCAAGCAAGGATAATTTAGCAGTGGCTACCCCAGTAGCAGAGTTGGTCGCCGCGACGTTGCAGCGACGTAGCAAACGTCGTACTAAGGTTGCGGTCACAATGTGACGTCGCAGGAACGTTGCAGGCACCTCACATTGTGACCGTCAACTCGCGACCGACATGCAACCAATTATCAACTTTGGTCGGTCCAATAATTTATAACCACGAATTTATTATTATTTCGTTAATTCTTGACCATATCTAATTACTGATGCATTAAATACACATCAAAGGCATTATACTGTCAATAATTATAGATTTTTTAAATATGCGATGGCACAAAATTCTTCAATTTCGTAATTAATAATTACATCGTTTGACGCATAATATTAATGTATTTTTACATCTAGTTGATACAACTACAGGGTTTTAGCCTACACCGATACATATTTCTGCAATACCATAAAGCATGGGCTACCGAGAGATTTTAAATAAGAAATATGGCTTTACCCGTTGTTTTGTCTGTGTCTTTGATATAAAGCTAGTTGACCATGTGTCCTTCCTAAAGCCTACGTTATCTTTATATTAAAGTTGTGAAATACTATATAGAAAATGGCATTAATATACAGTAGTATATGCCGCCAACAAGGAAACATATCGTCTAAATCCTTAGCTTTGCCATTAATACGTATGTATCGGCGACATAATCTCAATATCACCGGAAAAGTTTTATAAACCTACTTATTATAACCGTGGCGCAACAAAATCGATCGTATTTTTCAATCGTGTGAAATCTAAATCGATCTCAATCAAATAAATGACCACCACTTCTTCTGCCACACGTTCCGAAAATAATCATATACAACCTATACATTTAAGTGTTGCGTTAACACGCTATGTGGCACGTGTGTTTTGAGATATCGGTATAACTTTCGCTTTTGCTCAGGCAGAATTGTCTACATTGTAAAAACAAATTATGTTAATTCTTTCCTTCCTCAGCGGACGGAACGCAGGAATTGAATACTGAGGGCCGTTAACCCTTTCGCGCCGGTGATCTATTCTCGGAAATATCTTTAGTATCCTGGGCTTCATGGGAGACTCAGCTCATCTCTGTTAGGAGGCATTTTGAAGGGAAGATCTTCTCCGGCGTACCGACCCCACTCTTCCTTCTCTTCGGTCGGCAACTAGTCTCGACCCACCGTCTCATGAGCACACCCTCTCACAGCATGGGGTTGCGGTCATTTTTTGTATGCGCAGTGGTTTTTTTAAACAATCATTCATTGCAAACGTGAGAGAATAGATGTCTGAAATGAATTCTCCGTGTTTATTTGATCATTTTAAAATTTTAAATGAATTTATAGATGTTATATTAACGATTTTAGGATATTAATCGGAAAATAATGGTTAAAAGGAAGCTGAAGACAACTCCGTTAATATAAGAGCTAGAATTTCGCTTAAAATTTGAGAGCACATTGCAAAACACAAGTACTTCATTTCAATGGTTAATGTTTTCGTTTTGCCAATGAATATTTATTTAGAAAATCCACTGCACATACAATTAGTGACGGCTGACACATGCTGAGAGAATGACCGCAAAATAGATCGAGGGTCGAGCGAACTCTGCTGTACCCTAGGGTTGCCTTGGACGCAACGGACGCAACCACCCTTCCGGAGGGGGGGAGAGGGAAGGGTGGGAAGAAAGGCGCTATAATGTTTTCCAGATGTTGACAACAAAGCGAGAGGAATCCACGCGCTGGTTTCGAGGAAAAACCTTTTAAGGAATTTTCCAAAACTTTCCTTGCTTAAGGGATGCGAGTTCAGTAGTTGCGTTTGGAGAACCATAAACCGAACATCTCTTTGCCTTTCTGGAGCCTCTGCGACATTCTAATGGAAGTACATAATTTTCTTATAGTGGATCCCAACAGATCGTATTCACAAGAAAAGCTCTGTGCGGAACAGAACGAGCACGTCGAGACCATCGAGAAATTGAAGAATAGCAGAAGTCAACAGTAAGTATTCTATAAAATTGTATACACTCTTAAGCCGTGTTTACACGATTAATGTTCTCACGCGAGTACATGCATGCACACACTCTTGAACATATTCAGCGAATTAGAACGGGCTATTTCAAGGCCACGCGTCGACGCGCGCATTTACGCAATTTTGCGTGTTTACACGATACATTTTTCATGGTGAATGTGTTCACGCATCTACCCGGGCAGTTACATGCATCGTTTAAACACGGCTTTATATTTAGACGTAATTTGATAACTCACATCAGTGAATGTAAAGTGAATATTAATGAAATGTTTTATCATTTCACAGGTGCTGTCAGGTGTACAAAATGGGCAGATGTTAGTTTGAAGGAAGTGGAAATAATAATTATGGAGTGGCTTAAACATGCCAAGTCTAGGGTGGAGAGGAGGAGGAACAAAGATTGACCATGTAAAAAATTAAAATAAAATTTATTTTGGGAAACACTGTTTCTATGCCTTTATATTGAATAATAATTATAGATGGAGGGTAGGGTGTCCCAAGACATAAGGGAAATTTTTTTTTTCGCGAAATCAAATACGCATACCCTCTACTTTTTTTCTGTTTGACCTTAATAACTCGTATAATAAATATTACTGCGATTAAATTATGATAACACGTGCCGACTCGATCCCAAGTATGAGAAATAAAAATTATTCCTGGCTTAGTATGGAAGGATTCTAGAACTTAATGTTTATTTAGTAAATACAATACCAATATACCCAAATCGTGTTTATTTACTGTTTAACTTGTAAAAACATTATTCTTTAAATTTTCTTTTCAAAGTTTGCTTTTTGCAGTCAGGATAAATCTTCCGGTGTTCTTGTACGCAACGTAGCAAAAATTGCTTTATTCCTCCTCAACCGTGATTAAACCGTGAAAATCTGGCATCAACTTGACCGCTCTTTCAGCTGTATCGTTCACTGCCCTCAGCGTTGAAACCTTCTTTCTGGCTTCTTGAAACGAAGCATTATTTGACCACATGGTAGGACATTCGTGGAGAAAACTGTCATCAATTTTAAGACGATTGCACAATGACTTACTTCTGACTGAAATAAAGTTGTAGATGTTTTTCTCTGAAATAAAACTAGAGAAAATCAGTTGACGAAATTGTGATCTAAACAGAAAGCTAAAGAAACAACTTCTATATTTACTAATTTAACTAACCATACAATGGACCGCAAAGTTCTTCCTTTGATGAGATGTAACGTTTGCCATGAGTTGATTAATTCTTTTTGGTGAAATTTTCAACCATTTTTAATTTAGTTTCTTGATCCAAATCATCGTCAAACAGTGATAAGACAGAAATTTCATCAGTCAAATACCATAAATGCTGGTTTATCTTCTGTAAAACGGCATTATCAATTTTTCGTAAACCGTCATTGAATTCAAAAAGCACAAATCTTGGTAAGGTGATTTACTGCCAAAATATATTGGAGCCATGGCTTGACGTAGGATTTCACGGTAAACAGGCAAACGTCTAACAGCGCTGCCTTATCCTCGATCGTAATTTTGAAATGATCACTTAGTAATGATATTTTTAGGGAATAAATTGCTCTCGCCATCCATCGAACTTGGTGGATGGAACCTGGAGGTCGAATTATAAATTTTCCCTGTGTATCTCCGCCTAAAAATATTACAGAAAGCTCTATCAAATCTTGATAGTTATTTCTGACTATTTCTTTGGTCAGTTCAGTTCGGTACAACTCAAGGAGATTGTCAATTTTGGAAACAGTCAGGTACAATGCGAGCTTTTCTTTATAGCACTGTACTCTATCTGGATCGACACCATTCCAGTTATTTCTGAACTTTTTGAAGAGTGGAATGTCAGGATTTGCTGTCCAACAAATTATCTAAGTTGTTGAAAAACTCTTGTCGGCGCTGCTTAAATACGTTTTGGGTTTTTTGTGCATTTTTTTGTAACTCCCTCCAAAATTGATATAGGTTCACTAGTTTTTTCACACAATTAGGGAAAGAGTTGGTAGGTACACGCGCCTTTTCCCAAAAGATAATAAATTCGCGAAAAGTGAGATTTGCACTTTCATTGACAGTAAAATTAACTTCACGGATATTATAAAATAAAACTTCCAGAACCTGTCCATTAGAGGGCAGTTTTGAACCTTTTATCTGATATAACTAATGATATCAAGCCCGACCTCGTGGAAATTATAGATATCCATGTCGAGAAAACCACCTTTGTTATTTTCACAAAACTTTATTCCGCTGCCACTCGGAATAAAGTTTTGTGGCAATAATAATGGTGGTTTTCTCAACATAGACTGTTATTAGATGTTTTACGCCCCTTTAAATATACCCTTTTTAGAACTACGTAATTCCACTGACATGTTCATTGTTCTCTGATTGAAAACAATACGTTTACTAACAAAATAATAAGTGATTACAAACACATCGACGGCTTCGACGCGTTAACACACTGTCACAACGTACAAGCAAAACCTGCTTCACTAAACAATCACTACGGACAACCAACGTGACTCTGATAGCGAGTTCCAGCTCGAACTGATAGCGTATCACATATTCAATCGAACACTAAGCTATCAGTTTCAAAACTTTATTTACACACCTTGTACAATGTACAATTGTGCAATGTACATTGTACATTTTTCGCTAAATTCGCATTAACCGGTGGGCGCCGCCTAAGTTTCTTGGTTATCAAAAAAATGTCGGGTGCGCTACCTGTAAGTCTAGCTATTTCTTCTTCGTCTTATTTTGTGCACATTGTAGCAGTTGTTTTGTGCTTATCATCTCATTGTCAGATCCGTTTGGGCGTTCAAACTTAAGGTGTCGGATTTTGGTGCGTTCCTTGCGGTAGGACCCTTCGGTGGGCGAGCCGCCGCACTCTGCGCGGCATAATTTCTTGGTTATAAAAAAACCAGCCATCATACCAGTCACCAGACCATGTTCAAACATCATATATTAGTTTCCCATTACTTAAAAAAATTTATATTCAGGTTAAACTGCTGCATCAGTCGCCGGAGGGTTAACATATGGAAGGTTTTCAGTGACTCCTTACTTCGCAAGTACTGACATGTTTCAATACAAGTCGGCACGGGTTTCCATGGTCCTACGTTTATAAAATTTTATTTATAATTGTTTTGACATCGTATAAATAAATTAAGAGGGTATGCGTTAGAAAAAAACGACTTCGATTTTTTTGGGACACCCTAATGGAGGGCTTTATAATATGAGCATCTTCGGCAGAAAACGAAGGGCATCTTATGAAGATGGAAGTGTACCAATTACATTTGCCATTTAAATCTGAGTGGTTGTAATGGAACATATTATTGGTGTTTCAAAATAAAAAAACGGATGCTAATATTTTTCAGTCTCTTAAATATTTTTCCCTCTCAAGTTTCATATCTTATATGTTGTAAGTGCTTGACATTAATTTGAGTTGCGTCTGTCGTAAGCGCATTCCCAGCGGTTAATGTTATAATTTTGTGCGTGTCTCATTTATTCTCGAGGGGTCCGATCCGCTAATTTAACTTCTAATCCATTTGAAGCAAAGGGCATTAAAACTTTTAGTACATTGCAACCAACGTCACGAGCACGTCGCAATGCAACGTGCCCG
Source organism: Pyrrhosoma nymphula (assembly GCA_963573305.1). Taxonomy (NCBI): domain Eukaryota; kingdom Metazoa; phylum Arthropoda; class Insecta; order Odonata; family Coenagrionidae; genus Pyrrhosoma; species Pyrrhosoma nymphula. Next base: position 38,772,636 of record OY754332.1, on the reverse strand, counting down.
TGACGTTGATTCTCGGAAACTTCGCACGTCGCAGCGACGTAACCGCCACTCCTGTGACGTTGCGGGAACGTCACATAGGTCGCAATGCGACGTGCCTGCAACGTTGCGGGGACGTCCACTGCTACTGGGGTATGGTGTGGTTGGCGGAAAATGAAGTTTAATTCAGGGATGGACGGTTAAGAGGAAGAACCGACACCAGGTTAAACGGTTATTCAACCTAAAGATATTTTAAAAACTAGCTATGAGGACATTTTATTTTAAAAATAAATGACGGTTTTTGCTCATTAATTTCTGGACCATATTCATTACTCTGGTAAGACATTTCATTTACTGTTGCACTATTTCATTCCATTACATATAGCTTACTTTTGGCTAAAACTATGGCAGACGTGGCATTTGCATAGATTGACGAAAAACAGCATGTTAAATCTTTGGGTAGGTCATTAATGAACAGAATACAGAAGAGAGTCCCAGGATTGGAGTTCAGGTTCTATAATCAACATATGTGTACTGTCCTCAAGCACCTAAGGATGACTGTGGGTAAATTTATTGTGAGGTACATATACTAATAAAATATTAATTTTAGTGAGGAATAAGTATATATTAACAATAAAAACTTCGGCCTAAATTGCAAAATAGGTTTTCCATTTCGTAATAATGCTCAACATCTATCACACAACATGTGTTCGGACAAATAGTATTACTGTTGACCAGCAGATGGCTTGACTGTCGTATTTTGGTTGGTGGCGGCCTCACCACAGGTGGGGAGGGGTCAAAGTGGACTGAAGTGCAGGCAGTCGGTCGAGTGAAGTGAGGTGACGAGTTGGTGTTAGAGCAATCGGGCTGGCACGACTGAGTGAGAATGGACGTCGTCAGTGTCTTTACAGTGATTTATATTCCGTGTAATTGTTCATTTGAAAATACAGATCCTGTGATTGAACTTAACGCATTTATTTATACAGTCCACAATCAATTTTTCTACCCGCGAACGCCGGAACAACATGTATAAGACCAAATATCATGTTTGCTTGCCATCTTGCAATATTTAGGAAGTATATGCCAATATATGTCAATATATATTTGAGTTCCTGTTCTTTGTGTATTTGGATAAGTAACTCACCTCAAATTTACTCAGGCATTTAAGCCCGTTCTATGATTTATTCTAATATAGTGGCTCCTATGCCAATTCTTTTGATAGGCCTTTACTCACTGCAAGACCTTCCGTAACACCTCAGTTCAAACCTAACAGCTCGTCTTTGCACGTGATCTAATTTCGATGTCAAGCCTGAATGTGGGAGGTGGGAGGCTGAATTATTTTACGCGTTTTTTTTGAAAATTTTGAAAATTAACATTATTTCTTTAATTATAACTTTAAGAAAGTTTGGAAAAAATATTCCTTCTCCCGCCCGTATGAACATTAAAAAACCTGTGTGACTGGAATAAATCGGAACAACGTGGTCACTTCCTTATTTACTATGAAATAAAATATAATAAAATGTATTTTCACGTATGTATGTATGTCTATTTCAATTGAAAATCTGCAGTTGGAAAACATGAAGAAAAGAATTCACTTCAGAGAGCTAGATACGATATTTCTATTTTGAAGAATAAAATGGCGGTTCTTCGAATTAAGAATACGTTGAGTAGTACTGGTTGTAGGGAAAAGAGAAGAAGGAATATATAAGATTAAAATATATTGCGGCAGTGTTATATAGCAAAAAATATTTTAAACATTATACACTGAAATTTATAGAGAGCCATTTTCGGGGTCGTAAGCTTCAGTGGTCAAGTGATTTCAAATATTTGCTCAAAGTTTCCATTTTCGCAGCCCTCAAGGTTAAAAATTTATTTCCGAGCACCTTATTCTTGGGTGCATGGATCTTAAAGCCTGAATGTAAGAATTTACATGCTTTCGAAAGAAAAGGCAAACAAATTGAGAGAGGGCCGAAAGTTGGTTAATTCGAGCCTGTATGAAGCTGCATTTCAAAGGATTTAGTCATATAATAGTACAGATTAGTATGTCTATGGCTCAAAAAACTATGGTTTTTTTTCAGAAACAGTAAGGTAGCAAACTCAGCTCTAGCGCTAATGACAAACGGGTTGTTTTCTAATTTCAGGCAGCCTATGGGGTATTTCTTTTATATCAGAATGTGAAATCAGACGATTGGATTGAGATTTTAAAAACTGCTACTTGGAGACTTTCCAAAGTAGGGTTTGCCGGGAAGGTATGTGCAAGAGATTAAAAGCATAATATACAGCAACAATATTCTTTCTCAGATTTCCGTGGGGCTTCGATATCCTCTTACATTGGACTCTTAGCTTTGGAATATCTACCTGTCTGATCGACGACAGTTTTACCAGATATCTTGCTGGTGTCTTCAGGCAGGAAGTGTAAAGACTGGCGTCTGACCTAAACAAGCTGGCGCTGGTAAAACTGTGGTCCATCAGACACATCCCAAAGTGGAGGAGAACCCGAGAGTGCCACACGAGATAAATATTTTTACTTGCTCTGAAAATCCCAGGTGGTGAGCGCAAAATACATATCAAGGTGTGAGTGAGTGATGATAAAAAGAAGTTTGTGACGAAAGTCATATACTTATTTTAGTAAGCTTCATTCCTGGCATTGAAGCACAGTTATACGCGAACGTAAGACAATGAGTGGTACTCTGACAGAGATACTTGGGAAATGTATATATTTCAATTCAAAATGGGTAGCAAAATGTTCCTGCTCAGATTAAACTGAGGCAAATCAACCCAAGAGGTGGTACTCAGTTACCCAGGGAACTGTTTTATTTAAATTAAACAAAAATAATACTATGGATGAAAAAGCATACGAAGAATCAAATCGTAAGGCTTTGATGAACAAATATCTAGACGCAAGAAAATATTTCAAATATTTAAACTTGAAAAAAGGAGAATATAATGCTGGGGAAACTAACTTACGCTCCTTGGTAGTGGAAGCGTTAAACTACTAATTGATTATATCATCTGAGCGACTATGTATCTCTAAAAAAGTAAATTCTAACGACTCATGAACTATTTTTCACTGTTTCAGACTGAATCGGTTTCATCACGTTTATTACTTATAAATCGCAAAGATTTGTTATTAGTAATATACGAAAAATTTAGTTCAAAACTTTTAGTTTGGTAAAAAAATGTTTGTTTGAGTTAAGACTCATGGAGGTCCATCCGTTATTCTGAAACGGCAATTAAAAGAATATTTCATATTGAAATCTTTTTACTCCATAAAGAAATTACTTGAGGGAGATTTCCGCGTCTTAGTTTTTCTCCTCCGCCGTAGGCTTGATCAGGGGTTAATTCGCCTGATGAAGTCGCCAGTGGAGGACAAGAGAGAGTAGTTGAAGTCTCCGGCCGAAGGATTCTTCCCCTGTTGAAGTCTCTGGAAAAGGGAAAGAAATGGGTACCACGAAAGTTTTTAAAATCTCTATTAAATCCGTTATTGATAGTAACCCTATTAACTCCACGCTCCTTCGGATTTGCATAGGGTAGAGATACGTAACGTAAGCGTGTTATAAAACCAGCGATGAAAAGAATAGGGAAAGGAGGAAGAGGAAAGAAGTTCATTGTATGCTAACGGAGTGTTTCAGTGTATCGCTCTGTGTTTGCTATAGTCACTATTGGCACATGAGAAGAAGAAATTTTTGTAACCATCAGCTCGGCAGTGTTTTTCTCTTATTTGGTATATTTTATCAAGTCTAGAGTTGTAGTGCGGGGTTGACATTAAATCCTTCACGTCGCACCAAAATTCACCTGTTCAAAAAAAAACAAATAATCTATGCCTGACGTGTAGCCTTCTAGTCTCACGTGACTCCCAACATTCCGTGATCAGTGGAAAATGCCTGCGGCGTATTTAAGATATGGTTAATTAGTAGTAATATATCATCTCTCTTTCGTTCTTTCATCCTATGAGCTTCCTAGAAAATATTTAATCAGTGACTCTTTATCATCCATCGGAATCACTCTGGAAGTTAGCGGAAGATTCACTTCTTGGGGTGTTACCGGTGAGGGAAGGATTGGGCGGATTATAGGAGGGTGGGGAAGAGGAAATGTGCACTCTCCTATTCTCCTTACTCTTTAACTTTAGTTCTTGTACATATGAGGACATTCATTGAGCCAGACTTAGCTTGCAATCCTACGCCCAGCCATGTTGAATGGATGGCGGCAACCTTTGGCGAGCAACATTCTAACCCAATTCTAACACGAAGCCACAAGCAGTTACCAAGTAATAGAAATAAATTAGTTTGAGTGACTGTTTTTATATATGAAATTTAGAATGCATCAGAGATAGTCGGCGATAATAATAAAACAATGCATTGTTTATATGACTAGCGTGAATTGATCATCATAATTGCTATTATCATGCTTTGTAATGGGCAAGGAGGAAGAGGACACAAGTTTATTGTAAGCTAACGGAGTGTTTTAGTGTATCGTGCATACTCGTTGAACTTATATCTGTACGTAATTACTTGAAAAAATGAGCAATAAGAGATATAACAATTACAAATTGATTTTTATACTCGCTGTATAGTTGAATCAATATTTTACACCTTAATTTAAAAATCTTCCCCTTCATACAATTTTATTTCTCTATCAAAATCTTTTCTATTCGGCAGTGAAGGAGTTGTAATATTGTGAAGTCTTATCACTCTCTCCTATAGCAGTAGTACGCGGAGCCACAAGATGTGAGGAGTGCCACATAGTTGCCGACCGCAAATATGACTGCTTCATTTTCTTACGAAAAACCATCTCTTTTCTTCATTATCAATGGGCCCGCTGGATACAGACTCGCAGTGAAGGGGTCGTAGGTTTGACGGATGTCGTGTGCTGCATTGGGGAGTAGGTGATGGTATAGTGGACGGGGGAGGAGGGGGGAGGGTTTAGCACGCATGGGACGAAGGACGCATGAGTTGATCCACTCCTTCGGAAAGCAGTTATTCAGAATCCGTAGCCTAGTTGCAAGTAGTGGCAAGTAGTGATGGGCAAAGTCGGTATTTTGTGAGATCTTGGTCACGCCTATCACTCCCACTCGTGATTCGATCGTGAGTTTAAGGTCATGTTTGATTGATGTTCCAGCTAGTGATCTGTTCAAGTTGCCTACGATCAATGATCTCTCAGGAAAGTCGTGATTGATACCAAATCGTAACGGACGCTTCTCTCGCTGGCTATTCGTGATTCCTAATACTATACAGCCGCATGCGTGACTCACTCACTCACGTAATCAAATTCCCAACCACTTCCAGACGAGCTAGGAGCCTGAAATTTTTCACGGACCTTCCTTGAAAGAATTCATCCGAGGAAACTCCCTAAATCATGGAATTTTAAATCGGAAGTGACCCAAAAATAAAATAAAAATGGCGGATTTTTGGACTTTTCGAAAAGTAGACTTTCAGTTCTCGCTTCATATCTTTTGAACGGTGGGTCGGTTCTGAAATCTGACGAAATTTTCAGCCCGGGAAATTGAATTTTCTTAAGCATGCAAAAAACATCGGTGTTCTACGCTTCGTAGTTTTCTCAGCAGACAACATTTAGTGAAGAGTTTCCATTTTTTTGCGGTTTTTTTACTATAGCTCCTAAACTAGGATTCTGATTTGAAATCTATTTATCCCTGGGATTACATCTCATCGTGACCTACAACTTCATGATTTTTTTCTAACTCTTATTACTACTACTCTCAGTACTCTGGTAGCATGGTGCCAAAGCCGAATTTTGATAAAACTGTCAAATGTTTCTGAAACTTGACATGGGAACGCACCTTTACATGCCCTTTGCAAGTAATTAGTAAAACCTGGACTTTACTAATAGTTGGCTGGTAACATGGCGCCAAATTCGGATGTTTGTTAAACTTGCTGTTTTTCGACTGTAGCTTCTAAACTAGAAGTCGGATCTCGAATCTGTTCGGAGGCTTTTTTTTTAGATCTCATTCAGGCATACATCTTTACTCTATTCGTTCTTTTTCATTCCTTTTAGTTATCTGGTAACATGGTGTCAAAGTCGGCTTTTCGTGAAACTCATGGTTTTTCGACTGTAGCTTCTAAAGTAGAAGTCGGATCTCGAATCTGTTGGGCGGTTTTTTACAGATCTCATGCAGATTCTCTGCTATCCGTTTTTTTTCATCCCACGTAGTTCTCTGGGAACTTGGTGCCAAAGTCGGCTTACTCATGTAACTCTCTAATGTTTCTTTCCCTCACCAGTGTAGGCATGACCTTAATAGTCGACAGGGTTATGCGCCTCGCTAGGGATAATTAGCAAAAACACGGAATCCCTCGTACTTCCACGGCAACATGATGCCAAAGTGATATTTTAGAATATCTCTTTCCCTCACGTCTCGTAGCTGCTAAACTAAAAGTCTGATCTTGAATCTGTTGGGCAGATTTTTTAGATCTCACCAAGTCCTAACATTTATGCCAACTATTTCTCTCTAACTTTGCTGGAAACATGGCGCCAAATTTGGATTTTCGCTTTTTCCTCTGTAGCTTCTAAACTAGCAGTCGGGTCTCAAATCTGTTAGATATTTTTTTAGATCTTATCGAGACCTATAACTTCATGCTTATCCTTATTCCCTATCACTTATAGTTCGCTGGCAACATGGTGCCAAAGTCAACTATTTATGAATGCACACAGACGTTGGGGTGAAGCCCCCAATCGGCAACGGCGAGCAAAGCGATCCGTCGCGGGGGTCCTTGGGTCCTAGGTCCTATACTGTAAATCATGACCAATGTGTACATCTACCTGTTTCCGTGGGTTTAGTGCCGGTTTCCGTGGAGTTGTAGGTAATTCTTCGAAAACAATTTAAGGCACAACTGTGCAATACGTTCGAAGGATTGTTTTGTTCTTACACAGTGTTCTTGGTTTGTGATTTTAAGCATAATTAAGAAGGATATTAGAAATATCCCTTACGATTACAAAACTATTGAAGAGTGACATTTTTTACGGACCACAAATTATTCAAAACTCATTATAATAACCAATGATAAATAGTAGCATAGAACGCTGCGAAAGTGTAGTTTGAACCGATCAACGTTTTCATTTGGCTGTAAGAATTTAAAGCAAATTATCCACAACCACAAATTATTCAAAACTCATTATAATAACCAATGATAAATAGTAGCATAGAACGCTGCGAAAGTGTAGTTTGAACCGATCAACGTTTTCATTTGGCTGTAAGAATTTAAAGCAAATTATCCGACCCTAGCACTTAAACTCAGTTTTCAATTACAGTCGGTATCACTAAATTTCACTTTTGCAAGAGACGTAATATTTGTCGAGAATATTGAAACGAAGGCTTTATAAGTTTATCGTGAGTGACAATGCAATTATGGAAATTCACTGATTACAAATGTTAGGTAGCTTATATGTGCTGTGATGTATTGCGTGTGTTCTTGTGGTGATATTTTTACATTTAAAGGGAATTTGTATTAGGTAGACTTAAGCTCCTAATGAATATGTTATGACAGGAGATGAGTTTAAAGTGTTGCATAATCTTCGCAAGAGTCGGATAAGACTGATGACTGAAATTAGTTCGTTGTTTCAACTATTATATAAAATTTGGAATCAATGCGAATTGAAATTAAGTCATTGACTACATGGATGCTCTTGAATTTTAAGTTTGGCAGTTTACATCCTCAGTGAAAGGATAATGATTGATTTGTGCACTTAAGCAATGGAGGTATTATAGATAGATATAAAACGTATAGTGTTTTATTACACTTCTTTCAATAAATTTTGCCACCTCAGATTCATCTCTAAATTTTGAATACAATTTGTACATTGTACAAAAATTTGGCTTTACACAATTTGTGTACGGCCAACACAACACAACGTTGTGCACAACGAAGTGCCTGAAAATACATTTTGACAAAGATCCTAAGTTAGTAAACAACTTTGTTTCTTCAAGCAACAAGTTCCAACGAGTATGTTAAATACTTACGTTTTTCTTTCATTGGCAGAAAAAGAATAGTCCGGAAATATGTCAACCGAAGCGATTAGCTAATCTTTCCTCCTAATATCACGTTTTATAAACTCGTTGACCTAAATAAAAATACGTAAGTACACTTCACTTGTACACTAGCCCCCTGAAACTCCCTATCCAATCCCATTGGAGCCCATGTTCTTTTAAATAACTCGTTTCCTCAATCCGCCGCACGATTCTCGTAGTGGCGCCACGGGTCTAGAAGGGCTATAACTAGTGGGTATTCCCATCAACGCCACCTATATACCTGTATGTAGGTGGCGTTGATTCCCATTTACTGAAGGCAGATCGTGTGCGTCAGCTGAGATGAGAATGCAATTTTTGTGATTAATTTGAATGTTTTATTCATGTATTTCCTTGTGTTACTTTCGTGCATCACTATATTTATGTGCAACTTCAATTTTCGTCGAAATATTGTTGATAATTCCGTTAAAGGATAAAAGAATGCCGTGGGCGTTCTGTTTAAATATACAACGATCACTTATTCTATTCAGTAGTTTGATCCCGATTTCGATTTCACGTTTTATCTGGAAGATATCCAAATGTTTATTCTCTATTAAAAATGAATAAGGATATCTCACTATATGTTTATTATTGTAAAACGATTTCAAATTAACTATTATCCTGCCTCACATTCCTCAGAAACTTACTTAAGTAACTTTGACTATAGATGGAGTTAGTTAATTTTTTTTATGAATTGTATTCTTCTCTATTTTTCTTCTTCTTCTTCTTCCCAATTTTCTTAAAATATAAAAAAACACTTGCCTTGCTTAGATTAAGACAAAATAAACATTACTTCTCTACTTCTCTTTCAATATTAAAAAAATATATGTCTAAGTGAGATCATAAGGCCGGCCGCACACCGGATATGGCACGGCACGGCGCGACGTTTTGGCGCCTTATGCGACGTGGTTTGTATTGGTTTGAATGGAGGTGCCGCACACTTCATCGGGCACGGCAAGGCCAGGCGAAGCAGCGCCGCACGGCGCTTTGTACTGCCTTGTCAATTTTCGTTCGTCGGGCAAAAGGCTTCAGACAAATCGTTCTGCGCATGCGCGGGGATCGCCGCCACGTGCAGTGCAGTGATAGCGACAGGCAAAAGTTCTAGTATTGTCTAGTTGTTGTTTGTGTGACAAGTGGAAATGGCAAGCCAGGAGGATGATGGGGTCTCTGTTGATGTTGCCAGTCTTTCCTCTGGAATTATACACTTCCTATAGTTTGTCTTTCGTTTTTGGGTTGTTGGAGTTTTTAATCCAAGAATAAAATCAAATGTTGTTGGTTTCATACGACAATAGTTATAAAATTTTTCCGGGTCTGTCCTTAATTCTGCAATAAACGGTTTTAGGTTCCGTTTTTCGTTTATGGGCTGCACTCACATTTCTCTGTTGGGCATATCATCCATTAACTTGACGAGATACCACAACGCTATAACAGTCGCCCCTTCTTCTGCGTTCATTTTCACGAAATATGTAACAGACTACAAGCAGACTTCACAAAGTATAATACAAACTACACACTACTTCACTTGTCAGTATACTTAACGCTACTGAAAGCAACGGTGTTCAAGTCGCCTTGCCGTGCCGTATGCTGCTTTTAACCATCGGGCAAGGCACGACGAGGCGAGGCGAGGTGAAAACGTCTCGCCGCGCCGTGCCTAAGCAGGTGTGCGGCCGGCCTAAGTCTAACGTGTTGACTCGTAGTTTCTCATATCTTCCATCTCCATCAACAAAAAATACTCTATTCTGTTTCAAAACAAAAAATTAATTATTCTCTTCAGTTTTAGTTAAATATTTCGATTTCACTTTTCTTCTGACAAACAAATATGCTGTACAAAACCATAGAGTATGCTTACTCTATGACAAAACGAAATCACATGATAAGGACCTTGAATAGCAGATTATAAAATATGTTTCTGTTTTTCTTCTACGATGTGCTTTCTTCTCTTTCTTTATCTTCTGCGTTTAGGTAAAATGATAATAAATATGTTAAGAAAAAATGTGATTTCATTTTAACATCTCATGAGGGATACAATTATAATCTCCAAAATGAATTCACATGTATGAGGGCGTTCAATCGCAGTTTTTTATACATCCGTCTGTTATTTTGCAACGATATGAAAAAATGCTTTTAGGAAAAAGATCCATGTCTGTTCAGTTGTAAATAAGGAGTTTTGATTTAACTTCTCCATAAGCATACACCCGGACGACCTACAATGAGATGACCATATATGTCCGCGGTAAGTCCATATTCCATACTCCCCGAGACGCGGGCCGGCGTGATGTGCCCCAATCTCGCAAGATCAAGAATCGCCCGCTTTTTATGTAAGGGATAAATTATATTTTAAAGCGTATAGAAACAGTCATACTGACTTATTTAAGGGGGAAAAAACAAACTATCATAGTAACAGCTGGAAGAAATAAATTTAATGCAAGGAAATAATTCAGTTTGATGTAAATGTTGAATATCTCAGTGTTAGGCAGAAAATGTTGATTAGTTGTTAACAGCACATTAATAGTGAAGCTTATTGTAGGGTAAATGCAGTAAAATTTAATAATTGCGAAGGTCAAACAGATGACAAAAAATAATTGTGATAAATCGTTTAAAATTAACGGTTTCCTTCTCGGAATGTGGAATCTCAATACGCTTTGTTTACATTTGAACTGGTTGACGAAATACACGTAGAAAAACTGAAATTCGATTGCAAGTGCTTATGTGTACAATATTTAGTTGCCAGAAGGTATAAGAGAATATGGAATATGTCTATCACGTGAGGTACACTTCTACTGGCCATTTTCTGAACCATTATATATTTAGGCAATGGAAATTTTTTTATTTTTCAGAACAGGATTTCCTATATTTGGAAGAACACTCCATAAGGTCTAGAGTTGTTAATAAGTGATTTAATCAATTTATTCTATTTTCTCACAAGCCAAAAAATGATGGAAATTGATGTTTAACTTAACCATGTGGTTTGATCTCCTTATTTCATATAATTCTTTCGTGGTGGATTAGCTGCGTGAAAGCGCCCAAGGAAAATGTCTCAAACCCAGCATCGAATGATTGTGTGGGACAACAACTGTCATTCAAAGAAGCATGGTATTTAAGTTAAAAATTTCATGTTATTCATGAAGAGCGAATATCTACGAGAACAAGCTTCATTTTCTAGTATCGAGATGTAAAAATGACACAATGGGGCGCCATCTTTTGCAGGTTTTCATTAACAGTAAAGTATGCGTAGGAACAGCGGATGGTATAAAATTTAACTTTTCTGCAGCTTTTGGTTTGTAAAATAATGAATAAAATCCTACTTTTAATTCCTTTAATGTCTTAAGAAAACGTTCACCATTTACATACACCTGTTACTATGGCTCAAAAAGTGTTTTAAGTAGTAAAAAAGTGGGATTTAAACATGAATTTCTTTAACAGACGGAAGGACAAAACAATTAATTGGACCACGCTTCTATCTTTATTATTGCTTAGTTAATGCGATTTATTATAAACATCCCCCCACCCTTTATTATTATTTTATTATAATTCATTAATTCAGTAATTTTACAACTCAATAAATACACTATAACGACATTAATACAATAAATGGAAATCGTAAACTACATGAATTTAGTATACTTAATGAAAAATAACATGTTGAGTTGAGGTAACTGGAGAAAACACTACGTCTGGCAAATTTCAAAATCGAATAAAGTGAAATCTTAGGGAGAGAACTTTGTACATATCGTACTTTAAAAAAAGTCAATAGGCACAATACCATTTTTCATAAAAGAGAAAAAATATAAAATGAAACGAATACCTCGTGTTCATTATTACATTATTTAAAGCATTTTAGTTTTTTATTTGAAAAATTAATTCACTGAATATTGCTGTAGTAGCCATTTATTTAATTTTTTAAGAATATATATTTGTTTTATGTTAATGACAAAAGATATTTTTATGAGTACCAAATCTAAAAAAAAATTGAGATACAACTATCCTATGAATGTTTGTAAAACTCCTTGTATGTTAGCGGTTTTGCCTATAACTTTTTTCTTATTCTTCTCTTTGGATAAAAGTTTCCTTGTCAATAAAATAGCGCATAGTTTCTAATTTTGGCACAAGTATCAACATAATTTTAAAACGTATGCGTACTAAGATCCTTATTTTCATTTGGTTTCCTCTATTTAAAGAGCGAGACATTCCTAAGAAGAAATTAACGATTGTTTTAAATCGCTAGATCTCACGGCTTCGGCGCGGATATTACGATTAGAAGGCTATTTCGATAAAATTAAGAAAATCTACCGCTCCATAAATCCGGCGCTGCTGCAAGTGCTGTAGTCAAAGTTAGTCGTAAGTGTGATTCCTTAGTAAGTGGTAGCCAAATCGTGTAGAAGACATCAGCAGTGGGATATTCCTTTGAAACAGTTAAGGTAGGTGCATAAATCAATTCTCAGAAGTGCATGTAACCTGAAGTTCTGCCCTACTGAAATAAGTTTTGGCTTTCTCAGCTTAGAGCATATCCATTACTTATATTTTTTGACGTATCCTGATATATCTAAAATGACCTGGGAAAAACATTGGTGTGTACTGCAATATACTTCTGATTAATTAACTAAATAATAAAAAAATGACTCTCGGGGCTATTTCGACCACTTTTTACGGGGCTATTTCGACCACTTTTTACGGGGCTTCCCTGATCACACGAGGGGCTATTTCTTATCATAGCTAGCTTCCAGAACATTAAATTACTATAGCTTAATAACTGATTTATTTAGGGTTTATTCTATTCGGCAGATTGTTCGGAACTACACAGGGAAAATAAATATAGCAAATGGAAGGAATAAGATATGGAAAAGGCCAAAAAAGCGTCAGTGTCTGGTTGCATAGCGCCCGAGGGGCTTCAGAGATGTACGGTGTACCCTATGCAAAACTTCTTGAAAGGGTAAAGGAAAGTAAGGAAAGTAAACGAAGAAAACCTTACTTTAAGAAAAAACCATCCGGTCATCCTACGGTGTTGAAAGAAGAAGAAGAAAAGCAGCTGGTTGAGAGACTTATAAACCTTTCAAGGCGAGGATTTGGGTGAACGCCTGATTCAGTTCGTCGAGCTTATCTCCAGTATGCAGGGGAGAGACGTATGAAACATCCGTGGAAGTAAGAAGGAAAAGCCGGCTCCTATTGGTTCAGGGCATTCATTAAAAGGCATCCAGATTTAACCCTAAGAAAACATGACAATCTTTCTCGAGCACGTGCTGAGGGGTTAACTAAGAGGGGTTGAGGATGTCTTTTTCAATATATGTGAGGAGGTTTATAATGACAATATGCCAACCAAACCTTGTTTATAACATAGATGAAACGGAATTCCCCCTTAAAAATTGTCAGTGAGAAAGGCACAAAGGAGGTAGTCGTATTAACTTGTGTAGAGAGAGGAGAAAGGAGCATGCCACAAGGTACGATTGCCGCAGTGTCGGAGACTGGCTACACAAATGAAGAACTTTTCTTGACGTGGCTGCAACATTTTCAGCGGGACCGCCCGCATGATAAATACATTTTGATACTTGATGGCCATGCGTCACACCATTCATTGTCTTGCCTGGAGTACTGCTCCCAAAACAACGTTGAAATATTTTGTTTACCTCCTCACACCACACATGTGTTACAGCCTCTAGACCGAACAGTTTTCAAACCACTCAAGTCTTTCTACAATCAGAGTGCTATTATGTCTATCCGCAACAACCCAAGCAACTCCATAACAAAGTTAAATTTTGGTAAGATATTCAACGAGGCGTGGAATAAGACTGCGACTAGTGGGAATCCGGAAGGGTTTAAATGCACGGGAATCTTTCCTTTGAATCCGAATGTCATTCCTGGAGACAAGTTCTTGCCTTCAAAAGTTTTTGAAACCGAAAATTCACAGGCAGAGGAATCTGATTTAACTTATGACCCTTCATGAAAAAACCCACCTGTACCTTTGGATGAGCCCCTTCCTAATTTGACAGATGTAAATTCACCTGGGCCATCACATGTAGGTCAATGAAATGAGAGAGCTCACGAATCAGTTTTTACGGGCTCAATTCCAACACCGAAGATGGCCAAAAAGAGGATGAAATTCCGCTTGCGCCAAAAAGCTAGGGTTTAAACGTCACCTGAAAACATCGCCACGACAGCCGCTAAAACGAAGCTAAAGATGGAGAATAATGAAAGGATTTTTAGGGATACCAAGCGGTAAGTTTATAACGGGGAAGAGAGATCATATGATTATGAGAAGAGTGAGTCCAAAACAGACAACTTTGATATTACTTGGATATTACTGACGTGGCCTTGGATATTACTCTACGGAGTCATTGAACAATGGTGACTGGATCAAATGCCAAAAATGTAGTGCCTGGTATCATGAAATTTGTGTTAGAGCCAATGGGAAGAAGCAATTTGTGGAATATGCATCTAAATTTGATACTAAGTAACATTGTGAAAATAAAAGATGTATAAAACTTGACTTCCACAAGTCCAATTTCCTATTTTTCAATGATTTTTTATGGATCTAGTTATCATTGACCGAATATCCCCAATATATTCCTCAAAATTAACATTTTTTCTCGTTTTCTCACATATTCTGTTCAATAGACACAATTATTCCGAATTCAATTATTTTTAGGGAAAATCTATTAGCCTGATAACCTATTTCACATTAAATGGCTAAATTATGATAGTTTATTCAATTAAAAAAAATATTACACGATTAAGTTTATTCCTGTTTATAGAATAGTCTTGGGTGAGGTAGGTATTTAAAATTTGAGGATTAAATGGGTGGAGAGATATCCTATAATCGATAGATTTGCTACCACAAAGCGTAATGTAATAAAATATCTTAACTAGAACGTAGGGTTGGATAGTTTTTTATTCTATTTATATTAAAATATTCTGTTATTTATTTAATACATATAGCATTGATACTTGCAGAAATGCCATTATTAAAATATCCCTTCTTTATTTTGCCCCTGGCATTCATTTAAATTTCCCAATAACTATTTCACATGTCTAAGGAATTCAATCGTGGTCTATAAAATATCTTTCTCTTTTTCTGCAAATTAATTTGTTCTTTTTCTACTTAGTATGCTGCGTTTTATTAAAAAACAAAAAATTGTTTTTTTTTCAGCAACTACAAAACAATTCCCATATTTTTCTTTTAAGTCACCCCTCGCTATGCCTCACAGACGAATTCATGTGGCAAGGGTCTAAGATCGTAGTCAAAAATCTTTCTTTTATCTATGACGATGATTTTTTTATTATTTTTCCGTCGCCCGTTTTTCTGTCACATCCTACGTTCAGCAGTTAGAAACCAATTCCAATATTATTTCTCTGCTGCCGTGCATGTTGATGAAAGAAGCACATAGCAAACGTATTACAAAAAATTAAATTAATTATGTTTATCGAACGGGTCTTCGTAGAACAACATAAATATAATTAATTAAGACGCGTCGTGGCAAGACAGAAATAAATAATTTTATTTGTTATAACCCTGAAATATTTTAGATTATGAAATATATTACTTCTATGTAGGCATACAATTTTGTTATCCATGTGAAGACTTCCGGTGCTTAATACGTTTCAATATGTATGAATTCCGGGATTCTTTCCGCAAATGTTTTCCAAAAACCTATTCGTTACTTCGAAATCTTATGCTTTCTATTCAAATACAAAAAGGTCATATATTCTGTTTATTAGTTTTACTTAATTCCAATTTTACTTTTTTTTTTTAATACATCCAAGTGTAACGAATACAAACTAGGAATTTATTTATTATAATTTTTATTGTTCTACGACGTAATTTGTTCTCCAGTCAATTAATGTTCTTCGCTCTTTTTAAAACAAAAAAGGATATCTCACTTTGTGTTTTACATTAAAAGCAATTTCCAATTTACTATTCCCTTGCCACATAAACCACAAAAATTAATTTACTTAAAAATGGCAACCAATCACAATGATAAAAATTGTTTTTAATAATTTCTTTTCATCCCTTTCTATCCATTCTGCTTAAAATTAATAAATTATAAAGCAATTAACTCGCTATGATTTTAAAAAGTAATTCCATAGTTACATGTCCTCTTGGATACATGCAATCATATTAACCAAAAATGATTTCGCCTGCCTAAAAGCGTTGAATCATCACAAATGAAAAAGTAACTAAAGTACTCTTAAGGGACTTGGTAGAAGGTAGGAGAAGAAGGGAAATGAAATTGAGGAGTGGAAATTACCGGGGGAGAGGTAAGGGGTGGCGTAAGAATCTAGAAAACCCGTGAAGGACACGTGTGTGGGAGAGGGGGGGAGGAGGGGTGGGTGTTGGTGGGAGGAGGGGTGGGTGGGTTTATTAGGTGTAGTTCTTCCTCGAGGGTTAGGGAATAAGGAAGCGGTCGGTTATCAGCAGGTCAGGGGTTTGTTTTTCCGTGAAGGATAGAGAGACTTCAAGGAAGGGGGAATGTTTTTCAAAAAGGATGTCGTTGAGTAAAACACATTTCTTCATGTTCCTTCTTATTTCCACCTCCTCCCTTTTGTCCATCTTCCTTCCTTTTTTTCTCTCGGTGTAATATCTCCGGTATGAAGTCGCTGTTAAGGTGATCTTCTCATAGATGCCTGGCGAAGAAGAACTAAACCTACACAATAATATGCCTAACCCTCGAGGAGGAACTACACCTAAGAAACCTCCCGCCTTCTTTCCCTCACACTTACGTGCCCTTCACGGGTTTTATAGATTCCTACGCCACCCCTTACCTACCCCTCGGTATTTTAACTTCCTCAACGCCCCCTTCCCCCCCTCTCCTACCATCCACAAAGTCCTCTAAGAGTACATATACCTCTTGCAAATTGTTAAAACTTTGTACCTGATGATGACATCGCTGTGTCGGTAAATGTTGTACTATGAAAATAAATCTGTGGAAGGACACCATGATACTTTTTCATTTGTGATATTCAACTTCCATATAGTTGAGCTTGAAACCATGGAAACGTTGAAACATGGTAATTTAATGCATCTTTCTGTTTTTCTGCGAAGAAATTCCATCTGGCTCCCATCTTTTTGCCACAACATTGACTTTACATGGCCAGGACATTGAACCGTAGTTAATAATAACAATTTCATACGCTTTTCTACGATGAATTATTGCTATCTTATTCCATATAATTTTCGTTCAGTGAAAATTATATTGCTTACCTTGTTCATATCATATAATATTATTCCTACTTCACTCCTCTTTCGGCAAACAACCATATTCGCAAAAAAGAAAATACAATTCCTATGTCTTAGGCGTGAGCCGTAATATTTTTTTACATCTTTACATTTTTCTGTGATGAATTGTGTTCCACTGCGTGTCGTTTAATAGACACAGAACATTCATTATAATTATTATAAAAAAACCTGTTCCAAATATTATTATCTTATGGTATAACCACAGAAATCATTTCAATCTACATATAGAAATTGAATCCTTATTTATAAAATCTTTTTCTCTATTTCTAGGACTAAGAATTTTCCTCTCTTTATATATTCTTTGGGTTCAGTAAACAGTAATTATACTTAACATGTTAAGTTGTGAGACAGCAATTCCTCATTTTCCTCTTCCGTGTTATGGAATTACATTTCAAAAATACAAATTCAAATGTCTAAGGGGTTCAAAGATTCCTCTCCCGGTTTAGTAGTATAAAAAAAATTCCGATTTAACTTTCCCCTTTGCATACACCGAGACAAACTACAATGGTAAGACCAGCCTTAACTGCGGTTATATCCTCGTCACCGCTCCCCGAGGAGGGACGGGAGTGATCTGCACCAAGTGTGCGGCAGGTTCAAACATTACCCACTTTCGAAGTAAGATAAAATTTTATTTGAAAGCAAAAGGAAAAAGTGACTCCGACTTATTTCAGGCAAATGATAAATTAGGCAAATATCAACAACATCATCATGATCATGGAAGGATGGGATAATTTAATTTTATTATAAACATTTAACATCTCACTGGTTGGCAGCAACGGTTTGGTTATAGTTCGCAGCACAAGAGCAGTGAAGTTTTCAGGTTACTTATATGGGGTAAATTTAAAAAATTTCTGGAGATGAAATGGGGGCAAAAAATTGCAAGGTAAAAATCCTGTAATCGAACGGTTTCCTTCTTGGAATTTGGAATCATCATCTCCGTTGGTTACGAGTGAATGTTTGGTTAAATACATCTATATAAACTGAATACGAATCCCAGGTGCTTGAATGTATAATTTAGCCGTCATAAGGCATAAAAGAAATCGGATCATGTCTGCCATGTGAGGAAAAATCTTATAAGTCGGGATTATAGTTACAAGGATAATAGTGGTGGAGTCTGGAGGAAGTTGATTAATAGCCCATAGTAAAATATAAAAATCCGAGAGTTAAATGGATGGATAAAATCATTTATAAAGCATGAGATAATTATAATATTCTTTTTGGACGTGGAATCATCATCAGCTTTGTGATCGTCTAATATGATCAGTAATTTATTTTTAAATATGGCGTTGAATTTTAGGTGATTGGTAGAGTTATTTCCACTATTAGCCACCGCATGGCGTAATATAATAAAACCTAATAAATACAACGTAGGAACGGATTGTTGCCTTTTTTAATGTTCAATATTTTGCACAATTTTATTATGTTGTGCCATTTATTTTTAGATTCATTATTGATACTTGCAGAAAATGGCTTTTTAAAGTCTTACGTAGTTTGTATTTTATATAGGTTTATTATCTCAGCATAAATATTAATAAGCAAAGGCGACAACAGGCACCCTTGCCCTTCGCCGCGACCAACAAC
The DNA here is from genome assembly GCA_963573305.1 of Pyrrhosoma nymphula. NCBI lineage: Eukaryota > Metazoa > Arthropoda > Insecta > Odonata > Coenagrionidae > Pyrrhosoma > Pyrrhosoma nymphula. The sequence goes on along the minus strand of OY754332.1, from coordinate 38,753,833 downwards.
TGCCCACCCAGATTCAACATCAACTAATCTCACCTGTGCCCTTTTGGCTATATATATATATATATATATATTATTTTATTATTTATATACTTTCTTTTTTTCTGGCTCATTTTTGTTATTTACTTGAGCTAAAATACTAACCTTATTCTTATATTTTGGTAAAAGAAAGTATAGGTCGAGTTATATAATTATTTTTCTCTATAATATAAAAGTCACCAATCCTTAAATAAACTTACGTTCTTATAAAAAGTTCGTGGCGGTGCTTTTTAAAGCGCTTGTGCACGCTACTGCGGGGATGGGAAGGTCGCATGTTTGACGCTAATGCCATATCTTTTTTTTCCTGCAAAACATTTTACTTATTTGATCCGAAATTAAAACCTTATACTTATATCTTTGTAAAAGATTGTATAAGTCGATTTTAAAGATATGCTGATGCCAGCATCTTATTTTTTCCGCTCATTTTTTTTAATTGGTCTGAAAAAAACCTTTTTCTTATATTTTTGTAAAAGAAGTCTCAGTAATAGAAGTAAAAAAAACTCAAATAAAAATATATTTTTTTCTAGAATATAAATGACGCCAATCCTTGAATAAACTAATTTTCTCACTAAAAGACTTGGCGGTGCTCGTTAAAGCACCTGTGCACATGAAAGTGGAGACTTGAATGTCACTGGTTCGAGGCTGATGCCAGCATCTTATTCTTCTCGCTTATTTTTTTAAATTGGTCTGAAAAAAACTTTTTTCTTATATTTTTGTAATAGAAGGTAAAAGTCAATTAAAAAGATATTTTTTTCTAGAGTATAAATGAGGCCAATCCTTAAATACCCTAACTTTTGAACTAAAAGGGAGCCATTAAAAGGAAAGTCGCCGGTTTAATGCTCTCTTTGGCGTGGTCAGGGACAACGACCAGGAAAAGATAAAAATGCTGTAGAAAATTCCGAGTGACATTTGGTTTGTGTGATCATCGTTAACAAAAATAAAATGTTTTTCAATTTGAGGATTATTATTGCCGTTCCCATGCTCTCAGGCTACAGCGTCCCTACCCACGCCAGAGAAGACCAAAAGTCGCTATTACTCCTCCAACTGCCGCACCCCCGCATCGGGCGAAAACGTAATTGGTGTCATACTACTGCTAGAATACTGTGGAACCAGCTCCCGTGTGAAATACCTACGTGACAGCCATACCCCTGGAAGTAAGACCAATATGTATTTTTTACCAAGAAAATCGCTATTTTCAACAATTTGAAGCGTTGTCTGATCGAGTCCAAATTTTTCCCCTTTCTTTTTTACCGAGTTGGAACCATAAACCGAGTAAGCCGGTCAACATTTCGAAAATGTCTATTTTTTATACATAATTTTATAATCATCATCAAACAAAAGTAAAAATTCCTCTTAGGACACATCGTACCAATTTTTTCTTTTCATTCAAGTATGCCGAGGCATCATGTAAGTGCAGATTTTAACGAGGAGGAACAGAAAGATATGCCACGGGAGGGCATTTCTAGTGAAACTGGAGGAACAGTACAAATGGGGAATATTTTCAGATATGCAGATATTAATATGTTCATTTACGGACAATTTATTTGAGATTTTGTATTTGAAATCTCAAAATATGGTGTATATTATGTAGTTTAACGTGGAGGAACAGAAAGATATAACACGGAAGGGGGGTTTCGAGTGAAACTGGAGGAGCAGTACTAATGTTGAAAATTTTCGGATATGCAGATTTGTAATATGCTCATTTACGGACAAAGTATTTTAGATTTTAGTCATGAAATCTGGTGTGCTTATCCAAGGTGTTACATTTTCTTACCATGAAAAACAGGAGATGATATATTCACCACTATTGTATTTATGGAGAGGGAAGTGTTCATTCCTAAATTTCGGGAAAAGTTAATTTTGAAAATGATGCACTGCTATTAAAATGGGATGAAAACAGTGTAGAAATATGGTGTTTATTATGTAGTTTAACGTGGAGGAACAGAAAGATATGCCACGGAAGGGGGATTTCTAGTGAAACTGGAGGAGCAGTTAAAATGTTGAATATTTTCGGATATGCAGATTTGTAATGTGTTCATTTACGGACAAAGTGTTAAGAATTTGTCATGAAATTTAGTTTGCACATCTAAGGTGTCACTTTTCTCCTTCCGAGAAAAACAGGAGATGATATCTTCACTACAATAGTATTTATGGAGAGTGAAGTGTTCATTCCTAAATTTCGGAAATATTCAATTTCGAAAATGATGCACTGCAATTAAAATGGGATAAAAATGGAAGGGGGATTTCTAGTGAAACTGGAGGAGCAGTACAAATGGTGAATATCTTCAGATATGCAGATTCGTAATATGTTCATTTACGGACAAAGTATTTAAGATATTGTCATGAAATTTGGTTTGCACATCCAAGGTGTTACTTTTCTCCTTTCGTGAAAAACGGTATATGATATCTTCACTACTATAGTATTTATGTCGAGAGAAGTGCTCATTCCTAAATTTCGGAAAAAGTAATTTTTGAAAATGATGCACTTCCATTAAAATGGGATAAAATCAGTCTCGAAGTATGGTGTATATTATGTAGTTTAACGTAGAGGAACAGAAAGATATGCCATGGAAGGGGGATTTCTAGTGAACCTGGAGGAGCAGTACAAATGGTGAATAATTTCAGATATGCAGATTTGTAATATGTTAATTTACGGACAAAGTATATAGGATTTTGTCATGAAATCTGGTTTGTACATCCAAGGTATAACTTTTCTCCTTCCCTGAAAAACAAGAGATGATATCTTCACTACAATAGTATTTATGGAGAGTGAAGTGTTCATTCCTAAATTTCGGAAAAAGTAAATTTTGAAAATGATGCACTTCCATTAAAATGGGATAAAAACAGTCTCGAAGTATGGTGTATATTATGTAGTTTAACGTAGAGGAACAGAAAGATATGCCATGGAAGGGGGATTTCTAGTGATCCTGGAGGAGCAGTACATTTGGTGAATATTTTCAGATATGCAGATTTGTAATAAGTTCATTTACGGACAAAGTATTTTAGATTTTAGTCATGAAATCTGGTGTGCTTATCCAATGTGTTACATTTTCTTACCATGAAAAACAGGAGATGATATATTCACCACTATTGTATTTATGGAGAGGGAAGAATTCATTCCTAAATTTCGGGAAAAGTTAATTTTGAAAATGATGCACTGCTATTAAAATGGGATGAAAACAGTGTCGAAATATGGTGTATATTATGTAGTTTAACGTTGAGGAACAGAAAGATATGCCACGGAAGGGGGATTTCTAGTGAAACTGGAGGAGCAGTACAAATGGTGAATATTTTCAGATATGCAGATTTGTAATATGTTCATTTACGGACTTAGTTTTTAAGATTTTGTCATTTAATTTGGTTTGCACATCCAAGGTGTTAGTTTTTTCCCTCCGTGAAAAACAGGAGATGATATTATCACTACTATAGTATTTATGGAGAGGGAAGAATTCATTCATAAATTTCGGAAAAAGTAAATTTTGAAAATGATGCACTGAGATTAAAATGGGATGAAACAGTCTCGATGTATGGTGTATAATATGTAGTTTAACTATGTTCTAACTAAACTAAAATTCCCTAATTCAGTGATGTACACCACTATATTATTTACCCTCTGGTCCGATGTGAACCCTTACCTCTTGGTACTCTCTCTGTGACTCACTTCAATAGGCTAATGACAAGGAGGGTTTCAAATTCCATATGCCTCCTTTCCTTATACCTCCTCGTCACAAAAATTGAGAGAGGACCAATAGTTGAATGGACAGCTTAATATACATGTGTTTGAATCATTATGGGAGGGAAGATAGATTTTAGTGAACTCTATACACTTGTTCACTAATAGCCTACGGATTTCAGCTTTCATTACATTCATTAGAAAATCTGGTCACAAATACACAATGAATACTAATAACTAAAAAATAATAAAGAGATTTTCTGTAACAGAAAAGACACAGTTATTCAGAAAGGCATAAATTGGCACAATCGTTTTCCCTGCAACAATGTATGTACTTGGAAGAAAATGGACTAAGGAAAGTAGGTACTAACATAATAGTAACTATATAACTAAAGGGTTCACCAAGGGCCCAAAACTGTTATATGTTTTTATGTAGTACCGGAAGAAAAACGTGCATGCAAAATTCTATGATTTCACTCAACACAAGACGCTGAACTTCCAGTTCCTTCATAAGTATATATGTGACTTCTTACTTCGAATCTACGAAACAAAGTAAAAATGGAGGGCTTCCGTATTTGCTCTATCAGTTTGAAGTAACAGTAAATTGCCCCATTTTGAAGAGAGAGCAACTAGTGTGGAGGAATACATTTTGTGGCATTTATGTCACAATGTATTCCTCCACACTAGTTGCCCTCTCTTCAAATTTTTATTTGAAGATAAGATTTAGATTAAAGATGCAAGAACAGAAGCGCAACACCTCAGCGTACTTACTATGGGGGAATAAAATTTCTAAGCAAACTGAGTGCCGCCATCATCGCTCTCCGGGAAAAGAGGCTTCCTTTCTGATAACATATTATTCCTAGGTATCATCCACGACGAGGGAAATTCAAGCACAGTAAGGTGGGCTCATCATCCAAGCCGGTGATGGATTATTTGCCGCTTGCCTGCCTCAAGTGTTATTCACGCTGGGAGTGGCATTAGATAGCCTTGTCTGCATTTGAAACATTCTTTTTACCTCTATAGTTCTAGCCATACCTACATTGGGGCATAATTAATTGCAAAACACCATATAAGAGAAGAAACAAAACTTGAGAAAAAGACATTAAAAACCTGTACACACACCAACAGAGTGTCTAAAATGGTTCTCCTCACTAATTATGAAAATCATCTTTTTACCAGGAATAGCCAGTTTCCAGGCTAATTTTTTACCTTTTTCTCACTTAGTAATAGAAAAAACGACACATTTCTGATTTTAACTCAAAAAAGAGAAATGTTTCTAAAACTACAAACGACTATTGTCTGTTTTTTCAAAGGGCATATTTTCTATAAGTAATACTTCGTTTTATCACAGTGAATTAATTCTGCTCTTTTTATTTAAAAATAATATACTTCGCGATGTCCTTTTTCTTGGCAGTTTGCAATATTTTTTTTTATGAAATATGTATCCATTTTTCTAATTTAGCATTAGGAAAATATGACAATAGTCTGATGTCAACACAAATTATAGCACTGCATTGAAATCATAAACAAAGCACAACTTTATTTTTTTCCACAAGGCATATTCTCGAGGAGTCTCATATAGTCTTATAATTGCAAATAAAATCTGCCCATTCAATTCAGAAGGAATATTCTTCGCGGTGCTTTATTTCTGAGTAGTTGATAATATTCGTTCTGGCGTTATGGAAGAAGTAAACATTTTTTCCTCAGTCATAATTACGAAAAGACGGCAAATTTCTTATTTTAACATTAGCGAAATATCTAAATGAAAAAAACAAATCATGTCATTCCTTTTTCCCACAAAGTATATTTTGGAGAACTAGTATACCATATGTTTTTGGCAATCATGTCATAATTGCGAATAAATTCAGCTCTTTTTGTTTTAAAAATTCATTCTCCGCGGTGCTTGATTTCTTAGTATTCTGCAATATTTTTTTCTGGTATTTTGAATGAAGTATTATTAGGATATTTTCAGGGAGTAATATTTTTCAAATAGTAAATAAATTCTGCTCCTTTTATTTTAAAAGATTACGTATCTCTGTTTTTTAATAGTAGCCTGCAGTGATTTTCGTGCGTTCTGAAATATATATCCTTTTTTTCTATCCCTCCCCCTACCCTATCCCCATACCCTCTCTTACCCGTCGCCTTTAACCGGACAATTGCCTGAAGATTACTTCCCCCTCTCATATTGACTAGTTAAACTATGTGTTTTCAATGTCTGTACCTAATTACGCCACGAAACGATGAAAGCCGGGTGTAGAGAAAGAATTAATATTTATGTGGAAACAAAGTAATTCATTATTTCATTATGCAGAAATTCCACAAAGGTACTGCTGATACCATCATCTTTTTTGTCTAAATTAACATTACGGAAGCATAACAATAGCTTGATATTTAATTAAAAGTAGAATCGTTTTGAAAACAACAAAGAACTACTACATTTTTTCCACAAGGCATATTCTCGAGGAGTGAAAATCTTATAATTGCCAATGTAACCTACCCTTTTAATTCAAATAGATTTTTCTTCGTGATGTTTTATTTCTTAATAATTTGCATTTATTTTTTGTGCTGAATGAAGTAAATTTTTTCTTCCCCAGAGATAAATTGTTTCACGCAAGCCCTTCTGTCGTACAGTTGAAATTGAAATCTTCCTTTTTTATTCAGAAAGATTATAATTCGCTTGGTGTTATTTGTAGTATTTTTTCGTATTCTCAAAGACGTAGGTATTCACTTCTCTCGGTATTAGAAGGCACCAATCAAAACTAATGCAAACTTATTTCAGAATTAAAATTACTAATTTAACTTACTGAAGAACCTACTAAAATAATCTAAGCCAAAGCTAAAAATTAAGCACTATCTACAGTGAAAAAAATAACGAAACATTTACCGAAAATGAAAAGAAATAAATATAAAAGAACTAACACTATACTAAGCTACTATTAAATAAAACCCTATCGCAGCTATGAAATGGAAACGACTAAATTGTTAAAGTAAAATAGCCAAGGAGAAGGAAACTACAAAAGTATTGAGGTTGACAGTGACCGCAAGCAATCTGAGAAAAGTCCCGAGGGAGATTGGTCACCTACACCCAAACCCCCGTGCAGGAAACGTTCGTGGAAAAAAGTCTCTTCAAGGTCGGAAAATGACTCTGCGCACGGGCTGCAATCTATTCAAACAAGATGTAGGAAGGTTCTCCAATGGTGAATTATAAGAGAGATGCTACTTTACTCTGAATAATCCACATCTCAAATTAGCCGCGAGAGTTACCGAATTGGTGAAGCAATTTGGGAGGGAAGGGATAAATATAGGTTAAATCTATTGCGAAAGTTTGAAGCAGAATATTTTTTGCCGGGCGTTCAACATAGAGCCGACGTATTTCGGTAGAAGCGATCACAGGAATGAGATAAAGGAAATAGACTACAGAACCGATAGATTTAAAATGTCATTTTTTCGCGTAAAATAAGGGATCAGAATAGTTGCGATACACCAATCATATGAAACTCCCACCCTCACTAGGTAGAGTAGAATTTTCACTTTTGTGCAATAATGGAAACTAAAACTGAAATGTATTGCTCCGTAAAAAAATACATACCTATTCTTATACACATACAATGAAAAACAATTTGAAGCTAGGTGTCCCCCAAGGCAATCGGCCTGAGGTTCATGACATCAATCCATATACATACACATAACATCATTACTAATACTTTACCCCGCTTGAAATGTTCACCAATATTTTGTTTTCTGCCTGAAATAGTATCTCGTAGCATTCATAAATTAAAGTATTAGTAATATTAACCAAAAGTTGTCTCTTTACCAGTACGCATGTTTGCATGTTCATTTACGTAGCACTCTCCCAGTTTCTGGTTTGATTGCACACTGTTCTCCTGACCGCTTTTTGATCTGCGCCTAGCGGCCGGGGGAACGTGCGAGGTCCTGATTTGAACTGGGACGAGTGCTGCACGCGTTTGGGATCACCCCGTGCCACACTACCTAACGATGGCTTGCGCGGTACTTCGTAGATTTAGATGTAGAATTTTGGATCCTGAAAAGAAATATTTAAATTGCGAACCATATAAAGTACAAAGGAAAGACTGACGCTTCGTTCGAAATTACTGCGATCGAAGTGAAAGTGTAATGCAGCTGATGTAAGGACTAGGATTGGAGGCGCTAGAGACATGGAGGCTACACGCTAGGCTTAATAGATTCCTTGAAAAAATATGATCAGGCGAGTTTCAGTACGACACGCAGGACATTATTTTGACCCCGCGCTTTTTTTAGGACTGATAGAAGCGACGAAATAAGGGAGAGACACTGCCGAACTAAGAGGTACAAAAATTCCTCGTTTCCACATGCCAATAGTGGTTTCAACAAAAACAGCGTGACACTAATGTGAAACTCATCATTAGCATAGTATCCTTTCCCGCCTCCTTTCCCATTCCCTTCAATGGCTGGTGTCCTCACACCCCTGCCACACGCCTCTGTGGCGGCTTCCAAGATAGTAAACAGACATATGTCCTTGCTTTATTGTATATTGCTGAATTTTGCCATTCATGGTTTAACTGCTATTTTTACATTTAATTTATCCTGTTTATTGAGCACAATGATAAGGCATTAGTTTATGTTTTAGGTATTTTAATTTCCAACGTAATAAAAAAACAAAGCCGCATTGGTCTCACGGGGAGCTGCCTTCGGTGTAGTATTTTCTTTTGTGGTCTCTACGACAAGAATACATAGTCGCCTCTTGGATTTTGAAGTAGTCCAGTAGCTCGTCGCAAGTGCGAGACTTCATCGGGAGTACTGTTCGTACTATTGAGGGCCGCAGTCCCTTCAGTAGATATATAACCTGACCTCCCCCATGTTGGTGACGAACTCTCTGCAAAAAGCATCTCTCGGCGGTTTTCAAAGATCCCTGTGTGCGCTCGTTTAGCATGTGAGCCTTCAACCCCTTGCTCATCGTCCCCATTGAGCAGGAGTTCTCAATCAGTGGGGAATTTTTCTCCTGGTGGGAATCCAGAAGGGTTCAGTGAAGAATAGGGGCCACTATTAAGCAACATGTGATGTTCTATAGATTATTTAATATCTATAATATTGTCGTTTGTTTTGATTTGCTCTTCCGTACTCAATCAAGTTTATTGAAAGACAGATTTAAACCGGTTCTTAATCATGCGTATTTATGGAATTAAATCATTGTGAACTTCCCATCACGAGGGCTCGGGTTTGAATCCCGGCAGAGGTGGACGTATTTACGAAACCACTACATTAGTGATGATTGCATTCGCAAATATGACGTGATGGCATTCGTCCAAATTTTCCCGAGGTAAAATTGTCTCATAATCGGGATTCCGGGTGTTGACTACCAGGAGGTGAACATCAGTCAAGGAAAATAATATTGGGAAGGAGAACGATATTCTGAGCTATGGTGAATGGGGGGAAGTTAGAAAGACGGTTGGGGGCCCGTGCCCAAGAGGTTGGTTTCAATGAAGTGGCGAAGTGAAATGACTGTTTATCCCATTGGACTGTGGGCCTGACTTTGCTCTGCTAGATTACCCCTCCTACCGCTTACATTGAGTGGAAACGACCGGCGCGCCATCAGTAGGAAACGTAGGAAATCTTAACTAATCATTCAGTCGCATGGATGTTTTGTGTGGAAGCACGACGGTGTGTAGAAGAAGGGAGAACAAACGAAAAGTAATTCTATTATATTTGAAGAAAAATATATTTGATTAGAGCTTTAGAGGTTATACACATTTGTGTTCTCGCATCTCCTCATGATAGCGATATATTATATGTGACAGTTCGTACGCATCAACGTTAACTTCCCTTGTTTTCTTTGCCGTTGTTGGAAGATATTGTTTCGGATGTGGCCTAACAGGATCGGTAGAATTACCTTAACTGCGGTACTTGCGCAGTTAAGGTAATTTACAACAGAAGATTATGTATCAAGTTGCGGATGGGTAGAATTATTTTATTCCAACTCTGATGAAATATCATTTCACCCTTAACGTCTCAATTTTAATTCTCTTTCCTAATTTTCAGGGAGTCCTAGTTGGAGATGGAAAAGCTGAAATTAGTGCAATATATTGGCCAGGGGAATGTTCCATTGGAGCCATCATCGCTTCAGTATGATGGCGAAGTCCATGCGGGTTCTCCACCGGGCCACACTGCATTTCTGCCGTAGTTTCGATGTTCGAGTCGTCCATCGTCCAACATTTCAGCATACTTATGGTGAGTCTAATCACGAGTGACGGTAGTGTTTTGGTGGTCGGGCCATGAGTGGCTTTGAATTGCATTTGTGTCATGTCCTCAATTTGGTGCGTAGGTAACGCGTGTTAGAGGCGATGAGATTTGTTCAATATGAGCTACACAACGATGCGCTCCAAATAACTATCTCTGTAGTTCAACCGTGCTTCCTTTGAGCTCTGGCCTACTTTCTTGAATCTAATGCTTCCTCAGCTGGCAACTAATTTTTCGTAGTGCACTTACTTAATTGTTTTGTAGCGTCCAGGGTGGTTTAAATTGAGATTCTAATACCGTGAGGCTTGTTTTCGTGATACCTACTTCATAAAAAATTAAATTGATTTGTAATTATCTGTCCTGCAATTTAATTTAGACCATGGCGTCAGCAACTCGTTGCTATTTTAAAGGTAAACAATTACTGAAACAATGGTCTGCAATTAATTAGTAGAGTGGATAGTTAATATGCTTACGGTTTTATCGTCATGACTCAGTTCCACAATTCAATACGAAATAATTGTCTTCTATTTCTACCGCGTATAAATTTTCATTTTCCGAGAAATATGGGAACTCCAATCGTATGTAGCCGATGAATGCTTGTTTGCATTCCATGCTCACCTCCCCATGTGTAGTTGTAGTTAGACATGGTGGCAGTTGCACATATGACCTTTTACATTGGAAGGGTCATTTTCTTACGAAATGGCCCCACGCCATAAGGGGAGTAATGTAGGTTATTCCTGCGTTTGACTACCAATGTTCCAAAGGTCACAAACCTTCATCCTCTTGTTTGTTGTTGCCTTCAATGCAAGTCCTTTTGGCAGGGCGTCAAGTTTTTACCTGCTTTTGAAGTCCCGTGGAGAGGTCGCCTCTCATTTAGCTGGCCCCGCTCACAATCAGACCCGAAGTCGGGAGTCTCAGCCTCGGCGTCGAAGGCGATCCAACCCTTCACCGTGGGTGGGTAGTAGCACCAAATGACCAGTCACACTATAGTTTAAAACTTCTAAAAGTTAGCTATAAATCGTAAAATTATGTTCTTTGTATTGCCCTAGTTACGCTGATGAAAATTGTTTTTTCATCGCAGTTATACGATAAATATTAACCATTTTATGTGCTTTGGAAAATCCAAGCTGGTTTCAGGTGCGGAAGCATAATTCAACGCGCAAACCAATAGTTCATAGGGCAAGTACACATGGCTATAACTTCTGAAAGTTAACTTCCATTTTTATTAATATTCCAGCAATAGATATTAATAATTTCGCGTAATAAACCAATAATTGATAATTTCTGTGTTTTTTTATCGATGTTAAGCATTATTTATGCCATACTACCGTCTTTCCGCGCATATATCAAACCATGTAAGGCTCTAGGCGTAGGTATATTGTGGAAATAAGGTAATTACATACATAGGAAATTTACTAGGCCCTTCTATGGTTCTTTCCTAAGGATTCTCTTTACAAACAGTTTTACATAAAGTGTTACAGGTGCATCTCGTCTTCGAATGAGAAACACAGCAGGTTATTTATTACATAGTTACTGAGTGAAATTTCGAGCAATGGATCAATGGATAACTCGTTAGAAATATGTTATACCTTCAGGAATTTGATTTGTCTCAGAAAATTTGTTACGGCAATTCGCCTTTTATTTTATCAATATTGACATTAAATTATAATTTCCAGCATTCGTTGTTAATAATTAAATCGAATACACTCTTTTATCGACGGATTTAAAAAGTAAATCTTTTGGCGCATGTTGGGAGAATAACCCGAAGGCATTTTACTCATACGTTAGGGAGGTTCAAGGTAAAAACTCAATGGTAAAATCACTGGAAAACGATCCAGAATAGGGAGGCAATTACAAACTAGAAAATGCAAATATCCTCAACTCCTAATTTTATCTAAGTATATTTTTACCATTTTCTGAGAAAAACACCGCTCCACCACCTAGGCTACATACATCTTCATAGTAGGTACCTTACAAGCCACCTCAAGGTTGTGTGGTAGGGAATGAGTTCTTACCAACATGTATCGCCCTATGTCCTATTAATTGGTGGTTTCATGCGTGACTTTGTGGATATAGTTAACATAATTATGATAACTGGTAACTTTGTGGTTCCACATACCTTTATTTGGAACAGAAGAACACCTAGCATGTGTGGAAAACAAGAAAACCACGTCGTAACTCGCGAAGCACTTATTTTAACAAAATCAAAGAGTGACTTTGGATTTGGATCACACGTAGAAAACACGGATTGGACGCTTTAGAAGTTGGAAATTTTAAATACATCTACAGAATACCCTGCAAGCCACCTCAAGGGTAAGTGGCAGGGGGTGAGTACTCACCAACTTGCATTTCACTATACACTCAAGTTAGTGTATCTACGACTAAGAATGATACATCAGCCTTAATCGCCAAAGCTTGTCACGAGACGAAACCTCACAGGCATGCACTATACTATAGATATGCTACCAATTTTAGGGAGACCGTTAGTACTTATGTATATTGCAACTACATATACGGGCAGAGATTCAAGAGTTATAGCGAAAACATACACGGGATGCTGTAAGTACTAGGTAACAGATAAGGATGCAAGTATTAGGGAGAACAACTGCTACTAAGAACTACAATACCTTATCGACAAACCTAGTTAGAAGTCTCATTGGCAGCTGGAATGGTCCCTTATCGTTCGCGGGACAAATAACATTTTAAATTTTATCCGTTCTGCAGTCTAGTTCCCTAATTTTATTCTCATTATCTGATCTACCGTAGTATTTCGGATTTCGAAAATATTATTAACGTCGTCAGAGAATAAATCGGTCTGGAACTTACATAATAGATTACGTCTAAATAATAATAGAAATAAGAAATAAGGCAATGGAAATAATGTTAAAGACTTTTTGTTTACCTCCCACTGCCCCACCCGCTCAAACCCCCCATTTCTCCGAAGGCTTATGAATAACCTCTCCTATTCCCGCCACCCTCTCTTTTGACCTCGAGTGTTCTTGGCTTGTTTTGAACAGCTCGCCTCCAACCCCCCCCCCCCCCCCCCCCTCGCGTTCAACTTTTGCGTTCGTGCGAGTTCACCCTATGGGGTCCTCTCCCCCCTTCTATCTTTCCTCCTTGCCTTACCTATCTGACCCTCTCTTCAACCAACCCTCCACCCACTCTCCTCACCCTTCCCACCTCCCCGCCCCTACCTAAGAGTATATACAGCGCGTCACAAAAAAGTGCACTGTCTATTAATTTTCGGATGCTTCACCTGAAATGGATAAAGAATATTGAATAAGTTTTTTTTATAAATTCCGCTTTGTTTAGCGTCTCTCCGTCTGCATGTGTTGTTTACAAATATAATCGTAGCTTCGGTGCGGTTGAAGATTTGGGTTTAAAATTTGATGTATTTGTATATACCCTAATAAAGTTTTATGTAGTAACGGCTATTGACGCATTTACAAAAAGCTGCTGATACTTGTCAGGAGGCGCAATTTCGCAAACATACGCTACACTATAGGTATGCTACCAATGTTTTTTGACGTGCATATAACTTGTGATATTTAACTTAAATGGTTTTCTATCTGAGTTGAGAGATCGGTATAACCAATTTTACGTGCTTTCGCGCGTACTATGGTTTTCAAAAGTCTCGGTGCATCCACTTTGCCCCATTCTACAAACCGTAGAATGGGGCATGGCCGGAAAGGTTTTGAAAATTGGCACCACCTGCGGACTGCGTCTTTTGCTGGGCTAGCTTCACTTGTCGTGAGAAGACGGTGGGGTATGAGGTACCGACGAAAGAATCGACGGGGACGAAGTAAAACACGGGAGAGGAAAACCCCATCGGAATGCACCGAAGGTTATTCGCGCTCATGCGGTTGCGACGCGACGATGAGGCCTCCGACTTGGGTGATTTTCGTTCTCGAAATTCACATTTGTGCTCACGAGTGACCCACTCTGTAAAAGCGGCGCGGTAGCCGCGTGGTTAAGACTGCCTCGAAAGGCGAATTTGAAACATTCCCAGGTTCGATGCTCAGTCGTTGTCTTTTTTGGCACTCAAGTAATTTAAATATGACTGTGAAAATGAACCTCCAGTACAGTCTCATTACATCAACGCACCCGGTACCGTTTATTATATTACAGGAATTCAATAATGATGCAGGGAAACCTAATACTAAATTAGAATCCTTGAATCCTTATTTCTCGTTAAGCCAATCTATTCACAGTGAATAAATACTTACACGTCTCACTAGCTGAATATTTTTGGTCTAACATTGAGTATGGCAAAATCTCCCGAGAGGTAAGATCCCTATGCTCGAAACAAATCTCTCGTTCTACCACCAGGATATCAAGTCACATTCTAGGTATGATATTTTTGGTGATCCGCGAGTGATACGTATCATCGAAATGTCTTAGGTAGGCCTCTTATTCAAACTCCTAGTGCTCAAAGAAATAATATGCTGTGAAAAACAGTATTTTGATGCTATAGAAAGATGGTTTCTCAGGGTGTACGAGCGAAAGTAAATCATACGGCTCGGGCCGAAAAAAGTATCCAGTTATTTATTTACCGTAGTCTTCTGACGATTATTGTGTTCTGGATATATTGAGTAGCGTAGCCAGGGGGGAGCAGGGGGGCGAATGCCCTCCCCCCCCCCCCGTTCCCTATGTTCTGGCTACCCTAAGTATGTGAATGTTACCGCCCTAAAGTCCCAAATACGTGCGTATATTAATTTAATAACTTCATCATCAACAATAAATTCTACAAGGTCTACAAGTTGGAATGTATGTTACGGAAAAAATAATACAGTTCAAGTATGTAACAGTATGTTTAATAAACTGCTGAATATATGAGTCGGAGCCCCCTAAACCCCCCCCCCCTCCCCCCGGTGCACCCTAGACCCGAAACCTGGCTACGCCACTGAATATATTATTTTAAAATGCCATTGGATGCGGCATAGTTTTTCGAAAACCGGAGTCACCTTTCTCTGTTAACCCTTTCTAGGGTAATTTCAGCGAGGTATGCATTTCTGGGCTGGGAAAGGATAAGAGAATTCAAAAAGGGAATTGTTAATCCTTGCTTCTTTCTGTCGTTAACACTATTTATTCAATAGTCACACCACCAGACTAGCTTCCAAAGTTCATATTTTCTTCATTTCTTCGGAAATGAGTGGATGTTGTTAGTGAAAATAATATGATCGGCAAAATATGACAGTGATAATATTTGTGCTGACATAATTCTACCAATTGTTTATTAGCTGCAACGGACTGTGATTCGTCTTTGTCTCTGTATGCAGCCGCGAGGAAAGGGGTGAAAAAATAAACATGAAATTTTTTAGATTTTTTATAATTTGTTTCGTCAACCCCCTGAATCCACCACTTCCTGTAACCAGCGATTCTCTGATGCGACTAAGTTTTCGCATATTTGAGGCCGTTTGTGGAAAGTGTCCCATAACTCCTGGACATGGGCTTCTAATGCATCCACAGATTTTGTTTTAACCTATTTCCACTTCTGAACCATAAGTCCCAGCGTTGTAGCTAGGGGCGCAACCCTCAAGGGGGCGCACTTTGCAGGCCCACAGCCTGCGGGCCGCTGGGGCACACGCACAAAATATTAGTACATGATTTTACCTCACATAAAAAAACTTACACTTGATTACAACTGGCCGTTTCTAATCGACTCCGGAGGAAAAAAACAGATTAGAAACGGCGTGGCGCCCCTAACTTAACACTTAAAATTTGTACCAGACCCTAAATATAAGGGGTAAAATATGGCGGGTAAATATCAAGGTGTTCAAGCGCGAATCTTACATCTGAATGAACCTGCCAGATTTTTAACTAGTCGAGCTTACTAAATAAATTTAGTTGGAGTGCATACATCTTTTGTAACACTAGAAATGACACTAGAAAGGTTTTCGACACAGTGCAAAATATTTTTAATTATTTTTCCGGATCGATTGAACGTTGGCAAGCTTTATCAAATTTAAAATTTACTTTGAAGGGTCATTCTGATACGAGATGGTCATCAAATTATAATTCAATCACGCATTGCATACTCAACTACCGCAAATAATGAAAACATTACATACCATTGCAGAAGTAACTGATGAATGGAGGACATATAGCTTGTATATTTAGCTAAAATTATTTTAAAAATGATAAAATTCGTATTTATTTGTATTGTGGTCGTATGGGGATATCCTCTTAGAAGTATTGAGAACCTTTATATCATTTTACAGGAAAAAACTGTTTCCATTGAGGCTGCATCAAAACACTTGCAGGGCCTTGTGGATTTTTGAATTATTTCAGAAGAAGCCCAATAGCTGTGTATTGATTCAGCAATTAATCTAACAAACGAGCTGTCGATAGAACCATAACTTTCTAAATAGAGTAAACGAAAGGTTAATACAATGTTCGATGAAAGGGCCAAGAATGCGGCCATAAAGAATCCTCTTCAAAAGTATAAAATTCAGCTTTACTGTGCACTAGACCCACTTATTCAGCAAATGGGATGGAGATTTCAAAGTTTAGCTGCCGTAGCTTCTGATTTTGGTCACCTAACAGGACTTTTGCTGCATGAAACCTCCACTAAAGAACTAAAGAAATCCGTAGCGGATCTCGCATTAAAATACAAAGATGATTTAAATGCCAACGAGTTGTGTTTAGAAATTGAAAGGTACAAATACCAAACCAAAGTTGCCTGATTGCATTTTTACCTGTTTTAAAAAATGGAGATTATATTGCACGTCTTAATTGCCGTGAAGACTATGGCTTAGTGGCAAGTTATCCCAATATAGGGATTGCACTTTGCCTAGCATTGACGTTACCTGTGACTTCTGCCAGCTCTGAAAGATCTTTCAGCAAATAAAAATTAATATAAAAATATTTACGATCGCAGATTGTTCAAGATCGTATGAGTAATTGCGCTATACTATTGATTGAGTATGAAATTGCAAAAAACCATTAATATAGACGATATTATTGTCAAATTGGCCACAAAAAAAGCCAGAAAAGTAAACTTTTAAGAGATTTTATAATGTCTAGATGAATGAACTCGTATTTTATTATTTCCCTTCCTTCATAATAGTAAGAACTAATTTTATGCTTAAATGTATACAAAATTTAAACTACACTTTCAAAGTTATAGTGTTGTTTTTCTTCCAAGAAAATAAGTCTTGGGGGGCGCAAAATTCAAATCTTGCCAGGGGCACTCATGACCCTAGCTACGACGCTGATAAGTCCCCACAGGTTTTCGATGGAATTTAAATCTGGTGAACATGCCGGCCAAGGTAACACCATTAATTGTTTATTTTGACAAAAAAGTCCTCCACGGCTCTGACCGTATGTATAGGACAGTTGTTCTGTCCAAAATTCGATTCCCCGTCCGGGGCAACCTCTTTTCAGAACGGTATCAGATTATCTTCTAATACGTTAACGTACTCCAGCGCGTTCATTCGAGTCGACATCCTCACTAATGGTCCAGGACCAGAAGCGGTCATTTCCCCCCAAAAGCTTGCAGTAACACGTCCAGATGTTATTGTTCTCAAAATATGGCTGGATTCGTATCTATAAAGACAAAATTCATCGAAGATACATTAAGAAACATTATATTTTACATTTATATATGTGTGTAAAATGGCAAAATTTGGAAGTTTTAAACTAAGCTATTGTCTTCTGCTGCGTAACATTAGTCTAAATGAGATCGGATAATTTTCAACGTCAATGATTTGCTTTAAATATCAATTATCAGTTTGACCTCTCTTCGTAGCAGTTTACCGACGCACTTCTAAGTGCTAAAAATCTATGCATTTATCACTAATAACTAACTTTATTCCTCTAACACTTAAACACTTTGTGATTGAGGGAAATATCAACAGAAACAGAGGAAGGCGTTGATTAAGGTAATTCAGATTAAGGCCTGAATCAATTCAAGATGAAGCATATGCAAACGGAAAACTTAACCGTGTATTACGAGGACGCCATAAGTGTATTCGGCCGCTGCAATCACTCCTGAATGTTTTCTCGTCAGAAAATATGGTGAGGTCCCAAAAAGCTTGAGGCAAATTCATGCAAGCGTTAGCAAAATGCAGCCTTGCAGAACATAGGGGCCCGGGGGGGGGGGGCATTCACCCCCCTGCTCCCCCCTGGCTACGCTACTCAATATATCCAGAACACAATAATCGTCAGAAGACTACGGTAAATAAATAACTGGATACTTTTTTCGGCCCGAGCCGTATGATTTACTTTCGCTCGTACACCCTGAGAAACCATCTTTCTATAGCATCAAAATACTGTTTTTCACAGCATATTATTTCTTTGAGCACTAGGAGTTTGAATAAGAGGCCTACCTAAGACATTTCGATGATACGTATCACTCGCGGATCACCAAAAATATCATACCTAGAATGTGACTTGATATCCTGGTGGTAGAACGAGAGATTTGTTTCGAGCATAGGGATCTTACCTCTCGGGAGATTTTGCCATACTCAATGTTAGACCAAAAATATTCAGCTAGTGAGACGTGTAAGTATTTATTCACTGTGAATAGATTGGCTTAACGAGAAATAAGGATTCAAGGATTCTAATTTAGTATTAGGTTTCCCTGCATCATTATTGAATTCCTGTAATATAATAAACGGTACCGGGTGCGTTGATGTAATGAGACTGTACTGGAGGTTCATTTTCACAGTCATATTTAAATTACTTGAGTGCCAAAAAAGACAACGACTGAGCATCGAACCTGGGAATGTTTCAAATTCGCCTTTCGAGGCAGTCTTAACCACGCGGCTACCGCGCCGCTTTTACAGAGTGGGTCACTCGTGAGCACAAATGTGAATTTCGAGAACGAAAATCACCCAAGTCGGAGGCCTCATCGTCGCGTCGCAACCGCATGAGCGCGAATAACCTTCGGTGCATTCCGATGGGGTTTTCCTCTCCCGTGTTTTACTTCGTCCCCGTCGATTCTTTCGTCGGTACCTCATACCCCACCGTCGTCTCACGACAAGTGAAGCTAGCCCAGCAAAAGACGCAGTCCGCAGGTGGTGCCAATTTTCAAAACCTTTCCGGCCATGCCCCATTCTACGATTTGTAGAATGGGGCAAAGTGGATGCACCGAGACTTTTGAAAACCATAGTACATCGAGCCATACATTAGGCAGTAGACAAAGGTATATTTTATGAACTTAAGTGACATGTCACTCATTCCGCAATCAATAACTATATGCCATTTATTCATCTGCATCTAAATAATACCCTGCAAGCCACTGTAAGGGTATTTGGCAGGAGGTGAGTTATCATAAGCATGCAATTCACTATGTACTAATAAAGTTACTGAAGCTACAAGCATTAATCCCTTCGCAAGATGAAAATACCTGTCTTATTAGGTGAAGTTTCACATGCAATTGGGAAAACATTTTCCCAGCAAACGGAGCGCCGACACTCGCTCTGAGGGAGAATCGGCTTCCTTTCTAACGATACAGTTTTCCTTGGGGTCTCTGCCACGACGAGGGCAGTTCAAACACGGTGAGGTGAGGGACTCATCGTCCAAGTATATGACGTATTACCGGCGGCTTGCCTGCCCTAGGGAATTATTCGCGCTGGCTTCCAAACGGAGGCACATTAGATAGCCTGGTATGCATTTGAAACGTTTCATTAAACTTTCTTGTTCACGACGTAGTTTCCACTGCTTTATTTTCCTTTCATCCATTTTCCTTCTAGGCTTAGCTCCTTCTATCGCACTCAGGCAAGGTCCTGGTATTCACCCGGTGTCCACCTCTGCTCTCTGATCTGATAGACTTGTGGATTTACCATAGATTTTGCGATTTAAGGGCATATGGAGAACACGTGACCACAAGAATGAAGAGCAAAGAACATTCTCCCAAGAACAAAGCCGTAAATCGTACCGCGATATTATCCTTAATTTGTGATCAATGCGGACCAAACGGGGTGTGAGTTTTGGGCGGAAATTTGGCGGACGCGTTCTCATCGCGGAGAAAAAACTGAGAACAGCCAATTAAGTAAAATTAACCATTCTAATGTAGAGTACCTTACTCTGCAACACTTTTGCCCAAATTATTTATCTCCAAGGGGTGTCCGGGCGATTTGGTTCAAAAGTGAATAAAAGAAGTTGAGGGGACTGTTAATCGTTTTAAGATTTTTTTATGTGACTTGCTCAAAGTTGGGGAAGCTATTAAGCGATACACATCAACTGTATTTGGAACAAGCGCTGAGCCCGTACGTAAAAAATACAATGCGTTCCTTCATTCACTTTTCTGGCTGGTAAAACCAATCTTTCTCTTTTTGATGAACGATTTGTGGATGATTTCACCCAACCAACATGCACAAAAAAGTAATGCCGCCTAAGTGCACTCAAATTTTCAGCTCTATGACGTTCACTTTTACAGGTAAGTCATAATAGAAATTTATTCTATCCTAAAAATCTTCATACCTTCTTCAGAAGAAACTTGATTAAACGAGTCGGAATGTTATGATTAAAATCCATTCCCTAAATACTTAACAGCTTTCGGCCTCTGGGTTAATGCTTGGTATAGTATGCGTGTTTTACCTCTGGACTCGCAAGAGAAAGACTGGTTTTCCAAAATGTGAAGTTGCACTTCGTGATGATATACTGAAAACCAATTAACAATGAGGTTTATCTCATTGTTAATTAGTTTCTCCAAATGCTAGTGGTGCAGAAATATGTCTTCTCTCAAATGTCATTATAATGATTAGCATCCAAGTTTTTGTGAATCTTTTCCTTGAGAATAGGAGCGGTTATTTTTTTTAATGAGCCGACGGTGAATATATAATTTTCGTTACGTCATGTTACGTTGAAAGGAATTCATTACAAGTGAAGTTACATTATTTAGAGCGGATAAATAGTTCGCCAAGGAGCATAAATATTTTAAATAGTAAGTAGCCCCAAAAAAAATGTAGCATATTTTCCTGCTGCTATTTTGTCTCTATTATTTGCATTTTCATTTATTCATTCGTTTTTGTGCATTTACAGCTTCTTCGCGTAGTCATCGAAAAGCTGTCGCCATGGTTGAAAGGTGCGATTGGACATGCGATTGTATTAACGTTTATTAAAGGGAAGTCTTTTTCATGGAGGTTCACTGTTAAGCATCATTGATTATACTTCAGCCTGCGCTAAATCCTTCCATATGCTCAAAGCAGTATTTAGAGGCAGCTCTCTACACGATTACTAAAGAATATCAACTACTTTTTCAAACGAGAGAGAGAGCAGAGGTTGACATTGGGTGAATCCCAGGACCCTTGCAAGAGACGACGGAAGGAGCGAAGCTTAGAAGGTAAATGGAGGAAAGAGGAAGAATGCGGAGAATAGCCCAGGAAGAACGAGAGTTAAATGGAACTCTTCAAATCCAAACAATGTTATCTAACATGCCTCCGTTCTGGTTGCCTGCGTGAATGGCGCCCGGGGCAGGCAAGCCGCCGATAATACGTCACATACTTGGACGATGAGTCCATCACCTTACCGTGTTTGAACTTCTCTCGGCGTGGCCGAGATCCAAGAATAATATAGTACATACCGCCAGAGCGATAGTGGCGGCGCACAGTGAGCCAAACTGAAAAAAGGCTGGGAAAAATTTATAACTCTAATAATTACCAGTCCATATGCAACATGAAGTGTATTTCTATAGTATTTTGGGCTGGTAAACATGATTTTATCATTATTGTTTCAATATATTTTACGGTTGCTATTAATTGTATAAACATTAAATATGCAATGACAAAGCTTAATTTCGATTGTTGAGTGGTCTAGTTAAAACTCAAAATTTCCTGTGATAATTATCAAAATACTGTAATTAATAATGCTAGGAGCTATAAAATCCGTAAAAAAAATTGTCCAAGCAGAATTTTAATGCATAATACATTTTAACAAATTATGACTACTGCAACGGAATGGGAGGAATTGAAAATATGTTTCTCGATGAAAATGAACTTGCATCAAGTTAAAATGTTAAATAAATAAAATATTAAAGCTATAGCTTACGTAGATTACATTTTCACAAAAACATAAATATTTAATTAATTTTTTATTGCAAAATCAGTTTGAAATTGGCTATGTTCCAGTCAATTTCATTTTGCTATACTTTTGTCTCACTACTGGGATCAGGATTCAACATAAATGTAAGCCAGAGGCAGATACCATGGTAATTTATTATTTAAATTTTAATATTAAACAAATATTTTTCAATAATATTATTATGAAAAACTTGAAGAAATATTTTGAATAATAATATTGATAAAAAGTGTCACTCATCCTCTGATGACTCGTCATCACCCTCATCTTCACATTCGTCATTCCCATAATCAATTAGTTTTTTCACTTCTGGATCTAAATATTCCTTCGATTTACAATTTTGAAATGAAATTGAAGATATCAAGGGATCAGAGGTGAACAGCAATCTCCGAAATATATATTTATTAGTCGCCTCTCTTGATATCCTCCGCGTATTGTGATGCCGAAATTTCCTAATTTCCTTAATCCTTGATTCCAAGGCATCTTCTGAAAGCTGTCCGATGGGCAGAATTGCTTTCTTGGATAATTCCGCACCATGAATCAGAAGCTTGTGCACCGTTGGTGGCATATAATACCAAGGGTATTGTTTCACTTATAATTTCGCTGTTGCTAGACAGTATTTTCTGAACTCACTCTGATTGAGTGCTCGACTGCTTGAAATTACTTTCAAAATATTTTAAAACCTTGAAATAACTTGTTCATCAAGCCCTGAAAAATATTAAATTAACTAAAAGTCTTACTAAACTTCAGCAGCGATGTTTTATTTAATTTGAAATAGTTGTCAGTTTCTCTTACCAGTAATATTTGCTGATAATTTAGGGTCCGAAAAACAGCGTCTGTGTTACCATCGATTGTGTTGCCAAATCCTGGTTTTGGTACATCTGTTATCAGGCCAATTTTCTATTAGCCATTTACTATTATGAACTCGGAAGTAGCTCTCCCTTCGCTGCGCCTTGTTCCATTTCTCAAAATATCTAGTAAAAAGCATGTTTGTAGGCACTTCGTCAAAATACCTTTCGCATCGGTATCTCCATTCAATTGAAATGTTTCAATAAAAAAATCTATCACATTTATTTTTACGTGCCGTAATGTTTTTTTCTCTACAATTTTTTCATGAAGCTACAACCATGTCACTTCTCTACTCTCAATGGTTTCTCACAAATTTAGTATAAAACACTACAAAACTAAATAAAAATAGCAGGTAATCACTTCCATCGACAGCCTTACTATCATCATTCTTACATGGGTAGCAAAAAACAAATTACTGACTCCAACTAAGACCATTTTAAAAATTAAAATTTTGCTTACCAAACTGCTTCTCGTGTGATTAAAAAGCAAAATTTTCCTCAATGGATGCGACGTACACATAGTGAAGGCACGACGAAACGGAGACGGGTGCAAGGAGACTTGGTTTCCAGGTTCAAGTAGGCAACTATATCCTCATTGGAAACGGTTTTGGAAAAGTAGTCTTGACATGGACTTTTTAGTAAGACTTAGTAAGCATTCCGTTTGGCGGAACAATTGGCGGCAAGTGTCTGCAAAAAGAGGCAAAAAAAGGTTTAAAAAGCATAACTTGAGATAGCTATCAATGGATTAGGGGAAGTAGAAAAGTCATTATTGGCAAGGTTGTAAAACCAGCATTGTGGGGCCAGCAAGCACGGAGGGATGCAAGTCCTCAACCAGCCTGCGCGGTCGCATGCCGCTGCACGTACATGACCATGAGCCTTCCCCTAAATCCCTCGACCACAGCCTGCTCAACTTACCTGAGGGGAATCCACAATTCATGGAAAATCCTTTCAAAGATATTTTAGACTAAATTTTTAGCCCATAACTCTGCTGAGAAACATCCCAACGACCTCCTCATCATAGAATCGCCAGTCGTCTACGTAGCGAGAAGTTGCAATTTGCGACAAGATTTAGATTGAAATTTAGCCATTTAAGCAGAATTTGAAAAAATCAATATGATAATTAATATTTTATTCTATTCAAATTACCAATGTCATTGAACTGGCATTCCATCGTCTTTATGCTCGGAAATTGTATACTTGCTTCGCTTAGACTCCATTGAAAACGAGCCGTTGAAGATGAGAATGAAAATAGGGGTCGGAAGAGGCTGCATTTGCGGTGTGGTGCTAAGATAGAGTTGTTTAAAGCAAAAAGTTTTTTGGGAGAGAAAAATGATGATATTGAATTTTCAACCAGCAAAGTAATAAAAAATACGGTGTGTGTGCGTGTGTGTGTTGTAGTGTGTCTGAGTTCACAATGAAAAATGCAAGCAAAGAAATTAGAAATAGTAGTGGAGGAGCACTGAATTCGCCAGTCAAGTGCCCAGGAAGACCCTGCATCGTGTTGGATGAAGTATGAAATCTTCTCGGGTTCTCCACCGGGCTAGGTTCTCCATACTGGCCGACACGACGTTTCGATGCCCAACTCGTGCATCGTCCTCAGGGCTCAGAAGAAAGAAGAGCACCCCGAACCCCTAATCTTGCAGCCAACATCATGGCAAGGAGGGGGGAGTAGGGATGCTGCTAAACAGATGAAAGAGCTAGCAATAGCTACCGCCCCCCCCCCGCGAAGTAATGCCTGACGGCAGTCCCGAGGGGGACTAGGCTTGGATGTATAGAGGGTAGTTTTTTTACTTGGTATGGGTCGCCGGGGCTTACTCCGGCCGCGTTCCGATACATCCAGGAACCCGTGGTCCTTCACCCTTGGGTGACTTCGTGAGACCAGACCGAGCCCAATGTCGTACTTATCCTTGTGTGTGGTGTAAGTGCGAGCGTAAAGTGCATTTTCTCTTCCCTCTTGTAAAAAAAAGGCTGTTGAGTGGTGTTGGATGAATTTTTTCAAGATGTCGTGAGGAGGTAAGTGCACAAATTTTACTTACGCAGAATATATCCAACTGTTGGCAATGTGTGAACTGAACTGCGCGAGGAGCATGAAGACTTTCCCATGTCTCTCACAATGAAGGCCATTAGGTTTCAATTGCGGAAATCCATTTCAAAATCCGGCTCATTTAAAGTTCAAAAATAGTTTAACAGCATCTTAAGCAGATTCTTAAGCTTATGAGGGGAGAAAAGGATCAGCCGATCACCAAAACGAAATGAACGCTCTCCATTTCGAGGAATGTTTCCCTCGTGCGCTTAATTACTTCCCTGGAAAAGCTGTCTGGTAATAAATTGTGCTCCTTTCATACAATGCACGAGTCAGAAACCAAAAACCCAAATATGAAGAGGACAAGGATAGCTTAAGTAATCTGTAGATAATAGAAAGTGATGTTGAGCCAATAGTAGACGACAACGGCTATCAGGATAGATATGAAGATCTGACAAAATAATAACTTGTTGCACTCGGGAGGAAAAATTCTTCAACTTATATGCCAACCTTCTCTGGACTCCAGTGGAAAGTGCTGGGTTCAAAGCAAAAGAGGTATTGAGCCTGGATCAAGAATCATTAACAAAGAAAATTAAGACATTCAAAATAAAGGGTGGGCCAAAACTGTGCATAGAAAAGCTCCGCATCGTAGAAATGCATCTGCTGACCTCTGGGGTAAAGCTGTCTGGCACGTCATTGATTTAGCAGAAGATTACTGAAAAAGGACTCCTCTAATTACGAATCAGCGAGAGAGCAGCAGTGGCAAAAGTGGCTCATCTTGCGAAGACGATTAAAGGTAAAATTATGCATAGTCATTGAATTGACATGACATATCAATAAGCCTCGGTTAGCATAGTAGTATGCTTCGTCAAAAATATTATTGTTAAATTTTCGTGGATAAACAGTTTTTGTCTGGGAATATTTTCATTTTTATAGGCAAAGTAATCTCAATAAAGTTGGAAAATGCAATGTTTGGAGTATTTTAATTCTAGAGATTGTGATAATTTAATTTCAGGTGGATAGAAAAAAATAAATTCATATTTTCCTCAAGTTGCTCGAACAGACTTGAGTTATGTAATCGCGATATTCACTCACAAAAATACTGACTTAGAAGCTTTGGATCGCTAGTTAATGATAACTCACCCCCTCCCACACACCCTTAAAGTGGCTTGCAGGGCATTATGTAGATGTATGTTAGCTTGCGTAAAATATGAAATATGGTGTTAGTAATGAACTTGGATCAAATTATAGTGTGTACCCTCAGAGATGTTGCGTTCGGCGAATCAATAGTAGGTATATAATACTAGTATATATATAGCGAAAGAATAAGCTTGCACGGTATTTTTTAGATGAAGATGAGTAAATCAACTAACTAGCTACACCTCCTATCGACAAACCTAGTAAAAAATCTCATTGGCAGCTATTATATTCTCTTATTGTTCGCGGTAAAAATGACATTTTAAATCATTCCGTTTTGCAGTCTAGGTCCCTAATTTTATTCTCATGGTCCGATCTACCGTAGTACGTTGGATTTCGCAAAATGTTGCCAACGTTTGGTTACCAACGACATTGATTTGGAACTTATATAATAGATAAAGCCTAAATTTTAATCGGTGGTCTATAAGCTATTTCCATCCCAGTTGCTGCGAAAGGTCAGTAAAACTAACGAGATTGCCTCGAGGTCCTTCGTTAGCGCTAGCTCATCATCATGGCTACGGGTTCCTCTATACACTACTGCGTCGTCTGCAAATAATCGAAGCTTGCTGTCAACTACTTTATCGATATCGTTAATATACAAAAGGAACAGAAGTGGGCCTATGACACTCCCCTGTCGGAAACCTGATGTGACTTCATTAGAGATAGCGCCGTGTAGTACAACCCGCGATTACTTAAGAATTCTCCTACCCAGGAAATTATGTTGTCACCTAACCAGTAGAATTTTAATTATATGAGTAACTTTCTATGGGTAACTTTATCAATTACTTTAAAGTCAGGAAAAATTGCGTCAACTGGAACGTTATCTTCACCCGGGACTAAAATATCATGGGCAAAAAGTGCTGTTTTAGTTTCGCAAGATCTTACCTTTCTGAATCCTTGTTGAGTTTTTATTAACAAGTTCTGCATATTTAGGTGTCTCATAACTAAATTTACAACTATATGTTCTAGGACTTTGCAAGAGGTAGATGTGAGCAATATCGGTCGGTAGTTCGATGGCTCTTCCTTTTCAGCACTTTTTAATATGGGAGTGACATTTTCAGTTTTCCAATCCTTAGATATAGGACTGGAAAACTGCAAATTTCGTTGTGAAAATGACATTGGAAAAAAACTGAAATGTGTTCGCTGATGGATTTACTAAATATTTGCTGCAATTGGGGTAATATTTCACAAAATAATTCTCTATACAGGCCGGCAGAAATTTCTTCAGGACCTGGGGATTTATTTGGACCTCAGGATTTTAACTTTTTTTTTATTCCTCGAGTGCAAATATCAATATGCGGCATCTTTTTCTGTGTAAGATTATTTACCGTAGCGGATGTAATCTGTGATGACTTGGTGAACACACTTCGAAAGTAGTAGTTTAATAAATTGGCTTTTTCCGAATTGGCTTGTTAATACTTCTTCTACCACTTTCGTTTCGTAGTGGATTAACTGTTGACCTATTCTCTTGAACTTCCCTTACGAATGGCCAAAAGGCTATTGGGTTATCCTATAACTATTTTGCTAATGTTTTTCCTTCTAAAAATTCGTGAATGCATTCTGAAATGCTTCCTTTGTAGTGGCCTTAGGAAATTTGTATTTTTCAATTAAATAAATAGTTATCATCAGTGGACAAACCTCTACGGAGTTTTTTTCATCTTGGCGTGGGATTCTCTCTGTCGTCATAACGATTTTCTCACTTCCGCATCCTATGTACCATCTTGGTTCGCTGCTCAGTGACCGCCGATTCTATATTTCCTGATCCCCGAATGCGCGATCGAAAGAAAATCTTTCCAACTACTTTCCGTGTCTAACTTTACGCTTGATTCTTGGAAGTCGGGAAGAGAAGTTTTTGGATGACTTGAATGCATTGAAATCGGCTTTTTAAAAATGTAGAACAGATTTCTTCTTTGTTTTAAGCTTTTAATGGTATTCAAGGAGAACTTGTCGGTAACTAATCTATGGCCGCCAATGCTCTCAACAGTGTCAATCTTAATTACTTTTTGTGATACAATTATTTCCGATAAATCAATAATATTATCCCCTCTGTTAGGCGTCGTAGCTATCTGATGAAGGGCATTGGATGAGAACGTGCACAGCAGGGACTCGCAGATGTCTTTGTCTCTTCCTCCTGATATGTAGTTTTAGGTCCTCCAATCTATAGAGGAGATATTGAAATCTCCACATATGATTAAATTTCTTTCGGTATTCCTGGATGTGATGCTCTTTATTTGTGTTTCGAGTTCTTAAATTGAGGTAGCGTCGGTGTAAGGTGGCCTGCAGCTCGCGCACACGATTATTATTTTTGATTTAGGGCATCTAATTGAGCACCATTTCGATTCTTTTCACAGGTTATCGTGGGCAGCATGTGCAAGCAGGAGCAATCCATCCCGAAAGATCTCTCTGGCTGGTGGTGTCGCATACAATATTATACCTCGCCTCCTCCCCATCCCGCAGGGAAAGGACGTTAGACAAGGGTCGGTCGTTTCTGTGTTCCGGGATTGGTTCCCTGGCCCCACACTCCCTCCACTCAAAGCTTCCTCTCCTCCCCCGATTTTATTGCACTGAGCCGCACGCCCTTGCATTCGCTCGCAAGGGGTTTGAAATCTTTGCTCACAAGCGTCTTAGCCTCGGTCGGAGGAAGTTTCTTTGTGTGTTCACTCCCTACATGCGTCACAAGTGTCTTCTCTCTTCCTGACGGAGACTAAAAGAGGAAGGAATTTCGTGCACTTGGAAATCTTTCCGGCAGCCCCGGTCAATGGTTCTATGCTGCTGAAGTACACCCAAGCACTCTTGAGGTTAGACTCTGCCCAGTATTGTCACTGCATTGTTTATAAATTTTAGTGATATTTCATAAACATACTATTATACCATGCATCGCGCACATAAAAGTGTCCTTTTAATTACGTGAACTATGGCATGGAACGTCGCATGTTGCAAAATATATTAATACAAATAGTTTATCTATCGTTTGTGTCCATACCTATTGATTAGTGCATGTTGGTGAAATGTCAACTCTTGACAAGTATTGCCAGGTTGTAACTGGTGTATCAATAGTTGTAGTTTCAATAACTTTAGGGTAAAGTATAGTACATGCTGGTGTTAACTCGAACCCCCTGCCGCACACCCTTGCGGTGATTTTCAGGGCATGGTGCTACTAATACTGGTACTAGTATTGGTAGTTACATGGTATTAGTAGTACCATGTTTCAGGGTATTATGTAGATGAATTAGGTAACACATCACCTTTTAATTTTTTCTGAATTGCTCTCTGAGGTTTCCGTACTTGCAAATGTATGAAATGACATTTCTCTAAAGCTATCGTGATGCAGGTAGTCGTCGTTCGTGAGATCCATTGAGATCGTGATCA
Organism: Pyrrhosoma nymphula; assembly: GCA_963573305.1. NCBI lineage: Eukaryota > Metazoa > Arthropoda > Insecta > Odonata > Coenagrionidae > Pyrrhosoma > Pyrrhosoma nymphula. Next base: position 38,724,429 of record OY754332.1, on the reverse strand, counting down.
GAATTCTTGAGGAAAATCCATTTTTCTCTATAAACTCATGAAACCAAAATTTCAGGCTCCTTTTAAGAGTGACTTTTTATACGAGACGAAGCAATAATATTTAATGTTGATCATCATTTTCTGCGGCAGGAATTTACATAAATTTTCTACACCTTTATGAGTATAATGAACATACCTAGAAATATATGAAAAAAGAGCCGGTCGTGATTCATGATCATAGGTCGAATGAGTGACTCACCGAAACACATTCATATGCAAGCATTAACTTGGCGAAAAAATTTTCACGGCTAGGCTTGTCGAATACTATGCTTTTTTAACTTTGGAAGAACTTAATTGAAAATGTAAACTTATTTGATTCACTTTCTGGTTATTTGAATAATTTATTTTTGTTTTATTTTAATGCTATAAATTTTATTGATATAGATATTGGTAGTTGGTATTAAGTTCGGTAGAACGCGATGGCAATAGGGTGCAAGTGCCATATATCCTTCGTAACGCCATCGAGTAGATATATATTTCTCGGCTATAAATAGTGTAGGGAGGAGTTTATTGAGGGGATATCCAATGGGAAGAATGTATTCTTGTGCGACGCGAGTAAAAGATGAGGGAAAGTGGTGGGTTGTGGAGGGAGTAGAGGGAGAAGATGAATAGCTAAACTAGCCACCAAGTGGCTCTCAAATTCTAAGTGGAGAATACGTCTCGAAGGAGGTGATATGTAGTAAGTATTATGGGGAGGGAAACCCAGCTGATGGAAGTTAGTTATCGGGAGAAGGAAAAACCCGAGGGGCAGTCCGGACCCAGGTCTCTAACGCTTGGTTTTACCCCGCCGGAAGGTAAAAGAGCGGAGTGTTAACTGAGGCAGTTCATCTTATTAATCTAAAAAATTAAACTTTTTATTAGTGGGTGGGTGCAATTGATACTACAACCTGTGGGTGCAGTTGCTTCTCCAACTAACAATGGGCTTCAACAGAAAAAAAACGGGAACAAATTCGAAAAATGTTTTTTTGACTCTGGAAGTTGAAACTTCCCGATTATATTTACAATTAATCTGCACATGTGATGCTGTACTGCATATCATTTTTGTACTTATTGACTAAAGTGAAAAAATAAATTCAATTGCGCGGAAAGTGCCCACCATCGGTTTTCTCTGAAAATATCCAGTCAAGTACATACGTTTTACGTTGACAAGTAATGTAGAGCTACATTAAAGATTCATATACCACAATAGCTAATTTCTTCTAGAAATCTTTAAATAATGGCACAGCAAAATTAATTGAAGGCACCGGGTTTTGCCACTTTCACTCCGGCAACTAGCTTTTGTTCTTTTTTTCCCTAAGGAGCAGTAGCTAGCATTATAAATTTACATATTATTTATAAATTCATTCTTTATTTTACCTTTCAAATTTCCACGGAAAACATTTTTTTCCTTCCACTCTCGTATGGTATACATCATGCACAACCTTTTTGTAAATTAAATCAATGTAATTTCGTTGAGTGGAAGGCTGGGTGATCTGTAAATACATCGAATTAAAATTTGATTTGATTTGATTTGCATCGATTTGTAAATTAAACTGAAATGAAACCCAGCCAAAGGGCAGTGAAACTGGCACTTACATGTCCAAATTTTGTCTACTTAAATTGCGTAAATTCATAAAAGTTACACAGAAAAGACCTTTTTGGAATTGCGTACCTCAAAGATATTATTTAAACAAGTAAAATGATAAAACGTAAGTTAGGTGCTTTTAATAAAGTAAGTACATATATGTTATCTACTTGAGTCAATTATTACCCTGTGTTAGCACAGCCCGGGCCGCCCAGGCCGGGTCCAGTAAATAAAATATGAACGAGAAAATTAAATCTTAACAAAGTTTTACTACAAAATGGAGCAAATAAAATATTTACTTTTTTAATCACGAAGTTTATCTTTCATAGCGAATACAGCAGAGCCCGGTGCTATGCTGGGGCCACCTTCATAATTCACGCCACACTTATAATCCTTGATCACCAGTCACCCAGTCTATGATTTTTGCTTGGTACATTCATTAAGTAGTTGGGAGAAGGCGCCCCAGGCGTAATTGGGTTTAGTGTAGATTATTATTGAAATGTTGGATTAGGTTGCATGAGGGAATGCTGGGGCCACCGGTAGTGCGGGAAGCCCGATTGTCCAACTGTCCGGTGGTGCCATTGTTGTACGGGGAACGATTCAGAGATCAAGCAAATAAGGAAGCGATATGTGGCACTTCATGCATTCCACCTCCCATGGGGTCCTGGGCCTCTTACGCTTGAGTCGGCCGTGAGGGAACGTGCTGACTCTTCATTGGGAGCGGCGTGTCGGAGGCGATAATTCTCGGTCGAGGGTCTCTCTCGCGTGTCGGCGGTTGCTCCAGGATATGGACAAACAATCAGGAGATTTATTTCATCACCTTTTGAGGCGAAAAAGTTAGTTTAAGTAAACCATGGTTAGTTATTGTTTCGCGCGCCAGCTGCCGGGTCAAATATCCTGATTCTGGCCGGTTTTACCCTCCTGTATACCCTGTCCAAGGTGTAATCTACTCATCAACATTAATCCTCAATTCGATTACTACGTGAGTGTATCAAAGATAAGAGCCGACTGGTAGTTACGGAGATCTTGTCTTAGCGTGATCCCTCTTTGAACTTCCGCGTAAAACGTACTCATACCACGTGACCTATATTGGTGCTCCTATTGGTCGATGGTAACATTAAACCAGGTCAGAACATGACCGCTTAACCTGAAGAATAACTCCCATTAATGAAATAACCTGTATTATTTGCCCATTTCATCCATTATTATCGCGAAATTTTCTGTTACTCAAAACAGCAGCACGAACGCGTGGTCGTGATGTCGGTTAACTTTTAGGAAATGAAAGTATGTCTAAATTTTTGCCCAGCGTTTTCATGAGGAAGTGATATAAAATTTAATTTTAAAACTATGAAATAATATTTTTCATAGTTAACTTGATTGCCGGAAATAGGGTTATTGCGTAAGCCTCTGGTGCCTCTGGTGGCAGGCTTTGTAATCATCTCTATTTCCGTTGTTCATCGAGGTCATGTCGTTGTGAGTTGGACGTGTAGAGGTAAGTAAACCTTTTATCCTTTATCATCAGTCACTCTTGTCTGTGATTTTTGCCTGGTACTTTCATTGAGTAGTTGGGAAAAGGCAACTCCAGGTGTTATTGAGTTGAATGTTGATTATTATTGAAATGTTGGATTAGTTTGTGTGAGGATAGTGATATGGCCACGTGGGTGTAATGTGAAATCTCAGAATTTTAAATGTTTGGCACTTACATTTACTAGTTGTGAAAAGGCAACAGGCGTTATTGAGTTGATACTTATATTTCGGTACCAACTTCATTTGCTTGGTACATACGTTCAATAGTGCGAAGTGGCACCCCTTACGTTATTGAGTTTAATGTGGAATATTATTGAAATGTGTGATTTTGACTATGAGGAATATGCTATGGCCACGTGCTCGAAAATCAAATTTCGATGCTTCAATTGCCAAATACTTAAATTATCCTGTGCGAAAAGGCAACACGGGCATTATCGAGTTGAATGAGGGTAATTTTTTAAATGTTCCATTAGATTGTGTGATGTTTGCGATGTAGGCCCGTTAATACCTGTAAAATCTAGTCATATCTCCTCTTTCCCCAAAACACTTGATTTGTCAGTGTTTAAAATAATCTATTAACGGAAGCATCCACATGCCTTCAATTATTCGTTGTAATTTCCATGCATTGTCGGGTAACTTTTCGAGTCTTTATGTATCGTGCCATCAGTGGAGAGGCGGATCCACGGTGGGGGGGGGGCTTAATTCCCCCCCGAGAGAGCAAATGATAAATTTAGAATTTGTTAGTTAACTTCAATGCACACATCAGAAAGTGAAAAGCGGTGATAAGCTATAAAAAGTTTCTCTCCAACGAGCGTGAAGTTTTTTTCCTTTTCCGAGTTGTTGAGGCAATTTAGAGTTGGGCAGCGGAAGACGACCAAGCGAGCATCCGATCGAGAGGAGATAATCACAACTGATGCTTCGTCCACCCCACTGCATTCTTACCAACGCCTCTGACCAAGTTGCTACCTCATCACCGTATGAGAAAGAGGTCAGGCGTGTGTCGGTTACTTACAATTATCTTTAAACTGCCTTCATTGACCCGTCAGAAAGTAAGGGCTCACCTCCCTTGTGGTTTCTGCGGGTAAAACCACGGCATTTATTTAGTTTGTTAGTTGCTGACTATCGGTCACTCGTTTCCAACAGCCTTCCCTGAGCCCCTGCAAAGTAAGGCCCTCTCTTCCTCTGCAGTAGGCTCTGATAAACTCGGGGAATATATTTAGTTTGCTAGTTTCCGGCTGTGAGCATTTAGGATACTGATGCGGTGTTGTTTGCCCTTAGCCGCGTGTAGAATCAATCGTGCTCCTAGAAGTTTTTTTGTCCCGTTTACATCCCCATCCTATGTCCCATCTGCTTCGAGCGCCCACTTCTACGTCTTTTCATTGTACTGCGCGGGCAGATAAATCATTTTCGTTTCGTTAACAAACTAGACTTACTATTCATTGGGGTAACTCCACTTGACAATACGATCAAGTGCCAGGGTACAGTGGTTCTTATGTAGTTTTTGCTGGATTTTATACCCAGCTGTCACAGCCTACTATATTCACGGATCTCTGCATGCCACTTCGACCTCATAAACTTTTTGACAGTATTACAGTACCTGGATGAAGTATGGCAAGTTAAAGTATGCATTTTACTTATAACTTAGGTGCGTAAATAGATACATCGTAGGGAATCGCAGGCAGTATATGATTTCTCCCATGATTTTTCTCCTTGTTCTCATAGCTCATTTGGTGGTACTTGGACTGAATGGGTTATGCCACGTCGGTAAAGGCAGTTGATAGACATTTCTGTTATGAGGGTATGTGCTTGTAATGTCACTGAAGTGGTAGTTAACCCTTTCGCTACGAACGACGTGATAGAACGGCGTGCCGCTAAGCTAGCCCCAAGCAAGCCTAAAATGTGTGTGTTATAAACAGGGATGTGACCCGAAAAGGCACCCGAACTATTCACATTGATAAAAATGGTTTTTTAAAACGCAGTTATACGATATATAGTAACCATTTTACGTGCATTAGTAAACCAAACCAGTTTAACCGTTTATAGGGCAAAACTCTGGGACTCAAAAAATTCTGGGTTTATTTCTATTTTGGCTATGCTTAGTCATATAAGATGCAGTATATATAATTTTTTTTCTTTTATTTTTCAAATTTGACAAAATACAGGGAGGGAAATAATTATCCCAATGACTTTTTTGCACTACTAAATGTTATGTGTGGGCGCTGGGATAATTATTTCCCACCTAGAAGGAAATGAGTCTACAGACAAAAGTTGTTAAAAGTAATATTAATTACTAGCTTTTTAAACTTAAGGTACAACCTATGAATCGTTTAAAAAGTAAATACTTAGGATTTTTATCATTTTTTTAGTGTCTAAATATACAAGCATTACAAATACTCAAAAAATACAAATATTACATTCCATAATTATTCTTGGTTTTGATCAAGAATCTCATGCCAAAATTCAAGTCTTTTACAGGTAATACCAATTTATACTTTGAGGAATGGAGAAAAACAATTTTTGCACAAGGCAACATTACACTTTTCACATATCATATTACTTCGTTTTTATTTAGCTTTTGTACTGCAGTAAGCACAGCGTCGATATTTTTGGACTAATTTTGGTAAATGAACCCCTACATTCACCTATCTTACTGAATTTTCCAAAGTCAAGTGTCCTGCCGTATCATTCCTTTTTCTGCCAAACCCTCTTCCTGGTGCAGGGCCTGGGCGTTTTCTGTTAGAGAATTTCCTAATCAGCTGGTCTACCAAAAGGCTCCTGTATTGCAAATGCGAGAGGTTTTTCTGCTTATTTTTCCTCGATTCTTCTCGGTAGAGAACATATGAATTCACTATGCAGCAATCTAAGAAGTAATAGAAGAGTTTGAGCCAGCATTTTCTTGATTTTTGAAGTATCGAATAATGTGACATGTGTTGGTCAAAATTGTCTACTCCTCCCATGAATTTATTATAATCTGCTATGACTTGAGGACAGTCAACACTCTCCTGCTCACCATTTTTATTTCTTCTTAGAACTTTTGTTTTCATGGAGGGGTTATGCATGCTGCTTATAGCTGACACAGATTTCTTTCCATGGTCTTTCCATTTCGTTACGGAAATATCATGGCACTGGACAAAATCACTCTCGCGCTTTTCTAAGATTTTATCGCTCGTTAGCAGTTCCCTAGGGTAATGTTGCCGAGTGGTTCTGAGCGTACCACATGCAAATATACCCCTTTTTAGTAGTTTCTGCAGCAGGGGTATGCTGCTGAAATAGTTATAAAAAAATAGACAGTGGGATGGGCCTTCAAGCTTTGTAGAGAGTGTGGTGACTACTCTCTCTCCCAGTTTATGCGTTACCTGGCCATTTGCATCTTTTCCTGTATATACTTCAAACGCCAGCATATATCCTGTGACTGCACAACATAATACCCAAATTTTGAATCCCCTCGTTACAGGCTTGAGAGGCATATATTGTTTCTTAGTAGTACGTCCCTTGAGGCAATCATGCTTTCGTCAATTGACAAGAAACGTGAAGGTGAAAACAGTGAAGGGAACGTACTCTTGAGTTCACTAATCAAAGGACGAACCTTATATAGCTTGTCAAATTGAGGTGATCCACGGTTTGGCATTTTCTCATTATTATTGAGATGCAGATTCCGCAAAATTTTTATAAATCTTTTTAGGCTCATCACTTGTGCCACTCTCTCTACATGGAAGTTCTGATCACTGCTCCAGTAAAGACGCATGCTTGGGAGTTTATGAAATCCCATGAACACTAAAATCCGAAAATAAGCTTCAGTTCGCCCACTGTGAGGTCGAGACTCCTTCCATGCTGTTTTGCATAGAGATTGCTTTGATTGACTATAAAATTTGCAAAATTATCTTTCAAAAGTTTAGAAAAGATACTCACAGGGCTATTTGTATCTAATGCTACTTTTGGGCCAAAGGGCTGCTTGAAAGTTGTAGCGCAATATTTTTCTGGGTCATGAGCTATTCTGGTCCACTCATAGTCCTCTTCAACTTCGTCAGCAATATTCATGGCTATGTTACCACTAGGACCATCTGGAGATGAATCATTCTCAGAACTTGACTCGCTGCTATCAAAATAAGACTGTCTTCCCTCCAGAGAATCTGGAATGTAATCAGGATCTTCGACAGAATTATCTGAAATATCATCATCAGAGTGCTCCAATTTCGGATCCGGTAACCGAGCTTTCTTACAGCACTTTTTTTTGGCTTGCATTCCACTCACTGATGGAAGAGAAATATCAGGCGTTGATGATGACGATCGGAGAGAAGGCTCTCCCGATGATGATAGACTTTCGACTAGTAAGGAAAATAATCGGAGGTTATAGAGACCAATTTTGTTACCACTTCTAAACATGAAATACTTAAGGAAGAGTTAACTACAAAGACATACTAGAAATCTGAATATCGTCAGCATCCGAGTCTCTATTGTAATCCGAATCTATTGCCTGCTCATCAGTAATCTCATCTAACCATGCTCTGATCTTCTCCGGTTCCATTTCTGGAAAAAGTAGTAAAACATACATGTGACATAATTTCGCTTCTTTCACAATCACATTCCCAATTACATTATGTTGATTAGAGACTAGTGTAATTTATGCGAGTTTATGCTATTACTCAAAGTTTAAAATTTTCAGAACTGTTCTGAGTTGTATTTCCAAGGATACAAAAATGGGAGAGACTATCAATTTTACCAAACATAAATTCATGAGAGAATGCCGTGCTTTGCTGACACAACTACTGACGTTGATACGTTACGGTTACGCATGTTCAGAGAAAAATGGTAGACCATGCGTGATTCTACCTGGCCTGTAACACATGTAATTATTCATTATCGAAGGTAGACCTAGCCCAAACCTCAATGGAGCGTTTCAATGCCTCAGCAAGAATGTTTATAGTCTCTATTTTGAATTCCCTCATGTGAACCTCATTCATTTTGCTCACTAATCGAACTATTATTTTGGAAAAAGCCGCAATAAAATGAATTTCATACCCTTACTGATTCTAGCTCCCACTCAGCTAATTCCTTTGTTCTGGAGCGCAAGAAGTTTACACATAACGCATACTGAAATGAACCAGTACTCAACATATGGTAACCATGTTTTGTTGTTTCCCAAACTCAAAGAGTTAGGTTTTAGCTAACTTGAGACTACAACATTGAATTAATTCCTTTATTCGAATAATATTTTGGTTGTGGCGAGGTAGGAGAATGAAAAGGCATGAGCAAAGCCAAGCATTATTTTTGCCTAACTCCCTGGGCTTACATGTTCGCACAAAACCTAGTACAGTAAAAACTGCCTATAGCGGAATCGCTCGGTGCCGTAAAAGTTTTCCGTTGTGGACAAGTTTCCGTCATACACAGGTTTCAAGCACTACATAAGGATAACATATTCTTTAAGAGAAATCAACTGATTAAGCATTTTATTCACACATAAAACTCAACACTCAATACACACACAGAAAACATTGCCCTTAGATAGTTCACACAAAGTATTCACTTATAACGTGTTTAATTTTCTTGCTGTACATATGTTTTTTCGCTGCGTAATTTGTACAGTCATTTACCAAACTTAAAAGACCAACGTCGTTGTTAACGAGAAAATTTTTTTAAATATCTTCCATGCTCTGAACAACCTCTTTATAATTGTTTATTCTTGTAGTCACATAGTTTCCTTCTGTTTTGTCTTCTACAATATCGTCCTCTCCATCATCCTCACTGCACCCCTTTTCGCATACTAGGAAATCAGTATTAAAATCACCAGAAGTGATCGCTAAGTTTTCGTCTATCATTGGAAAGTCTGTCCCACTCATTACATCAAACTCCATAAAAGAAGCGAGGTCATCATCAATGCCTGCATTTGAATCACCACTAAATTTTTAAAACATCTGGGTCGTGCGGCTTTGCCAGTTACAAATGGCTTTTCCATATCTCCCTCCATGTTTCCGCAAATGAAAATGGTAAGTCGCTCTTTGGAGTATTTACCTCCACTACATTTTTCACCTTTAAGAGATAAAGTTTCAGTTGGGATCGCACGGAAAAACAGTCCCGTTTCATCACCGTTAAATATATCCCGCGGATGGTAGTTTTTAATCAAATCTTTAATTTTCTATTTCCAGCTGGAAACTACTGCCATATCCACATCATTTGTCTCTCCGCACACACTGTTTCCACACAGTATTATGACGAGCTCGAAAACTTTCTAGCCAGCCATTAGATGCTTTAAAATCTGTATTCCCTAAGTTCACAGCAAACACTTTCGCCTGCGCTTGGACCATTGGTCCCGATAGTGGTATGTTTTTTGATCTCGTCTGCACGAACCACTCCCAAATTAATTCGTTTACTTCTTCGTTCCCAGTTTTTCTTATTTTTCTTTTGGAGTTCAAATTTGAACCTGAAAGAGGAAAAAGATTTAAGTGCCTTAAAATGTATTCTTACTAATTTGTCCAAATTTATGCATACTTTAACCAATATTTGTAATAGCCAATTAAAATTGCCCGATATTTAAGTAGATCTTTTGGCTTGGTGATTGCAAGTAAAAGTGTGAATAAAAATTAAGTAAAACACAGTCAATATCTCAAAAATTGATTATTTATTCTGAAGATATGTTTAATTACCAACGATTCACAATTTTGCGTTCATATTTCTTTAAAATGTTCACAATAAGCCACATGAATGGCACTTCGAAGCATTAAAAAAACCATATCGAAATAAGTCACAATTAATTAATGTAACTTTATTTAACATTTTCTTATTTCGAAATGGAAGAGAAAAGTGACTGTGTAAAATACAGTATTTTTTCAGTACCCTTGGCGATGACTTCCATTTTTCAATATCAATGTTATCATTGATATTGAAAAATGAAATCATCCCCATTCTACATAAGAATCATTAAGAAATGAAAGAAAACAAAAATGCATTCACGCTAACACCAACCTTTAGCATATTAGCGCGCAGCACTTCCTTATTATTCACCGTGCTGTACACCTGCGTTTTTCCACATCTGAATTTCTTTTGCACCTCTTTTATGTTGCACTGATTCCTTTCGATGAGTTCTAAGATGGCAACTTTGTCCTGCAAACTCAATGCGTTTGTTTTAGACATTTTACTCTAGTTATGGATTCACTTACACCACTCGAGGTATTCACTGCGGGCACCAGGAAATGAACATAATCACGACGAGTGCGAATTTATGTGATGCAATAAAGGGGAAAATGTGGGAGAGGGTCAGGGGAAAGGGTTGTGTAGGCACGTTGATTGGCTTGGTCTACTGGGTGGGTGTAAATGGCAGTTGACCTATGAAGAACAGGCGTAATGGCAGATGAATGGGGGAAGGAGGAAGGGATGGGTAAGGAAGGACAGGGGAAAGGAGGAAATATGGGGGAAGGAAAAAATGACATGGAAAATCAGGTGCGTAGTGAGTAAGGTTAGTCATAACAACCAAAACAATAACAGCATGAAAAGATCCCCCCCCAGTTCAAGGATCAGCTATCTTCTGGCACTTGCACTAACCTGGGCGTCCTGCGGCACGTTACAATCGAGCAAAAAATAGCAGAAGCGAGAGAAAGAGAAGGACGGGAGGGTGGAAACATTTTGGTCAACCGTCAAGCCCCCCTACCGTGTTCCTCAACCAACAGGTAGTGACATTCCCTTCTATTCAACTCCCTCCCAAACATTCCCCTCCTTGAGGTCATCCTTGAAAATTCATTTCCGGGAAGACTTAGCATGGCAATCCGTGTGTTTGAGTAAAAATTGCAATTCCGTAATAAACAGGTGAAAAACTCACGACTTCGAACAAAAATCATTCCGTTGCCGCGTTGAGCAGGTTCCGTTAAATGCAGGTTCACTTATATGGGAATTCGTATGTCGCAGGTCGGGACCAAGAATATTTTCCGCTATGGACAAGTTTCCTCTGTATACAGGGTCCGTTATAGACAGTTTTCACTGTATAACATCTTTTCCAAAACACAGAATCAAACTTTGCACCTCATTTTACAGAGAACAAGAAGCATAAGAAAGGGCAGCAATTTTGCCATTTCATTCAATTTCGCCAACCGGCATAACAGGGCAAGCAAATATTGTAAACAAAACTTATGAAGTGGTACATATAACAAAAAACTATCTTTGAATTTCTAATACTGGAGTATACTCATAAAAATATGTATATACAAAACAAATGAAATACATTAGTACTGCGTGCATACCTCTTATTTTCCAGATTATGGTAGTTTTTATAAAAAATCCAACATAAACAAATAAAGCAATGTACTGCCATCAATGTCGGCCCTGAGTGAATCGCTGGGATAAATACTTTCCGCGAAAAAAGGCCTTTAAAGCAAAAATAAATGATTTTCATGCGTACCACTATGCCATCTCCACTAGGAACACCATAGTTTACGTGCATTGCCGCCGATGGGAAGCATATATCCCAAAGAGCTTTCCCTACAGATATGGAGGGAAAATATTTTCCCAGTAACCTATAAAGGGTTTATGTTCATTAAATTACTAAAGCACGTAAAATGGTTAATATATATCTTATGATTGCGATGAAAAAACCATTTTCATCATCGTGACTAGCGCAACACAAAGATGCACATAATTGTGTGATTTATATTTCACTTTAAAAAGTTATAAACTATAGTGTGACTGGTCAGTTGGTGCCATAAACCACCCGTGGTGAAGGGTTGGGTCTTTTTCGACGCCGAGGCTCAGATTCCGAGTTCGGGTGCCTCCCACGGCACGAAACGTAAAATGCCTTTTCGGGTCACATCCCTGGTTATATAGGACTTCTTCTCGGGACGCCGCAGGTACCCTCTCTCGGTTCGCGGGAAAGGATTACCTCGAACCTTCCTCGCAGTGCGCGCCCCACTCACAGCGGGGGTCCGTGGTCAGTTGCTTTTTGGTGCAGTGGAATAACAAACTTAAAGGTTTTTGTGTAATTGGCAAATTGAGCATTATAAGTGCATTCCTTATGTTTAGCTCTACAACCACAAATTTTAAACGTAGCTCTACCGATATTTTTAACTTAGTTCGTGTGTAAAGGAATCTCCGAACTAATTTTTGTTAGTTATTTAGTTGGTTAGTGAGTGATTTTTTTCATGGTTTGATTTAGTAAGGGAGTTATTATGTTTTTAGGCTCAACAACGGAGTGTTATTTTTTCATATGAGTTTACGGCCATATTTGACGGCAAAAATGGAAAAAGACGAGTCTAGATTTATGTGTGAGAGATGTGACGTGGGACTTTGTGTGACTCCATGCTTTGAAGTGTTTGGTAAAAAAATATGAAAAATTAAAAAAAATATAAAAAATCAATAAATAAATAAAAAAAATTATCTTTGCCAATGCCGGTCCAAAGCCCGGATGGAAATGAAGGATGGGAAATTTTTACAGAATCAGGATATTCGTACGATATGAGTGTTATCTTTGCATGAATTTCCAAAAATAAGAGTTCTGTAGACCATACATCTCATGAATAAACATGGTGAAAATTTCTGAAAAGTACCGATTCTTTGATTCACGCTCTGATAATGCCAATATCCTTAATAAGGACATTTTAAATTTGTAATAATTTTTTATCGTTGAATAATCGGCAAAATCATTTCCGAGTGCGAATACAATGATGATATTACTTATTTGACAATTGATAAGATTTTTGTTGCTAGAGAGCTTAATATTAATGGTAGAATTTCGTTTAAAAGCTGTAAAGGCATTGTAAATCTAAAATAATTTATATCCGATTAAATAAATATCGAGGCTGTAGCAACAATGTTTTTAGCAAAACCATTGCATTAACAAATAGATAACCGCGACAGCATACCGTAATGGGTAACCCAAGCGGAAAAGGGTGAAGATTATCTCGGCCCGATAATCTCCACTACAACCTGAATACGCCTTCTGTAACGGAGGAGAAAACGTTTGTCATCTTAACGCTGATGCACGTAGTTGCACCTGAAAAATGGGATTGAATGTAATGGTAAATGCTGTATAAAGAAATTGAATATTCATTTACAAAAATAAGTTTATTACAGAAATGATGACGTAAAGGGGTGTCACCAATAGTTTAAAACAAATTAAAATATTTGCTACTGAAGAAAGGCTATTACATTAAACCTTGAAAATCACAAATTATTCCAAAATTATAATAAGGAAAGCAAAATAGAAGAAAAAAATGAATTAGTCTTATTACCTAAGAAAATTTATTTTTATGGAATCCACAATTTTTCAAACAAGCATCCCTAAGAAAATGTAAAATATACCTCCACAAAAACTTAAATTTTTTAAATGAAATTCCCGAAAACATGGGTGCAAGCAAAGTCTTGATTTGCCCATACACTCAGGATAAATGTACACCACAGTTTTCCTAATGCCCTTAGTATGGCATACTCTACATTTCTTCTGTGGTTTTTTTCCCTTTCTCCCCAATAGCTGCTATAGAGGAGAGTGCAAGACCTCTTTTTGGTTGCCATGAAAGAGTCTAGGCACTTATCCTGCTGAAAAGTGAGGACTCTGTTAACTAAAATCATACAGGATCTGTTTATTCTCATTATCTTTGTTGATTGGAATATAGCTATTCTGTTATTTTCTAATCTGAAAAATGTGGATTCCATCTTTTTATAACACCTGAGCATTTTGTGCCCCCAATGTAGTATGACAAGAGCAGGTTGCAATGAACCACCCCCTACTCATAGACATGTTGTTTGCAACTATGGCTTCTGATTTTCCTCTGCCTGGTCGCGTAGTTGTTACGAAGTTGCTTCCAAACTGATGATTTGCTACTCACTACTTTGGTTTGGGTTCAGTGAACCATTAGGCATATTAAAAATCAGAAATTGCATTTGTTTTCATGATTTAACAAATAGGAATGTAGTAAGTCAAAATCTAGAAAAAATATAAAAATTTGAGCACCAAAATGATACTGAAAAACATAAAATATAAAAACTTACCAAAAGTCATCAAGTAACTAATGAAACCCAAAATAATACAGGGTGAGTAGGGTAAAATAAAGAATAAAAACAGATTTTAATCAATGCTTATAAAAAAATGCCTGTGCCTGATTTAGCATGTGGAAACAATTATTTTTCTCAGAATGGTGTTGCTTCTTTGGAGGATCTGCAGTTGTTAGAAGACTTGATCATTCTCCTTATCCCAGCTCCTATGGAATCAGTGGCCACGGCATCCAGATGAGTGTCCCTCTTTCGCTGTTGGGGGCATTGCAGTCTATGGTCCATGTCTGCGTGCCAGGAAATCTTTGCCACTCTGGCCACCTGCATCGTCTGCAGCTCTTCCAGGAATGAGTGGCCTTCCCGAATTCCTCGACCACGAAGCAGGGAATGACATTGGTGTCACAGAAGGGGTACTGTATTAACCCAAATCTAAGACTAACCCTCATTTCAATGACTCTTGGAACAAATAACTACCAAACTTCCCCTCATCTGTGAATAATTGCAGTAGAACCTCACTTATGAAACTTTCAGTGGACGAGCAAAAAAAAAATCACAAGGGAGGAAGTTTCACAACAAGAGGTTTCTTAGTAAGGGAATAAGAAACCCTTTTACAACTGTTCAATTTGGCCTGCTTTGTTTCATGGTTGCATTAAATGTTTGGATACAGGCAAATGAAACCTCTAATTTGGTAAGATTCGTAAAATTTGGTAAGATCTATTCCCAAAGTAGAATTTCTTGGTTTAATAGTTAGCATTCTAGGCACTTGACCAGCAGAGATTAGTTTCAATTAATGCTTGGCACATTTTGTAATGATGTTTATTGTCAGTTCATCTTCTACAAAGAAGGACCAGCTTATGCTGGAGTATTGCTTACTAAAAATCTGCTGTGATTAATAGGTAATATTTTCCTTTACAAACTAGTTTTCCTCTAAAATAGAATATCATTAGACATGATCGGAGATGTAACTGAAAATAGTTTTGATTCTGTTAAAATATCAGAAATCAATTGGGATCAGAAGTTAAATATTGTATTCATTCACCCATTTTCAAATTATAACTCGTTTTTCGTCATCTAAAGAGTGCAACCCAAAGTTGAAAAAAAGTTGACATGCGTATGCTTTATGACATGCTCTTCAGGAAAAAGTAACGAAAACCTGGACTTTTTATCCTAAAACCACCAAAAAAAATTTATAATGATGTATTTTTCGTCCGGTGGCAGTGCAGGCCTGTGGTTTTGTTGCGAAAACGATGTTTTGATCCATAAACCACAGAAAAAAAAATTAAAAATGGCAGATTTTTTGTCCAGTGGTGGCGCAGACCTCTGGTTTTCCATCCATTGCTTCCGAGCGGTAGGTTCTTTTTCCATTCTGATGAATTCCTTTTGTCATTATTGAAATTGCTTAGAGATCGATAACTTTCGCATTTTCTTTACTTTCACGAAAAACTCACAACAATCCCTCTAAGTCGGAATTTAAGAAGCTCCGTAGGTGAGTTAACTTACTGGTTAGTCGTATAAGTGAGGAATTTCCTACCATAGGACTGGAAAAAAATGGTTTATAATGGAGTTCGTCGTATAAATGAAAAGTTTCATAAGGGAGATTGGAAATTCATGGGGTTATTTACCGGACCATAAAAAACAGTGTATAAATGAGGTTGTCGTATATAAGAGGGTCATATATCCGAGGTTCTACTGTACTTATTTTGTTTTATATTTACTGTCCTTCACGTTTCTTTAACATCATTGTCTTTAAGCATAATATGTCATATTTATATTTCACTTTAAATCATTCAAATATTAAATCAAATGAAGTTCAAGCATTGAGAATTCTTCCCTCAGTTCAAGGGGAGTATTAACTAGATTTCTTATATTAATCATCATCACCATCCATAGAGCCCACATTTTTCATCCATAGAGCCCACATTCTCAACTTCGACATCATTCCCCCCACAAAATTTTATCTTCATTCAATGATGAATACCACTTCTTTAATTCTTTCACTATTGTGTGTCATTTAATTGATAATACAGTAGAGCACCCATTATCCGATGTTTGATTAACAGACTGTTGGATTATCTGACAATCAGTCCCTCAACTCCTTCCCCAACTATTCCTATCCATCTCCCCTTCATCCCCACCTACTGCCACTTCTGTTGGCACTCGCAGACATTGGCCATATTCAAGTCTACATAATTGCTATGTTTTGCCCTCGATAGGTTTTTTTCGTGCAGCAGGCTATTCACTTACACACACGACAGTGTTGTATTATAATGATTCCCCTGAATCACTGTTTGGGCGAGCGAGTGTATATAGCTTTGGTGGCCGTTTTATATTTGATAAGTTTCTTTAGGAAACAATTGATTCAAAATGTCAAATTCTTTATGAAAGAGGAAATGCTTCATGTTATGTATTTCCACAAAGTTAAGGATAATTGAAAAGCGATCCAAGGGGGAGAAGTGGCTCAGTCATGGCAACGAATTGTAAGGACATCAGCTTCTTGATGAAGATCATCTTCACCACCAGAGGCCTGTTTCTCAAAGGTACAAGTGCAAAAGTTACAAGTCTACAAGCTACAAGTCTGATTCATACAAGTGTGACTTTCAAGTGCTTCTCAAACAAGAACGGAGGACTTGTGAATTTTCATCAAGTAACAAAGATTTTGCAAGTGAAAATGGGGGATGTGCCCTAGTAGCAGAGGATGTTGTCACAACGTTGCATCAACGTGCACAAGGTTACATGACAACCTACACGTTGCCACAACGTTGCATCAACGTCCAAGCACAACGTTATCAGTCGACGTTGAATCAACGTGCATGCAACGTTGACGTCAGCTATGATTTAAATTATACTTGATCTGTTATTATACCACAGAGGTTGGCAAACTGCGGCACTTTGAATTCGCGCACGTGAACATTGTCTTCACCTATAAATATATATATGTATTTCATTTTGAATAATGTATTCTACTAGTTAGTTGTCTACTTGTGAACGTGAATGTGAACAAACATATGGGAATTGGATAAATTCTTGTTTATATTCTCAGTAATATTGCATTTACTTTCATACGACGTGGCAATATAGGTTGCAATTAATTAATGCCTGATAACTGTCATCGTGATTGGATGGTATTTCCTCTAACTATAATCATGTAATCGAAATTTAAAAATTAGTTCTCGAAGTCACATTAATCCACGGGAGTGGCCATATATATATAAGACTTTCAAGACGCGAGATGTGTAATTCAGGGGCAAGGATGTGAGCTTAGAGCCGTAGGACTTATCATAATTAGGTAGATACTAAGTAGTCAGGTAGGTAATAGGTAGGATAATACAATATTCATACTTATCTCATCGCGTGATACTAACATGCATAGTATTAAAGTCGTAGATTTCCTTTTTATTTTGAGAGGGCAGGGAAGAGCCAGTGGAGAAGGCAAGGGAGTTTTAAGGGAGAAAGTTTAAAGGGAGTAAATAAGAAAGAACTGTCTGATGACAAATTATCAACATTAATGTTAATTATGGGATATTTTCATTGATGGCTAAAGCTAGGGAAATTTTTTAACGCTGCCTACAAAATGTTTCACTGATAACGTTGCATCGAGGTTGCACTGATAACGTTGCAGCAACGTGGTTTTTCGGGAAATTGGGATGTTGAGGCAACGTGCATGCAACGTTACAACAACCAACGTCAACGTTGTGTGCACTTGTACCTTTATCCATTGTAACGTTGTCACAACGTTGTGACAACTTCCTCTGCTACTAGGGTGTTTCAGTCCATATTTAGCTATTATTTAAGGCTTACTTTATATTTTGAGAAATTCTCTGGCTATCTTCTATAATCAAGAATCAGTGCCACGTTGGGCGGAGTCTATAAATGCATGAAGATGAGTTAACCATATTTTTGGTTCAAAGTTTACCTTAAAATATCCTAAGCAAGAAGGAGTCATCAGAAAAACTTGAACTACATAAGAAAAAGTAATTGATTCTTTGATGTTCGTGTTGAACATTGTTAGTCAGAGGAAGGTTTTGGTTAGGTAATTTAAACACACATTTTCGTTAGAACTTGGTGGTGTGGTTCGGTCAGGTTCGGTCGGGGGCTGTGAGGAGACTGACGGGAATGGGGGTAGCAGCGGTTGGGTAGGTGGATAGGGCAGGAACCCACAATCAGATTTATTTGAACACACCGAACCCAAACGGATACATTACAGATTCCGTTGCATGAAGTGAAACACACTCATAATGGACGTTTAATTCTTACATGTCAAGCTATCATGTTGTGCAGTGTTTATCTTTCATAGATTCAACATGAAAACGTTATATTGTCAGACATGTGGAGGCTACGTACGTTGACCAGGCATTTTGAATGCTGAAAATTAAAACCCCAGGGAAACAGCATTATACATTGACACGGAGGTGGCCTAGTGGATAAAGTTTGAAGTTCTTAACTGAAGGTAATTAGTTTTGAGTCTCTCAGGTAATGAATTTTTTCATCCTTCATTTTGATAGGATCACGAGAGAATTTTTTACTGAATTATGTAACCTTATACTATGACTTCAGCACACATTTTTTTATTTCACTTGCCTCCATAATATACTGCAGTTTGGAATCCTGGACGGCAGATAGCTTGGTGATGGACCACTTATTTCATAGTTTGTCAATCCTGTTTAAACTCCCTAATCTAACAAATTGTGTGGTTTGTTGTGGTTTAAACTCCCCAATCTAATGATTTAGAGATTGTTTATAAATTGCATGATTAACAGAAACATACATGTTTCCTGTCGGCAATAAATCTTTCTTCTTCATTGTTTATTCACTATCTCCATGGAGGTGTTCTTGTTTCGTTACGCTTTAGTCTTAAAAGATTTTTCTTTTAACTTAATTTATAAACAAACTGCGAGTTTTAATATAAACTGAATATGCTGTGTCAGAAGTTGAAAAAATCCTATCTACTGATCCCTTATTTGTCGGTATAGCCCTTGTATTAGTTGATTAAAAGTGACCCCAAGTTGCTTTTCATTTGTTTTTCCTGTTATTCATGCCGATTTACTCATCTCTGAGGACTAGTAGAAATGTCCTTACTAGTTACAAAGACTTGTAACTTACAAGTTGGTTTGAGAAACAATTTGTCATAACCATGAAAACACTTGTGAAAAAACACTTGTAAATTTTGAAATGTACAGTGGCGGAAAAAATTAACGTAAAACTCATTGGCATCTGGATGCGGCATACGCAGGAACTTATTGAAGTTGCTCTTCTTTCGCCAACTTGACAACACTGAGAAAGCCAGTTGCAAGTTGCAGGAATATTCAAACTCCATATGAATTTAAATAGATTTTACGCATCGCAAAATAGGGGTACTTATAGGGTTCGCGTTCGCGACATCGCCTTGGAGTTATTAATGTGATGACAGTTTTCTTCTCCCCACAGCCAATTAAGGTTTCGAAGTCGTAGTGAATTCTGTAATTTCTTTGGCCATATTTTTAGTACTGTGACGCCTTAGACCTATTTATCTCGATAGAAACTACACGAGAAAGGAATTATTCCTAAGGATAAACAGGTCTTGTTTTCTCACTATTATATCTACCTCAAAGATAGTTTTTCGTGTGCAGGAAATAACTGTGGATGGATGTCATTTATTATTATCATATCATATATTGAGGGAACCTAAACATGACAAAAAACATTTTTTACGTTTTATCTAGCGACTTTCATGTCTAAATGCATGAAACTTGGTGAAACAGAATTCTCTCCAAGATGATTGACTTACCAAATGGGGGTATAATTTATCTTTTAAAATATTGTCGATACCTAAATACCCTCATTAAGATTCGGTGCTAGTGCACTCGAGATAGGATGTTTCAAGTCCTTAAATTTCTTAGTTCATGCTTGCACATTAGCCAATTTCTGAAAACAAGTCTTAAGTCCAGGAGATCTAATTTATACAAGCTTGATAAGGTGTCGTTTGCATTTGTTCATTTTTCGGAGAATAAAAAGAACCACTTGAAAGTGGAATATTCTTATTCGACGCAGTAGCCCAAAGAGAAGAGCGTTCATCTGCGGCCCAGAAGGTCTGGGGTTCCAATCTGGGTGAGGCCTCTTTGAACGCCGTCTCACTTAATTTTCGCGATGAGACTTCATTATTACCAAATATTCCTTCTGGTCATCTGATGTTCGTATCCACTCACCCGCTATTTCAGCTATCCATGAACTCGCTATTCCTGAATCAGGTAGCTGGCCGTATCTCTGATTACGTGAATCTCTCGATTTAGTAAACTAATTTTTTGTTATTTCCACTATTATTTTACATTCGAATGGCTAGGTGTAGAAGAAAATTATTTTTAAAAGAAATCAGTTTTCGGGTCCATCTGCCGAATCCGTGACATTAATAACAATTTGGCATCTGAGTGAGGGACCCAAAGAATGGTAAAAGGCTATTCACAATGACTTTCCATCGGTTTTCATTCAGTTTTTCCTTCGTTAATCTTCAGTTTTCCTGTGCGTAGTGTGGAGGTTGTGTTGTTCAACATTTCAAGTTTACTGTTTTGGCAATGCTGGGTTATACTTGCTTATAAAATATCATTTAGGTAGACATTGAAATATTTTACTACAAATACCCACCAATATTATTTTCAACTACTTCAGTACTTTGATTCAAGACACAAGTTGCACAGTTTTATTTTCAAAACACTGAATGACTGGCTAATAAGATCATCACTCAATCATATTTGGTCTATTATATTCCATTGCCAGTTATAGTCCATATATATCCATATTAATCCGTCTAGGACAATTAAGGGCTTGAGGTTATATATCATGATTATAATAATAAATTATGTAGTTTCATTAATGCTCATATTACACAATTAACCTTTTGCTCTTTCTCAAGCGATTTTTCCTATTTTTTAGTAAGGTATTTACTAATGTAAATTCCTTTTTACATACCAACACTGAACAAATAGGATAAAAAATCGCGCAGCCCATGTTGAAAAGAAGGCGAATTCTATCATAATCCAATTTTGTCATATTAACTCTTAGAAAATGCAATAACTCTCAAGTTATCACATTTTATGAGAGTTAACTAATGAGAGAGTTAAAAATTTTGCGTTAATTTCTTCCGCCACTGTACTTGTAATTACTTAGTAGACTTGGACGTTTGAGAAACAGAATTTTAAAAGTTACAAGTGAACATACTTGTAACTTGCGGACTTGTAGATTTGAGAAACAGGCCCCAAGTCTGCGATCACAAGTTGATTGTGCATGGATGACTCCATTAATGATGATGAAGAAACAATAGATTCCAAATGGGTTTCTCTCAAAATCGTGTTGCAATCAGCAAAAACATAAAGCAGTTAATGGAATGGGAAGATGACACCTCTGTACATTTTGTGTGTTAGATTAATTAAGATAGCTATAAAAAAGAAAATTCACACAAAACTTCAAAAGAAAGTGAAAATTATTTAACGCTTTTTAGATGATTGCGTAAGTCTAGATTGTTTGCACCTTAAATTGTATGCAAGTTACTGGCCATGTCCTGTGAGAAACCATGACGTATATAAAGAATGTTATAATTCATTGCTCACTTCATCACAGGTGATAACCGAAGCTGTAAAAATTTTTGGATAAGGAATCAATTTGCAAGCACGCCACTGCAAGCGAGAAGGTTTGTATGTGGTATTGGTGGTACCATGCATTTGAGAATTGGGATGGTCAATGATTTTGACTAGTTTACTTCGAGAGTGGGTTGAGCAAGCACGAAGGTTTATGGGACTCAGAAGTCCGAGTAGCGTCTTGTAATCCCTGTGAAACGGACCTAAGCTTGGATATAACTTGGAGTGGAGAAATCTGACTCCGACAAGCTTTTGTCATGCAAGTGTGCATCAGCTACCTTGACCGAAGTCTGAGAAGCTAAAAAAAATGAGTCAAATTTTACTGATTGGCATAGCCTTAGATTCCTTGCATATTTTGTTGCGATCATGAATTCAAACTCTTAATGCAAGGCAAATACCCTGAGTAGGTATGTGATCACAGGAGGTATTGTCTGATAATAAAATTCACCGGTCAACAGTTTCTAATTTTAGTTGGTGGAATATTTCAGGGAAGTTAATGGAATGAATGATCGCTCGTTAAAGGAAATTTAGAAAAAATAAGCATTTTAATGTAATATGCATGAAAGACTGAGAAAGCATGGTGGTGAAACCATAGTCACAGCAACCTCGAAATGGAACATGAATGGATTATCCGATTAGGCTTCCCCCTTCATAAACACAGTTAATTGGTGCTCTATTGTACTTTGTCTTTATTCACTGATACTACAGGTATCTTAAGATTTCCTTTTGTTGTTAAATCATGAGTGTCACTCAATAAACCTTTTCAATTAGGTGTATAAAACTGATTGACAGTAACATTTGAAACTTGAATTTGGTAATGTCACTCCTCTAGGTATCACAATAACTTCTGTGTTCATCTCACTAATCATGTTTTGAAATTCAGGCGTAAAGTGCCCTAAGAATGGATCTAGTGGACTCATTGCTCTTTATTTGAGTGGATGTCTATTTTACGCTACATGTCATCTATCCTTTATACTGTCTAATTTCTAGAATTCCACTAGGTCCCTCGGGCACATTTTTCAGATTAAATATTACTTGTGGAGGTATTTTTGCCTTATCTGCTTAAACTGCCCTCAGTACAGCCACAGACTTCTTTTTGCTACCTGTATTTTTGATGCTTGAACTTTTTTTTGTCATGGTGTAATTAGACAGCTTGTTTGAAAAAAACGTTGTTTAATTGGAATATCTGATTTGGCTCTAAAGGTAATTTTTAATTTTTCTAACTTTAATTACATGTTTATGGTAAGTGATTTGTTTTTTTGCCTTAGTCTTGGTAATTTCTGGCAGTGATGTTTGATGCTATGGAGAAAAATTATTTCATGGTGTCACCCTTGCACACCAACCTTTCCAAGCCTTAAATTTTTGTACCAACATATTTCGTCTTGTAGCAGTTTTTGAGCTTCAGGATTCTTAATGCCCATCAAAACAGGCATACCACCTCTGCTGCTGAATTTGCACTAACTTCACTGCTTCTTTTACAGCATGAAATCAGCCTGATTTCGGACCACTGCATGACAATCCTGGTGGAGTAAGATATTTCTATTTAATGTTTTATGAGTCTCCATCCATGCACATTTGCCTTGGATGCACCGAACCTTCTTATTGTGTCATATTTCTTGGCTTCCCCTGCGGTGATGCATGACAATAAGTTTAAAGTTTTGTGTTACCTGCATCTTATACCTTTTCTTAAATTGCCCTTAGAATTTGTGCCATGTGATTTAACATGTTATCGCTGAGTACATGCGTTTTTCCAACAAGCAGGCAGGACTTGATATCAATATTCTCCTATTCACCTCTTTTTAAGTCCTCAAAATTGAAAGTTCCCAGTGATTTCAGACTGTTGTGTTCATATTTCTGAACACTTACTACTGCATGATTGAAATGTATTATTGTTGATAGTAATGTAGTCAGGATTCGAGCGAATCTTATCAAATCCATGGATTCGAGATTCGATTGAATCCTTCAAAAAATATTTGAACCCTGGTTGTTCGGGTGGCATATGTGCTACATCGCGGTAAACTGTAAATCGCTGTAAATTCTCACCTCGGAAGTTTAGGATCTCAAGGTCGTTTTACTATGAAAGTGTTTACGGTTTTCATTGCCAGGTGGGAAAGGTTTGGAATTATCTGTGAGATGGAAAAACCTTGGAAGCAATTGAAAGCAATCTCTAGACATCATTTTACCGAACCATGGTATGGCGTGAGAATTGTTTGACCAGTAGGAAAAGATAGTAGGCCTTTTAGTTACACCCATTTCCAGTAAAATAGCGAGGAACCATTTCATTTCATTCACTGTCATTTCCCGCCTCTGTCTCACTCTCGATCTAGGAGATATTGTTTCATGGGTGGTGAGGAACTGTGCAGCTTACCTGTTGGTTTCCTGTGTAAACAAATTCCATAGCACAGGGGTGAAGAACAAATTGAAGTATGCCATGGGTTCTGCAGTCTGTGATGGCACATGCTTGGGACTCGGTATTTCTGTGTAGCTAAAGGCATTAAGCACTCGTAGTGTCTATGCCTTCAGAGATTACGTTGAACTCCAGTGGCATAATTACATCGGTCACATCACTGGTTGTATCATCTTCATCACTTTCCAATAGAACTCTAGGCTTTTTCCTCTGCATCACAATGTCAGAGTCATCTGATTCCGAATTCACATCATCACTCAGACGCTTGCTCTTGTCATATTCCACAGAACAATCGTCATCACTTAGCGATAACAAGTAATTCACCAATTCTTCCTCCACTATATCTTTCAAAGTCTTTTTAGTTACCATTTCAGGTAACCAAAACGAACACAAAAATAAAAACGTACGTGTTTGCTTGCAATTGCGCTTGATTTAACCGCACGCTTGCATGGGAAAAACCGCATGCTCGCAAGGGAAAAACCTTACAGCTTCAAAGCCAAAAGAAAACCCACTGTGTTCCTCGCACACTATCTACAATTTAGATACTATCTTAAGGCAGAATAAGGAAAAATCCCAAACACAAAGAGGAATGCTGATAACGTAATCCCATTACGAAGGGCCCAAGTGATTACCTAGGATGGAAGGCAAAAGAAACCAACATGATAACAAAGTAATTGTTTCATTAGTGTCGCCATAGAGTAAATATATTATTAAGAGCAAGGGACTGAGACCATTTCCAAAATAATGTGGTCTTTCATATTGTCGGATAAATATATGAACTTGGGAGGAGATATTATTTCATTCCAATTACTAATTGCTCGATGACAAAAAGGGCATGATTTGGCATATTTTCCCTATTGCCATCAGTTTGGGGAATACTAATTTGTTCGCTCTGAATGGCAAGATTTTTAGACAGGTGAAATAATATTGTGAAGGTCGTGGCAAATGACACCAAAGAAAATTGTACGGTTTGTGGAGATAAATTATGTTGTTTGGTTTATCAACCCTTTGGTTTACCAGGATGACGATTCACCTGCACCCAAGAAATTCCTATGCTTTCAATGATGGCATATGCCAGTCCAGTTCTTATTGATGTTTCATCGCTCATGGAAGTTGGTCGACGAATCATAAACTCATTCCCTAGTCTCTTTTTACTGAGATGATTTGTGCTTACAGTTGTTCTGAAAATATTATTCAGGTTCAAAATAAAATGATTACGTTTTATCTTTCTATGCATAGTATTTTGCAGTCATTTCACATTGTGGGTGTCTGGAGATGTTGAACATCATTCTATCTAATTGCCTCCATATTTACGTATAGTAAAACCCCACTTTTACGTCCCCAGAATTTACTTTTTCCCGTGACTTACAACATTTTCTCCCGATCCCAAAAATATTTGCATCATTATAATGTATTTTCATCCTGCTATTTACACTTTCATATCCCGCCATTTATGACATTTGAAGGCAAGAAAGATGGCGGCTGGTGCACTTCAACTGGCAACTCTTCGAGCGTGATAAAAGTTAAATATGGATAAAATACATGCTTAAACATGATATATGAATGCTGATTTATTTAGTTTCCTTTAAAAACACAATTATTCGCTTGATGTTAGCACATTACATCGATAGCATTGCTGAAAAGTATTTATGCCGGATATTGTAATGATTGCGATTGGGATTCTCGTACTAAGCATACCAGGGAACAGAATTCTCTTCCCTGACCGTACTAGATGTTTAAACAGTACATTTAAATTTGAAGCGGATGCCATAAATATATTAAATTAGATGTTATTTGGCCAACTACCGCTGTCATTGTGGCGAAAAGTTAAAACGTATGTTAACTCTTGTTCTCATGCTTCGCAGCGATCTTTTTCTTATTTCTCGTAACTCACGCACTAATGCCATTCATCTTGTGTTTTTAGGTTTTTAGTTACTTCACCTTTAGTTTTTTTTAATGAGCAATTACTTACGGCAATCGTGAGGAAACGTATTTTAAAATGGCAAACAAGCGTGCGAGATAATCGTTATCATTTGAAGAAAAAATCAACATTTTGCAAAGAGAATTGACTCTAATACGGGCACTCGCGTGTCCCTGACCGAAGAACTTGATATACCAGGTTCAACGTGGAACACAACTGTAAAAACCCGTAAATGTATAGAGAAAAGTGCTCTAAGGAATGCGGCCGTATTGGAAAAAGGCGTAAATTCATTAAATACTCCCAAGTATGATGAACTTGAAGAAATATTGAAGACATTGTTTCAATCTTCCCCGAAATAACAAATTTTTAATGTGGACGAGACAGGTCTTTTTTTTAATAATGCCACACACAAGACCCTATAGACTTCAAAGGGGACCCTTGTCATGGGGCCAAGCTCAGCAAAGGTCGCCTTACTATTTTATTGGGAGCTAATCCAAATGGCAGTGTGAGACTGAAGCCCTTTGTTTTTGAAAAGTCCAAAAATCCACGTTGCTTTAAAAACATTAAGAAGACCTTGGCTACAACCTATGCAGCCAACACAAAGCCATGGATGACATAGACTATTGTTGAAGAAAAAATTTATGCCCTTAATGCGAAGATAAATATATGTAGGTATACCTACATATACAGTAAAACCCCGCTTTTACGTCCCTGGAATTTACGTTTTCCCGTGATTTACAACATTTTCTCCCGGTCCCAAAAATATTTGCATCATTATAATGTATTTTCATCCCGCTATTTACACTTTCAAATCCCGCCATTTACGACATTTGAAGGCAAGAAAGATGGCGGCTGGCGCACTTCAACTGGCGACTTCGAGCGTGATTAATGTTAAATATGGATAAAATACATGCTTAAACATGATATATGAATGCTGATTTATTTCGTTTCCTTTAAAAACACAATTACTCGTTTGATGGTAGCACATAACATCGATAGCATTGCTGAAAAGTATTTATGCCGGATATTGTAATGCTCGCGATCGGGATTCACGTACTAAGGAGCCATACCAGGGAATAGAATTCTCTTCCCTAGCCGTACTAGATGTTTAAACAGTACATATAAATTTGTAGCGGATGCCATAAATATATTTAATTAGATGTTATTTGGCCAACTACTGCTGTCATTGTGGCGAAAAGTTAAAACGTATGTTAACTCTTGTTCTCATGCTTCGCAGCGATCTTTTTCTTATTTCGCGTAATTCACGCACTAATGCCATTCATCTTGTGTTTTTAGGTTTTTAGTTACTTCACCTTTAGTTTTTTTTAATAAGCAATTACTTACGGCAATCGTGAGGAAACGTATTTTAAAATGGCAAACAAGCGTGCGAGATAATCGTTATCATTTGAAGAAAAAAATCAACATTTTGCAAAGAGAATTGACTCAAATACGGGCACTCGCGTGTCCCTGACCGAAGAACTTGATATACCAGGTTCAACGTGGAACACAACTGTAAAAACCCGTAAATGTATAGAGAAAAGTGCTAAGGAATGCGGCCGTATTGGAAAAAGGCGTAAATTCATTAAATACTCCAAGTATGATGAACTTGAAGAAATATTGAAGACATTGTTTCAATCTTCCCCCGAAATAATAAATTTTTAATGTGGACGAGAGAGAGTCTTTTTTTTTAATAATGACACACACAAGACCCTATAGACTTCAAAGGGGACCCCTGTCATGGGGCCAAGCTCAGCAAAGGTCGCCTTAATGTTTTATTAGGAGAACGAGCTAATCCAGATGGCAGTGTGAGACTGAAGCCCTTTGTTTTTGAATAGTCCAAAAATCCAGGTTGCATTAAAATCATTAAGAAAGACCTTGGCTACAACCTATGCAGCCAACACAAAGGCATGGATGACATAGACTATTGTCGAAGAAAAAAATTATGCCCTTGATGCAAAGATAAATATATGTAGGTAGACACCACCTCAAATCAAGTTAAGTTAAAATATGAGAATACTTTTATTTTTGGTTAACTTTTGTTTATATTCATTTATTTATGTCTATTTGGTGACCCATCAAATATTAAACATCTCCAGTTAATTTAAATAAAATTATTTAACATTAGGGTATGATTTTGCTCCTATTTCCTACAAATTATGATTTCCCTCGATTTACATTTTCCCGCGATTTACACTTTTTTCCTTCATCCCCGTCAAAAGTGTAAAAGAGAGGTTTTACTGTACAGTGTGTCCTCGTTTAACGTTGTTAATTCGTTCCTGAAAAAGTAGACGTTAAGCGAAACAACGTTAAACGATGCAGTATTTTCCATAAGAAACAATGTAAAAAATTAAAATCGGTTCCAAACTCACTAATTCTTCATTTCATAACAATAACGATTTCTTGTGTGAGAATAGTAGAAAAGTAAGGGGTATTCGATGAATGGGAAAGGAAAGTGAAAGGAATGCGCATTTATTAAATGTAAGAAAAAAAGGCGTGAGATTCTTAGTTTTGGAGAAAATAAAGTTTGAAAATGACCAAATTCGTGTATTTTTTGTGATATTTTGGCGCCATATTGCGAGATTTTTGGAAGTCCCGGTAGAGGGACTAATTTCACGTCTGAAATATGGCCTTACCCAACCCCCCCAACAACGTTGCGTGTATGTGGAGTGAAACAGGGGTGCTAAGGTGGGACAGTACGCGGCGTCGAGAAGGCTGACGGAACGGAAAAATAGGTTATTTGGCGGATAGTTACGATTTATTTTTACGAATACCCTTTTAAACTAACCCACCCCAATGTTGATTGGTTTGCGTAAAATTACGGCGGGAGGCGAGTTGGTGACGAAAGTTCCATATGAAGGCAGTGGAATGAAGTACCTCCAAAGATTATAGGGTAGCTCCGAGAGGTTACCCGTCCCTCATGAGTGTGATAAAGCCGTCGAAAAGCGGGAATAGTTTTAAGTTGAAGGCGGGAAAAGTCATGGGCGGTGGGTATATAAAATTAAGACACTGCTCGACCGCTGCGCCATCTGGGGGAACTAGTAGGAAAAGGTAAGTATTTCCAATATGGAGTCCAGAAGTAGATTCACATCACAGGTTTAAGTGAATAGTTTACGAAAGAAAAAGGATTTATGAAGCAAACGAAAGGTAAATACGCATATGTAGCGTAGCAATATAAGTAAAATAGGTGGTATAAGGTGATCGGGAAGCAGGTGAAATTAATTTTCTCCCAGACTGGCCGCTAAGATACAAATACCACGGCGTATTTTAATTACGCGGGCAGTCGAACAGATGATTTCACTAGTCAGAGATCTTCATATCTTAGATGAAACAAACTGAAAAGGCATTTTTAAAAGAATAAGCACCAAGTTTCCCTCCTATATTTCTGATATTTCTGTTAGCACCGGCTTCCCTATGAGTAAATAGAAATTTGTGTTTTTCACTGCGGGAGCGTGCGCATGCGAATGCAGTGAAGGGCAAAATTTTCGCTCGCTGCGATCGCGAAGACGTAGGATATCAATTAAAATAGTGAGTGAACTAGGGAAACTCGGTGCTGTGTACAACATTTTTGTTATTTCGTAACAATGTAAAGGAACAGTATCACCCTCGACGATTTACTGCATCATGGACGGTTTAGAAAAATTCCTCTTACACACTAATTCAACACGAAAAACACGTTTTCGATTCACCTCAAACAGCAGTAAATCAACTTTTTCTTCCACCAGTTCTACCTTATGGCGGCATGGGATTTTCAGGTATTTTTTCCCGTAGATATCTGCCCCTGGATCTACCATTCGGACATGGTATTATTAATACCATGCGATTCAAGATGGTACACTAACGTTGGTTTGAGTTTTAACTCACCCGATGCATTGCCCCCCAATAACAGCGTAGTAAATAATAAGCAAACATGCAGTTATGAAACAAAATAACGCAACAATTATTCGCTCAGGTGAACTTTTGACACACGCTATGAGGAGTTAACGTCAAACTTTTCCGCCGAATGGAAATTACGCATCAGATGCGCCAAAATCCTATTCGTTATTCATTTATTTTTTGGTTGCGCAAAATTTGAACAACGTTATCGCGAAGCACTGACGACGTTGAACGATTGAAGGGTTTTAATTGTTGGACAACGTTATCTCGAAACAACGTTAAACGGGACAACGTTAAACGAGGACACACTGTATTTCGATAAGCTAAAAAATTGAAGCTCATGGAATGACTTCGTATTCAACATTGATCACCTAATCACTTCATGATTTTGGGAACTTCTTTCCACACGAAGAAGTTTGAAGGGGAGACTTTGTCTCAAATGGACATGATGGAGATATTCCTGATCCAGTGTTCTCTGTGATTAATAAGTTTTTTCTTTCATTGCGGACTTACTGCTAATTTTCCCAAGATGGAACAACTTCATGCTAAAACTATGAAAATCTATATCTCAATGCGGCTTTGCTTACTGGTCAACACGGTGAAAGATGAAAATAAAGTAGGGTTAACAGTTTGTGGCCTAACTTTGTGAAATTCACTCAAGTGGACCCAGTCATTCTCCTGACCATTGTGACGAAATGCGGGTCGTAGTAAATAAAATCAATCTGAAGAACCAAGTTTCTCTTTTCATTCCCGTGAAACAAAATATAATTCTCCAGCATTTCTCTGGCTGGAAACTTGCTCCTGTTGCAGGAAGAACTAAGCCATACGTTCCTTCACCTAGTGGGCATAGTCCTGCAAGAGAAAAAAAGGTCCAAGTGGGAACATTGATGCGTAGACCTTGTTTTTTTTTAACTCATGTGAACACATTCACCAGACAAGGAATAATGGGCAATGCTTGAAGGGTGGGGATGCTTATGTTGGGTGTCCAGGAAGTGAGAATGAATGGTAAAGGTGGTAGGAGATAGCTAACAGAGGTATTGAAAGAAGAGATCTTCTGGGGTAGGATAAGGGGCCGAGGACTAGAAAGTCAGTGGAAAGTTCCTGGTTAGAGTTAAAGATTCCTTCTCTTCATTACCAAAGGGCATTACAAGAGTACACTCATAAGCCTACAAAAATAATTTATGGATAAATAGAGCCAAAGTATTTTAAAAGTTATTTATTCTAAAAATAATAGCTTTTCTGTGGACAGAGACTATCTTACCACACAAAAATATCTGATTCATTTTTGAGTTTTGTTCTTCTCGATTGCCGCTTCCACCATGGCTTCTAATTTTGATTTCTAGTGCAGGGAAACTAAAAGGGACGTCTTGGGTATGCATAGCAGTGAGGAGAAACATTTAAAGGGACTTTTCAGGTATGCATGGCAGATAAATATTAATTGATATATCAATGGGTTGAAGAAGGCTTATTCCACAATGGGTTGTCAACCAAATAAGAATTACCTGCCCTGATATCTTTAATCACACCATCTTCAGCATGGCTCCTAAACTAATCTAGCCTTAACATTGATGGCATTTAGTAATATAAATTGATGAATGCAGAATATGAAATTTTTTTTAATGGAGAGAATTTGGTTAGTTTTACTCATTCTTGTTTCCTCTTTTATCACGAATTTCCATCAAAATGACAAATAAAGTTGGTTGTCTTTTTCAATTATGGAGAGATATTAAAAAAGTAATTGTAATGTGGGTTGCATAAGATCATTACAAAGATGTTCTGCACTGTTTGTTTCACTGTGGCCAATCAGAGTGCATGGGGTAGGTAGGGCCATGGTTTAGTTTTAATCAAATGAATATTTTTAACATTTAGGAAATGATGTTTGCTGTTAAACTAATTTGGCCAAGTGATAGAGGAAATGATGGCTTAAGTCATCATTTTCATTTTAATTAAAAGACTATCACTCAAATAATGCCTGGACTTACATGTGAAAATTAACTAAGTAAATCTGGTGAGCCAGAGAGAATGCTCTATCAGCTAAGAAGTTCAAGTTTCATGCATAATATTCAGCAATTTATAAATTTCAGTAATCATAAAGCACTGATTTATTAGGTTTCTCACTCACCAAAAGGATGCTTTTCATACACTTTTTTGTCATTACATGTAAAAACATCTTTTTGCTTCTGGTGACCGTGCCTTTGGTTCATAATTAGGCAATATCCCATGCTGCGACATATTTTAGGATAGCATTTTGGCTTGGACTGACAGTTTTACATCATATAAATAAAGTATTTTTATTTCGTGGTTTTGTATTTCTGAGATTTTACTGTAATTTCATGTGAAAGTAACGATGAAGGCGCAATAGTTACTCCACCCTCATTATGTGATGAAAACAGGCAAAATATTGTGGTAAGATGAATGGTGGATGTATTCCGTGTTATTTAGGAAATACTTTTCTAGGATCTTTGACATTAATCAAGAATTCCTTTGATTAACATGGCTTGTGCCTGCAAATCATCGATTCTTGAAAAAGTTTTAGGATAAAGTAACCTACCCTAATGGAAATGAGAATTCAAGATTTTAAAAAAATTGTCTGAAGGAAACTAAAGATAATCAATGGAGTAGTTTTAAACTCTCTATACTTGTTGAAGCCCTGACAACCCAATTTGAAAAAGAATATTTAAATGGACTTTTTATGGCCCAGTTAATGTATTGTTGGAGCTTAAGCTATGAATTGTGTGCTATCCATTATTTGGTCTTAGACCTACTGCAATGTGAACATTAATTTTGCCGTCAAGGATTGGCTCACCTTATTTCCTAGCATTAATTCTAAATGTGTCATTATTGTATTGTATGTGTAAACATAGTATTTGTTGTCCTTCCAGCCATATTGCTGAAAACTTAAAAACCTGACAGTTTCAGTTTGCAATGGTGATGAACTAAGCAAAATATGTTTGTGTGGTGTAATATAGGCCTACATATTTTTTTAAGGTCTTTGACTCTTTATTTATGTATTGGCTATTCAAAGTGTGTCAATTTTAAACAATTGTGGAATCACATTGGTCTGTGTTTAGAGATAAATTCTCTTATATGTCTTGTTTAAAATCAGTCAATGTATCTGAATGCGTGTGGGTACAAAGTGTTGACATCGTCATGTTGGTCAAAGAATAATATAATGATTTAATATTTTTGTCAAAAATCTTGAATCACTATGAAAAAAAGTTGAATCAAAGTATATAATTGTATAACCTTATTTTATAGCTGATAAAACCTTTTGTCTCTTAAGAAGGGATAAAGAGCCTCATGTGTAGGTCCTCAAATGAGGTTTAGCAATTATTTTAGCACATGATAATTTGTAAATATGCACTGCAAAAATGGAGATGCACAAATTGTGTGTATTTTATATACTGTTTATTGTTGTATGCATCCTGACTGTCCATTATGGTCATAGTAGTGCTCTCTTTGAAATGATTGTTTGAGCTCTGTCCTTAACGTGTTATTAATGAGAAACAGGACCTGCGTTATATATATATTTGCTGTGCACTTAATATTTCCCTCCTTTTTCTTCCCTCCGTCATCACATGGACCTCAGTCAGCATTTTTCAGAGTTTGCGGCTGAGTGAGTGATGTCATTACTCACTATTACTGGTCTTGAACATGGCCCCTAAATTTGTGTGAAGGACCTAATGGAGTGTGTGATTGTCTTCTTGAGGTCCCTGGCATGGAAGTAATTTCCCATAAACAGCATCATGTTAATGTAAATACTCAATTTTTTGGTGCTCCTACATCAATCAATGCACAATCAATCAGATATTTAAACATCCACAGGTGCATAAATATTTTTCCTCCATTGGATTATGTGCCTTCTCTTGGGATTTCCCTCCACTATTTAGACCAGAGTGGGGGGCAGGTGCCCAGCCACATTGACCCGTTCCCGTAAGATCACCGATGTTAAGCAATGTTGGGCCCGGTTGGCGGTTGGATGGGTGACCATGCATACCTTCACTGTGGTGCTCTTGTCCCCTGTCTGCATGTGGCAGACAGGCATGGGGTTGGCACCTTGTACCAAGAAGGTCTTAAGTGCCCGGGCTCCTGTCGAAGGCCCCCCCGTACAATCAATCCATCTATCTAGAGCAGAGTGGACTAGAGATGGGAAATATAAGGCCAAGTCGATCATAAAGACACTTGCACGGCATTAGCACATGTGAAGTCTTTAACTTTTACTGTTATTGGCAAAAGTGTTATAGTTCCAAGCGCCAGTAGACAATGAGATAAGTCTACAATGCTGTTTGTCAATAGACAACAGGAGCAGCTCAAGGGTTAAAACATGGCCCTTAAGTCCTTGTAAATTAATTGTTGAATTTGCTAGTGTGTTTGTGTGTGACTTGATTTTGGTCCATATGATTCATTTAATAATTAAGGTACAACATAGTGCCTCACCACTGCTGGTGAGTGAATTTGTTATGGCCAGTGGAGTCCTGTTTCTCGTCAATTACAGCGTTATTTTTGTTTGCCTAGTCAACTTGATTTCTGCAAAAGTATAAATCAGGTATCAATATATGTATATATGAAAGTTATTTGATATTGTGTAAAATGAACAAGATTAAACTTAAGATTGAACCGTTTTAGATTATCACAGCTTTCTTTTTGCAATCAACTGGTGCATTTAAGGAATGGTCACTACCAGTTTAACCCTTTTACTGCCAGCGGGCCTATATGTCGGCCCACGTTGGATGTGAGAAAACTGCCACAGGCCGATTTATTGGCCCAAATTTAAATTACTGAATATAATGGCCCAACTTTAAATACCTGAATATAATGGCCCAACTTTAAAAAACTTTAAATAAGCCTTGGCAGTCTTTGCACATCGAACCCGAAATAAGCTGGTAGTACAAAGGTTAAGTGTATTTAAATTCTTGTAGTAAGAACTCTCTCATTGTAGTATAATGGTGACTCACGAAAATATTTGGCATTTAGCTAATTTTCAATTTTTTAAATGTGGTGTATGTTTCTTTGAAAGCTGTGACTCACATGTGTAGAGTGCAATGTCTATTATTACAAGATGTATGCTGCTTTCATACTTTTTCATGAAGGGGTTGCTCTTTTTATAGATGATTGTATATAATTATTGATTAAAGCCTTTCCAAAAAGAACTTAGCCTTCGTACCTAGTAAAATTTGATCTGTAATTTAGCAGCATTAAGATGAATTCCCTTGGAAGTAGGACCGATGTGGCATTAAACCCCTCAGCCACTACTTCTCACTACTGGAGACATAGTTGAAAGGCACTGGTTCAAAATTTTTGTAGCTCACGTTATGGTTTCTGTGCACGGGGCTTACATAACGTGACCCTTTCAGTCTTCTTTTTTGGAGTTGATTGAACCAACTTCATGACATGGCAGGGTGCAGTGAATGAGTTGAGTGCTCTTGTAATTTTCTGCAATTTGTATTTGGTTTTCTACTTTGGCCTCTTAGACCAAATTGATTCATAATTGTGCTTGAGGACTTCTTGGTAGTCCTGTTTGTACATGAAAAGAGAAGTAGTCATAGGTGCACAAAACTTTAGAGGTTGAAGAAAGAATTCATCTTCACCTTTGTTGCCCTTATCTTGTGGGGCTTCTTTTATGCCTTGGGAGATGGGACCCCTAAGTGTGAAAACTGAATCGTGGTTTGTGTGTTAGACCTGTCCCCAGTGATCACAGTGAAGAGGAACTAATTATCCCTAATGATGTGCTCAACCTCTACCTGTTGTTAACTACAGCTCCAGCTACTGCTGCATGGAAATGACTTCTATTTAAACACTTCAAATGCCCAAATCCCTACTTGGGCATCAACCTGGGGATACTACCCCAGTGCACAAGACTTGCGGTTGGAGAAAGAATTCATCTCCACATTTGTTGCACTTATCTTGTGGGGCTTCTTTTATGCCTTGGGAGGTTGGGCCCCTTAAGTGTGAAAACTAGGTGGTGGTTTGTGAGTGAGACCTGTCACAAGTGATCACAGTGATGAGGAACTAGTTATCCCTGGTGATCTGCTTAAACTCTACCCTGTTGTTAACTACAGCTCCAGCTATTGCTGCATAGGAATGACTTTTATTTCAAATATTCAAAGACAAACTTGTTTTTCATTAATATGAATTTGTCACCCAAAATAATGTGTTCAAAATTTGTTCATTCACTGCACTTCTGATATGCATTCTGGAATGAAGGCTGATTCTTTCTGGGAAGGTGTCATATTTGAAAAATAGCCAATAGTAGTTAACATCTGATAACTGAATGAGAATGACCACAGCTTTCTTTGCTGTATTTTTGTGTTTGTGTTTTCAATGCAACAGTTTGAAGTGAGGGTAAAAATTAATTTAGCGGAACTATTGTGATAAGCAAATAAAATGACAGCTTCTACTGAGTGATGTATATGAGCCATAATGCTCAATTTTGGGCGTTTAATTGTTATTAAACAATTAATTGTAATTGATTGTAACAAATAATTAGTTTTTACTTTTAATTTGTTTGATGGTAATTGTCTTTGTATAATGATATTACATTACTCATTAAGACTTCATATGTTATGTGTTACTGTGTCTGCTGTGTGACTTGGGCCTGTAAAAATAAAAAATAAAAAAACTGGCCTAAAAATTGACAAAAAAATAAAATAACAAAAAAAGAAAAAATATAAAACAATTCATAAAATAAAAAAAAGAAAAATACTTGGGCCTTAAAAAAAATAAAAAAATAATAAAAAAAATGAACTAAGAAAAAGTAGCCCATAAATAATGTCACATAAAGATGCATAATATTGTATGATATTCTAGAAAGATATTATGTTTAAGCTGAAAAAACTTACTGTTTCTTGCTCATGTCAACAATTTTCTCACTCCAGAGGGAGAATTAGTGATTATGTTGTATTATAAGAATTTTAAGTGGCCACTTGCATAGTTTGTTTTATTTTTTATGGGCTAGGGCTGTAATTGTCAGGTTTACTGTAAACGAGTGCTCATGCACGATCATTTTGAAATTGATATAAGAAAAAAGGTAATGGTGTGTCAATCCTTCACTCCTGGTGTTATATATTCTTTCCCACCTAAAAAATTGCTGAAAACTTTCCTCCTAACTTTTAATTTAAATTTGCCAAATATGAATTGGCATGTGTCACAATTTAGGTGCCAAGCTCTACCTCTACAAATAATTTTATGTATTTGTGAGTGCTTCAACATCTTTTTGGGTTTACTATGGACATTAAGTAGTACCATGTGAATCAAACTTCACCTAGTGCATATAGCATTTCTATTTCTTCATTATGCCTGATATATGAAATCTGTGTTTAGTTATTTGCAGTGTCCCAAGTTTTTTTTATCATGTCGTTCTTGAGCAATTATGCCAGGCATCAGAACTTATTTTTGTGCAAATGCATATTTTACCACAGGTTCAGGCAGAAATGAAATGGGAAAATCTCTCGGACATGATATAATACTTTGGATTATTTATTGTGCATTAACTGTTATGCACACTTGTGAATTTCCATCTATTCTTCAGGTATATGTTAAGAAATCTTTTGGGAAAAAGTAATATTCTTAGATATATCTCCCATATCAATTCCAATTTGATTCACAGAGAAATGGATCTTATACTTGCAATAAAGGTTTCCATTTCCTAGAAAATCATTAACGTCTTCCACTAGTGCAAAAATGAAACTAAAATAAAACTTTAAGCCGGTGTGTGTGTAACTTAAAATCAATCAAGAAATTGGTTCTTATCATGATAAAATTTTGTATAAACTCCATATTTGTGGAAAACCTACCAAACTCTTAGAACTTGACAAAATGCTATCCTGCTACCTAGCTCTTGTGGAGCAATAAAGAACTTTAACATTGTGTACATAGTAATGTCTCTTAGATCAAAGCACCTGCTGGAGTGTGAAAGTTCAGGAAAGGTTTAGATAATTTCATTTCATTAATATGGGAAATGTTCATGTCCAAAAGTTAGCTGTAGAGTCATCATATTTTGCTAAAAAAGTCTGAATTATATGCATTCAACTTAATAACAGACATTAGGTATTACCATTGTGACATTGCCGTTGCCTCAAGATATCCCACTCAAGTGGGTTGGGAAGCTACAAATACTTACTGGCCTGATTTTCAAATCTTAAAGAGTATAATCAGTTTTTATCATGAAAACCTATTGACTTATTGAGTCTAGCTTACTGATGCAATCATTGTGGAGGCAATTTAAAACTTAGCACCAGTTAAAATTTTTCCAGATGTGTTTTACCACAAAAAATAGCCTAGTAGAAAAATAGGCAATAATACTATCAAAAGTGGGATTAAAATTGATTATAGTCTGGTAAATTTGTTCCCACTATGCTTATAAATCTTCATAAGGATGACTGTAATTAGCCTTCATCCACCCAATGTAAACTTCTGTTTCCACTCAAAAATGGGACCCATTTGCTGGAATGGCAACTTGAAAAGTCGCTTTGGTTATCTAAAATTTAAATTTACTTAAAAATTATAGATTATGAGACTGTCAGTAAGAATTTAAATGCAGGCTTTTAAAAACTAAGCATGGAACAATCTGTTGTTAATTTGCTCGAGACTGCTTTCATCAACTTTGTTTCTTGTTCGAATTCTATGAAAAACTGAGTTGGAATAAAGATGCAGGTTATTATGACAGAGAAATTGAATTTGACTAGAGATAGGTTGAATAGCATTTTTCTTGGATTCGAATTTAGAGTTGGAATATCTAAAAAAAATTTTTAATATTTCAATTGAATATCGATTACTACATGGGCTTTTTTCCATCACTTTTAAATACAAATGACAATGTAAATAAATAATAGCATAGGACTACTATTTCCGAGAACCTATTTACAGCATCACAAAATAAATACAGTGAAACCTCTAATAAACAAAATCCATGGGACCAAAATTTTGCCAGCTCGTTGATCGGGAGTTCGTTGGTCTGAGGATATTTGCGCATTGCATCACTCTAGGGGCAAGTGATATAACCCTGTACTGTTCATTTCATCAAAGGAAGGTGATTTGAAAAACCAAAATAGAGGTAGAACTTTCACAGATGGCTGTAAGTTTCTTCATACTGTGCTCTTATAACATAGGTATCGTGAAATGACTAGATTTACTCAAGAAACCAGCAGGACTTAAAGCCCGTTTTACACGGGGAACATAATTGCACAATCTGATTTGCGTAAGAACATGCATTTCAAATTGCATCGTGTTAAGCCGTGAATTGCAAGAACGTATGCGCAAATGCATGAATGCCAGATGGCAAAATAGCCCCTGCTCTAATTGGAAAATGATTGCATGCCGGATTGAGAAAAAAATGCAGTATGAAGTTGTGCAATTTTGTTCCCCGTGTAAAGCAACTTAACCAGCAGGCTCTGCTAATAATACACGTCAACTCTCGATTATCTGGCTTCCGATTATCCGGTTTCCGATTATCTGGTTTGCGGATTATCATGCTTTCTCTGAGCACTAAGAATAAAATGTTAGCGCTTATTATTCATCAGTGTAAATGATAGAGCATTTGAATACATACCTGAATTAAGCACAGAATGGCATGACGCAGTTTGCAGCTGACTCCAATAAATGTCAATCCAAAGGTTGGATTTTGTATATACATAATGGTGTAATAAAGAGTAGTGATGGGCAAAGTCGGTCTTTTGAGAGATTTCGGTCACATGGATCACTCCCACTTGTGATTCAATCTTCGATCAGAGTGACCGATTTTCCAGCTAGTGAGTAGTTCAAGTTGCCTATGATCAATGATCTCTCAGGATAATCGTGATAGATAAAAAATCTGGTCGTTCGTGAGTCATATACTGAGTGAGAGATATACTGTAAGCATGACCGATGTGTACAGCTTAATGCTCTTGATAGCTATACAGAGCTTTAGTACAGCTACCTCGTTCAGTACCGGTTTCCGTGAAGTTGTGGGTAATTCTTCGAAAACAATTGAAGGTACAATTGTGCAATATGTTTGAAGGTTTGTTTTGTTTTTACACAATGGTCTTGGTTTGTGATTTTAAGTATAGTTATACGAAGAATATTAGAAATATCCCACTTGATTACAAAACTATTGAAGAGTGACATATTTTATGGACCACAAATTATTAAAAACTCATTATAAAAACCAATGATAAATAGTACCATAGGACGCTGCAAAATTTTATTTTGGTATGTAGTTCGAACCGATCAAATATATAATCATAATTTGCTGTTATCATGTCTCGAATGGTGTTTGGATGTAACCTATATTAACCGGAATCACGCTATTGTTCCCCAAATGAAGTTCTTCAAATACCATTCCTCTAAATAAATAGGAGACTTGTAGGCACATACGAAATTTTATTCTCTGAAATTAGGATTCGCTGGTGAGATTACAGTTAAAAATATGTGCAAGAACACCAAAAGCAAACTGCATTCCAAAAACAATTTGGCGAAAATACAATGCTGGATGATTTTGACACGCCGGTACTTCGGAAGACATACGGGAAGAAAATTCAGACGAAGGGAAAACCAACGGACATCCAATTAAGCACTGGAAACATTCTTGATTGACAGCAATACCATCAGTCTAGAAAAAGTGATTGAAGAGAGAGGAGCGGAGTTGAATTTTTAAAATGCATTGGCAATATGAAGCACAGTTGTTTATATAAACGGCCGGTATATATATATATATATGATATAGCGGCATGGGTATCAAGTTGAAGAAAAAATTTTGGGGCTTTTTTTCTTCTATTGCGAGGTGTTGCGGGCCTAACTTCGAATTTTCGGCCATTACCAAAGCCGCTTGCGATATTCTCTTATAATTTATGTGGCATTTTTCATAGGCATGTATGGACCTCGGAGGCAAGTATTCACTTGTAGCCTTAGCCCTACAATGCTTGCATTGTTTATTGTCCTTTGGAATGAGTGGAGTAATTGATATTCATTAAAACAAAACAAATCCGACCTCGCTACAATTCCTGTTTAGTTGGTAAGTACGGACAGTCGCACCGAGCTCTGATTTATAAATCCGAATCCCCCCACCGTTTTCCTAATGCACAAGTCATAGTCACTGTAAGTCGCCTTTTAAAACGTGGTTAACTTTTACAATTTATATTTTGCTGTAAACGATGACGAGTAGGAATGCAAACACGTTAAATGCAAAATACCCTAGTGCCAGCCGCGTAAAAAACTAACGATAAGGCGTAGATACGACATCAAAACTTGAAAAAAATCAAACTTTGAAAGAAATCATAACTGTCTATGGAATTTAAAGCATTTATTATTTCAATATGGTCCAAAAAAAATCTTCAATGAATGACAAAATATAAAAAATTCATGATTTACATAAAAATGGCTGACTTACTAGTGAGACGGGCGTCGCAGTACGGCGGCACGCGCGTGCATGTCCTGTCACAGCTCATAGATTTTCCCCGAAAAGACCTTCTGTCCCTTTTGGTATGGAATAGTGCAACCTTATCCTTCCTCCATCTTCTAATCGGCACACCATGCCTTAGTCCGGCAGCGCGGTTTCCTACATCCTCAGCGTCTTTGATGACTTAAAACACTTTAATTTTTTCAACTCCCGTGAAAGACCACAACTTTTTGCCCTTGTTCATTTTGGAACAACACTGACCTAAGTTGACGCATGCACAAATGTTAATATTCACAGAATTCTCTAAGTTGTGCTTAGGGCAGGTGCATACAGTTGAGCCACTCAAAGTTGTCCGGTGACAGAAAATGAGAAAGTTAGGGGGGTGGAAAATTCCAGTGCTTGTACTTGTCGCGCAGCCAATCGCTGTCCCCCAATTGCACCCTACACCCTTGCCTTGTCATACAACAAGTTTTTAAAGTTATTAGGCAACTGCGTCCCCCGTAAACAAGCGAGCGAATGATACCCTCCCCTTGATGACTCACGCTAAGCACCAAGGTCACTCAGCTCTCCAGGGACTTGCCTCGGCCACAATACGAGCGGCGAGGCGGTAGGCGAGTGAAAGAGTGGCAACGCTGAGTTTTATGTTCCTAATGTTTGACATGGAACACACTCGAACCCAGCCATGATAGACGTGAGCAGCATAGGTGCCGCTCACCGCCAATCCCAGATATTAAATTTTTCTTGTGCCGTTCTACTCATTCTGTGGCAAAATGTCGGCCAAGAACATTGTCTTCTGACAGTATGTACTGCCATTTCTGATTCTGAACTTCATCTACATCTACGATGTACCGTGCAAGCCACCACTAGGGTGTGTGGCACGGGGTCATTCCACACCAGGCATGTAGCACCCGTCCCAGAACAAATCAGGACCTCGCACGCTCCCCCTGGCGCTAGGCGCAGGCCAAAAGCAGTCAGGAGAACAGTGCGCAGTCAAACCGGAAACTGGGAGAGTGATACGTAAATGAACATACAAACTTATCTTAGGTCGAATCACTGCTCGTTTTGTGGCCACTACTGCCCTGCCTCGATACTGCTCTGCCGCCCGCCGCCTGCTGCTCATATCGTGACCGAGGCTCGAAGGCTGTCAGATAAAAAATTTGTGTAAGAGGCGCACCCTCATTTTCGGCTGCGATTTCTGGGAAAAAAGGTATCCTCAAGCAATCAAGCAAATATTAGGGCGATCTCGAGGAAACGCACCACTTGACGGTTAACAGACCACATCCATCAAGGTTAAGACTGCAATAGCAATATTTGGATAGAGTAGAGAGGTTACTCCAGATTTTCCTTTGGGATGGGGACAGAGTAGATAAAAATTCGCTCTCATTGGTTGAACACCAACCAATGAAGTTTTGAATACTTCGC
The DNA here is from genome assembly GCA_963573305.1 of Pyrrhosoma nymphula. Classification (NCBI taxonomy): domain Eukaryota; kingdom Metazoa; phylum Arthropoda; class Insecta; order Odonata; family Coenagrionidae; genus Pyrrhosoma; species Pyrrhosoma nymphula. Next base: position 38,681,733 of record OY754332.1, on the reverse strand, counting down.
CCTCCGAACAAGGGGAGTGTCCGATAATCGGGTCGCAGATCTAGATGAAAATTCGTATGCATATAGAACTCCAAATGCCTTTCATGAATCATCCCACATATAGGTGCATAAATCCAATAGTTTAAACAAAAAAGGAATTTAAACATTTATAGATGTTATAAAATATATTTATCAGCCTCCGGCATTAAGGGGGGTGTGGTCCATTGATCAGCGTACGGGTCTGCGGTGCGGAGGGACCGTGTTCGATTCCCGTTGGCGACAAATTTTTCATGCTTATTTTCTTTGTTTTTCCTTCGTGGAATTCTATGTTAAAATTTTAATTTTTACTTTTATATACAGTTTTTTTTAACGAGTGGAAATATTTTTTTTCGCGAATACCATAGGGCTTATTTTTTTTCTTTCCAGTGAAATTTTTTTGTTTCCCCATTCTTTCACCAAGCAAACTTGATTTGTTCCTCCATTTGCAAGACCTCCGGTTGATATCATAATTATACAATAATGAAAATTTTCTGCAAGAGGTCACTCTCGCCATTTATAACACGAGCCTTTCTCGACGAGCCTTATTACAATGTATTTAATTGTATGTCTTTAGATCATGAAATGGTGATTCGATTACAGAAATTAGTAGATAAGCCGATCACATTTTCCCCTCCTTTTTTCAATGCACGACAAAACAAGAATACGGGGATCTTTGATGGTGGGTCTTATAAATAATGATGTAACAATTATTTCGACTATTGTATAATTATGATATCAACAGGCGGTCTTGCAAATGAAGTTTGCGTGGTGAAAGAATAGGGAAACAAAGAAATTACGTTGACTTCGCGGGAAAGAAAAAAATAAGCACTATGATATTCGGGAAAAAAAATATTTCCACTCATTAAAAATAAACTTTGAATAGAATAGTAAAAATTAGATGTTATCATAGAATTCCACAAAGAAAAAAAACATGAAAAAATTTATCGCCGACGGGAATGAACACGGTCCACAGGCAGGTGGACAGTCTTAAGGATAACCGTCCACCTGCCTCTCCCAAAATAAAATCCGATCCCAAAAAGTTATTTGAAACCATTTTAGAGGAAAACATGGAGCTCCTCCCATTCACTGGGTCCCGGGAATGTAACCCAATACGGAAAAGTAATCTGATACGATTTAAAAAGGGAAAATTGAGCTCAATGTTTTTCCGAGGATAAAACTGGTGAAACCTGTTTTTAGGCCGATTTAGATGGTGAAGATGTACGTGCATCGTTTTTAGCGAAAAATTCCACGCATTAAAAATTATGCGAGCATAATTCTAAAATGTTTTATTTTTGCACACATAATCTCGTGAACAATCTCGTGAATACGTAAGCATGACGTCCATCTTGGCTGTTTTGATCAATTGAAATAAGATTGTTCATAAATATATTCAGGAATTAGGGTTCATGTCGATGATATGATTCAATATTATTCGTGCTATTTGCTTTCGTCAATTACTAGTTGCTTCAAATCATTTAAATAATATACGAAGATGCTTTCAAAAGAAATTCGAAGGTGATACACGCTACCACGGCCCAATAAGGGTGCGTACCACTAAAGGCTCGCAACGCCGTGATCGTCCACCAAGCCGTTCCACTAAAGGTCGCAATCGTCCACTGTGAGCGCTCTGCTGTCATATCTGACGTCACGGATAGAGCGCTCACGAAGCCCACAACGCCCGCGGTCGGTAGGTGGGTCTCCGTGAGCGTTTCTCATTTTCTCGCGCGTATCCCTTCAAGTGTTTTTCAAATAGAGTCAAAGGATTATTGCAGTTAAAAATTATGAAACACTTTGACCATAATTTCGTATTGTAAAATATATTAATAATATTTTATGCTGTATGTATGGTTATAATGTCCAAATTTAAAATCTTTAAAATATTAAATCACTAATACATGACCTCCCGCTCAACGTCAGTCAGTAACTTGGGCCATGATCAATGAATAGATGAGAGCAAAACCCCATAATCCCATGCCAAAATTTTACAATAGTAAGGGTATACAAATAACGAATCTCAATAGCATATGTAATATGATAAATGAAGCTTATATTGCATCAAAAGGGATTCCATGACAGTATTCCTTTTTTGAACACGAAGGGCTCTGTTCGAATCGCCTATTTCCCTTTGAAGCACATTTTCCTCACAGGGTGTTTGGACTGAAACACCGGCAATGTCATCCCTCTTTAGTAAACAGGGTAAACAGATATTGTGGATAACACAACATATTCTGGCATGAGGTCCACTCCACCAACAAAATCGGCCATTTTGGATGTCGTAAAAGGACTCCGAGCCGTTCCACTACACTCCTGCGCTCACAACAATCACGACCACGATTTCTCAAGTGGAACGGCCGATCGCAACGTTAGTGGCGTGAGCGTTGGTGGCCTTTAGTGGTACGCGCCCTAAGTATCCCATTATGGGCTGGAATCACGTTACTTACCGAAGGTAAATATGGCTCTCCATCACTCGAGTTAATATCTTTTTGTGAAAAATCCTGCAAATGGCGAAAATGACAAAGTAACCCAGTGAAAGTGCAAGGAATCCGCATTTAGTAAATGTAAGAAACATACTCGTGCGTTGGATAATTATAGATAGATAAGCGTTATAAAATGACCAATATTTAAGCAGGGTATTAGGAGGCCGCGCTTCGTGAGGTTACCGTGGGAGCTTATTGGGGCTACGGAAGTAGCTTCGTGACATTTACAGAATACGGGTGGGAGCCTAATAAGCTACCGGTAGCTTCTGCTTGCACTTTCTCCGGTAGCTTCCATGGTAGAGAATACCAATGGGAGCAAGTAGCTTATTGAAGCATCTTTCCGCCAGAAAGCTTCGATGCTTGGAGTTAGAGAATAGGCCCTCAGAAATCTTAGATTACCTTTCTGTTTTGGGTTACGGCTGGCCGGCTGGCACTGATATTCCCCCCTCCCCTCTTGGTGCATTACTCATCCACCCAACTATCACCCGGCTCAGGTAACGCGGAGCTGAGCTTTGGCTTCCCTTGCACGTTTCTTATTGTGGGAACCGTCAGAGTTGACGGTTCCCACCATAAGAAACGTGTAAACGAGCCTTCACGGAGCCAGAGCGTTAAGTTTCCTTCATGCTCTCTGCTCTGTAGGTCTCGGATGGGAACATTTTCGAAGCCCGGAGCGGAAGGGTTAAGACGCGGTACTCCCCGATGCGGTTCTACTTCCTGTTTATTACGTAAATGTCTACGGAAAAATTACCTGTAAATGAAGAATGCTAAGTTTTTTTTCTCAATAATTCGTTCTAGAGGGGCACTTTTCATGTTTTGGGCCCAAGCGCAGACTTCGATGTACGGAGTTTTCGTAGTTAGAGAGGTTCGTTACGGGAGGTTTTTTTGCGTGCATTGTCCATTGGAAGGGTCCGGGACCGGACCAATGACTTCGAAGTAGGGAGTTTTCCTTAAAATTTCGCTGTATGGGTGTTCGTTGTATGGGTGTTTTACTGTAGTTACTAGATTGTAGATAGTGTGCGAGGAACGCAGTGGGTTCTCTTTTGGCTTTGAAGCTCTGTCTGGTTTTTCCCTTGCGAGCGTGCTGTTTTTCCCGTGCAAGCGTGCGGTTGAATCAAGCGTGATTACAATAATATACGTTTTTATTTTTGTGTTCGTTTTGGTTACCTGAAATGGCAACTATAAAGACTTTGAAAGATATAGTGGAGGAAGAATTGGTGAATTACTTGTTATCGCTAAGTGATAACGATTGCTCAAAGGAATATGACGAGAGCTAGCGTCTTAGTGACGATGTGAATTCGGATTCAGATGACTCTGACATTGTGATGCAGAGGAAAAAGCCTCTAGTTCTATTGGAAAGTGACGAAGATGATACAACCAGTGATGTGACCGATGTAATTATGCCACTGGAGTTCAACGTAATCTCTGAAGGCCATGACACTACGAGTGCTAATGCCTTTAGCTACACAGAAATACCGAGTCCCAAGCATGTGCCATCACAGACGGCAGAACCCATGGCATACTTCAATTTGTTCTTCACCCCTGTGCTATGGAATTTGTTTACACAGGAAACCAACAGGTATGCTGCACAGTTCCTCGCCACCCATGAAACAATATCTCCTAGATCGAGGGTGAGGCGGTGGCGGGAAGTGACAGTGAAAGACATGAAATGGTTCATCGCTATTTTACTGGAGATGGGTGTAACTAAAAGGCCTACTATCTTTTCCTACTGGTCAAACAATTCTCACTCTATACCATGGTTCGGTAAAATGATGTCTATAGATCACTTTCAATTGCTTCTGAGGTTTTTCCATCTCGCAGATAATTCCAAACCTTTCTCACCTGGGGCCCGTTTCTCAAAGCTACAAGTCCACAATTTACAAGTCGGATTTTTCAAGTGTGACTTACAAGTGTTTCAAACTAAAACGGAGGACTTGTGAATTCTCCACAGTTGTAACTAATATTTTACAAGTGAAAATGGCGGTCGTCATCCTGTCCGTATTTACCTATTTTTTTAAGCTTTAAATATATTTCGAGAGTTTTTCCAGCAATCTACTATTACCTAGAGTCACTGCAAAGTTGCTCGGTGTATATAAATACGTGAATACATGATAAATGGTATTTTTGGTGTACAATTCACCTTAAAATATCCCAAGCGAGGACGAATCATCGGCAATACTTGAACATAATAAGGAAAAATCGGTTATTCCAAGGTATGATTTGCATTGTTATCTTGTAATGAATGTAATTTATAATTCTTGAACGCCAAGATGTATTGTTGTGCTGTGTTTATCTTTCAAACCACTTTCGTAAGTACGACATAATAACAATATTGTACAGCAAGGATGGGATACGTACTATTGGAATCGTTTATTCCAATGTATGAATTGCTATTTTATCTTGAAATGAAAGTAATTTATAATTCTTGAACGCCAAGATGTATTGTTGTCCTGTGTTTATCTTTCAAACCACTTTCGTAAGACATAATAACAATATTACGGCAAGAATGGGAAACATACATTTTCTTGCATCTTTTTTAACCAGGAGTCAGTGCTATGTTGCTCGGTGTCTATAAATGCGTGATCACAAGATAAGTGGAATTTTTAGTTCACAGTTTACCTTAAAATATCTCAAGCGAGGAGGAATCATCTGCAAAAGTTGAACATCATGAGGAAAAGTCATTTATTCCATCGCAGGAAGGGAAAGATGAACTCGAAATGAAGGTTATTCACGATTCTAGCATGTCAAGACATCATCTTGTGCAGTGTTTATCTTTCATAGGTACGAATAAATAGCAGAATAGCGTTTTATCGTCAGACAAGCGAAGACTATTTCAACCATTTTGAATGTTCATTATTAATACCCAAAGGGAACACTTACTTTGTAAGAAGCTAGTTGGTGTAGTGGTAGCGTGCGAATTTCACGAAGCATAGGTCAGTGGTTCGATCCCCACCAGGGTAATTTTTTTTCCTCTTTCATTTTGATGGGCTAAGGAGATATTTTTCCACCAATTTATGTCACTTTGTTCTAGGACTTATGCACAATTTATTTTCAATTTCACCTGTTCTTGATCCCCAAGTTACACCAAGGGTATCGGACACATGCCTACGGTGTATTAGGAAAAACCACAGCACATTAGCGTAACATTTGCGAGATGTCACATAAAAATGTAGACTTTAATTACGTATGGAGTTTCCTATTGAACTTTCGCAACTTGATATCTCATGGCGATTTATCATTTTAGTACGGGAACTTATGATCTTCATTTTTACCTCTCAATGTATAAACATAATGACATGACATGAAAAGTAGGTATATATTGATAATTAGTAATACATAATACTAGCAAACTAGCGCTTAACTTTCGCATTTTCAACCTTTCCCACCTCCCCAAAATAATTTATTCTTTATCAAATGAGATCATTTATAAATTGCACGATTAAAAGCAACATTCCTGTCTCGGTTGGAAATAAATCTTTCTTCTTTGTCGCTTATATTCACAAAGTCTCCGTGGGGGTGTTCTTTTCTCGTTACGTCTTAGTCTAAAAGAATTTTCTTTTAACTTTAAATAAAAAACAACAATTTGTTTTAACGTAAACTTGAGCATGTTATGTCAAAACTCAGTAAAAAAAATCCTATCTACTGATACCTTGTTCGTCGCTATCGCCTTCATAACAGTTGAGAAAAAGAGATCGCTAGTCGCTTTTCATTTTTTTTCCCAGTTATTCTTTCTGATTGACTGCGATTTACTCACCTCGGAGGACTTTTAGATATTTCCTTACAAGTTACAAGGGTTTGTTACAAGTCTGTTTGAGAAACAGAATGTGTCGTAAAAATGAAAACACTTGTGAGTAAACACTTGTAATTTGTGAAATGGACTCGTTACTTGTAATTAGTAGACTTGTACGTTTGTCTAACTTAAACTTAATTTATTGTCACAAAAAAATACACTCCACGGGAATCTGCCTAAAAATACACTCCACGGGAATCTGCCGAGTCCACCCTCTCTGCTCTCCACCCGAGCTCCGTCCCGACTGCTGCGACTCCCGACGACCCCCTCCTTTCCTCCGCCATCCTCTCCTCTTCTCCGAGGTGACCTCTCTCGGCGAGGCCGTGCGTCAGCCCCAAAACAAGTGGGGCCTGAAAAGGCGCACTTTACCCGTTACACAGCTCCCCCTCTGAAAAAAAAAAACCAATACCATTATATAACGGGTCGGAGGTCTTCGACGTGAACGGTGCATTCGTTCTTTCTTCGCAGAGATTCTAGTCGGTAAATTGTTGGGGACACTTTCTTCGTGACTCGGTATAGACCTGCGAATTTCGGTTCTAATTTCTCGGCACGGAACTTAGAGGCATCTGATAAAATGTGGTTACGTTTCCACACGAGAGTCCCTATCTCATACTCCACGTCCCTTCTCCTTAAATTGAAATACCGTGCTTGCCTCTCGCTTGCCTTTCGCATCGCCATTTCAGCGCTTTCATAATACCTGGATAATCGGCCTTTCAATTCCTTGTGGTAGGCCGTGGGTTCAAAAGGAGTGCCTTTTGAATCGTTCAGAGCTCGGAACGGTTCGTTCGGTCCCCTAAGCTCCCTTCCCAAGTTTAAAGCAGCCGGGGAGAAACCAGTAGTCTCTTGTTTGGCTGTTCTCAAGGCAAACATAAAATGGGGAATACCCTCATCCCAAGTTCTTTGTGCGCCACGACAATACATAGCGATCATAGACTTCAACGTCTGTATGCTCCTTTCCGTGGGGTTTGCGCGGGGATGGTAGGGTGCGATATGCGCAAGCTGAATTCCATAAGCTTCACAAGCACGCTGCAATATTTTCGAACGGAACTGGGGGCCGTTATCACACAATAATATCTCTGGACACCCCCAGTGGTTAATGACATTGCAAAGAAGCAGTTTAGTTACATCTTCTGCCCTAACAGAGCGCAAGGGAATAGCGATCGGCCAGCGCGTACTTGTGTCTAGAAAAACCAATACATATTTATTCCCTGACCTCGACCTCGGAAGGGGTCCGACGATATCTGTCGCGACAATAGTCCAGGGGGGGTCAGGTCCTTCTTCGCCCTCATTTCTCCAGCCCCTTTTCTCCTATCGGTTTTATATCTTTGACAGGTCTCGCAACTCCTCACGTATTTTGCAACGTCTCTCCGTAGTGTGGGCCAGAAGTAAAACCTTCTCACTCGGTTATATGTTTTATAAAGCCCTAAGTGTCCAGCATAGGGCTTATCGTGATTTTCTACTAAGAGAGTTTGTCGGCTCTCGAGGGGCACAACAAGTTTGGCCTTGGAGCCAGTCTCTCCTTTGCGGTGTCCATGATGGTATATTTGGCCGTCAACTATTACGTAGTCTGGATTTGATTCCGGCTGGTTCTCTAAGCTCTTATACAATTCTAAATACCAAGGATCAGCGACCTTTTTCCCCTCCCATTCGGGAGTTCCGATAAAATAGATGCGCGAAAGCGCGTCTGGGACGACATTCGATTTACCTTTCCTATGGGTGATAACGAAATCATATTGTTGGAGTTGCGTGACCCACCGAGCCAGTCGCCCCTTCGGATTTTGGGAAGACAGAAGCCAAACCAACGAAGCGTGGTCGGTAATAACTTCGAACCGATAACCTTCCACATAAGCCTTAAATTTAATTATAGCGAATAGTACGGCGAGGCACTCTCGCTCCGTTACGCTATAGTTTCTTTCAGCCGGGTTCAGAGTTCGCGAAGCGTAGGCAATCACGTTTTCACCAGAGGCCGTTTTCTGACACAGAACCGCACCTACTCCGACTTCCGACGCATCACATTGGATTATAAACGGGAGCTTAAAATCAGGGCAAGTTAATATCGGGGCTTTTGTTAAATATTCTTTCAATTTGCTAAAAGCGGCCGCCTGAGTCACCTTCCACTGCCACGAAGACCGTTTTCTTAGCAAGAAGGTCAGAGGCTCAGCCACCGAAGCAAAATTCGGAATAAACCTGCGATACCATCCAACAAAACCCAAGAATCGTTTTAGTTCGATAGCGTTTTTTGGGGTAGGATAACTTCGAACGGATTCTATACGCTCGGGATCGGCTTCGAGTTTCCCGTTACCTACTATGTACCCAAGGAATTTCAACTTTTCCTTGAAGAAGCTACACTTTTGGTGATTGATTTTCAATCCGGCTTTTCGGAGCAGAGCAAAGACGCGGTGAGGATCTTCTCATGGTCCTCATATGTTTCACTGACAATTATAATGTCATCCAAATACGTAAAACAGTACGGTTCCAACTCTGCTCCGATCACCGTGTCCATCAATCTTTGAAAGGTGGCCCCGGCACTGTGCAATCCGAACGGCATTACACGGAACTGAAAAAGGCCCTTACCCGGTACGGTGAAAGCGGTTTTATCCCTACTTCCTGGTTCCATTTCCACTTGCCAATATCCCTTCTCTAAGTCAAGAGTGCTTACCCACTTGGCTCCCTTGAGTCTGTCGAGAATTGTGGCAATATACGGTAGCGGGTAGGCATCCTTCCGGCTTAAGGCATTCACCTTCCGAAAGTCTACCACAAACCTACGCGACCCGTCCTTCTTGTGAACCAGAATAATTGGGGACGACCAAGGGCTCTTAGATGGCTCTATTACGCCGTCCCTTAACATTTCATCCACTTGGCCATTAATTTCGTCCTGAATTTTGGGAGAAACAGGATAATACCTTTGTTTAATGGGGACGGCGTCTCCAGTATCAATACGGTGACGAATAACGTCAGTTCTCCCAGGTACGCTTTGAAAAAGTGCCAGCTCCCGCTCCAAAAACTTCTCGGTTTCATCATTCACTTCGGTCGTTCCCACGTCGTTGGTCTCTGCCGACCCTCTTAGAGGCGGGTCCTCTCCGAATGTCATTACCGGGACCTTGGTTCCATCAGTAAAAATCAATACTTTTTCGTTATCAAAACGTATTGTGGGGCCACATGTGAAGAAAAAGTCTGCCCCCAACAGAATTTCACACGGCATCCCTGGTAAAACATATTGCTTGCTTACCCATTCGAAAGAGCCAATTTTTACAGATGTACATATGGGTGGGTCTAAAGGTACTATTCGACCGTCAGCTACCTCGACATGTTTGTCATGGCAAGGACAGGCACGTTCACCCATATCCGTGAGATAGTTCGCGATCTCTTTATTGACCAGGGAAATAGATGCCCCCGTGTCTAATAGCGCCTTCACTTCACGCCCCTTTAATTCGACTGACACAAAAAAACGTCCCTCTTTTGCGTAGCATACACGATCTTGGACCTTAGAGTTCATGAAGCCACGAACGGTCTCCACCCACTCTTTCCAATCCTTGTTTCTAGACGACGGGTTGGAGTAGCGACTCTCTGACCCCGTGATTAGAGAGTCGCGTTCTCGTTTAAATCCACGCTCGCGACAACTGACCTCTTAGATATATCGGTGGACTTTCGCGGCTCAGGGCATGAACGAGCTAGGTGTCCCGTTTTACTACAGCGCCAGCAACATTCGGCCTTAGTCGCATTAGTGCCTCCCTGTACCTCGCGTCCGACCGTTGGGAGATAGCCAAACTCGCGATCAACCATTTCATTGGGGCGTGGAGGAGGGCGATAGAGTTTACTGCGTTTTTGACGCGCCTCTATTTCTGCTCCCACGCTAACGAGTTCGGTGAAATTATGTATGCCCTGCAATGTCATCTTGGTTAAATAGAACGGATGGAGATTATCTAGCGCTAAGGAGAGTAGCTCCCCTTCCTCTAACGAATTCTCCAGCCTAGAATTCATCGTTCTGAGCACCGTAACGAATTCATTTATCCTCTCCCCTTCCCCTTGCGTGCGGGCAAACATATCCTTCTTTAGACTAATATCGTACCCGACCGGCAAGTACGCCCTTTTTATTTCTCTTTTGAACTCTCCCCAAGTGGATATACTAAATAGGTTTGCTCGGAGCCATTGAGTCACCTTCATTCCGATCATTTCCGGAACTAAACCCCACATTTCCTCGTCTGAAACCCTTTTGTATTCTTTAAAGGCGTCGGCGCGTTCCAAAAAGAGATTTACACTTTCACTCTCATCACCGTCAAACCGTAAATTCCAACGACAAATATCGCTCGTCAACCCTCGCAAACGTGCTTCATCGCGATCAGGACTATGAGGGGAGAACCGCGTCAGGGCATCTATTAGTTCAGCCAATTGATCTGTTACACGCACTGGCGTTGAAATCCCTCCCGCTTCTTCCTCCGATACGCTCGCGGCATGAATCTCTCTTACTCGATCCCTCAACCGTCGCCTGACTTCATCCAAAGTTCCGGAATGGTCTAATGCGAACCTGTTACACCATTGCACTGCGTCCTCCTTCGAAAGGACATTAATCCAACTAGTCCCTGCTGGAACAGCCATTACGTGCAAATAATTCCCTATGCCAAAGGATTAAGGTGAAGGTATTATGTCTTCTCGCCTCCGAGGTCCGTCGGGGCATTAATCTACAGGATGAGGTTGGACCGTGGTATAGGAACGAGGGGTTTGGAAAGCGAAAAACTAACTAGAACACTAAATCATCTGGCCGTTCCACAAAATAACACTTGATAGTACACTAGTTGTAAATTCTTACTTACAGAATGATGTCGAGCCCCACGTTGGGCGCCATGTAATGTAAACTTAATTTATTGTCACAAAAAAAATACACTCCACGGGAATCTGCCGAAAAATACACTCCACGGGAATCTGCCGAGTCCACCCTCTCTGCTCTCCACCCGAGCTCCGTCCCGACTGCCGCGACTCCCGACGACCCCCTCTCTTCCTCCGCCATCCTCTCCTCTTCTCCGAGGTGACCTCTCTCGGCGAGGCCGTGCGTCAGCCCCAAAACAAGTGGGGCCTGAAAAGGCGCACTTTACCCGTTACAACTTGTACGTTTGAAAAACAGAATTTCACATGTTACTCATAAGTCACACTTGTAAATTGTGGACTTATAGCTTTGAGAAACGGGCCCCTGGCAATGAGAAGTACGATACTTGTGCCAAATTTCAGCCCATTGTTTACCATGCCAATCGCCTATTTCGCCATGATTATACACCACATGAACACCTTAGCATAGATGAAACATTAGTGGGTACCAAAAGCCATTCACAGTTACTCCAATATTTACCTAATAAACATCACCACAAATGGGGCATATAGCTCTGGATGCTCTGTGATTCCGTAGTGAACTACTGTCTGGCATTCTACTGCTACCGTGGTGCAAAAAATAAAGAAGATAAGAAAGACTTGCAGGAACATGGACTAAGATTTTTGGTTGTGAAAAAGCTTTTGACCATAGGTAATTATTTTATGAAGGACAACCATGTTGTTGTGGATACCTTTTTTTCTAGCGTTTACCTGGCACGTGAATTATATAAAAAGCAGACATATTTGACAGGGACATTGTGAAGGAATAGAAAGAACTTTCCCAAAGAACTTTAAGACAAGTTTAGCATAAGGGAAAGAAAATATTATATAAGTGGTGAAATTCTTTTTCTAGGGCAAAAGAAAAAAAAATCCCAAAAAAATCTTGTACTGCTGCTTTCCACAAAAGCAACAGCACAAAGCATTCATCTAAGGAAAAAGAGGCATGGTAAAATCAAAGAAATAGTTAAACCAGAAATAATCAATTTGTATAATAGTTACATGGGTGGGATTTATACATCTGACATGATGGTATATTCTTACTTAGATGAAAGGCATACAGTAAAGTTTTGGAAGAAAGTTGTTTTTTGTGTAATTGCTCGTATGGTGCTCAATTCTTATATATTATATAAAGAAAATAATCCAATAAAAATAATGACAAGACTTCAATATACATCAAGCATAATAGTCTCTAGAGTCGGAATGCACATGGGTCAAAAGCTGGACTGCAGCAACTTCCAGGGAGAAAAGAAAAAAAATTGTGTTGTTTTTTTTTCTGGAAAACATGGCCAGAAGAGAAAAAGGTCCCATACAGTATGTATACAGTGTCAGAAAAGTGTGCACAACATTTGTTTGGTTCACCATAGGTGCTAGGTGTGTGGCACAACGATAATGAGGTAAGAAGCCCTAATATAACTCTGTGGTAAATTGTGGAAAAGTCTTATCTTACAAAGTGGGACAAAACAGAGGCTGACTAAAAGCTATGCCAATCGCTAGTTTTTCCTTATATTGTTATAATTTTTTCCACATGATTTTTTGGTTATTTATTTGATGTAAATATAGCAGTTTCATTATAAAATGTGAAAAAAATTATTTTACTATTGTGTTTGAAAATCAAAATATCATTGCTAAAAAATATTGTTAAATTTTATAACTTTGAACTAAATACACTTATTTTTCATTTGATGTCAAAGAATAGTATTATCAATAAAAGTTCAATTTATATAAATTTATTAAAAACCGCATATCAATATCTAAAACAATAACTTCATAATGTTATTTTTCCTAAGACGATACATTTTACTAAAATACCCCCTGCATTTCTCACTAATACCACTGGCGGAGGTTAGCACTAAAAGGGTTAATACATACATAGGATATTAGATATCCAAACTGTTTTGAAATGGTATGCAAATCAAGTTTTTTATAAGCCTTGGGAAAGCTGGTAAGAAAGCAGACATAGTGAATGTGAATTGTGATCTCAAGTCCTGTATGCTTGTTTGAATAATTACAGTACTGCAATAACATCAAAATCATGTTTGCACATGTGGTTTGAGTGTTCAGGGTAAGATATGTTAAGGAATAAAATGCAGTTAATGTAATTTTAGGTGTGTTGTCATACATCACACTGGAGAAGCCAAGATATGTGATGCAATCAAAGTTCGGTGTGTCAGAGGCAAATGTGTATGAATGGAGACTCCAGAAACATGAAATAGAAAAAGCTTACTCTTCCAGGAAGTCATGCATTGGTCCTAAATCCGGCTGGCTTCATGCTGTGGAAGAAGTGGTGAAGTTTGTGTGAATCCAGTGGAAGAAAAGGTATGTCTGTTTTGATGGACATTATAACTCCTGAAGCTCAAGTAATTGTTACATGACAATATGTTGGTACAAAGATTTTAGGCTAGGAAATTTTTCTGTGCAACATTGGTGTAGGGAAATACTTATTCTCTGGAAATGGGGATTCGGAGGGGGTTTTGTAAGGGAGGGAGAGGATTTGCTGGGGGGGGGGGATTTTTAACTTAAACATTTAGATTATGGACATTCCGTTTCATTGCGATATTTGTTAATAGGCTTCAATTTAAATCTACATTGCGACGTAGGATGAGTATGATTTCAGTGTTTTATAGAATAATCAAGTTTTTTTTCCTATTCACATTACACATTCACATTCCTAGCTACATTTTCACTCTGGAAATGAAAAAAGTACATAATGTAACTCTAATGTAAGCTAAATGTAACTCGCAGGAATGTTGGGAATGAGAAAACTATTGAATTTACTAATAATTGCAGATTAAACTACCCAGCTAGCACAAAGCCGACCGTTTACATGAAATTGATGACAATATGCTATCAATGGGAAGGCAACGGTCTCAGTCGTCGATGTTACAACAACAAGGGGGGAAAAGCTGGTCAAAATCACCATAAAACTGTGCCAAATTAAGGTCAGCCATTGTGCTAACCGACTAGAGTGACAACTTAAGGCACTTAAGAGAACCAACCGTACTTCATAACACTAGTGGCCCAACCCTGTAGCAAGAGGATGAAACATTAAATGGAGCATAGTGTCATCTTTTGGAATTCATCGTAATTAAGTCGGGGCTGGGACCTCTTCTTCACAACAAAAATTTTATTGTTATTGTATTCTTCTATCAGGAGATATCGGTTTATTAATTTGAAAAATATTTACTCTATTTGCCAACGTTTTGCATTTGAATAAATGCTTCTTCAGGGCTGCAATGTAAACTATTGAGCGTATTGTTCATCAATGGAATATGGTTTACAATTTTTTGTACATAGTTGTTTAAAGTTTATGTACATATGATTTTTCAAGTTTCCTCCGAAAAACATTACTATTTCTGTATGAGGCTTTCGCAGTGCTGGATTGCAGTTCTCTCTATAGTTTTTCGGGTTAGCTGCGTCAAGTTTTATTCAGATGACGTTTCGTGGCCTATGCTGGCCACATCTTCAGATCAGGGGCCCTCAAAGCTACAAGTCCACTTTATACAAGTCTACAAGTGAAAATGGCGGGCATCTAGTCCATATTTAGCTCTTATTTAAAGCTTTCAATATATTTCACTAGTTTCTCCAGCCATCTTCTGTAACCAAGAGCCAGTGCTATGTTAATTGGTGTCTATCAATGCGTGAACACAAGATAAACGAATTTTTAGTTCACAGTTTACCTTAAAATATCTCAAGCGAGGACGAATTATCTGCAAAACTTGAACATCATGAGGAAAAGTCATTTATTCTATCGCATGAAGGGAAAGATGAACTCAAAATGAAGGTTATTCACTATTCTAGCATGTGATCAAGACTTCATCTTGTGCAGTGTTTATCTTTCATAGATACGAATGAATAGTGGAATAGTGTTTTATCGTCAGACAAGGGAAGACTATTTCAGCCATTTCTAAAGTTCATTATTAATACGCAAAGGGAACACTTCGCAAGAAGTCAGTTGGTGAAGTGGTAGCGTGCGAGAATCACGATTCGAAGGATACGAGGTCGATCCCCGCTGGCGTTATTTTTATTCTCTTTCATTTTGATGGGCTAAGGAGATATTTTACCACCGATTTATGTAACTTCGTACTAGGACTTATGCACAATTTATTTTTAATTAATGTAAACTGAGCATGTTATGTCAAAAGTCGATAAAAATCCTATCTACTGATACCTTGTTCGTCGCTATCGCCTTCATAACAGTTAAGAAAAAGAGATCGCTAGTCGCTTATCATTTGTTTTCCCAGTTATTCTTTCCGATTTACTCACCTCAGAGGACTTGTAGAAATTTCCTTACAAGTTACTAGGACTTGTTATTAACAAGGCTGTTTGAGAAACAGAATGTTTCGTAACCATGAAAACACTTTTGAGTAAACAATTGTGACTTGTGAACTTGCAATTAGTAGACTTGTACGTTTGAGAAACAGAATTTCACAAGTTACCAGTGAATAGACTTGTAACTTGTAGCTTTGAGAAACGGGCCCCAGGTCTGAGTGCCGACAGATGGAAATGGCCCTCTATGTATACCATCCTCAGGTTGACTTACCAGTGGTGCGACCAATCAGCGTCGAGGACCCCAATTTTGGTGCGCTTTTGCATATGAGTCTTTTCCAAGTGGTGTTTAGTCCATGCCCATCATCTCTATTGAAATTTACTGCTACTTTTTCAATTTCAATAGCCTCCCGGATGATGCGAGGGAAATAATGCTTTTCTTTGGCTAGGACTTATGCTTTATCAATCATAATCTGATGCCCGGGATTAGTGAACGCATGTTCTGCCATTGCTGATTGTTCGCAATGCTTATTTTTGAGAGCCCTGCGGTGTTCGTTTAGTCAAATGGAGATGGCTCTCTTAGTTTGCCCGCCATATTTCTGGCCGCAGCTGCAGGGAATCTCATACACTCCTTCATATTGCAAGTCAGGAATTCTGTCTTTACAATTAGGAAGACGGTGGCCAATCTTCTCCATAGCACTATATCCGTGTTATGCCGTGTCTTTTTAGAATTATCCCGATCTTTTCCATGTTGCCGGCGATGAAAGGGAGAGTTGCTAATCCTCTTGGTTTTGGAGTCACCACAATCTCCTTCTCTTCCTTCATTTTCTTCATTGTGGTCCTGATAAGTGGCATTCTTCATGAGGGCTGCTGTCAGGTGTTGTTCCTCCATTCCTCTATTTGGAGGTGGTGATGCGAGGAGTGCAAATATCTACCTGTGTGTGTCCTCTTTCGATAGACGCCATGGCTTAGAGAGCCGTAATCGTGTCTTGCCACTTCTACGTCCAGGAAGGGCAGGCGTCCATCTTGTTCAGTTTCCATGGTGAATTTGTTTGTTGGGTGCTGAGAATTTGGGTGCAGGAGAAATAGTTTGAGGGATTCCCTGCCTTGCGGCCAGATGACAAAGGTGTCATCTACGTATCTCAGCCAGAGTCATGGTTTCTCAGCAGATTACGCGATGGCACTTCTTTCAAAATTCTCCATGAATATGTTGGCCACTACTGGTGACTAGGGGGACCCCATAGTGGTGCCGCTAATCTGTCTGTAGTAGTCATCGTTCCACCGAAAGTATGAATTCCTAAGATCGAATTCAATAATCTCGGTGAAGTCCTCTGGAAGTTGTGACGCCGATTCCTTTATCTATCTAATAAACTCGGGCGCCAGGTCTCCACGACCACCAGCTTTTGCGATTAAGGCTGCCTCCGGCCTTAACCCACCCAGATAGGCTTTAGTGGCGACGATTGCCAGGATTCGTTTAAGGTGACACGGGACAATTAACAGGACCCCCACCTTAGATTCAGTTAATGTATTTATTTGAATAACAATTGAGGAAAAGTTGGCATAATAAAATATCACATAAATTAGTCTGGACTCAATCCCTCTCAAACATAAAGTAAATTGGCACAAATGATACATAAATGACTAGGGAATCACTCCCTCTCGTTAGCATGATAACGATGGGGATGGTGGGTATAGGCTGACGAGACGGAGGAGTTACGAGACCAATATATACTCCCTCTGGAAAACGTTTTTATGAACAGTTAAAAAACGTCTTCTGAAAAGATCAGAATGGTTTTTGCCCTAAATGAAACCATTTTTACCAGGAAAAAACGTTTTTAGAGGTTTTTGTGCTGTCTGGGACGTTTTTTTATTCCTAAATCTTCGACCTGTTGCTATTGAGTCTGCTGGAGATATTGCCGTGGATCATTCCATACATTGTTAATAAAATACCAAAATTTCCCCAAAATATCGTTCCGCAAATGAACTGAATAAGTCATAGTACTCATCGTTCACAGATAGTGCTTAATTATAACCAATGTGCTCACAAAATACACGGTACAAGAAGTAGCAATCGACGCAGAGCAAGTAGGGGGCAACGTTTGTCGTCATTTTGCTGTCAAACTCTGCGCTAGGCCGAGCATTAACTGTTGCTCCACCATTGACTTGGGCATTTACGTAAACCGATTTGAGTGTATTAGCTGGGTAGTCTACAGTTTAAATTGCTTATCCAATTGGTTTGCGTGCTTCCTATGCTTTCTGAAATTTCTGGTGAAACATGAAACTTAAGCTAAACATATTGCTATATATATGGGTTCAAAATAAACTTCTAAGATTTGTTGCCTTTAAGGCTGGAATTGTAAGGAAAAGTGGTGAATACGAAAATATTTTGAATCTACTTAATATCCACTCTCTCACTGCACGTAGGAAACAAATAGGATTAATATTCTTACACTCATTGCTAAATAATCACATTAAGTGTTCTTATCTATTATCTTTAATTAATCTAAGGATTCCATCTGTTCTCTCCAGATCTCACTACCTTTTTCATATTTCACATGTAAGAACTAATTATATGTATCACCTACCAATGTTCCGAATAATGAGGGATTTTAACAGACATTGTACATCAACAGATATTTTTCATTTCTCTCAAAATGTATTCAGAAAATTTGTGCATCAGAATGTCTAATCTTTGTATTTTTATTTTTTTATTTTTTCTAATGTAACTATTCTGTCTATTTTAATGTTTTGTAAAAGGACATTTGTCCGTATAATAAATATTATTATTTCGTTACAGTTGTAACATGACCCTCCGAGTCCCCGGCAAGCATCAGGTTTCATTGCCGTCATAATGGCCGAAGACTCGAGGGGTGGGGCAGTAATCGCAGCCACGTCCGACGCCCATCGGATGTGTGGCTACACTGCTGTCGGGTCATGCGTCCGCAGTAGACGGAGTGACCCCAGGATGACGGCCTTCTGCATGCGTGCAACTAGTGATTCCGCCTGTGCCACACAGGACGGAATACACTTGATGTTATTTAGCAGCGAGTCCTTAACTCCACCGAGCACACCTATGATGAGGACCACCAGTTTCACTGAGTGTCCGGGGTACATCTGTCGAAGTTCGAAAAGCAGGTCTTGATATTTCGTCCGTTTTTCCACCTCCTTCGCATCCATGTTAGTTTCAGCCGGAGCCGAAAACTTGATCACTAACATGGAGCGTGTGAGGTGGTCGAGGAGAACGATATCAGGCTTAGTCGCCTCCAACTGCCTGGTTGTGGAAAAGGAGTAATTCCACCAGATCGTGCATTTATCGTTCTCCACGACGGACTCAATATCTCCAGGGGCATAGGGCAGCACAGGTGTTTCGTCGATGCCATAATGGTGTCGAAGATGAAAGTATAACACCCGTAGGGCCGCGTTATGCCGAGCTAAATATGCTGACTTAGCGTAATAACTACAGCCGGAGAGAAGGTGACTCAAAGTCTCCGGCTGGGCTCGGCACGCCCTACATCTCGTGTCCGCAACCTCCGCCTTGAATATAATGCGGCGGTACACGAGTGTGTTTATGACACCATCCTGGCATGCGAGGACAAAACCCTCGGTCTCGGACTTCAGACCGGCGGAGCGTAGGAATGCAAACGTTAGCTCCTTCGAAAGCCCATCCTTTTTGATGTTTCGATAGAAACCTCCATGCATGGGCTTATCGGTATGCACCTTGAGCAAGGCCTTCTGCTCGGCTTTTTTTATTTCGAGCTTGAGGACGTCTGCCTTCAATGACAAGATGGTTGTGTCATTGTCGCTTCCGTCGGATGATGGGTCGAAGTCGAGACCGCTGCCCTCTTTGCCGCCTGGAAGAGAAACGCCCCTGCTCCCGCACTCTCGTGATCTCTCACGAGATTGAGCAGGGGGTCCCTGCTTTTCAAGACTCGGCAAGCTGTACCCAGGACAACTCTGTTGTGGAGACACTCCAGACTCAATAGTCCTCTACCACCTACATTGCGAGGGAGATACAATCTGGCGACGGAAGATTTCGGATGAAGACTTCTATAGATGGTCATCATCTTCCTCGTTCCCCTATCGAGGTTCTGCAACTCGTTGACGTTCCACTTCATGCATCCGAAGGTATACAGCAGTGTAGGAACCGCGAACATGTTCGTGGCAAGAACCTTGTTCTTGCCTGACAGCTCAGAACTCCAGATGTTCCTGAGAGTCTGTCTGTATTTGGCGGTGACCCTTTCCTTCACTGCTGGAACCTCCTGCATTCGGCGCTGGGGGACGCCGAGATATTCGTAGCTGTCATCGTCCTCGAGGTGACGAATGACGCTCCCGTCAACAAGTTGCACGTCTTCCTTGATCTCCGAAAATCTTCCTCTCGCCAAGTGGATGGATGCACACTTGTCCAATCCGAACTCCATTCCTATAGCCTCACTGTATTCCAGTACGGTGCCCAAGGCAGTGCGAAGGTCTTTCGCATTAGAAGCGTACAGCTTCAGGTCATCCATATAAAACAAATGGGTGACCTTATGCTTCCTGTCACCTGGAACACCGCACATGTATCCTTTACCTCGTCGCAGCCTAAGGGACAGGGGTAGGAGGGAAATACAGAACAGTAGGGGGCTCAAGCTGTCGCCTTGAAAAACGCCACTGTGGTATGTTACCAACTCTGTGGAAACTGACCGCTTGCCTGAGGTCAGAAGGAAGCGCGTTTTCCAGAGTGGTAACAGGCGTTGGATGCAGGACACAACCTCAGGGTGGACTTTCATCAACTTCAGCATGGCGATCAAAAGCTCATGCGAAGTGGTGTCAAAAGCCTTCTTGTAGTCCACCCAGGCCATTGATAGGTTTCGCTTATGCCGGATGGCATCCTGGCATATGCACCTATCAATGAGCAGGTTGTCCTTGCATCCCGCGATTCCCCGCTTTGAGCCCCTCTGCTCGTACACCTCCTCCCTAACCGGCTGGACTTGGTGTAGGATAAGGTCGCTCAAGATCGAGGTGAACACCTTATATACAGTGTTGAGGCAGGTAGTAGGGCGGTAGTTCTTTGGATTGGACAAGTCTCCCTTCTTAGGTATTAAAACCGTGCGTCCCTCAGTCAGCCAAGGTGGAATTGGTTTTCCACCATTTAGAAAGGACGTGAAGATTCTGGCGAGGTGTTGGTGGGTGGAAGTAAATTTCTTCCACCAGAAGTTATTCACGGCATCCATTCCTGGAGCCGAGAAATTCTTCTTGCCAGAGAAGGCCTTCTTCACGTCACTTTCGGTGACTGAAAGAGGTCCATCCACATCTTGTAGGTGGCGATCACAAACCTCTTTAAAGAGGCCTATGGCCGGAGTGTCTCCGTTGAATGGCTTCGACTTTTCGTATATTTCCTTCCAGAAACGTTCAACCTCTTGGACGGGTGGCGGAGATTCAACGACAGGCGGAGGTGGTCGAAAGAGACGGGACGGCTGAAGGAGAAAGGTAGCATTTTCTCTCATGCCCCTACTCCTCTTCAGGAGTTTTTTCCGGGCCGTGGTGAGTGCCCGTACTCTATCGACCGCGTGCTGCTTAATGGTAAGCAGCACGCTTTTATTCAGCGTGTGATGGTTGTACCTGAGACTGCGCGCTATGCGCCGAACTTTAGGAGTGAAAGTTCGCCCAGATAAGATGTATTCCATCACACACTGAATTCTCGACGCCTGTTGCCTCGCCTCCGTGATCTTGGCCTCCAACTGTTCAAGCCTCTTTGCTGCTTTGTCCTCCCAAGAGGTGTTCTTTTGGGAGTGAGCCATAATTTTGGCAGCAGCATAGACCACGCAATTTACCGTCCAAAGGTCCGACGTTTCCGTTAGGATTTCGTCGATAAGACCATTCAACTGGGGCAGGTGGTTACCCCGCAGAGAGATCTTCCGGTGGATGTCTCTCTGCCTAGGTTGTCCTTCATCACAGTTAATGGTGCTTAACAACCGCGTTCGTAGTTCAGAGACGGCCTGACCAGCTTCTTCCCCATTTGGCCGAGAGACAGACACGAATGTCATTCTCGCCTCAGGCGGTGGAGAGGCTGCCTGTGTCGGGGAGAGTGGTCTGGCCGGTGGTGTGTTCCTCTGAACTGGCGGTTGGTGGAGAGTTTCCTTTTTCCGCAGATGTTTGGCATAATCGTGCAGATTCTGCTGCGATAGATGGCCGTGCTCTGGATGCATCTCACACCACAAAGAGTGCATCCTTGCCATATACCCCCTGCGTTCGGGCTCGCTGGCAGCATGGCATGCGAGGAGGTCGCCCCTTAGGGCTTCCGTCCACTGCATCCGGGCTCCCTTCTGATGTGGTGAATTTTCAATGCCACACCCAATTGTACTAGGGCCCCCATCCGAAAGGAAGGAGAATTTGTTGGTTGGACAAGGAAGGACAAGTTGTGGGTGGCTTTTTCTTTATTCCTTTTTGGAACCAGATTTACTGCGTGTGGGGTGGTTAGCCCCACACGCAGACGTCCACCATTAGCCGGCAAAGCCGTTACCAGGTACGCCACATGGAGGCTGGTGGTCCGGTTTTTGTACCCTTATTATTATTCACGTTGCTTTATTAATTTGCTGTCAAAAAAGTTGTCACAAATTAACACATAATTATACAATTCTTTTAATGGTAACAAACACTGATTCTTATATACTTCTCTCACATCGTTTTCCTTGACCATCAAATGGGCAACCATTTTATTTTGTAAAGTGATAACCTTATTCAGCAAGGTGGAGTTTGTGCTACCCCAAATCGTCAAACCATAACGTATTATGGCCTCAGCTAAGCCTTGATACATTAATTTTTTCAACTCATGAGGCAAATAGTGCTTTAGGTACGACATTTGAAACTAAATACACCTTAGTTTGTCACATATATAGGTTATATGATTACTAAAACTAAATTTTTCATCTAAAACTATTCCCAAGTATTTTAGGTGTTTAACTTGGGTAATTTTTGCACACGAAAAGTTCTTATTGCACGAATTTTTCGGTTGGCCACCCTGGTTGGAGTGTAAACAAAGGTGTGTGTGTAGTGTGAGGTCTAAGGTTTGCCTTTTTTCCTTCACATTTAAAAACTGCAAGGAGTATGTCTTATTATTGTTAATAATTATTTTATTATCGTGACACCATAATTGCAAGGAATACAAATCGTTTTTTAATTTTCGCTGGGCCACCTCAAAACATCTGCTTGTGGATAGTAATGCAATGTCGTCTGCATACATAAAAATCTTGCAGTTTCTAATATGTTGAACGATGTCATTTATATATATTAGAAACAGAATTGGTCCTAATATTGAACCCTGGGGAACTCCAGATTGGATAGTTTTCATTCCACTGGAGTGATCGACCAATATATATCGATATAAGTAATGGTAGTTCAGCCAACGTTGCCAATTTTACGGCAGTAGTCTTTTGAATGAGTGTTAAGATGGTTATGGGACATTACTAGGTCACCACTTTTTAGAACTCAGTTAATATTCGTATTTTTAATTGTATTCATATTTAACACATGGTTAAGGCAATCTATTTTAAAAACAAATGTTGTCCTCTGTTTCTGGTTCGTAATTTGGATTCTTCTTATTTTACGATGAGATGTATTTTATTGACACTAAATATAATGGTACGGCTACAACTTTTTTGTCCTCTCAGGAATGGGGATGAGTGTCACTTTGTCAGATGTTGCTGTCTTTTGAGCCAAATCAGAATTGTTGATCAAACTGCTTCTATTTTACATGCTGTCTAATAATATGGTGATCACAGAGTTTAAAAAATCCGTCCTTATCAAAACTGACGGTATTGAAAAGATGTGTGGCTGCATTGTTGTCAATTTTAACGGATGGTGTTAAATTACCTCCATATGCTATCTTACGTTTGAGAGATGAGCTCTATATAGGCGGTGATTATGACTGCTGTAAGAAATTATTTTATGCTGTTGTTGGACGGAGGGAATATCTATATTTTATGTTGATGTTCTGTCAATAGGTTTGTTTTACTTTGAAAAGTACATATTTAACGTATACCAAAAGTTGGTAGTGCTAATGTCCCCTTTTATTTCTTTTGAAACGAAAGTTTAGTGTTATGTATATACTTTGCTTAAACAGCTGAATGTTTGTTTTTAAAATCTTGTGATATCTCGTGCAGGAGAAACAATGACATTCAACGAAGGTAGTGTCTAAAATAAATTAGTCACAAATTTTGCTATTATGAGGTGTCATGAATACTTTTTTATTTAAGAGTCATACAAATGAGAGGTTTTGTCTCTTAAATTTGGGTGAATATGGTATTTGCCATTGTGGTACATTTTGAGTTAACAGAAAAAGTGTTAATAACTTCAATATAGGGAAAACAAACCATAGAGGAAAGAAAGAGTAGATGACGTCTTGGCGTACTATATTGAAGCTTGATTTTTCATGGAAATCGATTCACCTAGCATGTGCAGTGGATGCAACTTGTCATTAAATCTTATGAATAATGCTGTTTTTAAAAATAATTTTCATTTGTAGGGAAATTGGTGCAGTTCAGTGACAAATCCCCTACCAGTACCTCATTATTTTTAATGTGTTTATTTTTTTAGTTTTTATTTCAATTTAAATTGCAAAATTGATCCATTTCATGCATGGCTAATTCCGCAATATTCCTAACCATACCATATCATTCAATCTTTTTCTCTTTATTGTATGGTACATACAATGACAACAATTTTGGCCAATTTTAGGAATTATCTCGTGATAAGGGCTCTAGTCTAAATTTGGCTAGCATTTGCATTTTTACCATTTACATTTTATGGTAGCTTTTGGTGATGCAGGCTTGATTCTTACAATTTATTTTACAATTGATTCATTCTGTTACGGCTATTTTAATGCTCATACAGTTATGGTCATTGTACAAAGTATTTTAACTCTCATACGGATTCCTGAATTTCGTGACACAAATGGATTTTTGGCACCGCTGCAGCGCTTGATCACCGTCAAGTAAATATTAGTGGTAAAATTGAATACAAAATTTAAAGAAAGATATTCTATATGTTAACTTAATACTTAACCCATTTATGCCGAAGGTTTGAAAAATGCGAATTTTACCCTGATTTTTACATATTATAGATAAAAATACGTATGAATACAATATCCGAAAGAAAAAACAATGTATCTCTTGCCAATTATTAATAACGAGGTGTTCCAAAAATGGAACACTAGGCAAATCCACTACCATGACGTACTCAGTGATAACAAGCAAATCATTTTATTCACGCATTTGTTAACTCACTATTAAGACATATCGAGGTGAACACTTAACATGCAAGGATATGTTGCATTTTTTACATTGAAAAGTGGTAATTTTGTGACATTGGACACAGCGAGTTTGCTTTACAATCGTATGATTCATGCCGTCATGACGTGAGTCAAGGTTACGCTTCATAGATGGACTCCCTTTTCTACCAGGCTCAGCAGTATTACCATATGTCTCTATATAGTGACAGGCCACACGGCGACGAAATTCAAGATGATCTATTGGCTTCACATCGTTTATTTTATGCAATTGCCAAGCATTTTGTAAAGCCAGCTCAAAGCAGAATAACAAGGGGCTCGAGTACCATTTCTTTCCACGGATTGATGCTCGATACTCGTCAATATTTTCATCAGCTCGGTCCACTCCTCCCATATACTGATTATAGACCTTGATTAAATTTGGCTGAGTAACTTGTATCTTTTTTTTCTGCTTTTGAGAATAACGACTGACCTATTGCAAAGGATTGACACCGACACCAGATGATGCAACAGTCACAACACTGTTATCATTCCAACTACAAACAATATTGCCTTTTCCATCAAGTGGGTAATCAAATGTGCCCCTATCTTTTTTCTTTAGGGTAGCATCAGATAGTAAAGGTTTGTCTTCGCGATCTTTTCTCGCTGTGCCTGTTGCTTGATGGCCCATTGAATGAAGTTTATCAAGGAGTGCAATGCTTGTGAAAAAGTTGTCGAACACAAAATGGTATTTACCAGGATGCTGCGTTGTGAGTGCCTCAGTAAATTACAAAACAACTGAAGCACCTACACCATATTCTTGGTATTGAGTGTTCGGGTTTTTTCCTTGATAAGGCTGAAACCAGCAAATGTAGCCTAGACGCGTTGCACCATACCAGAATGTATACCCAAACCGAATATGCTTACAACGAATGAACTGTTTGCACCCGTGACGACCGAAATAGAGAATCATGGCCTCATCCAAGCTGAAGTATATTTCATTTGGTACAAATTTCATACATCTGTCATTCAGTTGCTCTATGAGAGGTCGCAGCTAGGAAAACTTGTCCATGTGGTTCAAGTTAGAATTGTCAGCAACATGCAAATTTGAAAATATTGTTTCAAATCGGTCACGTCTCATTGCACCACTAACTAGAGAATTATGCGAATCTGGTCTTTGCTCCCAAAACATACGCGGTCTCGGAACAGAGACGTAACCACTCAGGAAAATTATTCTCAAAAAACACCAACAGTCAGTTCAAGGTTTACGCCCTTACTTGCAGCATATAAATTGCAATATTTGACAACCATATCAATCACTTCAATATCCAGAAAGAGTTTTAAACATTCATCAGGGGTTTTCATTTTTGTGATTTTTTTCTTCTGAAACTCTACCTCCTACTGGCTGGGCAGTCAGATCGGCTTTCTTCCAATTGCGTACAACTTTGTTTACCTTTTTTCTTTGAGCAAGAAGAGGTTGAGGCGAAGCAGAAGCCGATGCACCGTCATTTTCAGTAGTATCACCATTCGGTATCAGCAAAAGGTCAGCATGGTCAAAGTTCTCGTCAGAAGAACCATGAATGAGATGAGCAGGAGCGCGCAGCAATGAACCGGGAAGATTGTTAATTGTTCAAACATCGTCATCCCCGGAGTCCTCGTCAGACACAGGTTTTGTTGCGTTATCAGGGGGTTCAATGATGATATCACGTACATCTACGTAATCTTCTGTCTCTAATAGATCATTTATTTCATGCACTGTCAAATATCTCGACATCCTGGTACTTTTAGCTAAAGGCGCGGTCACCCTCCACTTTCTAACGGACGGGACGCAAGACACATCCACTTCACGAGATCGTACTCAACATACAACTACTGTAAAAATTGATCACAATTCATCAGTTGGTTATCGATGTATTTATTCTTTCACTGAAATGGAAACTGATTATAGCCAAGACATAGCATCGTTTCCCTCAGTCACATAACATCTAATTGCTTACTTGATTTAAAATTAAAGTGAATATTTCAGTGCGCCTGAATGCACGCATAATAGTAGTGGATTTGCCTAGTGTTCCAAAAATGGAACACTGTTAAATAAAAGCTTATAACTAAAACAAAATAGATTGTTTAAAAATTTTCTTCTTAAAGTACTATAGGTTAACTATTACTGAACATGCAGGGAAAAATTAACAACATTTGGGCATAATGGCAAATAGTTATTAATATAACATTTGAGATGGTCTCAGAAAAACTGCCTTGAAAAAAAAGACCGATATTTCTCAACACACTGGCTGCGATGGGTTGGCAAAACTGACTAATTCTTTGCACCACGTAATACAATATATCTTTATAAAGAGGTACAGAAAGAAAAACCGTGGCATATTGGTGTATCATGAGTCGTAGTCATTAAATTAGAAAGTCGCATCAGGTGTTCCAAAAATGGAACACTAGGCATAAATGGGTTAATGACTGTTTGCGCCAATGCGTGCTCATTATTTTGTGTATTCGAATATCCCTCCTCGACCTTCCCCTAACCTTGCTCATTGCGCCATCTGGAGGGTGGGGAGAGGGGGTGTGCACCATCACCTATGAGGGGGAGGGGCAGTTGCAGCTGAGTTCTTTCGTCGAGGAGAGCGAACGTCTCCAGAGTGTTATTGGTTTTAGGATGGAATCCTGATTGGGGATGTTATCCCGACAGCCAGTGAGTTTTCTTTCCTTTCCTGCTCTTCCCTCTGCCCTTTTTTTATATATTTGATTAATTCTTGAGGGTCACACATCACGGCTTTTCTCAGTCACGAGTGCCTACAATGACATTATAATACATATAAACGAAAAATATAAGATAAGACAATTAATGAATAAATATACTGGCAAATATTTAGAAAGTAAATATTTTTTTTATATTTGTTTAAGCATGCATCACAAATTACATTGAAATGTTCTCTGCAAGTGTTATGGTGACAAAGGTCACTGATTTGGAATCTTTGTCTTTTTATCATGCACTAGTGACACAGTGGTTTGAGTATTTTTGCTCTCGTTCCCAATCAACTTGTTCTTTTAGTGGTGTGCCCTGAATACTATAAATGCACCTTTTACCCTTTTCAAGAGGAACTTGTCCTTCTGTCGCAGCACGTGTTTTCTCGCCATACTTTTCTTCCAATATTTTTTGGAAAACTATTCTGGTGGTCCTGCCAATTCACTTTCCACGGGGGATTTAGTTAAGTGGAAATCACATAGGCTTCAATTTCACACACGTCTAAAAAATTAATAAAAATTCACACAGCCATCTGTTTGTTTTTCTCTTGCATGTGTTAGACTGAACCATTTGACTCATAAAATCTGTGCCACCCTTAATTGTTTTATCTTGGTGCATAGACGACAACAAAATTACTGACTTTATTTTTTTAGGAACATATGATACTAAAGTTACAGCTTTGGTTAATCCAAAAATCGATGAATACTTGACACGAGAGTGATTTTTGAAGAAAATTCACCGGTATGAGTTTTTTATTTGTTCGCAGAGTCCCATTATTTTTAAAGTTTTGAGCTAGGTTGAGGTTTTAAATTATTGGAAGTAGCATTACGTTTGCTCCCATAATGACAACAGACTACCTATACCATACCCTTTCCTAAATATGGGAGTGATCATGCCCCGTTTACTATACCCAAATGTGGAATGCCTTGAAGAGGGTACCCTGTAGAAGAATCATCATCATTGGCGCTACAGCCCATGTAGGGCTCTGGCCTTCAGAATGATCTGCCCCCATTCTGCTCTATCTTCCACAACACACCTCCATCTCCTGACTCCCAGTCTTCTCAAGTCAGTCTCTACGTCATCAAGCCACTGCTTTTGTGGTCTTCCTCTTGCTTCTCCTCCCTCCTGGAGTGCCATTGAAAACCTTTTTGGCTGCCCTGCTTTCCTCCATGCGTTGTACATGACCAGCCCAACGAAGTTTTCCTTGCTTTATAACCGATATGTCTGGTTCACCATATTGTTCATAGACTTCAGCATTTGTTCTTATTCTCCATATTCCTGCATCTTATCATGGCACCGTATATTCTTCTGAAAATCTTCCTTTCCCATCTTCTGATTATTTCTTCTTGTGTAACTGTTAGTGTCCATGTTTCAGAGGCATAGAGGACAACAGGTCTTAGCACTTTCTTGTATATGATTATTTTGGTGTTTCTTGAAATATTTCTTGACCTGAAAATAGGCTGCAGTGCATAATAGAATTTATTACCTATGTGTAACCTGTCTTGAATTTCAAGGGAAATTGATTTTTTGCTGTTAGCTAGGATCATACAGATATCTGAAGCTTTCCACTCTTTGAAAATGTTTGTTGTTAATTTTTATTGTTGGTTCTCTAGTTTTTTCTTGATTTCTTTCCGTTTTCAAGTATTTAGTTTTGTGTTCATTGATTTTTAATCCCAGTGTTTCTGATGTGGCTTCACTAGAAATAAAAATCTCTTCCATTGAGTGTTTATTTCTTGAGACTACAGCCAAGTCATCAGCATAGGCAACACATTGGGGTTGTCGGTTCATTATTGTTCCTCCAGGATTTATTGGGAGCTGTCTCATTGCTTTCTTCAAAGTCAATATGAATAACATTGATGATAATGCATCTCCTTGTTTGACTCCTCTTTTGACTTCAAACGGAGATGATAGTTCTCCATTCACTTTAACTTTGCTTTTAGTATTGTCTAGTGTCATTTTAATGAGGTTTATTAATTTAGAGGGGATGTGAAATTCTTTCATGTTCAAATAGTGCACTCCTTTTGACCGAATCTAAAGTCTGCTTCTAATCTATAAATAGGCTATGTACTTCTATGTTGTGTTCATAACACTTCTCGTATATTTGTCTCATAATAAAAATCTGATCAGTGGTGGTACGATTCTTCCGAAAACCACATTGATAATCTCCAACTTTTTGTTCAAAGAACTGTTCGAGTCTTGAAGCTAGAATATTGCTAAAAACTTTGTATGCTATACTAAGTAGTGTTATTGGCCTGTAGTTCTCACATTTAGATTTATCACCTTTCTTGTGGACAGGATGTATGATTCCCATGTTCCAGTCTTCAGGCATTCCAGTCTTCGGAAACAAGGATTAAGTTTGACCTTAAAATCACCACAGATTCTCAAACTATTCGTTGCCCCCATTGCCCCAAGCGTTGGATGGCATTCATTCAAAATCTCTTCGCTGCATTTTTCCTGCTCTGTTTCTCAAAGTACTTAGTAGATAACATCTTCGTAATTAGAAAGAGCTCTTAAAATGTCTTCTTTACCTGTCTAATCATCGCTCCCTCTCTCTACACGTAAACCATTCAGATCATCATCATCGCTGCATTCTGCAGTCAGCCTTATTTAGTTGCCGCTCACAATCAGAAACCTCCTTGACATCGATCTGATTAGATACACTTCCATTACTATTGTGCTGGCAAAATTATCTGTGGAGCAAGACGTACTTCAGAATCAATTATGGGATTGCTATACATGGCAAAAGACTTATATTGCATTAAATGAGTCCCTTGCTGAGGGATCCATTAGCTTAAGTGTTGTTGATGTCGATATGAAGCTCCCGAAGCTTCAGCAACAAATTAGGAGGAGGCATCACACAGAGGTGTTTCATTCATGCACATTTGGGAAGAAACTTGAGGTGGTGAGTGGTGCCTTGGGGGCAAGGTAATGGGTTCGATGTTGCCATGGGTGGTTATGGTTAGGATGGGGAAGGCAGGTTCCTTCAAGGGGGTCTTGACTATTTTCCCCGAGTGATAGGGGTATTTCGAGGAGCATGGAGTGGTTCTAAAAACAATTAATTTAGTTTTCTTGGTGTCCATACTTCAGGTTCCTCCTAATCTCCAATTCTTCCCATGTGCCATATTCCTCCCCGTCTCCATGCAGTGTAAAATTTCAGTAATGAAATCACTGCGATGGTTCTCCTCCCATTCGTGTTTGTGTTTCGCTCTTACTCAGGAAAAAACAATTAGACCCCCTACCGGAGCTCGACTAATTCGCCATTATCCTAATTACCCATGGAAATACTGAACCCATTACCCAGCCCCCACAACATCACTGCTCACTTTCCCCACCCTACCCTTCCCCTTGCCCTCCTCCATTACAAAATAAACAGTTGATTATAAAAAAATTCCAAATAATTTCCCAAGGAATGAAATTCCTTACGAAATATGGAGGTGTCTACCAGCCAACAGCTATGTCGAGCAGTGGAGCGAAATTGGAAAAAAATCCTTATATAAACAAATACCGTATTTCTCCGAATTTAAGCCGCACCCCGTTTTTGGGGTCTCAAACGGAAAAAAAGTAAAACGCGAATTTAAGCCGAACCCTTTTTAGTGCATCCCGTATTTCCTACAGTATTAGGCTTGAGAATTATATATCTGTTTTTACATTACCTTTGTAAGTGTGACTCAATGTTACCTATATTATCCTTTAATATATGAATAAATTGTGCACTAATTTGACCTTTTTCAGCGTTATTCCTGACTTTCCCCGTGGGTTAGGCGAGTTTAGCTTGTGTCAGAATGAATCCGAATGGTTGCTATGCTCAAATCGGTCATTTTTAGGATTTTTGAAGAAAGTTCTCGAATTTAAGATGCAACTTTTTTAGTGCATCCCGAATATAAGCAGCACCCCGATTTTGAGGCCCGAAAATCGGGAAAAAAAAGTGCGGCTTATATTCGGAGAAATACGGTAATTGCTTGATATCCAAAACTAAAACAGAGACTCGTTATATGTCTTATATTTTTTATTAGTATTAATAATTCAATGATAATATTCATAACTGATATCCGTTTGAGAAACGTTTCTCTCTCCAAAAATATTTCAACTATATTTCATTCGTAAAAAGATAATCCTATCAATAAACTAAGAAAAGTATAAAATTTGTACCAATAAAATATTTGTCACTACAGTTATTAAACCGTGTTGTTAATCATTTGAATATGATCCACTCAGCAGTTTAAAACATCCGCAAGTATCATAAACACCATTTGAATTCCCAGCGCCGCGGCGGCGCCAGATAACGTTTGTGTAAATTTTTCGAGAACTACTAAGTAAGATAAACGGAATGGCAAATAGCTGTGTGTCTTTTACGGGTTTACAGTATATCATAAAATAATAGGATTCAAAATCTAATCCTAAATATTAAATTTTTTAAGGTCATGCAAAAACTCAAAGCGCCGCGGCGGCGACATGAATCTGTATGAGGGTTAAGATTTAATTTTTGCAAAACTCAAATACATAATGGTATTATATACCTTGTATTTCAAAGTAAAAATTTTGAGTTTTGAACGTTATTAACTTTTTCATCGAGGACCTTCTACATGATGGGAAATGGATTATTGTTTTCGCGTGGCCCTCATATCTCCCAAGTTCAGGTTATATCATCTGTGGTTGGGTCAACGAAATGGTTGTCATATGATTTGCCGGGACACTATGCATCTTCCGCTCAGCAAGGCTGCCGTGTCCTCCCGAGGTTCGAAGTCTCGGGCGTGGCGTCCATCGCGCCCCTGTAGGGCCATCTAAGGCGGTGCCACTCGTAGATGACGTTTGCAGACGGCAACGAGGGGTCTGGCCGGACGTAGTGTTGGCTCGACCAGCTTCCACCGATCTCGCGTTGTCTGCCCGGCACTCCTGGCCCCTTCGGGCAGGTGGAATATCTCGTATGATTGGACGGAGGCTCTATGCCTCAGAACGGTGAACTCCTGGAGAGCGTCACCGGACGGTTCATTTCAAGATCATAATGTAGCGGGCGGATCGGCGTCCAGATTCCCTTACAGGGGTACGTCAGTGTGTGCCGGAGATGCATCTTGTGCTGGATTCGGCGGTGTTGCAGCAGCGCGACGTTCCTGGGCAGAGACCAAAGCTGGCGGCAATTGGTGTCAACGTTCGTGACGTCGCGGGAGGCGTGCGGACGGATCGGCTGTCGGGGTGCAGCGACTGTATATGCACCCCATAGATGCGGCACCACGGCCTAATCCTGGATGAAGAAATCATTTAGGCCGCCGTGGAGATTACATCGGCGGCATTCTTGTTGCTATTGTATAAATAATGTTTGCCGCGAACACTCGATCACTCGCCAACTTTTCTTATTTATTATTTACAAAAGGATGTATTGACCCCTTTGGAATTGCATCTATTAGTTTGTAAAGACTAAATTAATTTGTTAAAAGGACTTATTGTTCCCATGGGTTATCTGTTGTCTTAACATTTTAGTGTATGATATATTTTTTATTGATGTAATGTATTTTAAGGAATAAACTTAATTATTATGTCCCAAGGTCTGGGCGAAGAGGCGTGGCTCTAAGGTGCCACCGGGCGTCTGGGCGACCATGTGTAAGTAGAAATACGCAAGTACAGTTCTGTTAAAAAAATCGTACCTCTTCGGTGCCGAAAAATTTCTGTCCCGAGTGGTCGTCGATGTGACAACGCACCGAACCACGCACCCGCGTGGGATAGCAATAAACTCTCCAAGCAGAACAAGGGCCCTTCCTCCCCGTAGTTGGGCAAAGGGACGACCCTCGGAAGGAAAATGTTGACCTGCGAAAGGGATTATTTCCGAGGTGAGGGTTAGGGTTCTTTTTCTGGTGATGTGTGATCGAGAAGGAAAGAGAGATATGCGAAGTTCGGACTTGGCAAGATCCCTCGCTTACAACTGCAAGCAGCCGCGGAAAACAAAAGCCTAATTTAGGTATTTATCTCCGGAGGTCCTTTCGTTTCTTATGATTATTATATTTTTTACGCGTATTCATTGATGCAAAAACTTATCAAATTTTTACTTATTTTCGTTAACTAGAATTCCTTGTGATATCGCAATCCATATTTTGTTTGAAATGGTGCGATATGCTCTGGGTTGTAACTTGATCACTCTTACTTCGCTCTGTAATAGCCGATAATGTCATGCTCGAATTTTAGCCTACATCTGTCCTCACAAAGTATTCTGGGAAAACATTTTCTAGGGGCGGTATATGTATGCGCTAACAATTTTTTCGTTTTTAAATGATGAGATTTGAATTTCATGTTCTTTTAGCAAATATTTTTATGATTATTCGAGCTTCTGAAAGAGGCGTGCGGATTAAAAAATCTATCGTACTCATTCCATGCTTTTTGTGAAGTCGGTCGTTCTGTTTTAAAATGCCAAACGTCAAATATATTATGCTTTCACTAATAACATACCGTATATGAATTACTTGAGCGGGCTTATGTCTTAGATCAATGACCGTTACAGGTTCAAGTTTGTCTCCCTCTTGCCTCTCCATCATACTACGTTTTTCATTCGTCTTAGGCCGGAACTTTCTCATGCGAGATCTATGGAAAAACATTCGTGATAGCACTTTCTACAAAGCGTTTTGTGGCTTTTTTTCGAACTTAATTCCGGAAGCAGCAAATATTTTATGCCAAAGTACAGTAAATTGTACCTATGTCCTGCGAAAAGCGCAGAATTAATCATGACGTGTTGAAAGTAATAGGGATTTTGATACCGTAAGGACTTACAGACAAAGAAAATCTAAATGCTATTTAATTGGGATCAACAAATCTATAGTTGGTTACGCTAGTTAATACGAACGGGAAACTAATGATAAAACGAAACGAGCAGTGAGAATGTAAACCAAAGAAGTGGGCATTTCGTTTCCGCGCTTTCTAGATGCCCGAGATGAGTGCGTTCCGTTTCACGCTTTGATGCGCCACTTTCCTCATATTTACAATTTTATTTACATTTAATATGTTATGGAGTAGTCAATGTAACAAAGTTACTTCATCATCATCTAAATTAACCTTGACAAAATTCATGGTCACCAAATCAGAGTTTCTGAGGTCACCATAGGTGCTCCTTAAACAAATTGGAAACGTCATCGCATCAGCTTTTGGGTGGAGCGCTTGAAGTGCACGTTATGATCGTTGCGTGGCCTCAAGGACCTCTCATCGAAGTGGCCCAATGCGTGAAACTGAACGACTTTGAGCGCATCAATTCGATTGGTGTGAAACGGTACGCACCCCATGTATTCATGGGCCGCTTCCACACATACGAATATTATGTGGAAACTCCTCGACCGACCACAACACTACCTCAGTCGAATAAGAAGCCGTTGTCCCCTTCCATTATTAGTTTTTGGTATAGTAGGGGTTCTCGACCAAGGGTGATTGATGGAAGGCTCTTTCTTTGGTTCGGAATGTTAATTGCTCTCCCAGGAAACATTGGGTGGTGCCAATAAGCAAATATTCTCGCTAGTAACTCGCTGAGTAAATGAAAGAGGCATTTAGGAAACTGGAAAAGTGAAATTATTGGCATCTGGTTATAATTGTGGCAACAAAGCAATTCAATCCAATTTCCACCGCGAAACTATAATTGTGTACTGGCTGAAGTTAATGATTGAGTGGAACGAAAGTTTTCCAATGCATTCCAATATTTGAATAAAATAGCGTCGAGCTACTTCCATCCGAAGATATTTAAAATGAATACAGTTTTCCTTTCTTATCGCCGATACATTTTTTAAATCAAAGGAGCGCACGTGTAGTTCCAGGCACAGTAAAAGAACGTTATATATCGGATACTCAGGAAAGCTCATTATAACAAATTAATGGTTTCATTTTAAAGTAGTTTGCGCATAAATACATTGTCCCTAAAATTTTCTTTACCCGAATAATTAGCGATGATAGGTGTGCGCTATAATTCGAGGCTGCCATTATGGGTTAACTACTGAGCGAAATAGTGTTCAGTTTTAAATCCTATCAAAATGATTGATTTTTATTGGATCGCACATTCTTTTAGCTAATTGTATTGTTATTCTACCTGCACCAGATTAAAGAAAAAATAGTGAGCGCACTTCTTGAGGTGCGTTTCTCTCTTAATTTCGGAAAGAGTAAGCAGCCATGTGTAGAAGTTAAAGTGAGAAACAAACTAAATGACTTAAAATTAGAACAATTCTTGGCATTTCAAATGTAAAAGGGATTGCACTGCCAAAGAAAATACGAGATAAGGAATATTGCGATAAATTTTAACGAACGCGTGTTTAAGGATACGCGTGTAAGTTAAAAAAAATGTTTCCAAGAAGTCGTGGTTTATATATTTATTTTACCCGACATTGGTCCACTTTTATTCCCTTCAATCAAGTACTGTTTCCGGAATTAAGTACGTACGTATCGCAGAAGATGCTTCCATGTTTTTTTCAATTAATGGCGCGTGATAAAATATGGCTTACGGGGAATTAAAGTAGGGCAAAATATCACTTCGCCTAGAACCATTCCAAACTACTTATCGTGCAATTTGCCTGAAAATATAAGCTATTAATATGCGATGGATCATGGCTGTGCGCTCTAATGGGGGAGTATGGAAAAAAACTAGGAATTTAGAACACTTAGATTTCATCAAAAACTATTTTGTATGTTTTCAACTATATATAAAAATTATATCTATATCCGCAGTAATTGTTTTAGAATCGGAAAAACCCATGGTTTGGAAGGCAGTTCAGCTTTGTGGCGTGGAAAATTAAAGTTACGGATATATTTAATTTTTGTTTTAGGTAACTATTTTTGCACCTTTAATAAAACAATATTTACTTAACTCTTCTTACAGACGCCGAGATTAAAGTATAAAATTCGAATATAGACTTCATTATGACTGGAAATATCTCGCTCAACTACCTAAGAAATGCTGTAATGGGGTGACGGAAAAACGGGACTGACCTCATAAGATCGCCGTAGGGTAGTGGCGTTTGTAACTATTGAGAGCTCTGAGCCGACACTCTCAAGGTATGACGTGCTTTCCTCGCAAATGTTTGAATATTGTTGCTGTGAGACGTAGACTTGGACTAGAAGAGAATCAGAGAATTTAAGCCTAATGAGATATCGATGTTACAGTGATCTTTATTTTGGATTCGTCAATTCATTGAGTATTCTTCAGCTCCATTCCTTGAACAGAATATTGTGATAGCCGAACCCAATTTCCCGCTACAGAAAGTATACGAAGTGAAGATACTTGCCCCGCAATGAACTGTGAACTAAGGCAAGGAGATAAAAAAGGCCGCAATCGTACGATTTCTGAATGGAAGGTGGGCACAATCGAGATATCAGCCTGCTTAAAGTTCTTAATAATATACTACATGTCATTGGTTCACGGTTTATACTCACTCTTGGTTGAAGTTTAACGTTGAATAACTAAACGCTCAATATCTCAAAAACTATAATATCAGTACGAAAACTGCAACATATCCATCCGCACGTTCCTCATATTTTTTGAGCCCCAACTTCTCACGAAAATATTTTCTGTTGGAACGAAGTTCCTGACGCCCTTCCAAAATCTAAACAGTGAGCCATGTCATTCAATACATGAGAGGGTCGTGCACATAAATAGATCATATGAACTAGTGTAATTCATCCGCATTCTTAAAAAGCGTCGAGTCGAGGCTTAAATTCATACCATTTCCCTGTTGAAAAAATGGAGCAATAAAGGGCATAAATTATGTCTTGAGTACGCATGAAATGTTGAGTCTAGGTGGGAATATTTAAAGATCTAATTTCGCTACTATGACTATTTTAGGCTTCTTTCTCTTTTAATATATTAGCTCTTGTGTAGCAAAGCATTTTATGCAATCAAAATGCTTTCGCTGACTGCCGCATGATGCGTATTATATTTAACAAATTGCCTTAAGCGTTATGGATGAGGCTTGTAAAATGTACCTATAAGTATGTCTAAAACATCAGTTACTTAGTAATCCTGCTTGTTTTAAGTAATTGAATTATTAGAAGAAATCTAAATGAAATAATTCATATGTTCTCTTCGGCACAATTCGAGGGGCAATTTGCGGTAATTGCCCTATCTAGACAAGAAATAATGGAAGATGTGTCATTTGCAGTGGGAGTATTTCCCGTACTATGATAAACGCTTAAATGGATATTTGAGTCCTGCCTTCTACATGGTAGCTTTCTGTTACTAGAGAGATACGGTGACTTTGGCCGACTGACTGATCGTTCATTATTCATTATCGCTCACGCGTAACATGTGTCGTTGAGTTCATAGCCACTAGATTCAGCTTTTTAAATGACAGGAAACCGGTGATTGAGATTCCAGTCGATTTCTTCAGAGAAATATATATTAGCATTACATTAAAAGTATAGTAAATGTCGGCCCGAGCATTTGACAAACTTTAATACAATTCTTACCTAGTAGCTGGGGCATGTTTTCATTTAGTGCAATTCTGTTAAAAACGTACCACTTCACTGCCGAAAAATTTCAGTCTCGAAGTAATAACGAGTGACAACGCGCTGCCGAACTAGACCCCCTTGTCCGGGGAGCAACGAACTCTCCCAGCGGAATTAGGACTCTTCCTGCCCGTAGTTGGGAAGAGGGAAAGACCCACACGGAAAGTTTTGACTTGCGAGAGTCCTTATTTTTTGTTCTTTTTGTGGGATCGATAGGGAAAGGGAGATAATCGAAGTGCGGACGCGCCAAGAACCCTCGATCACTGCACCTTGTATATGCTCCGTCTACACCGTAACAATTATATATTGTTTAATTCAACCCACAACTGAAGGGCAGGTAGACGATAGTTCTCTCAATGAAATATTGCCATAATTGAGGCGATATTTGTATTGTGCATGGTAATTATTTATTCACCTGGTAGTAATAGCCGGAGAGCTCTCATTGACTGTTGTTAAAGTTCTTAATGGGATGACCGCGTAAGGTAAATATAAGCGAGAAGGGAGTATAAAAAGTTAAATATTGGTCTTAGTTGAAATTGTAAAGAAAAACTTTACGACCTATATAATTAGCAAAGATTAGGTGTTTACTCAATTGCTAAGGTTTTTGTAGTTAGTGGCAACTTTTATGTATTATTTTCCCTGTAGAAGAACCCATTTACTTTATATTTTTCACGGGGTGACGTACTTTTTTGAGACTATTTTTACTTGAGTGTACTATTGCGCTACGTCGACGCAAATGACATTTTATAAATTGGTGGGCTCTTTTCAATTAAACACGTATACTTGTGCGTACACATGCTTAGAAATATCTTTGTATCCGAGGCACAAGGTAAACTATCTTGTGTTAATGTTCGCTTTCGTTATACTGGCCTAAACTTCTTTTGCGCCCAGTTTAAACTAACGTAATTCCATGAAATTCGTCAATTATTATGCGAAGTATCCGCATTTACATAAACTTTTTGCTGCGAATTAATACATTTCTCTTGAAATAGCAAAATGTCAAGCCTGAGAGGTGCGTTTTTTCCTCTGCCATCAGTGAGAATGGGGGTTGCTATTGAGAATGTCACGGTATAAACAGCCGGGCTGTAATATCTTCACACAGACCAGTCCGTTGACAGTATCCATTGTTCAAAATAGCCACATTTCTCGAGTATGTTAACGCTAAGACAAGCCCTGAGTAAATGCGATGCCCAAATATTTAACGGGAAATTTCCTTCCCTAGAAAGTGGCATAATAACATTTTAAGTTCCAACTGAAAGCATTTAGTTCTCTGTTAGGTATTTGATTACGCTGATTTTCGTCATTGGTGCTCGCAGATAGTCAACTTTGGCTTAGTTCTTGATCGCATTGATGACGCTGTAGTCTATTTAGATATGTGTGTAAACCACTTTTATTCAATCATATAAACTTTATTACGTGTTAAATTGTGTGATACGGGGCAATATCCACTGAAATTAATAGGGTATCTTTGTTCTCTATCCCAGGAGCTCCTTTCGTTTAATTTTTTTCGTACGCTTATTCATTAGCGTGATAACATCCAAGTTTGGACGTATAGAAAACACATTCGTGAGAGCACTTCCTGCAGTGCAGTTTGTGGCTTTTTCCTAATCTAACTTATGAAAAAGCAGACATTCTTAGACAAAATAAAGAAAATTGAATCAAAATCCTGTAAAAAGCGCCACATTAATGATGATATATTGTGAATAGATTTGTGTCAGTGGCCCATACGTTATCGAAACCCCTAAATGCTTTGCATTAGGGGGCAGCATATCAATAGTTTTTAGCGATATTTAATAGGATCAGGAAACTATACTGAAAACACGAGCTTCGGAGATGAAAACCATAGGCGTGGGCATCTTGTTTTATCGCTCTCTGGCTGCTTGGAACGAGGGATCATGGATATGCCGCAAAGCATCCGAAAAATCAGTGGAATGAAATCGACCCGACTATATCACTGCTTCTTCACTTCTAGTCGAACAAGAAGCCGCTGCCACCTTCCATTGCTGAGGGCCTTTCCTCAAGCGAAGGTCATGGAAGGGGCCCTCTGCTTCGGAATGGTTATTGCTCCCAGTAATATGAATAAGCACCAAAGGGTAGTTATCTACTCAAATAGCGTAGATCATTGCATAGACGGTTAAGAGACTTAAAAAGTGGCATCAGGTTATTTTAAGGCAGAAAAAAAAACAATCCAAATTCCACCGCGAAACTATTTAGTGCAGGCGGAAGTTCATGATTGAGTGGATCAACAGTTTTCAAAGGTATTCAAATATTGATACAAAACAGCGTGAGCTAATGTTATCTGAAGATATTTAAATTGAATTCAGCTGCAAAAAAATTTTCTTTCTTTTATCAACGAACAAAATCAAAGCAGCGCAGTCGTGTCGTTCCAAACGGCGAAAGAACTGGATTTGATATTGGGTTATAAAGTTATTTAAATGAAACACTTCCATGAATACATCGCCCCTCAAAAATTCTTCACCGAAAGCTCAGCAATGAAAGGTATGTGTTAAAATTCGAGCGTGACATCTGTGACGAGCAAATTTGAATTATTTCAAATTGCAGTTCAAGCGATTAACTTTTTCATTGTAAATTTCGCACATTCATGTAGCTAATTTTGTATGATAATACCACTACGCCAGGTCTATAGACGCATCTAATTAGATTAAGTAAAAACGGTTCCTGGCATCATTTCGTAACAGCCTTTAGAAAAGAGTAAGCAGCCATGTGAAAAGAATTTAAAATTAAGTCTGAAAATAAATTACTTACGACATAAAGAGTACGAGTTGCCGAAAATAGGTCCGTTACGAAAAATTTTATCGTAAATGAATACTCATTTAAAATGTATAATCATTTTGAAATACCGTGAAATAATTCAGGGCATTTTTACCATACTTTGATGCAGTTTTTTTATTTTCTAAATATTTAGTTTCCGAAATAAAGTTGCGAACAAATCCGCATTACGCATCGTGGAGTTGCTTTCAATATTTTTTTCAATTTATCATAGTGGTAATATGGTTCGTGACATGATCTGGCTCATGGGGAAAATTGCAATAATGGCGGCGGAGCAAAAGGGGGACAAACTTAAGCCGTATACAGGTCCCTTGCGCGATTGAAATATTGCGATTGGCAAACAAACTCATTAAAAAAACAGTTTTATCCGTTTAGGGACTAGGGAAAGGGGTAAAAGTAAGACCGCACTCGTAGGATTCCTGAATGGAAGGTGGGCTCAATCGAGAAATCCATCTGCTCACTGGTTCTTATGTAGGACTTGAACTTCAATGACAAAACAGTAAAATCTACTAAAGGCATAGTATGAGTAAGTAAACTTTATTATTTACCTCCGCACGACCCTTGTCTGAACCTCGCATTCTCACGAGAATATTTGCTGTAAGAACGTGAAGTTCCAACGCCCTTCCAAAATCCAAACCGCTAGAAATGTCAATGCATGCAATGGTGGAATCAGTAAAACGAAGATTATTCAGCGCATTATTTGAGAACATTGAGGTTATACTTACATCCATACCGTTTCCCTATTGCTAGGTGTAACAAATGTCGCAATTGAGGGCATAAAATAAGTGTGAGTACGTATGACAAAGTTATCGCTTGGTGGGAACATATTTACTGATATGAATTCGTCACTGACCATTTTATGCTTTTTATATAAATAGCGGAAAAAGTGAGCTGTCAAAATGCTTTCGTTGATGGCTGCATTATGCGTTTTACCTGTTATGAGTTTCATACTTAAACAGTGAAAATGTGCAAACAGGAAGTTCTTCTGAGCAACTCATGTTTCTAATTAACTGAATTATGAGAAAAAATTTAATGTCGGTATATTCGATTCGCGATCATTGCCTTTTTTCGAAAAATGGAAGATGTTTAATTTGCAGCGGGGGGTTAACTGCACTGTGATTGAGACTGACTGGGCATTTGAGTCCTGGCTTCTACGTAGTAGCTTTCGATAGTCGACTGACCGATCGTTCATCTACTCATACTCGCTTACACCTAAGCAAACGGGAGCCCGAAATCCAATCCAGCCCCTCAGATTTCCCTTAGCAGGTCTAAATTTTCCTTCGGGGAAGCTTCCCTCTCGGCCAGTTAGTTCGGAAGGAGGGATCTTATTCCGCTTGCAGAGTTAATTGCTCCCCCGCTCAGGGGGGTATGGTTCGGTCGCATCGTCGTCAAATAGAGACTGAAATTTGTCGGCTTCGAAGTGGTACGATTAATGAACAACTGAAAAAATGCGTATTTACAAATGGCTTATGACGTCATGTGAACCCTGGAGTATCCTGCTACTGAAGGACAAACCCAGAGCCCCGCATACAATTTATTTGCTATTAATTGCCTTTCTTTGGTCACGGCGGGTGAGGTAATGATATTAGAAATTGAGCCATTTATGTAAATAACCACCGAGCTGAGCAGAGAATTGGAAGGAGAAACTTGTATGCTAATGCGTTGATGTATCGAGTTAATTTAGCATCAGGCAAAATAAATATTTATTTAGTATTAGACTAAATAAATTCGATAGTAAGGAATAAATAAGTTCATAGTAGGAGTGAATAAATGTCTTTCGAAGTAGGATTTCATAATTAGTCGTGGAACATGCCCACAAAAACTTAAGAGCCAAGATCGCAATTCCTCGAAATTACCCCAACAGTATTCCGCGCTAATTTGAAGAACAAATTTGAGGAGAAATACCTACATTACGTCAAAATCAAAGGTTATTCCCGGCGATCTTATCCAAGTTGCTATTCCAAGGGATTTGCACTAAAAAACCCGGTTTTCAGGAATTTCAAGGACGAGGATTAGGTATTGTCACCCTGTTTGAATGAACCCATGATCATTCTGTAATTAGGGAAACCCTCTAGCTACCCAAATTAATGTTGTTACATTAAATAAATTACCGGTTAAAGGTAAGCTTTATTGAAGGTCGGAGATTATCCTCCAGATTTTACCAAGTGCAGGGGCCTATTTACCTCTCCGCGTACGTCTAGTGATGGAAAAAT
The DNA here is from genome assembly GCA_963573305.1 of Pyrrhosoma nymphula. Lineage (NCBI taxonomy): Eukaryota > Metazoa > Arthropoda > Insecta > Odonata > Coenagrionidae > Pyrrhosoma > Pyrrhosoma nymphula. The sequence goes on along the minus strand of OY754332.1, from coordinate 38,638,871 downwards.
GTCAGTCGAAATCGATTTTTCGAGCAATCGATTTTTAATCGAAATGAAAAGCTCGACTTTTCAACAAAAATCGAAATTTGAACCAAAAGATCGATTAATCGAAAAAATCGGTCCTTAAAAAAAAATACAGTTGGTACAAGAACATGTTTATTATTCATTCGAAAAACGCAATACATATTTGAAAAGTATAAAAAAACCAAAAATGTAAAAAAAGTTCGGGGATCACCGCTTGGAACCATTCGGCTTCACTAAAATTTTTAAGAAAGATCAACTGATTGAGATGCTTTCTTGATGATCTATGGCGTGCCTTTCCAATTTTACCGGCCTTACAGAAAAGTCTTTCACATGGGACGGATGACGTTATCATACTCAGCACTCTGATCGCGAAACGGTACGAAATGGTCAACATCGAAGTTGAAAAATCGAGTTTGGATCGAAACTCGTAGATCATGGCTCGATCTTTGACTATTAAAACTCGATTTTCGATTTTAATCGAAGTCGATTTTTCCATCACTACGTACGTCCTACTCTTCATGCCGTCCATAAACTTATTCTTTTTCATTCGCTTCCCCAACATCCTTCCTTCTACCACGGCCTTGAGCAAACCATCGTTATGTATGTACCTCATTACCACTCCCAGCCACCTAGCGTGCATCCCCCAGAAGTTTCCTCACCAGCCATGCTAAGACTTTCCGTCCATCGTACCTTCTCCACATCCCGACGCCTGCAGCCTATTCACGTCCTCCTTTCTCAGTAAGTTTCTGCTCTCTACAAACGCACTCCATATCAAGCTCTTCATCAGCCTCTGTATCCTTACCTTAAGTCACTGTCATCAGCTCCCTCCTAATCGCGTACATACGATTGAAAGAAATTTTATTGAAAGTGAGTCAGGAAACGAGCTTGGCTCCAGAGTATGCCAATACAGAGAGCTCTCTGATTTTAAAAATTATTTGAAACGTATCATTCTAGCTTTTTAAATATGGTTGGTTTTGAAATATTAATGCTCTCTGTGTACTCTTACGTCATTTTTTTTTATATCCTTTTTATGTCTATTGTAGTGAATGACAAGGAGATATCGTTTTAATACAGAAGTTGATATCACAGGAAAATAATTAACTATTTTTGCCCGCAAAGCAGAAAATATGTGATTATAATAGAACTTTTCACACTGAATTCAAAGATGTAGGTAGATTTTCTCCGTCACCCACAGTTTTCTTTGTGATATGTACGCTATTCGGCATACCTAAGATTCGATCGTGTTATTTCACTTATGTGTAAGGCATCTGGAACATCCCTTTTTTGGCGTCCAACATTGATCTGCGACCATTTTTGCAATCCACTGTTGCTGTTACCCGTTTTCCATAACATTTGCTGGTGGTAGCGTTCCCCATGCTAGTCACTGACAGTGCCAAGTTCGATGTCAAGTTCGTATTTGGGGACCCACAACACTTACTTGATCTTATTGTTAGTGTCACTAACACGGGGAAATTTCTCTTTCAAATAATGGAATCCAGCACGATATTTATCCATCGCCTTTACAAAGTTTTGAAAAGCCGAATTTTATATGGAGTGAAGGAAAAAGAATCATTTCCGAGTTGACTAGTGGTGTCTGTGCAACATTTTTCTGCCCAGACGTAAGTGCTTCACCCTTCGGCCATTCCTTCCTGACGTAATGATTTGTCTTGTCCAAGCTGTCCCATTCGTGTAAAAAGCTACGAAATTTCGTGTTGTTAAGCTTCAAACCCATTGATGACGTATTAAATAATAAATCTATACTTATTTCCCTACAGTTCTTGTACTGAATTTTTTTAAGCTGGATTTGATATTGTCATGTTTCTTTCATTTTTGTTGCATGAGGTACTGGCTCATAAGGATATCTGTCGCCATTGTGCTAAATTACAGCCTTTAAACTACTTTTCGAAGTATTAATGAGCAGTCTCCACTATGTATATTTATGCTCATGATGAAGTGCATCCGTGACAGCACACAAATATTGTTACAGTGCAATAAACTATCTTCTTTATAGTACAAATCTTGAATCTCTTCCCGACGATTACGAAAGAATCATTAGTGCTAGTATGTCATCTTACAGCCTAGATCCCAAAATATCGTCTAGTTTCTTTGCTTCAGTGGCTACCTCATTTTGATTAGTCTTTGAAAGTTAGATGCGTTGTAGATTGCGGTACAGGTAAGTCATCTCTATGAGGAACCGGCCCTACAGCAGACTGAAACGTTTTGGAATCGCTGCATTCGAGTTCTGCGTCAGGTTGTTGGGAAGGTACTTAGTCGCTTTCAGGGTGCGTCTTAAATGCTCATCAAAGTCGATTTTATAGTTGACCGAATCCTTGAAATTCACCGTAGTACATGAATTCACTGTCGGTAGTAGGGGGCGACCGAAGACTTGAGATCACTTTCGTCATTCAGGGTTGAAGAGGAGACAGGTAAAAAAGGATTGCTTAGAGTAGGAAATTAGGGAGGAGAGAATTTTGGCGTCATAATTAGCCTACAATTCACAAAGGGCACAGGAGGTCAATTTTACCCTCACCCCATACCACGGACCGCACTGCACTAGAATGAGAGGACACAAGCGCCCATTATATTCATGGGTACACAGAAATGAAATGTTAATCGCCATCAGTTGAGGCCATTTCATCTGGCATGACTAGGAGCAGGATTGCAGGCCAACTCTAGCACAAAAAATGTGTACTGGGGTTCGATATCTTATTAGGGATAAGAGATTAAATATATCTTCACCACTGTCTGGATTATAGTTCAAGATCCCGGAATCTAAGGCTATTACTCAGGTCACCACATTAACCCGATCCCTAGTGTACTCGGTGGGCGCTATCGAGTGACTTTCATGGCTTTCAATCCTAATATGAAAGTGTCATGCACATTTCATCGGCGCTCCTTTTAATGAATCCTCTCCGATCTTCACATCCTCATGTCATAAGCAGTAGTATTATCTACAGTCGAGGAAAACTAATCGGTGTAATACTTCTATAAAATAATAACGTGAAATCAAGCTAACAAACTTCACTATTAACTAGCTAATTTATTTCTCAAAAAGTGATGACATCCTTAATTTTACGTGTTCATGCATATGCCCTTTTGACCAATATGCACTATAAATCTTTACTTATTATCCAGGATTTCAGAGTTTTACACAAATTGTTGCTCCGATAGCTGGAGTCGAGGATTAGTATGGGATCACTTCCTGGGTGCTCTTATTGAAATCTGTAAGGATGCGGACAGTTCGCGACATTTATAGTCTTATACTGTAAAATTTCTTACATTAAAATTTATTAATATTTTTGATGTGAATGCAAATGAACATCTAATGGTTCATTCCCGGTGTTATGTAAGCTTTTGCCACGACCGATAATTGTGTAGGTACTTTCGAAGGCCTCGTGTGCAAAAACTATACGGATTATAGAATGTCTAACTATGACTGGATAGCCCGTTTCGTCGACTATCGGAAATGGTTTGTCGCGAGCGGAGGCACGACTCCCGAGTATCTCGGGGATCGTGGCGGCGGGGGGTTGCGAGGTGACGTCACAGCGTGGGGGTCAAAATTTGGGCTTGTGTGGGCACGGCGCGCGCTCAGTTCAGTTGTTTCTCCGGAACGAGTGGGTCAACTTTAGTGATCGATGTGCCTACGGAGAGCTGAGAACGTGACTTCAATCTTCTTGCTGACAAAAAAAATAAATAATCTCCCAATAACGAGAGTAACGTATCTGATTTCGCATTCATGAGATATAGATCCGACTGGAGTATCAAGAATACACCTTGTATTTTTCTTCTAATTTTTACAACGAGCGAGAGACGAGGACAAAAGCTCATTCGATGACGGCTAGAACCACGTGTTTCATTTGGATCCTCCAGATGGAATATTCCCGTCATTACCTAGGAACCAATAATTTGTTGGTGAGGTCGTTTGAGTAGTTTTTTTCCTGAGGGTGCAGATTCGAATCCCTATGGAGGGGAGGAGATTTTTCAATGTTATCCGACCCCGACTTGGGTCCGATGTGGAGAGTGCTTAAAGTGCTGTATTTTTACCGTCGGATAGTTCGTTGAACTTTGGAACCCTTGTCCCTTTCAGTTGCGAGATGTCTAATGTCGACTCCAGATTTCCCTCCAACCTTAAAACAACTAATTAAAAATCTCTACGTTCAGCCATGACGCAATTTTTTTAATCATTCAGTTCTATATCGACCATTTAATCGAGCTCACGTTGGCTCACTTAGCTATTTGATTACCGAAGGTTCTATGCTTACGATTAGGCCTTCACAAAAGAAGTCTTTTCTTTCAAAGTCTCATTTACTAATTCAGAAAAGGTAATTTTCTCGCATTCAATTTTTTTGATATGGCAACCGTTTCGTCAGCATGACACTCAAGCCGCAAGAGAGTTGGGGATGGGTCGCTCCGGAACAGCACCTGAACGTTCATAGTTGGGCACAGTCGACTACTAGTCCGTGGGCCCATAACACTATGGGGGTCGATTATCTACGAAGGTATGCCCTTCAAGGGACATGAAGATCAAGTTGGATTATCGGGAAAAAAGTGGTTTGTTGGGTCGGTCCCCAGTCGCCCCCCTCCCTATTCAATCAACTTCCGGCTGAAAGCAATGCTGAAAATTTTATTAAAGAAGAAGCTGTACAATGTATTGGAATAGTCTGATCTCGTTAAAATAACCGGGCCCTAGCCGATTTGCATACGTCTGGGTCTGTCGTCAAGGGCGGCATACGGACCGGAAGTTACCCTTTACTGACATATCTCTCAGATTATGTACGAAGGTATGTCCTTTGGTCAAACTCTTCCTTTTGACCATCAATAAATGTTACAACACTTGCAAAAAATTTGGGTGGGCGGATGTGCCAATATTTGAATGTCACGTGACGTCATTGGCCCATATGTGAACGATTATCTAAGTAGGTATGCCATTTTATCAGGCGATAGATTTTATTATAGTAAATCACAAGATGTAGTTTGCATACGAATTAGTCGTTAGCATACGTTGATTTTGCTAAAATGAGCTTAATTTTTTTTAGTTTATCATACATTAAAAAGTGAAAAATCGAAAGTCCAGGAACATTGACTATAAAGGGCTTTCTGGGGGTTTTCGGGGTCGCTCAGCCCGAATCTGGCTCTAACTTTTGCCGGGGATGATTGGGGTTGGCTCTGTGGGGGTGGGAGGGAGTCAATTTGCCCGAAAAACTGTCAAATCCCGGAAATTGAGTTCTAAGGGCTTTATTACTGGCTTTTATTTTTTTGTGCAACCAAGTTGTCTTTGTCATGACAGAAAAAAATTCCCAACTATTTGCCTGTTCAAAAAGGCGTTTCAAGAATCAGGCGTTCTCGCACTGATTACGCAGCTTATTATTGCATATAGTAGTCTCTGTTTATGGAAGTTCTAGCTGAAATATTGGATCTATGATTTGGATAATATAAGATTCATATAGAATAGTCAAATTAAAAGCAAGAATTTCTCTAGTGTGTGGAGGAAAATTAAATTATTCTTTTTATTTAATAATAACCAATAATTCTTAAAATTCTCGAAGAAAATCATTCATCATTATCTTCATCATTACAGTCCTCATCATCTCCAGTGAAATCTTCAGTTTCGCTGTCCGATATTTCAGGGGACTCAACATTTTTCTTCGCAGCTGAGAGACATGATATTTAGAAACAAATTATTAATTGAGTTTTTTCTTTTTGTCTAATGATATATATGTACTAGACCCAGTAGCGTACATCCATACGGGGAAAAGGGGGGATTCTGATGGCTCTACAAGAGAAAAAAAATTTAATTTAAAAAACTTGCTGACATTCATGCATTAATTGGTTACACATTTTTAATGAATATTTTTTTCATGCATCCCTCGAGAGAAATTTGAAAAATAGAATTTTATAAAATTAACCGAAAGATGGGGAGAAAAATGTTTGTTCTGAAATCCAACAATTGTTCGAAAAATTTGGCCTCAATTCTAGATCGATGTAGTTATATATTCTTCCGATCCTGCCATTAATTTTTGGATATATATAAATGTAGATCCTGTAATAAGCGAGAACAAGTGCGCTCGTTTTAAAAACCGCAGTAACTATGCTTATCAGTTCAATACTATAACTGGTAGTTTTTTAACATTGATTGATGGTCAAATTGAAGAGTTGGACCAAAGGACATACCTTCGTACATAACCTGAGAGATATGTCAGTAAAGGGTAACTTCCGGTCCGTATGCCGCCCTTGGCGATCGACCTAGACGTATGCAAATCGGCTAGGGCCCGCTTATTTTAACGAGATCAGACTATTCCAATACATTGTAAAGCTTCTTCTTTAATAAAATTTTCAGCATTGCTTTCAGCCGGAAGTTGATTGAATAGGGACTGACTGGGGACCGACCCAACAAACCACTTTTTTCCCGATAATCCAACTTGATCTTCATGTCTGTTGAAGGGCGTTTTTAAGGGCGTATCGGTACGCAGATATAAGCATCATTAGAAGTTGGTAAATCCTTTTCGGAGAAAAGGTCCCATAGTGGCCTAGAACGCGTGAGGGTGTGTACCCGTTGTGTATAAAATATTTCCGGGAAAAAGAAACGCAATGTGACCAACCTGATAGTGTTGCATCACCATGTACATATGTATTTTACCATTTCTCCAATGTTACATGTTTAGATTTAAAATTTCTTTTATTCATAACTACTAAATGGTAAGGACAAAAGCATTATAACAATTACTCAATAAGATATATGCATTTATATGATATACTCATACAGCTCAGAACCACTGCAAACACATACGGTGACATGATCAATTTCGAACTCAGGAATAAGTTAAATAAATAAATGAGGATATATTTTCTAAGTCCAATTGTCCATATGAATAATTTGAAAACATTAAAAGAAAGATAAAAATAATAATTAGATTTTCCCCAAATTGTCACTGGTCCCTGGGAGAGACCACCATCATATAAATATTATACATTTTTTGAAAAGCTATAATCATTTATTTGTGCTTATTGGAGACCCAAATAAACCAATTTAGTAAAAATACCAACAGAAAAGCTTCCCAAAATTCTGCCCGATAATAGGTTAAATCACACACCATTCAGTTTTTTTTATTCCCAAGTTTGTGATTAAATTAATGAAGTAGTGTAAACGGAATCATAACAAATAAAACTTTTATAAAAATGAAATATTTTTCCTGAAAATAATTTTCATATCCTGGTCCGAAACAGCACTTATTAAAGGGTAAAACACATTTTATCAGGAAGTTGTGGTTGCAATCCATATTCTAAAATTCCTCATGGTGGCAAACAATCATACCTACCAGCACACTACATTCGAAATTTAGTTCATCTTTGATCAAATTACCAACTAATTCACATGTAAACCAAGCGAATTACAATCCCACATTTGAAGAAGGAAGCCCTTCAGGTTCTGAAATTGAAGGGCTGGGTAATATATATTTTTTTTCAACTTTATCCTCTCTCCCTTCAAAAGCCAGTGGTTCAAACGAGTGAGATCACTGGACTTGCAATTGTCGTTGCATTGGCTAATGTGTTTAACTTTTAGACAGAAGTGGTTTTGTTACATAAATCAACAATTTTTTCAATCCGACATTATATTCTTAAATCGCCGTTTCTTTCATTGTCTGATGAGGTATTTCCTGAGATTCTGCGTAGTGCTCTATACTCTAATGTATCCATTTGCCATTCTGTTTAAGAGATGAGTGGTGTTGTTTCACATATGCATGTGATGATAGGTCAGATGGCAGCTTTATAAATTCTAATTTATTCTGATATTTGTGTTTTTCCTGATTGTATCACTCAGTAAGTCAGCTACCTCATCTCCCTTATTTACATGTTACCATACTTCATTTTCGATATCCCTAAAGCTGGACACATTTCTTCTTAATTGGTCCAGCGTTCATTGATCTTCAAAAATCTTATATTCTTCCACATTTCCAACACCAAGAAACTCTACTGCGATTGTTCTGTTAACTTTAATCCAGCTTTATCTCCATCACATTACGACGATCAATGTCTATATTAAATTAAGCTGGCCTTATTTTCCATTTATTGATGCCTCTGGTTGTGAATGATTTAATTTAAATTATCATTTACTTTTAGGAAGGCGGTGACAATTTGACCATTTATTTTAAATATAACATTGCACCTACGTACAATAGGTATGTCGTTTCCTGACTACGAAACATATTCCTTAGTCCAAAAGAGATTTTTACCGGTCACTGGAGATATCCTAATAGGCTCCATCATAAAATTATAATAAAATTTTATAATTCCTAACTAATCTTATATTTTAATGAGTTTGAAGACTATACCTAAAAATGGCAATTTTGACTTGGATTTATGAAAAATCAAACCTAAATTTTGAATATCCTCAGATTATAAATCAAACCTTAGATGACACTTATATAAACAAAAGAAAAATTATTCAAGGTAACGAACATATGGTGGAATTCAAAAACATTAAATCTCAAGAGGAAAAAGTAATCATGCAGTGAGAAATTCGTATAAGAGGTTGTACAAAAAATATTTACTATTTTTATTCTAAGAAAAAGAAGATACAAACTGAATAATCGCATTTGTTCATTAAAATCATCTCAGCAACGCAACTAGAAAGAAATAAAAAGAGTGAAACTTGAAAACCAAGGATAGATTCTATCGAGGAAATTATAAATGACGAGAATGTAAATTCATAAGCAGAAATGAATACATCAAGCTCGGAGGATAGTTGAGAGAAACGCAGAGGAAAACAATTCATCAGATTAATGGCAGTTGTTGATGATAGCAGAAAGCACATATTGGTAGAAACTATAATTCAAATTAGTAGCGATGCTGATGTATCTAAGGAAATAAAATTGGCTACCATTCTTCGTTTGCATCGACGAAGATTTTATTCTTGCATTGTGCATAAAATATCTATTACATATTCCAATCAACGCCAATAGAAAGCGGCATATATTGAATCCCGTTTTGAATAGATGAGTGGTTCAGAGAGATATGTGTCGCCAGTATACCAGTATAAATGTAAACATTGCCCTCTGCATTGTACGAAAATGTACTGATATTCAGTGCAATTGCGATGTATTTAATTTCTCTTGGGACATTTTTTGACTCAAAATCTCCTTCAAAAAATATGAAAAGTGATACCAAGTCGAGGATGATTTAAGACTTAAAATATTCGTTCAGATTTCTACCAGAACTTTTCAATGTTTCATAATATTTTTCTGACTTTTCAATTTTATGCGAAATATTTATACTTTCCCAACATAAATTTCTTAACACAAGATCTCTCATAAACTCCTACTGACCCTGATTTACCTTATTTCGTCGAAAATTTCTATCCCCTACCTTCTTCATCCATGCTTCCCAAGCGATCTCCCATCGATCACGATCTTCAACCCTCAACTATCAACACGTCCTCCGTCCACAATTTTTACCTTCTCGGAATCTCAACCATTAACAAATATTCAATATTCATTATACAAATTTCGCAATTTGTGAAGTGATCCAGGCTGCATTAAGCTTCATATTGCGATTGGATTCAATACACATAAGATAACTATGACAAGGATTTAACTGAAATTAAAGAACAATAAGAAATAACTATTTGGTAAAATAAAAATACAATAAAGAGAAAAGCTTGAATAAATGAAACTTCACGGAAACTCGAAGAACTAACTAACTTCGAAAAATGAGACAAGTTAGGCGTCAGAAGCAAACGGTAATTAATATATGTGAAATTTTCTCGGGATTCGAACCGGGAAAGAGTTGGCTCCATGCCGACGTTTCGACAGCTCACTCCGCTGCCGTTCTCAAGGTGATGAGCGCTTTGACAAAATCCGATCCTGGTAACACCTTCTCTACCGGAATGATGTATTCAAGTCGACTTGATTTTTTCAAGGCGCTCATCACCCTCTAAAAGACAGCGGAGTCAGATGTCGAAAGTCAGCATGGAGTCAACTCCTACACGATTAGAATCGGGGGAAAATATCATCTACACTGTTCACCAGTGAAGTCTGAAGTCATTTATAGATGATTGTCATGCATAACAAACCCCATTATATGGAAGTAGAAATATTGTAATTTTTTTGAAAAAGATGGATATTAGGTGGTATAAGTTTTGGAAAAAATGATACCACCTATCAGGTGTAAGCTATTATAAACATAAATCCATCAACAAAAGCTGTCAGGAAGAACTTGAATGTAAGGAGAGCAACGTTTCCATAGAAGCATTGACAAACCGTAATGTTAGGTAGTAAAGGTTTGATTAAGTTGTTGAGTATGTAGTTAACAAAAAATAAGAATTTAATTATTTTAGGTTATGGAAACATGGAAAGAGAGATTATTGATGTTTATCACAGAAACGCTAAGAAAATCATAAGGTCAAAAAATTGATCGATTTCCTAATTTGAAAATCGGATCATAACTCTATATAGAAGCATATTAAGTGGTAAATTCACTGCTCACAGAGAAACTAAAAATCGAACGCAGATACTTGTCTGTATAAGCTTTTAATCACCAGAGAATCTTGAGTGGATATTTTTCAATTGAAAAAATATGATTTTTTTATTTCAGAACTAGAGGGAAACAATTGAAATGGTTTGTATATTAACTTGGAGTTGAAATTTCTATTTAATGTAATCCTTTCGTGATGAAATAAATGCGTTAAATCGCACAACTTAAAAGGACTCAAACATAAAATAAAATGTATTGTATTAGATTACCATTGTTCTCTAAAAAAGAAAGTAATTTATATTCAAGATTTTGGTTCGTACGTGGAGATCGACGACAGTTTTTTTTATTCTACTATCTAGAAACGCTAAGAATTAATGAGACAGACTGTGGCGCCATCTTTTGGAGTGTAGGATCGTTACAAGTTATAACATTTCAAATATCTCTAGCGTTCTCTTAATCCAATAATATATCAATCACATTCGTTAACCCTTAATGCATTTATAAGCCTAAACTTTATATTCCTTAGTGAACCGGTTACTAGGCCCCAAAACGTTGCGTTAAAAATAAGGGTTTAGGGTAGTTTAAAAATATTTTTTCAATTTCTATACAATATATCAGATAAAAACGCCGACCCACATTCCATTGGGAAAAGAATAAATTTATAATAATTATCAAAACTCTGTGGAAACCTAATACTATACGTTTAGCGGTCTCACGGTTCAAGTAAAAATTAAGGGTATTTCAACATACGTTTTCTAAAAAATACCTATGGTAAAAGTATGATATATTTTAGGAGATCAAAAATCCAATCACTCAATCGTCGTTTTTCGCAGCGTTGTTACTATATTGCCTGTTCAAAAGCATTTTTTAATTCATTTTAATTTTAATTCAACGTCACATAATAACTATAACGTCACAGGACCCCTTCGTTTCCAATGCCCAAAGTCACCAATCTTTATGTTATTATAAGACGATAGTTGATAAAATATCACCATTTATTAAGTTTATGCATACTTACTCCATGATATCACAAACGAATTGTGTTAGAATAAAACAAAAGGTCTTGATGCTATCCAATACCATTGTATATCGTACCTAGTCACAAAAAATAGTTAGAATTTCGGCATCTCTGAATATTAAATCGCCTTTTAAAAATGGCTCCTAGATTGTACTGCAGGCAACTTTAACCTACAAGCAAGGTTGAACGTCTTTTAAATAAAGACCGTGAGTTTTATCACTTAATGCAGCAAGGCTGAGGTTATAGTTAAAAGTTAATTAGCGCGACATTCTTAAGGTGGCGCAATTGAGGTGTTCGATTTAAAAAAATGAGTTGAGAATCCAAAATTCCGTTTGTGCAGACTAATGTCTCCTTTAGGAGTAGTAAGGAGAAATACTCGCTAACGTAAAACAAATGAAGCCATAGAAAAAAGTTTAATGCAGCAAGTTGATGAAAATATAGGATTAAAAGTATAAAGAGAAAAGTACATGAATATGTTGTACAATACGTAATATATTCACCTTTTGCTGGAGAGCTTAGTCTATAGTTAACAACTTAAAAAGAGGAAAGGTTTTGAGCGTTGGAGTGTGATTCCATAGAGAAATCGGTCAAGCGTGGATAATGACCAAGGAAGTATTACCACCAGGAGAGGAATTAAAATACATGAATAAAGAAGAAACACACTATGTAACAAATTTTTTGTCCTCACCGTGTCTTCTTAACAGTGCATTATTGATAACAGAATGAAAATAGAAAACAGGGTAAACCATGGATGTACTACATCGAACAAATCGTTGGGGTGTTCAAAGATAAAGATTATGTAGGAAAAAAACTGTAACCAGAGCGTTGACTTTACGTTTAGAGTTGCAATAAACCAATCATTACTTTCAAGACATCTTTTAATGAAGTCCCAGAGAATAATTTTTAACTATAAACCAAAGTATGATACCTCAAATAAGGTTATGTACCCAAAATTATATCATTTCGACAGGACTTTAATTACAGCAGATTTATAAGCAAGTTTAATGTGTTTTTTCGTGTATTGGTAATTTTTTAAGAGCAAACTCAGTAAAAAATATTCCTTCACGATTGCACAAAATAAAACTTTGAGTGGCAATTATTTTAGATGAACTGACAATCACCCAACACTCACGCTCGTTCTAAATAGTCCAACAATTTTTAATGAGAATAACCTCAAACCTCTGGCGCATATCCTAAATCGGCGCACAATGAGAAATAAGAAATAGTACCATTTCGTAAATTTACAAATACATTATTTTAAGATACCTTTAAAAAATAAATGCAATTTTATAGATTATATACATCGCTCCGGATTCCCAAACTTTCGGATAAACGTTATGAGTTCCGTTTCGATGCTTACTTGGTTGTTAATGCAGAGCTCCATCGGATTCACTTAGGTATTCTATCCTAAGTCTTCTTCATAAATTTTTCCCTAACGGACCTGGAAACTGACGACGGATGCCGAGTCCATCCGACGGATTTAACCGTGGTCTCTTTTTCGTTTTTTGTAAAAGAAAAATTCAACTGACGCATTGATTCTATTTATCACTCCACCATTCCCACTCATAGCTTTATTTGTCTTATGAATCTATCATTTTGGCGAAGTTAATTACAATATCGCAAGGACAGTTCTTGCAGCAATGAATAAGACTAAATCTTTGTTAAGCTTGATGAATTTAAGTATGACGTAAAATAAGACAATAACAAAATATGTTGATGCAGATTGAAATTCTTCTCAGCGAAGTTCGCTCATGTTAAGCTGCGTGAAACATACCATTCTCGGACAGGATTCTAGGAGTTCTTTGTTGATCATGCTTATTTACGAAAGTTATGTGGTTGACATATTTTGTACAGAAATTCTTTATATTGTTTGTACGAGATTGGGTCTTGTGGTTATTGTTAAGATTAATTAATAACGCAGCGTCTTCCTATCTTAAAATTGCTATTGACTGAAAAGAATTTGCATTTTCGTTTCAATTAAGCATTTTATTAATGCTAATTTGCGATTGCGATGTGTACATTTCGGTGCATAGGAGGTCGCGACCTGTCAAAACTGTGGTCTTCATTCTCGTGTTGTCATTCGTGTGCTTTATGTATGTGTATTTCTGACCTCAGCTTCGGCAGTCTTAGCTTAGGGTCTTCCTTTATTTGAAGATGCCTGATGTAACGCCGAGGAAACTTTTTTGGCAATCAACATAATACGCTGAGGATAAAACGTGACGAGTGCAGGCGTTCCATGTACAATTCATTATTTCCCAATGTATCTGATTTTTTTAAGAGCGATCAGAGATTAGCATACTTTCCGTAAGTGTAAAACGGAGCACAAGTCGTTTTTATTTCCCTCTACTCCACTTATTTTGCTTACTAATAATGATCAATAAGCATGGGAAGGTCATCGCGTCACATTAAGTGTGGGCAATCGAGGATGCATTTACTAGCGTGATCTATTGTTTAACACTTTGGAATTACGTCGTTGTGTCCCTAAGGGTGACGTCATATATTTCCCCTTATTCATAGCCTTGGGCATTTAGAGTCATTTTGTTTCTCACACGTTTTTATACACATTCTTTTTATATTTTATCTTCTCCTTTTTATTTCGAATGGTCACAATTAAAATATTTAACGGCAATGTGCGTTCGCGATACGCTGCTTGAAATTAAACTTCATATAATTGGAGTTTTTGGTTTGTCTATTCCGAACTCAAATTAAGAAATGTGCGATGAGATGTAGATGGGCGATAATTGTCTATGCCGTGTGACTTTACTGTGTGATTTATTTCAGAAATTGTGATAGTTTGAGAGAACTTTTACATTTCTCTTAATTAACGCTAGCTAACCAAATATGTATCGCTTTCGGTGCGAAGGTTCTTTAACTGTAGAACGTCATGGCAGAAATATCGTGTCTTTGTCAGTTTTATCGTTGGTTTCTGACCACAGCTTCATCAGTATTTCTACTTTTGTCATCATGTCTTCCAAAAGACGACTGCTGGAGCATTTGGAGAAACATTTCGAGAGTGGTTTGGTCTTAATAATGATGATATTCTATGAAACACAAGTCTACTCAGCCTAGTGATAGCTGGAGATTCATATAATTGATCTATCATTACTACGTTTTGCGCGAAAAATTGTGATAGTTTAAGAGAACTTAAGCTTTTTTTTTACATTTCCCTTATTGGAGGTTGATATGGCTATCATTTCAAGCTCCCACCATTGGCATCACGTGTCTTATCGAAAGTGATACGGTGTTTTGTACTATCGTCATGCAAATATAACTTTTAAATGTGATTAATGTGATTACATGTGAGTATAAATTATTTTTCCAATTCAATTTTAATATATTATGAAGATTGATTTCATATCGTTTTTTTCTAGCCGTTGCTCTTGCTCGGATAAAATAATCACTTTTCACTAAAAAATATAGCCTTTCGCTTCAATCTTCAAATTTTGATTTGTCGCGAACTAATTGCTTCAAAAAGACGTTTGGGGTGTTAATACCCCACGTGTAAACGCAAGCAATGAACACAAAGATTTTATATCACGATTCTGTATCGCAACGCGGTGCGATATTATTATCTAGCTTCTGTGGGAAAGCCTTACTAAAGCGTTTCACGAGCGGCTCTGTGTACCACTCTTTATCTCATTCAGGTTTATCGTTGATTATGAATCATGTATCACATACCAGAATCATATTTCCTTAACATTCATTCTAGGCAAAAGTATTCACACAACAATAATATATTATATTTACTTTTCCCTTCCTTCAGTTGTATATAATTCCATAGCTGACATAAGTATAGAAGTAAACGCTGACCTTCATCACCTTGGTCATATGTCATCACCCCCACATGGTCTTCATGAAAACCCAGTTATATGTGATGACGAAGCCTCTACATCCATTTCGGCGAATCATTATGAAATAGCTCGTGCAATAGGACAAGAGAGCGAATATAGCACGTTACATTCGATACCGAATGGGCTGAAATTATATCTCAGCCAGGCGTTACATTCAGAGCAATGAACCCTCTGAAGTTTTGACAGAACAGTAAAACGGCTCTCCTTGCTTTAGCCGGAGTGGCCCTGAAACTCATGGTTGTTCTGGGATCCTTAGTTCCAATAATAGCGCACCGTCTCATTGGTCAACTATGTTGCATCTGATGATCGGTGAAGATTGACTGGGATCAATTAAAACAAATATTGGTTTCAATGATTGTCATTTGAGATCAATCGCATTTGCCTTGTCCCTACATCATCAGCCAAGCTAAGAATGTGTTAAGCTTGGAAATCTTGGAAATATTGCATTCCGCATTACCTAGGACTAGGAATCACAATGATTCGAACAAAAATATTGAAACATGTTTCCTCGGAAATATTTTCTAATAAATATATATTTTAATAAATTATTTAAATCATGTTCATGGCTCGTTTCCTCAATATCTTAAGAGTTAACGCGATTCTACTTCGCTTTCCAGCATACTGAGATCTAAATACGTTTGGCGAAACATAGTTGGTAAGAAGCTACAAGTAGATTGCAAATACCAGCATAAATAGTAGCATATATATATATTCTATCAATGGTACCAATATACCGGTGTACCGGTATTTTTTTAACAACATATATGCTAACCGGTATGTTTAAAAAATATCGGATTCTGATATATCGGTAGATGTTTATATATTACCTATCTCTATTTCCTAAATCTCTGCCTTAGTATAATAAATAATGACAGTCAATAAGACCCTTCCTTGTATTGCCCGGCATTTTCCGTGTGTGCGTATTTCCATGTCCTTCAGTAATGTTTAAACCTAATGTTTGCAACTACTATTTAATTTCTACTACAAAATTCAACTGCCATCTCACCCTGATCATTTCTTGCCCCTAGCCCATACTCTCCCACTTCAAATCCATCCCTCCCTCCTCCGTCCCTGCATTTCAGTCGTCCATTACTAACAGGTTTTTCTTTCTCGGGGCTTTTCTAATTATTTCTTCTAGTCAATCATACACCTCATTTACCTCTTCCTCCCTTTGGCTACTTGTGGATATATACACCTGGAGCAATACAATTTCGTCTGGAGTGTTTTTTTTACAACTAGTATCCTGCCAAGATGAAAATCTCATATTATGTACAACTAAAGAGTACTCCCCGATATTTCTTTAAAATAGCAATATGTATTTATTTTTTTTTATTTTCAAGTCTTTAAGAAGGGGGTAGCCGCTGCATTTAACAAAGTTAAAAGCTAGTCTTTTTCCTGACAAAAACTAAAACGTTTTTCGATCCCCGATAAACTACGATGTATTTGACCAAAAACTTGCTATTTCAGAATCAAGATTACGAAACTAAGGTACCATCGTCATGGCAACATATCCATGGCTGCCAAGTCACAGTTCACCAAACATTACTGAAAAATGGACGCTAAGATAGGTTTGACACAATTTTACTACCTGTGGAAGAAAACGATTCAAGGTTTTAAATACATCCCACAATGGAAACTATTCTCCTTCATAACAATATTAACTTGCTAAAAACATGTTTTTTCATTATTCCACTTTCTTTGACTACCATTTGATGCAATACCTTTAGGCATTTAAGAGTAGAAAATTTTATTATGCTCTTACAGTAGAAAACATCACAATCATAAGGGAAAGGAAATTGATTGGAGAAACCATAGATTTCAAATGTAATTTTTTTTCCTGCACAAAAAGGGATCATAAACGTCGCAATGGACCAATTCTACGAAACTCCCACCATCACTAGGTTGTATAGACTTTTGAATAACACCACATCATTACTAACACGTCACCGCGGTTAGGCTTAAGTTCTAAGGCTATTTCGAGATTTAAAAAATAAAACATTTTCTAAATTTTTAATGTTGGGGTATCGTCTGGAATTCTTTAACAGATATTCCTTTCTTCTAATTAGCATCAACAGATTGGTCGTCACCCATGGTTTGAATATTTTTTCTCGCCAAATGGTCAAAACTGTGGACTTTGAGGAAGACAGACGTTAATTCAGAAGAAACATTAATTGATCGAAAGCATTTAAAACATCATCTTCATTCAGCAATATAATCCAGTTTGTTTCCATAACTCTTAACTGGAATGCATTAACATCAACTTTCGATAGGGTTTCATTATACTTTCCAACAATAATTTCCTTAAAATGTACGGGAAAGTACAAGAGGTCATGACGTGATCTGTGATGGATAGATTTAAAACGTCGGCGTTAATATCAAATGGAGCTTAATTGATCAATCTAGCAAATATGTGATCAATGCAGTTGGCTGACATTCCGCTAATTCTGGTAAGTTCTTCTGACAGACCGAATGAAAGCATTAAATTTTAATACAAATTTGAGACATTTGATGAGGATAGACCGTTAATTATCATGTCTCCAATTGCAAAAAAAAATATATTTATCAGTAGATAATACAATTTATAACTCATCACCAAATAATTTAAACTGAAAAGTTTACTTCTCAGTACAAGCATAATAAATATGTATCACTTGCATTTGCTAAATAATCACATAAAAATCAGCCGAAGGAACTGAAAACAAAATTTATTTACAATAATTTACATCGCTAATATTTTCAATTATGCTACGTGATGTGTTTCCTTTGTAAAATTGCGCATATATTTCGTAACCCGAATATATATGGTTTTCTTCGTAAATCCATATTTTAGAGAAGATAAAGTTTCAGGAGAATGCACCTCTGATATTATTCAATCAAAAAAAGATCGAAATAACTTCTGAGACTTCAGATGTTTTGGGGAATAATTGAACGGCATTTGTCTTAAAATACACCATTATATAGAGACATCATTTTGTTTTACAAATTATCTAAATCATCCATACCCGTTATAGCAATGACTTGTTCTCTCTCTGCTTTTTCCATCAATATTTTCCCATGTCGTAACCAAAGATATTTATAATTTTTCTCCGTTCTGGCTTGTTTAGCGGCAAGGAAAACCTTTCGCTTATCTGCACATAGCACTTCATTGACGTAAATTGGGGTGTCCAGGATACTGTGGTCAAGGTGACTCGTGGAAAACTCCTGTGGAAAACTAGACTATTTTTCCTGCTAGAATCATCCTTTGTTTTTTCCGGATGAATTTCATGTACTCTCCTGCTGAATAATTGCTTTTAATTCGAAAAGAGAAAAGTTATGCCCACCGACACTTCCCAAGACAACCGCAATTCCTCGAATTTCCGAAACACTAACATTTCGGGGTTCTCCTCTATGAAGCGCCCGCCTCGTTGCGTTTTAGAGTGGAGTCACCACTCGCGTCCGGCCTGTATCAAGGTCGCTATACCCCCCTTAGCAGTTCAAGGTCACTTTACGCATAGGTATAATGACGTTTGCCTGTATAAATCCGGACAACCGGCCCTGGAGGAGGAGGGACGTGTTTTCGGCGGTGCCGAGGAGTTCGGCCGTGAGTGCAAGTAGCTATTGAGTTAGCAGTGTGAGCTATGTCCTATTCCCTTACTTCCTTATACTATCCCATCTCCCGATTTACTACGATGACAGTGTGACCGAATGTTGAGCACCCTGTACAGTGTAAGGAAATCAAACAGCTACGGCTTGCGCTGGTTCCCCTTTCTCCTCCCCGTTACTCTCTCCCCGCCGAGTGCAGACGGAATTCGTATCATCTCCTTTCCCGTATCTGCACTGCTGTTAGTACTTGCCTGGAGGAACATGCGACCTAGCTATGCCGGGGCCGCCGTTGCAACACTGCTTAAAGAATCCACTTATACACAGTTAAATTGTTCTTGCAGATTATTCGCTCGCCTCACAAGGCATTTGTTTTCATCAACGAGACTGTCAAATGTAGCACAGATACTTGAAAGGGAGTCATTATTGATAGCAGTAATATTACTGCTCTCGTTGATCAACTCTCCAAGCCGACATATCACTACGTAGTTTACTCAATTCTTTTATTTTGGAATGTGTAAGCGCATCTTGGTCATCCTGAGTCACCTTGATACAATCCCGTAACTCCTTTATAACTGGACCTGTACTCCCTGATTGAATACTGCCTCGGAGAGATAGCGCCCCTAAAGGTAAAATTAGGGTAACATTGCAACGGGTGGAAAGAATTTTGGTAATGCAGGTTGGGCAGCCCCAGCATTGAATCGTATCCTCCGTTTTGCAAATCAGCCTCGCTTGGAGCGTCACAAGTAAGACGAAGAACTCTATCACGAATGCCGCGGGTCACCGTTTTCAGGATACGTTTAGATATGAAACCGAACTCAGAACATGCAGGCATTGTGGAGACCACCACTTCACAACCCCTTATAAAACTCACTCAATCAGCCAAGGGTCGAAGACAAGACAATGGGAACACTACACGTTCTTTCGCCACAAGTTCTCAATTAACACAGGGGAGGAGGAAATATAGGGTAAATATAAGTAAATAAAACATTAGGTGTGTGACTTTCCTCAAATTTTCCTTATTCCATTATTTGATCACGATATCATATTGATGACATCGAGATCAGGCGGAGGTTTTGGAAAAGTTTCAAAAACTCACCCTTCAGGGTCACTCATTCTGTAGAATACGGATTCACATCTTATTTTAGTCCGATCTTGAAATGTGAAGTTAAATTCAAAAGGCTTTGTAAAAGTGAGTAAAACTTTCATCCCATTCACAGCTTCGTCGTGTTTAGGCAACTTCAAGAATAAAACTCACTGCCCATTAATGAGCTAAGACTAATAAGCAATAACTTAGTAATCCCGTCCCTTCCTCACTAACTCTGGAAGCAATGCGTAAATAAACGGGAGAAAGTCCCCGCGGCGCCACTTCATGAAATTTTTTTCAGCATTTTAATGAGAAGACCACCATCATTTAAAGAGACCACCATCATTTAAATATTATAAATTTTTTTGAAAGCTAAACTTCTTTATTTGAGCATATTTGAGACCCAAATAAACCAATTGAGTAAAAAAATCCCGTTGGAAAAGCTTCCCAAAATTCTGCCCGATAAAAGGTTAAATAACACACCTTTAAGTTTTCCCATTCCCAAGTTTGTGATTAAATTAATGAAATAGTGTTAAAGAACTCAAAACAAATAAAACTTTTATAAGAATTAAACTTTTTTCCTGAAAATAATTTCCATATCCTGGTGCGAAAAAGCACTTGTTAAAGGGTAAAACACATTTTATTCGGAAGTTGTAGATGCAATCCATATTCTATTATTAGTCATGGTGGCTATCAATTATACCTACCAGCACCAACTTTCGAAATTCAGTTCCTTTTTGATCAAATTACCAACTATTTCACATGTAAACCAAGCGAATTACGATCCCATATTTGAAGGAGAAAGCCCTTCAATTTCAGGTTGTCTCCTCGAGTAATATTTTATTTTTTTCAACTTTTGGAAGACATCCGCTTATAAGTGTATGAGACCACAGAGTATCCTCCGTCTGATAATTTCATGAGCGATGCGGAATCTGCCATTCCCGAGTAAGAAAAACTGTTTTTCGAAACTGTCGTTCTAAGACACAAACGTTCCTCTCTCGATTACCAGAAAAAAATGTTCCTTTTTCACACGCTATTATATCAGCTGCCCGACCAAATTCGTTCATTTTCACTGTCATGACATCAGTTGGTACTTATTAATACCGAAAATTTGGATCAAAACACCTTGTTAACCTGTGCTCGTCTCTTGGAATTTCATGCAGTTACGATGTCGCAACTCGACTTGAAAATTCAGCAGTCCTGCGGGAACAGACCTTCCCACCCATTCAAAAAACCTTTTTCATGAAGTTTGCCTTTGATAACGCTGATGTGAATGCATGCACCTTGGATGGTGAAAATACATTTCATGAAATGGGTGGCATCATGTGCATAACACCACACTCAGCTCTGTTGCTCGATGAAATTATTCCACGCTTGAAGAAAGCTATATCTGCTGACACAATAAGGTCTTGCAATTCCATCAAGCTTAAACGTTGTAGCGTAACAAAAAATTCTGGCTTGTCAGCGGTCTCGATTAGCGAACTGTGTGCCCTTGAATAAATACTGCCCTCGGCGCCAGACCTCATGTGGTTGTATGAAAAGTGGTCAGACATCCCAGGCCTACCTGGTTGGAATAGGTTTATGAAACAGTTGACTAGTGAACTTCCTTTTTCACGCTCAAAAGTGATTTTCCTCCCATTCATCCGCTCACCACCCTCTGATTATGACTCAGTGTTGACAGCGCTTATGGAAGCCAATGAAAGAACTAAAGCTCAATCACAGAAGACTTGCTTTGTCACATTTGATCAGCCCCTGTACTTAAAAACCCGATATATTGTAGAGACTGGTCAACATCCTGAGCTGGGCAGTGTTGCTGTGAGACTTGGAGGCTTTCATCTCCTCATGTCGTTCATGGGTTGCATTGGTGTAATAATGGCTGGGAGTGGCTTGAAGAAGTTATTTTTTGCAATCTACGCTGACCATAGCGCCGAGAAAATGTTGAACGGCCACGCATATTCAAGAGCGGTTCGAGCTCATACTCTCACAAACCTTGTATTAGCTGGAGTACTTAAGAGGGAGGAGAAACTAACTGAGGAGGAACATGAGGCGATTAAAAGCATAATCGATGAAACTAAGAGGTCTCTTATCCTCGGTGCCGAAGAAAGGGAGTCCTATCGGATTATTCATTCCAGGTTCAAAATTATTTGGGACCTGCTTGAAAATAATAAGCCAACATCAAAACTTTGAGTCCAGTACTTCCGTCTCACAACCTTTATGAAGCAGTTTATCCAGGCGGAGTGAATGGGAGACTGGAAGCTCCATCTGGAAACGGTGAGCAAAATGCTTCCCTTTTTTACTCAGTGGGCCACTTCTTCTACGCCAAGATTGCGTGGCCGAACCTGCAAGACATGGCGGCTCTGGAGCAAAGGATGACACCTACTGAGTTCAGCAGATTTATAAATAGAGGATTTACTATCCGCCGCTCCAATAACTTTTGTAGTGGCCTCTGGTCAGACTTAACCATCGAGCAGACGCTCAAGAGGTCAATGAAAAGCAGTGGCGGACTTATGCGTGGCCGTGAAATATCGAACAGAGTGCTGGCTAGATGGACCACAGGAATGGTGTACATGCTGAACATATGCGAAGAAGTAGAACGCTTTTGTGGCATCACTTGTGCTACTTCCGAAATTGTATCAGAATGTGTGTCGCTAGCTGTAGTGAGTTGTAGTGGCCAGCTGTAGTGATCATCGGGGAGAATGTCGATCTTCTTGTTCTTCTGGTTGGTCTGGGGTCGAACGATACAAACGTTTTCCTTCACAAAAGTGGTAGAGGAGAGAATGAATGTATCAACTACTCCAGCACCTCATTCGCTCGTGGAATAGCCAAGTACCCCCGTGGATTCGCACTGTTTATCCACGCTTTCAGCGGGTGTGACACAACCTCTGCCCCTTTCTGCCAGGGGAAAACGAAGTTCTGTTCCAAGTTTGAAAAGAAGCCAGAGCTAGTGGAGCAGGTTAAAATATTCCTCCACCCAGAAGCCACTCATGACGCAATATCTACAGCAGGCGTAGGTGCCTTGTGGCTATATATGTAGGTCCTAAGAATGAAAATTTTAACGGACTACGCTACTTACGTATTGTCAAGTCCGCGGCCGCAGCGAAAGTGAATCTGCCTCGTCATCTCCCAACCACTGACGCTGCAAAATATCACGCCTACCGTATTTACCATCAGGTACAGAAGTGGTTGGGAGTGAAGAAATAAACCACCGATTGGTGATGAAAAATGATGGCTACCGGACTAGCTTCCATCACCACCGACTTGGAGCCTGCCCCACTGCTACGGATGCTATCGTGTAAATGCAAAAAAGGGATGTGCTGGAGGATGGCAGTTGTCGCAAAGCAGGATTGAAATGTTCGGCGTTGTGAAGTTTTTGCAGCGGCAAGTCCTGCCAGAACGTCCCTTCGTTGGAACTTGGCACATCAAACAGCAAAGATGACGATCCTCCGGTCGAAACAATTGTCTTGATAAGCTATTCGATAGTAAAATCATAGCAATGCTAAGTCTAACCCAATTATTAATCTTCAGATATTACTTTT
Organism: Pyrrhosoma nymphula; assembly: GCA_963573305.1. Lineage (NCBI taxonomy): Eukaryota > Metazoa > Arthropoda > Insecta > Odonata > Coenagrionidae > Pyrrhosoma > Pyrrhosoma nymphula. Next base: position 38,615,315 of record OY754332.1, on the reverse strand, counting down.
AAATTATGAAAAGACACTATCAATCACTATTTTATAATATTTTAATTATTACTTGTTCATGATCAGCTTTCGTCAGGGGTGGCGTCGTGAAAAACCATCGAAGTTTCGCAGCCAGGGCCTTCAAAAATAACAAACATGCTATAATGTGGCAAAATTTTTTCCTTGGTCAAAAATGTCATTAGTTTAGTTAAATTTGTCCATTTATATGTGACACAAAATCGCATAATCATGCACGGCATTTACCATAATTTCTACCAAAATCACATTTTCGAGAGAACAATTTAACCTACGGTTATAGTTAAGCCTTTAAAGTAAAGATAATTTAATTTGTTACAATATAAGTTACTATAGTTTTTATGATAGGACAACTACTTTGGCCAATTATTGGCTAAGAACATGACTTAATCGAAAAAATTTAACTTTTTCCAAAACATTGCCCTATTTTGAGGAGCTGTATATCCGAAACTTTTAAACGTACGAAACTGTTTTAGATCTCATTTTGTGGGATATGTATTCATCTTTAAAAGTTGTAATAACTAATTACTCCAAGAAACGCATAGTTTTGGAAGAAAAAAGCAAATATCCAAAAAATGTGCTAAATTTTCGCAGTTTTTTGTCCTCCCCGGGGGTCGCACAGCTCTTTCGGAGTTGCTAATCTGGATTTTTAATATAGGCACTGGTCCTAACAACATATAAAACAAATCAGAACTACTGGAATTTTTGCATTAGCTCATGTAAGATTCGACTGACCCATAGGGGGAATCCGTCTTATCTGTAAAATTAGTTTGGAGTTTTACGGATCTTGATGGCTTCCTTAATTATCCTTGGGAATTATCTGCTCTCTCTACTAATGACCTTGCTTCCTCGAAGTTCACCGAGTGACCAGATTGACTCCAAACGTGTTCTGCGATTGCGGACGCTTTGAACTGTTTATTCTTGGTCGTACTATGATGTTCCTTCAGTCGCACGTTGAGTGACCTTGACGGATCTCAGTTGTAATATTGGCCGCATGAGCAATGCACTTGATATACTCCTTTGTGGAGTCCCGGAGGGGCGGCGTCCTTCGGTCCGGGTAAGGTCTTCTTGGTCACGCAGTTCAACAGTGAAGGCGGATACCCCCTACACGGGGCATGGAGACGGATCATTGATGTTCCGCGCAAAACAAATGCAGCACCACGATAGGCAACAACACAGGCGCAGATTTTACGCCAAAATCTAGCCTAAATAAAGCGGAAGAAAAAGCTTTCTCGACATCCTTTACCTGAAGACGCCAGCAGGACAGCCGGCAAAACTGTCGTACATAATTTAAAACTTGAACGCGGCCGCAACCCGGAAGATGCCTGCCATTACAATTTTTACTTCATACTTCTTACAGACGCTGAAATTAAAAAAAATTAAATTCGAATATGGTATCCATTGTAACTAGGGAAATATCTCGCACAAACTACCTTAAACCCCTCGGAGGCCCTACCGCAAAGGAAGCCTTTTCTAGAGCTAACGCGGATCCCTGCACACTTTCCCTAGGTGGGCATAGTACGTGGACAGACACGGGTAGATAGCACGATCCCTCTATCAACCTTCATGCGCACGGAGAGCAGTCGTATCCCTACCTTGAGTTTTAACTCCAAGCTCCACCGGTGGCAGCACGTCCTGCCTCTCCATCGCCGATCCCTCGACGCACACGAAATTTATACAATAAGCACTAATGCACACATCACTAGAATGACCATGCACTTTTTAAATTACTTTCACTTTTTCATATGCTTCTGCGGAATGCCATCCCTTTCGAAGAAATCAGTAGTGGTCGACCGTCGTGAAGTTAAGAGCAGTGAGTGAAGAGTTAATAGTTCAGCAAGAATTAACGAGTGTCAAAGAAGACGACACGCTTCCTACAAAAGCTACGAGTGAGAATAGTCAAGAGTAATGAAGCCTGTAAAAATATTTAACGCTGAAAAAGAAAAGAAATCGCTTAGGCGTAGTCAGCAATCACTCGACAAAATGGGAGTATAAAGCCTAATTGGGTAACTTCTTGAGGTTAAACGCGTTGAAGTTCCCATGAAATAAAATAATGCAGGTAGTTCCACGTAAATATGATTTGTCAATGCAGGAAAATTTGAAGTCAAAAATATTCAAAAAAATATATACAGAAAATAAAGAACGCTTGATAGACCAACCACTTCTACAGCGGATTACATCCGATCTCCTTCGGTAACGGCTTTCGATTACCAAATGCAACCCGGATATAACTTCGAGCATTACAGGATATCACGACTGTTCACGGCATAGCATTGCTGTTAGCAGTATGAGAGGAGTTTCAAACGAGTACTCGCCTAATACACGGGCAATTGGGGAGAATTAAGGGGGCGGGGCTGCTAGCAGGGGATGTGGGGTTGTGGGTGAAGTCTCCTTAGCGTGTGAGAAGAGGGGAAAGGGGCAGAAGTTCACAGAGGATTTTTTTCCGAAAAAGAGAGATAGTAGGGGAACAGTGCAAGTTTTGTACTGTGAGTCAATGCGATATATGATGGTGGTGAAATAACAGGAGATACGGGGAGTGACTGGCCCCCGGATTCAAAAGACAGACGAGATTCGAATAGGGGACTTCGAGCCCCACGGCTCATTCGCCAGGACGAAAGTCACCGCCCGCCTCAACACATACCCTGCTCCAGTTCATACGACCGTATAGACCGTGGGCCCATAACACTAGGGGGATCGATTATCTACGCTGTCATCTACGCTTATCGATTATCTACGCTGCTTTGAGCCATGGGCGTAAATCCGCTCCGAAGGTCACTGCACCACAATCGCGTGGAGAGAGACAAATGAAAGCAGACGGAATTCTGCCACCCGTGCGCCCCATTCAACATTATCTCGCCGCCTAATATCTGCCCTAGCCAATTAATGAAAGTCAGCCCTGTTTTGGCTGTTTCTCTGTTCCCATCCAGAACCTCGACGAATTTTTACCTTGCTATCCGAATATCAATGAAAATATATGTAGTTCGTACTAACGTGCATCAAATGTTTCCAAAATACATTATATTGGAAATATATAGGAAAAAAGTTGAACATTATATTCTTTATAACACGAGTGAAAGTAAAAGAACTAAAATGTAATTTGAAATCTTTTTATATTCTTGTTTCCGTTTCATTCTAATCTAGTATAGATTTCATCGTATTTTAATGTTGACATTTATAATATTTTACTTCATATATTGCGGATGGTTAATATGCTCGAAATATTACATAGGTTATGTAAGGTTTTAGAAAAAAAAATTAAATGCACCCTGTGGAAAAAAATATTGTTAATGTGTGTCCAATAAAATGATTTTGGCAGCAGAGTTTTGTAAAATGAATTATTTATGTAATTGCATTTTCTGAATTGGATTTATGCACTAAGTAGAGAGTACTCCTGGAAAATGTCTTTAAATATATGAGATGTAGAGACAGAATACTTACAGCATATACACTTAATACAGTATATAACCAGCAAAATATATACACAGTTATAATTTTTTTTAAATATGGTGAAAGTTGCCGACATTTTACGTTACGATTTTAATTACAATTATAGTCTTTCCCACGGGGATACGCGCTCGGAAGTAATACATTGTAGAACACGATTCAAAGATACCACTTTACGATACGCGTTGAAATTTTATCTTTCTGGAATTATATTCTCTATGCATTGCTTTAGAGCACTCACCTAACGATGAACTCACATAAATCCCATATAATTATGTAAAAATAGAAATAAGAAAACCAGTCATCATGAAGATTCAATCGCACTGTGCGTGCGCGCCCGCGTAAGGTATTTTGTGGAAGAGCCACACTCAAGGGGCCAAAGATCCGTTTGGCCCCTTGGGGGGGCCCCACTGATCTAGATGAACAGTAATTTAATACAATCTTTTGACAAAGGTTTATTCGTATGCCTTTTGATTTTACTAAAAACGTCCTAAAATATTCTATTAAAACCACGATCTCAGAATTTTCTTTTTTCTCTTGGTTATTTCCACAGACAAAATTGCCAATAATTCATCATAATGCCGGAATGGAGCTCGGAAGAATCTTTAAATCCATTTTTCCCACCCCTGGATTACTAGGCACTATTCATGCCTGGATTTGAAAATGAATGACAATCAAAAAACAATAGATGTGTTATTTTTACGAAATCTTTACTGAAGTGAAAGCACTGCTTTAACCTTAGACTGACTGAGTTACTTACAGACTTTGCAGCTCGGATTTCCAACACAACTTTTCTTCTTCTCAAGTTTCACGGTGGCGCTTTCTTCCTGATTTCTTCCAGCAACTATATTCATGGTTTTCTTAAATTTAATCTTCAAGTTTTTCTAAATTTACGTAAATTTCTTTTTATTCGTTTCTACACAGTACAGCATTCTTGCCAGATATTCCTTCTCTGTCAGGATAGCTAAATCAGCTAAGCGTAATGTGCTCATTATTTCCTTTCGCATTTTTCATCCTGTTTTCGACTTTTCGTTATTTCATTTACGGCTTTTTGATTTTAAATATTGAAGGTTATCGGATAAAAACATGGATCTTGAATAAAGGTAGATGGCTATTTCCAATGCTGGAGCATAGGTGGCCGGTGATGTAAACATGAGGTCACGTGCTTTGTGGCAAAGAAGTGGCGGCGTTCAAATGCTTTGAAACAATTCGGAGCACAAACCAAGAAATTCATGCTGAACGAAACCAGTATGTGCTTTGAATATGGAGTCGCTTATTATACGATCACTCTACCTACCCACTGATCCCTGATCTGCCATATATTATGCCGGTTTTTTCGCATCATTTAATTTTTCTTTTTACCTTAAAATTCCTTTTTTTTCCCGAGCTTTAAAAATGCTTCCGCTTAGCTATAAACTCGTCTCATGATGCAGTATTACATTGAATAATGACAAGGATATATTTAGTTGTCTCGGGAGTAACTTGGTGTAACATTCTTAACATTTTAAATGAAAAGTAAAACGTAATTATAAGGTATTACTTAATTTATGTGAAATTATTTACTTATACTTTTCATTTACAATAAAAAGGATCGTTAGAAAAACAAGTTGGCGGCATAAATATGAAGCTTGCGGCTGTTCAAATAAAATAATTATGCATAAACTTGAATGCTTATAGCCCTGAGACTGCGAAATATTTCGTAGCAAGTGTCAAAAGGAGTGTAATAATAAAGAAGTAATAACATAAAATATTTAAGACGAAACAGTACTTCAATCGTTAATCAATCGGAAAATTATTAGGTAAAATACCGGCCAAGCTAATCATAATTTGGGATTATTCAAAAGTGTCCTCGGCAAGTGCGACGATAGAGTAAGGGAAATGAGCTGCATCTCCCTTGTTAGACCGCACGTGGAATACCCTGCCAGTATTAGGGATCCTTAATGGGGTAGGCTTGAATACCGAAATGGACCGTGTGCAGAGAGGATCGCTAAGACAAGTACGTTAAAGGCCGTTAAGCTAACCTTGTCAGTGTTACTGACATTTTGAAGCAACTGGGATGAGACCTTCAGACCATCGATTACAAACTAGAGTAAATTTATTATGTTAGTTCCAAACTGATTTATTCTCTGACGAAGTTAATGATATTTGAAAAAATTTGACTTACTGCGGTTTATTAGATCATGAGACTAAAATTAGAAGACTAGACTGCAGAACGGAGAAAATTAAAATGTCATTTTTTCCGCAAACGATAAGAGTCCATAACAGCTGCCAATGAGACTTTTAACTAGGTTTGTCGATAGGTAATGTTACTCTTACATTTAGTATTAGTAGTGTTCTCTAATACTTGTATCATTATAGTCTACCCAGTACTTACAGCATGTCGTGCATGTTTCAGCATAACTCGTGAATCTCTCTCCGTTTAAGTAGTTGTCAAAAACAAAATTACTAACGGTCCCGCTGACATTGTTAGCATATATATAGTGAAGTGCATGCTTGATAGGCTTAGCCTCCTACAATCGTTAGCGATTAATGCTAATGCATCAATATTCATAGTCACACTAACTTTAAAGAATAATGTAATGCATTTTCGTGACTACAAACCCTCTGCCACACACCCTTGAGGTGGCTTACAGGGCTTATTTTGCAGATATATATATGTCCTATGAATATGACTTCAATCTCTCAAACTCCCCTCTTGATGTATGAAACTGATCTGTCAATGATGAATACCAATCTGCACATATTTGCACGATTACATTTTCGCTCTAAAGGAGATGACTTGTTCTATTAAACTTTCCTAAAATTTCACTTTTTTAAATTCAGACTGAACACAAATTTCAGTCATTGCATCTGGTTTGCAATATTATTTGCCTCCCGTTTAGTGTCACCTTTCTGCAACTGACCATCAGTAAAATATTCCAAAATCTTGAAGAAAAAGTTGATAATTCCGGCCGTTTCCACAGCATGTACTTCCCATCAGGAACCTGAAAGTGATTTCAACACTTTTTTATTTCCAAGGCAATCTTTAAAAATTCTCCACTTAGCAGTCGAGGCAGAAAAGAATGAGTATAGTATTTTTCTTCATCAGATGATGAGGTAACATGGAAAGCGAAGGAATAGCATTTGACTTAAGCCAGCGGCCACCGAATCTTTCTTGAACAAAACAAATCTGGAAAAATATTTCGAACGAAGTTTAGAACAAACCATTGGCACAAATGTATCCCTTTTAAAAACAATTATTCACATTCTTTTAAGTTCTTCGTCAGTAGGAAAATTATTGCACGTGGAAGAGGTAATACATATGTATGAGTTTATTTACGAATGAATAAAGAGAGAATCTGGAGAGTGATAATAACCAGACAGTTGAGCAAGTGAGATATTTCTTGATATCCTCTCACCGTTAACAAATATAACTCAAACTCTCGCGATTATTCTCCGAAACCATTTTCATGTAGAAAGGTATATAGACCTGGATTGGCTCGTCTGTTCAAAGATATTCGGCTTCCTTTTGCAAATAATTCATTGCAACCGTAAGCACGACAAAAGTGAACCGTGTTACACCGTCGAGACTTGTCGAGATCTGCCACAAAGCACGTGACCTGGCTTATCCCTCCCTCATGTTCATGACGTGATGCTCCTTCTACCTATATTCAAGGTCTTTTGTTACAAAGCACATCCTTATCACTCAAATTTCCTCAATGTTGCTTCCTCCGAATCACCACCACATTTAATCACTGCCATCTGTACTGCATATTACTTTTCTGTCATAAAATGACACTCCTAAGCTCTTAAGTGTAGCCAGCATTCTGTTCCTCTCCACACTGTCAAATGATTTCTCTAGGTCAATGAAGCGTGAATACGTGGACAGCTATCTTTGCATACTTCACTCTATGATAAGTATCAGGGCCAACGTAGCTTCTATCGTTCCTCTCCTTTTTATGCATCGTACTTTTTATTCTAAACTAACTTTTCCTGATCACCATCCAGGATATCTTTCATCTTCTATTCCATCCTCCTGCTGATCATTCTGGTTAAAAGTTTGATTGCATGTAAGGCTATTTAATCTGAAATATTAACATCTCTCGGATCTTTTATTCTTTGGGGGTAGGTGTTATCACATTTTTTATAAAGTCGATTGACATTTGCTCAGTTGAGTAGGTGCCACAAATTAAGCTGCTTAACTTATCCAGGATTCTCACTCCTGCATACTTATGGAAGTCCGTGGGAGTTTCATCATATTCTAGCACCTTCTGCTCTCATGCAGTCCTTCATGGAGCAATAACTTTCAAATCATAATATGGATTATCTTTCTTCATCTTTCATATCCCCATCATCTAGAATGCTGCATTGTAATAACTTTCCGCTGCTAACTTTCTCCAGATACTCTTTCCATCTCTGCGCTTGGTCTCATTTACAATGAGAATGTCATTTTTTTCTCTCAGAATGACATTTACTTTAATTGGGCGTTCGATAGTCAACACATTACATTCTCGTTTCCACACTCATATTTTTTCATTTTACATGTTCTTTTTATCCACTTTTCTCTGGCCTTCCTTGATTTGAGGCCGATTTTTTTCCTTATATTTTTATACATCTGCTGTCCCTCATCTGAATAAGAGTTTTTGTTCTTTCCTCCTTTATCTATTAGGACCAGTAATTTCTGTTTAATCCAAGTATCCCTATTATCTGTTTTCCACCTGCCTACTTTCTCTTCTGCTGCATTAAAGATCTCTTTTCTGATCACTTGCCAAGTGTGTTTATTTTGTATCGATTTCAACCTTTTCGGCTTTGCCTAGATTATTTTGATAGGCCAATATGTTTACAGCTTCCTACAGTCTCTCCACCTGCCATTTATTTTCCTACTTTGTTGACGTTCTTTATTCTTTATATGTTTATACCTCTATTTGTTTTTGTGACGACAAGGCCATATTGAACGGAGACCATAATTAGCATATGTCCCCTATTTTGATCTTCCCATACCATACCTTCATTCTTTCTTACGTCCTAGGCCTCCTTCTACAACTGCATTCCAGTCTCCAGGAATAATCAGATTTTCATCCCCCTTTCCATTAAATAACATTTCTTCTATTTCGTCGGGCGTGTTCTACTTTAACATCCCAGTTATCTTATGTAGACATATATAGCAGTACCTACTACAATTTGCTCCTAAATTTTAATTTCTAATCTACCTATATTTACCCCATTATTGTATTCATGATTTCTTTTCACTCGTAATCGTCTACTTTTCCTCAGTAATATTCCAACATCTACGCTTCCATCCCTGGATCCCAAGTAGATAATCCGGTAAATGTCACATCGGAAGTCCCATTCTGTGTACCATTAATTTCTTTAATAGTCAAAAACATCAAGTTCCATTCCTCTTGACTACATTTAAACGCTTTCGAGTAGTTCTCGAACTCGAAGTGGCCTCACTGTTCCAGGTACAATTCCTTAAATGCTGCTTATCATTTTGACTTATGTTCTCTCTCGAGTAGCCCTATCCCGGAGATCCTATGGCGGTCTAATTTACCACCGAAATATTTCACTCGAGAGAATTCAATCACGTTTAGAAATAAAAAAATACCAGAGAAATATTTAATGAGCTGCTTCACGCTGGAATTATAAGCTGGTTGTTTCCTATTGCCTTCTATCTCGCACTAATAAAGCCGATTCTCTATATAACTCACCGAGCCCATATTGCAATTGGTGTTGCTTTACTGATTCACGCGAAATCCACTTTCAGTCATATAAAGGAGAGCTGCGGATCCGATCTCCGTGTTCATGGCTGCCTATTAGTTGGTGACAGCCATTCACCAAGTCACAGCACCTTTTATCAGATTTTCTTTGATTTTTCGAATGCTCTCACCCAAAGATGGTCCCCTACACCCTTCAGATACCGCGGATTTTCGCCTTCGTCGTTTCTCCCTTCCTTCCCCTACCGCCTCCGAAATATGTATATATTGTCAGCGCTTCTAAGGATTTCTCTATCTATGCAACAATAAATTGTATAAATTGTGAAATCCTAAAAAATAATGTTAAATGAAAGCAAAACATTAATAAAAGTGAAATTTTATTTACAATATAAGGCATAAAATTTATTAAGTATGAGTAATTCAGGTTTGTTTGTTAAGTCCATATATCATTTGAAGACTTGGAAACGGTTTTACCTTTACAGATTCGATCTTACGTTAATCTACAACGAACTGCAAGGCCAATTTTGCGCGGTCATCAATTTCATAAAAACTGCAAGTTGTTTCTTTGCTTTGCGGTCAAAAAGTGAGTGCTGTTATTCCACTCGATTAGTATCAAAAAGGAATCCTTGTATTGTTGTGAAAGGGGAAGGTAGCTCTTCATCTTTAATGTTTTCAGTTCAAAGAGCCCTACTGAGCACGTCCTGTAACCGTAACTAGCGTTTTCCGGAGGGTTCTTTTAATCCTTAATCTTTCACGCATTTAGGTACGAACGATGTTGCCAAACGGAAAAACTATCCTTTTTCAACCATCTAGGCTTTCATTTCTGATACTACATTATGGCGGGTAGTGAAGCTTTACTAGGAGACTTTAAAGTTGGTTTTTCTCACGTATTCGAAATCCTTAGCCTAGGAGTCCCTAAGCCTCTCGTATATTAAAAAATCAGCGCTAAAATGCTGTAACATTATGTACTTTAGCAAGAGAACAAAATTAGGTGTCGGATTGCTTATGAAATTTTCTTCTATTCTCATCTTGGAAGGCGCCTTCTAATGCATTGAATTGTAAAGAATTAATTTGTGACAAAACTCGAAATAGTTACCCAATTTACCAAAGGAACATAGTTTAATTTTCTGTCAAATATATCTACATCTAGAGACTACCTTGCAAGCCAACCCAAGTGTGAGGCAGGGGTCGAGTGGTCACCAATACGCCTTACCACACTGTACACTGTACCTTAAAAAAACTATCTCAGGCATAAGATATAGAAAATTGACGGTAGAACAGATAAATAACATGTAATTTTTTCGCACAAAAAGTAGTAAAGATACATCAATTATATGAATCTTTAACTCTCACTAGGCTAAGTCGACTTGTGTTTCACAGAATATCATCATTTTTAACACCAAGCCACGCTCGAAATGTTTCTTCAAATTCTCCAGCATTCATCTTTTGGACGACATGAAGACTAAAGAAGAAATGCTGATGAAGCTGTGGTCAGAAACCAGCGATAAAACTGACAAAGACACGATATTTTTGAGGTCAGAAATAAACATACATAACACACTTGAATGACAACACGAGAATGAAGACTCCACAGTTTTGACAGGTCGCGACATCCTATGCACCGCAATGTACACATCGCAAACGCAAATTAGAATTAATAAAATGCTTAATTGTAACGCAAATGCAAATTCTTTTCAGTCAATAGCAATTTTCAGAATAGGAAGACGCGGTGTTATTATTAATCATAACAATAACCACAAGACCCAATCTGGCAATAACAATATTAAGAACTTCTGTACAAAATATGTCACTACATAACTTTCGTAAATAAGCATGATCAACAAAGAATGACTTATGAAGAAGACTTAGGATAGAATATCTAAGTGAATCCGATGGAGCTCTGCAATAACAACCAAGTAAGAATTGAAACGAAACTCATAACGTTTATCCGAAAATTTGGGAATCCGGAGCGATGTATTTGATCTATAAAATTTGATCTTTGGGTACATAACCTTATTTGAGGTATCATACTTTGGTTTACAGTTAAAAATTATTCTCTGGGTCTGCATTAAAAGATGTCTTCAAAGTAATGATTGGTTTTTTGCAACTCTAAACGTAAAGTCAACGCTCTGGTAACAGTATGTTTCCTACATAATCTTTATCTTTGAACACCCCAACGATTTGTTCGATGTAGTACATCCATGGTTTACCCTGTTTTCTATTTTCATTCTGTTATCAATAATGCACTGTTAAGAAGACACGGTGAGGACAAAAAATTTGTTACATAGTGTGTTTCTTCTTTATTCATGTATTTTAATTCCTCTCCTGGTGGTAATACTTCCTTGGTCATTATCCACGCTCGACCGACTTCTCTATGGAATCACACTCCAACGCTCAAAACCTTTCCTCTTTTTACGTTGTTAACTATAGACTAAGCTCTCCAGCAAAAGGTGAATATATTACGTATTGTACCGCATATTCATGTATTTTTCGACTTATACTTTTATTCTTTCAATCTTATATTATCATCAATTTGCTGCATCCAACTTTTTTCTATGACTTCATTTGTTTTACGTTAGTAAATATTTCTCATTACTACTCCTAAAGGAGACATTTTGACTGCTCAAACAGAAGTTTTGATTCTCTACTCATGTTTATTTTAAAACATCGAACACTTCAATTGCGCTACCTTAGGCTCCGGCTAATTTGCTTTCAGCCTTGCTGCATTAAGTGATAAAACTCACGGTCTTTATTTAAAAGACGTTCAACCTTGCTTGTAGGTTAAAGTCGCTAGCAGTACATCTTAAGAGCCAAAATATTTTTAAACTACCCTAAACCCTTATTTTTAACGCAACGTTTTGGGGCCTAGTAACCGGTTCACTAAGGAATATAAAGTTTAGGCTTATAAATGCATTAAGGGTTAACGAATGTGATTGATATATTATTGAATTAAGAGAACGCTAGAGATATTTGAAATGTTTTTAATTCTACAGTTCCTACACCTCCAAAAGATGGCGCCACAGTCTGTCTCATTAATTCTTAGCGTTGCTAGATAGTAGAATAAAAAAAACGGTCGTCGATCTCCACGTACGAACCAAAATCTTGAATATAAATTACTTTCCTTTATAGAGAACAATGGTGATCTAAATACAATACATTTTATTTTATGTTTGAGTCCTTTTAAGTTGTGCGATTTTACGCATTTATTTCATCACGAAAGGATTACATTAAATAGAAATTTCAACTCCAAGTTAATATACAAACCATTTCAATTGTGTCCCTCTAGTTCTGAAATAAAAAAATCATATTTTTTCAATTGCAAAATATCCACTCAAGATTCTCTGGTGATTAAAATCTTATACAGACAAGTATCTGTGTTCGATTTTTGGTTTCTCTGTGAGCAGTTAATTTACCACTTAATATGCTTCTACAAAGAGTTATGATCCGATATTCAAATTAGGAAATCGATCAATTTCAAGATTTCTAACCTTATGATTTTCTTAGCGTTTCTGTGATAAACATCAATAATCTCTCTTTCCATGTTTCCATAACCTACAAAAATTAAATTCTTATTTTTTGTTAACTACATACACAACAACTTAATCAAACCTTTACTACCTAACATTGCTCGCGTTACGTTCAAGTTCTTCCTGACAGCTTTTGTTGATGGATTTAGGTTTATAATAGCGTACACCTGATATTAGGTGGTATCATTTTTTCCAAAACTGATACCACCTAATCCACCTTTTTCAAAAAAATTACAATATTTCTACTTCCTTATAATGGGGTTTGTTATGCATGACAATCACCTATAAATGACTTCAGACTTCACTGATGAACAGTGTAGATGATATTTTCCCCCGATTCTAATCGTGTAGGAGTTGACTCCATGCTGACTTTCGACATCTGACTCCGCTGTCTTTTAGAGGGTGATGAGCGCCTTGAAAAAATCAAGTCGACTTGAATACATCATTCCGGTAGAGAAGGTGTTACCAGGATCGGATTTTGTCAAAGCGCTCATCACCTTGAGAACGGCAGCGAAGTGTGCTGTCGAAACGTCGGCATGGAGCCAACTCTTTCCCGGTTCGAATCCCGAGAAAATTTCACATATATTAATTACCGTTTGCTTCTGACGCCTAACTTGTCTCATTTTCCGAAGTTAGTTAGTTCTTCGAGTTTCCGTGAAGTTTCATTTATTCAAGCTTTTCTCTCTATTGTATTTTTATTTTACCAAATAGTTATTTCTTATTGTTCTTTAATTTCAGTTAAATCCTTGTCATAGTTATCTTATGTGTATTGAATCCAATCGCAATATGAAACTTAATGCAGCCTGGATCACTTCACAAATTGCGAAAGGGGAATATTTGTATATTGAATATTTATTAATATTGAATATTTGTTAATGGTTGAGATTCCGAGAAGGTAAAAATTGTGGACGGAGGACGTGTTGATAGTTGAGGGTTGAAGATCGTGATCGATGGGAGATCGCTTGGGAAGCATGGATGAAGAAGGTAGGGGATAGAAATTTTCGACGAAATAAGGTAAATCAGGGTCAGTAGGAGTTTATGAGAGGTCTTGTGTTAAGAAATTTATTTTTGAGGAAACCGGGACTAGCCACTGTAGTAACCTTTACGGAGTCACCCGCAAGTGCACATAAGTGCGATATTCCACTGGAGAAAAATCATTCGCCTATAAAGCCACGAAATTATCCACAGCGGAGAAGGACGCCTCGTGGAAAATAAATGTATTTCTAACGTAGCTTAACTGGTTAAAGCACTCGGCGCGAAATCAAGGGATCCGGGTTCGAATCCCGGTCAAGGCGAATGATTTTTCTCCTGTGGAATATCGCACTTAAGAAATTTATGTTGGGAAAGTATAAAAATTTCGCATAAAATTGAAAAGTCAGAAAAATATTATAAAACATTGAATAGTTCTGGTAGAAATCTAAACGAATATTTTAAGTCTTAAATCATCTCCGACTTGGTATCACTTTCCATATTTTTTGAAGGAGAATTTTGGTCAAAAAATTTCCCAAGAGAAATTAAATAGGTACATAGCAATTTCACTGAATATCAGTACATTTTTATACAATGCAGAGGGTAATGTTTACATTTATACTGGTATACTGGTGACACATCCCTCTGAACCACTCATCTATTCAAAACAGGATACAATATATGTCGCTTTCTATTGGCGTTGAATGGAAAATGTAATAAATATTTTATGCACGCTGCAAGAATAAAATCTTCGTCGATGCAAACGAAGAATGGTAGCCAATTTTATTTCCTTAGATACATCAGCATCGCCACTAATTTGAATTATAGTTTCTACCAATATGTGCTTTCTGCTATCATCAACAACTGCCATTAATATGATTACTTGTTTTCCTCTGCGTTTCTCTCAACTATCCTCCGAGCTTGATGTATTCATTTCTGCTTATGAATTTACATTCTCGTCATTTATAATTTGCTCGATAGAATCCATCTTTAGTCTTCCAGTTTCACTGTTTTTATTTCTTTCTAGTTGCGTTGCTGAGATGATTTAAATTAACAAATGCGATGCGACCGGCATCACCGGCTTCCTACAGGTGAGTGATAATTTAAATTAAATCATTAACAACCACTGGCATCAAAATATTGAAAATAAGGCGAATATAATTATAATATAGACATTGATCATCGTAATGTGATGGAGATAATGCTTGATTAAGTTAACAGAACAATGGAAGTAAAGTTTCTATGTGTTGGAAATGTGGAAGAATATAAGATTTTAGATGATCAATAATATGCTGGACCATTTAAGAATTCATGTGGCTAGGTTTGGGGACATCGAAAACGAAATATGGCAACAAGTAAATAAGGGAGACGAGGTAGCTGACTAACTGAATAACACAATAAGGAAATACACAAATATCGGAAAAATCCGAATTTATAAAGCTGCCATTGATTTATGTTCTCTCCTTAGTAACCCTATCCTGGAGATTCAAATGCGGTCTAATAAACCTCCGAAATATTTCACTCCAGAAAATTTCATCACGTTTATTAGAATAAAAAATATCAGGGAAATATTTAATGAGCTGCTTCACGCCGGGATAAAAAGCTGGTGATTTCCTATTGCTTTCTATCTCGCAGTACTACAGCCGTTTTGATAAATAATTCACCGAGCCCGTATTGCAATATGTTTTCCATTACTGACTTATGAGGTATCCACGTTAAGTCATACGAAGCTGATCCCTATTCCGGATTCTTGGCTGCCTAGTTGGTGACAGCCATTCACCAAGTAACGGCATCTTTTATCAGATAGTGGAGGAAGAAGTCCAAGAACAGCAAAACATTTCTATTATATTCTAATCCCTCCTTTTCGTACCTCTCAATTCTCCCACGTAATACATCTTCATCCTCCAACATTTACAAAACCTTGTGAATCCAACATCACATTTCATCCTTACTAAATTATTTTCTGAGTCCGCATCCGCCTCCGGATATCGCGAGTTTTTGACACTGTTCCTATTTGCGATGTGCGTTTTATATTGATATACCGGTATGTCCGATATATTTTTGCCGATATAACGATATTTACCGGTATATTTTTTAAAGTCGATATACCGGTATATTTAGTGCTATTTTTTAAGTACCGGTACCCGATAAATTGCTCAAAATGAAAGTTTTCATGCCTATGTTCAGTAATTAAGTTATGGAATTATTTTAGAAAGTGCGGTTGATGAAAATTCCCTATAGCAATGGAAGATGGCAAGTAAAATTTCATGGTTATTACCGTTTTACTACGATTAAAAGAAAACTATGATGAACTTTTTTACCTTGTTTTTGAATTTTCTTAATGAAGTGTTTCTCCTATTCGGTGCTGCTGCTACGTATTTTGTAAAGCGCTGTGCCTTAAAATAGGCCATGAGACGGCCTTGCTTGGAACCGGATGTATATATTCTTTACAGAATTCAATCCGAATTTGGTGGAGCAAAATTAATGATCCCAAATCTAATAATATAAAAAAAAATGTCACAGTCACCAAAAAATGTTTCGCTCTGTTTTTCCCTGTGTGTACTAATTATATCTAGGATGATGACCTCCGTTTTATAACATCTATTCAGACGATCCGCGGCATTCCGCACGCCACGCATTTGCAATGAAAACAAACACTTAACCTAACTTGAATTTTGTCAAAAATGAATTTATATAACACACTTATGAAACATCATAGTCTAACCCATGGAATATTTGAAGAGGCTACATCCATGGAGGTTGATATGGCTATCCTTTCAAGCTACCACCATTGGCATCACGTGCCTTATCGAAAGTTATACGGTTTTTTGTATTGTTGTAATGCAACAATAACTTTAAAAGTGATTAATATGATGACATGTGTGTATAAATTATTTTTTCCATTCAACTTTAATATATGATCTAGATTGATTTCATATCGCTTTTTTTACTAGTCGTTGCACCGTCTCATTGGTCAACTATGTTGCATTTGATGATCGGTGAAGATTGACTGGTGATCATATTAACCAGCTGGTGTTTTTGGGATCAATTAAAAAAATATTGGTTTCAATGATTGCCATTTGAGATCAATGGTATTTGCCTGGTTCATACATTATCAGCCAAGCTAGAAATTTGTTAAGCCTGGAAATATTGGAAATATTGCATCAATACATGGCGTCTTTTCATTCTGAATACATTTTGAGTCCTGTGCACTGTATGTCTTTACCTTGATAACATGTAATATATTCATAATCTGTCATGATACGATGACGAATTTGTTTTAGGATGCCTTAGCCTATATTCGTTTTTTTAAAAGCTATCGCGCATGGAAAACTATACCCTAACTGAGAATTATGAAATTAGCATTTGGTAATTATCAGAGTAAATCCTTTCTGCATTAAAAATATCTTTACAAAAATTGCATTTATCTGATAAAAGCATTTATAGCATATGCCAGTAATGCATTTATTCCACATATTGTTTGACTGGGAATCACAATGATTCGAACAAAAATATTGAAAAATGATTCCTCGGAAATATTTTCAAATAAATATATATTTTAATAAAAAATATAAATTGCATATTCATTGCTCGTTTCCTCAATATCCTTAATAGTTTACAAGATTCAACTTCGCTTTCTAGTGTACTGAGATCTAAATACGTTTAGCGAAACATAGTCGGTAAGAAGCTACAAGTAGATTGCAAATACCAGCATAAATAGTAGCATATATATTCTATCAATGGTACCAATATACCGGTGCACCGGTATTTTTTTTAACAATATATATGCTAATCGGTATATTTAACAAATATCGGATTCCGATACATCGGTATATTTTTATATACCGCACATCTTTAGTTCTTAAATATCTGCCTTACTATAATAAATAATGACATTCAATTTGACACCTCCGTGTATCACCCGGCATTTTCCGTGTG
Organism: Pyrrhosoma nymphula; assembly: GCA_963573305.1. Classification (NCBI taxonomy): domain Eukaryota; kingdom Metazoa; phylum Arthropoda; class Insecta; order Odonata; family Coenagrionidae; genus Pyrrhosoma; species Pyrrhosoma nymphula. Next base: position 38,597,728 of record OY754332.1, on the reverse strand, counting down.
TGCGTATTTCCATGTCCTTCGGTGACGTTAAAACCTAATGTTTGCAACTACTATTTAATTTCTACTGCAAAATTCAACTGCCATCTCACCCCGATCATTTCTTGCCCCTAGCCCATACTCTCCCACTTCAAATCCATCCCTCCCTCCCCCGTCCCTGCATTCCAGTTGCCCATAGCAAACAGGTTTTTCTTCCTCGGGGCTTTTTTAATAATATCTTCTGGTCAATCATAAACCTCATTTACCTCTTATTCCCTATGGCTATTTGTGGACATGTACACCTGGACCAATACAATTTCGTCTGTTTTTTTTAACAACTAGTATCCTGTCAAGATGAAAATCCCATATTATGAATAAATAAATAGTATTCCCCGGTATTTCTTTCAATAGCAATTTGTATTTATTTTTTTTATTTTCAAGTCTTTAAGATGGGGGTAGTCAGAATCACTATTACGAAACTAAGGTACCATCGTCATGGCAACATATCCGTGGCTGCCAAGTCACAGTTCACCAAACATTACTGAAAACTGGACGCTAAGGTAGGTTTGACACAATTTTACTACCAGTGGAAGAAAACGATTCAAGGTTTTAAATACATCCCACAATGGAAACTATTCTCCTTTCTAACAATATTAACTTGCTACAAACATGTTTTTTCATTATTCCACTTTCTTTGACTACCATTTGATGCAATACCTTTAGGTATTTAGGAGTAGAAAATTTTATTATGCTCTTACAGTAGAGAAAACATCACAATCATAAGGGAAAGGAAATTGATTGGGGAGCCCATAGATTCCAATTATAATTTTTTTCCCGTGAACAAAAAGGGATCATAAATGTCGCAATAGACCAGTTCTACGAAACTACCATCTTCACTAGGTTGTATAGAATTTTGCGTAATACCACATCATTTCTAACACCTCACCGCGGTTAGGCTTATGTCCTAAGGATATTTCGAGATTAAAAAATAACATTTTCTAAATTTTTAATGTTGGGGTATCGTCTGGAATTCTTTAACAGATATTCCTTTCTTCTAATTAGCAGATTGATCGTAACCCATGGTTTGAGTATCCTTTCTCGCCTAATTGTCTAAACTGTGGCATTTGAGGAAGACAGACATTCATTCAGAAGAAACATTAATTGATCGAAAGCTTTTGAAGTGTCTTCTTCATTCAGCAATATGTCCCAGTTTGTTTCCATAACTCTATACTGGAATGCATTATAATCAATATTCGATAGGGTTTCATTATACTTTCCAACAATATGTTCATGAAATTTGCGTGAAAGTACAAGAGAGGTCATGAAATGATCTGTGATGGATAGCTTTAAAACGTCGGCGTTAATATCAAATGTAACTTAATTGATCAATCTAGCAAATATGTGATCAATGCAGTTGGCTGACATTCCGCTAATTCTGGTAGGTCTTCTAACAAGTCTGACAGACCGAATGAAGTCATTAAATTTTAATACAAATTTGAGTCATTTAATGAGGATAGACTGCCTGATAAACACATAAAAATCAGCTGAAGGAACTGAAAACAAAATTTATTTACAAAAACGTGCATCGCTAATATATGCAATTATGCCACGTGATCTATTGCCTTTGTAACATTGCGCATATATTTGGTAACCCGCATAAATTTGGTTAATCCATATTTCAGGGAAGATAATATCATTATGCACATCTGATATTGTTCAATCAAAAAAAGATCGTAATTACTTCTGAGACTTCGGATGATTTGGCGAATAATTGAACGGCATTTCCCTTTAAATTCACCATTATATAGATATATCATTTTGTTTTACAAATTATCTAAATCATCCATACACGTTATCGCAATGACTTGTTCTTTCTCTGCTTTTCGCATCAATATTTTTCCATGTCATAACCAGTGATATTTATAGTGTTTCTCCGATCTGGCTTGTTTAGCGGCAATGAAAACCTTTCGCCTACCTGAACATTAGGACGGATCGGAAAAATCGATATTTCGCGAAGAAACTTGGCCTTCTGGAAAAAGTTGTCAAAGTGACTCAAAATAAGGCCAGAAAAATTTGGGACCTCTCTCGCGCCGTGGCCATTTATGTGGAGGGGGGCTGAAAATGGAAAAAGTCACGTTTTTATAGCGGTTCCCCATGGATTTTGACGAGTTGCGAACCTGCAGGGTAAAAATGTCGTCCATTTGGACGTATCTGCAGCCGTGAATCCACAAAATGTCTATTTTGAGTGCGCGGCCGCGCGTAATTATGCAACGCCCACGTAGCGTCGCGACGCGTCGCAGCGCAACGGTCAGCAGGCCACTCGCGCCTCCTTCCGGCTCGCGTCTGCTGCCCACTCGCCGCGAATGCAGTAATACTCACCATTCACGCGTCTTCCGTCGTTGGTCTAACACATTAGACAATATTAGATAATTAAGCATAATGTCCAGGGAATAACAATTACGGAAGAATTATTTGAAATTAATATAATACACCGTCATCATTCAGGAATTAGACATAAACTCCCTGATTGTGCAAGATTTAGCCTACTTTTACTATTCTTTTTCAACATGGAGAAAGAATCCAAAAATAGTTACCAGAGCTCACCACGTCAAGGTACCTGAACTATGACCTCCCCCGCCCACCCACCCACTCAAATAAAATTCAGTAACGCATTTCCTTTATCACATTAGATGCTATCTGAAAAATAAACATGTGGTCATTTTGTAGACCAATCGGTTTATCTGTGTGTAAGTATTCGTCTTTAAAAATTATTTTCATTGAACACTAAAGGTCATTATCGACATAGCTATTTTTGAAGTCAGGCAGATAAATGTAAAACTTACCGCACAGCATGAACTGAGACTTGGTTTCGAAGGTCGGCATTTTGGTTATTCTTTTTAGTCTTTTCAGCATTTCTAATTCTCTCTCCTCGTCTTTTGCGGATGTCAATGAAGCTTGGGTTACCTCTTTCACTAATCTTTCCACTGTTTGCGTGTGGTAGGGAAAATTGAATTCCAAAGTGGAGCATTGCTCAAGTAATTCTCGAATTTATTCAGCCGTATGCGAAAGAGCAGGGGGGTCGGTGTTCTCGTCCCATTTGATCAGCAGCGTCTTCTGCATCAAAATTAAAAACTGGTAGTAATTCAAAAGTTCTTGGATTTTCTGTCGCACGGGTATTTCTTCGCGCCACTAATATTTTTTCCACGCATCTCTTCGCACTTCCTCTCGATGGACAGAAATCATTGAGAGGAGTAAACTTTCTGAGTGCTCGAAAAACCCGTTTCTCTGAATAACAGGATCCATGACTTTTTTAGGACCTTCCGGCAGATATCTTGATCAATTTATTAGTTTCCATAAATTTACAGCACCGTCGTGTAAAAAATGGTTTTGCTTCACTGAAAACGAGACAGGTGCGTATACTTTTTGAATAAATGACACCAGATTTTGTAAATTAGCACTTGGAGAATCTTGAAGCTGGCAGTCTTGAAGGGCTGAGCCAATAGGTTCTGCAAACAAATTTGGACCCTTAGTTTGTCTGTCTAATTTTTCTACCAAATTCCGCAGCGATAAGTCAATCAAGTGTAATTGGCAAATAGACCACTGTAAGGGACGTCAGAGCTGTGCTTCTGGCAAACGAATGATGCCTCTTTTCTGACCTGTATTCACTTTGGTGCCGTCGTATCCAATCACTTATCAATTTGAAAGTTCAATATTTTCTTTCGAACAAAAATCAAGAATTGCAGATTTTATGTTTCTTGCAGATCCTCCTGTGGGGGAGACAAAACACAAATAGTGGGAGCCTGGCTATTCGACTAACACGACACGTTCCTCCCAAACCTTAGATTGATAAGTCCTCTGGCCTATTTTCCCCAATTTAATTGTTTCATCCTTTCTGCCGTCAAAATACAACCCTTCAATTGCACTCTTTGATTTTTCTCTCTTTGCTTATACTGAATCTAGCATCTTCTTTTTCCGTCTTCGTAAGTAATTCCGGTCCGCTAACTTTGATGTGTCTTCCGGACTTATGAGTTTTGCGTCTGCTAAAGTTGCGCTGACGTTCATTGCTGCTGCTCTAAGGGACATGCCGGTTCTTGCACATACCTCCGCCGCAGTTGCCAATTGAAGACGCATTTGCCTAGAAGAAGGTCCAGGTTGATTTTCATCCCTAATCGTATAAGGAACGTTGAGGTCCAAGTCGGCTGATTCTCCTTCGGTTGAATTTTCTCGGGATGTTGAGGAAGAACATTCTTGATGTTCACTTTTTCCTCTTCAAGAATTAATGATTTTGACTCGACGCTCTCCGACGATACTCTTCTGAGTTTTTTCTTCAATTGCTGAGTTTCTGAAGCATCCAAACCACCGGATATCACCTTTCGTTTTGACCTTTGATCCCTAAAAAATGCCACTTCATTTAGGGGACACTTATCCTCCTTACATTTACACTCGTTGATTATTTTGCGCTTACATGCACAAATATCACATAGTTTCTGAGATATATTTAAAAATTTATTAATTTTTTGTCAATTTGACACCTTTCGTAGACTTGCTTGCACTTATTCTTAAGCTGTAGTACGTCTTATGGTACCGTAAAATCATTTTATTCACACCACGTTCCGGAACGATTGGAATACAGCCGCGTTTCCTAAGTTCGGACACTTTTTTCGCCACTAGACTAGCTACTTGATTAACTGCAGGCTCCCTGCCTACGTTTTTGGATCTCAATATGTCACAATCATGACAAAATATTTTATCACTTCTTTAAAAGTTGGTATCGTCGATTCGTTTAATGTCGACGAGACACCAAAAAAGGGATATTTTTTTTCACTACGCATCCTTTTTTGGCATTTTCCAAGTCCAAATTATCGCACAGTTAAAGTATTCAAATCACTAAGGGATTTGTCTTTAAGAGCGGCTCACTTATTTCCAAAGTCTCACCAAAAATGACTACCACAGCACTGACCAAAAGGGAGAAGGCGTAGAGAAAAGCACGACTGTCCTGAATGCCTAGTAGAGAACTACACTGTATTTGCTCACTGAAATAGCAGTGTGCAATTTTCCACTAAATGAAATGGTGCAAAGCGCTGACAATATATACATATTTTGGAGGTGGTAGGGGAAGGAAGGGAGAAAGGAGAGGCGATGAGAGGGAGGAGAAGGGGTGAAAGGCGAGGGTATTGGGAGTTTTACCAGGGTTAACTAACTCAGGCAACTAAATATGTATACATTGTCAGCGCCGAGTACCCGCCAAAAGCCACCTAATGCAATTTTGAAATGTTGTATTGATTTCAAATAATTCTTCCGTAATTGTTATTCCCTGGACATTGTTTAATTATCTCATATTAGTTAGACCAACGACGGAAGACGCATGCATGGTGAGTTTTACTGCATTCGCGGCGAGCGGACATCAGGCAGCACTTCATTAACGTAAATCGGGGTGTCTGGGATACTGAGGTCAAGGTGACTCGTGGAAAACTCTCTCTTGACTATTTTTGCTGCTAGAAATATTTTATTTTGCTTTTTTTTCCGGAAGAATTTCATGTACTCTCCTGTTGAATTATTGCTCTTAATTTGAAAGCAGAAAAATTATGCCCACATACACTTCCCCAGACAACCGCAAATCCTCGAATTTCCAAAACACTAACATTTCGGGGTTCTCCTGTATGAAGCGCCCGCCTCGTCGCGATTTAGAGTGGGGTCACCACTCGCGTCCGGCCTGTATCAAGGTGGCTATACCCCCCTTAGTGGATCGAGGTCACCATACGCATTGGTAAGGTGACGTTGGCCTGCATAAATCCGGTCAACCGGCCCTGGAGGAGGAGGGACGTGTTTTCGGCGGTGCCGAGGAGTTCGGCCGTGAGTGCAAGTAGCTAATGAGCTAGCAGTGAGAGCCATAATCCTATTCACTTACTTCCGTATTCTATCCCATCTCCCGGTTTACTACGATGACAGAATGACAGTGTGACCGTATGTTGAGCACCCTGTACAGTGTAAGGAAATCCAACAGCTATTTGGCTTGCGCTGGTTCCCTTTTCTCCTCCCCGTTACTCTCTCCCCACCGAGTCCAGATGGAATTCGTATCATCCACTTTCCCTTATCTACACTGCTGTTAGTACTTGCCTGGAGGAACATGCGACCTAGCTAAGCCGGGGGCGCCATTGCAACCCTGCTTAATGAATCCACTTATACAGAGTTCAATTGTTCTTGCAGGTTATTCGCTCACCTCACAAGGATTTTGTTTTCATCAACGAGAATGTCAAATGTAGCACAGATACTTGAAAGGGAGTCATTATTGATAGAAATAATATGACTGCTATCGTTGAATAACACTCCAAGCCGACATATCACTACGCAGTTTACTCAATTCTTCTATTTTGGAATGTGAAAGCGCAGCTTGGTCATCCTGAATAGCCTTGACACAATCCCGTAACTCCTTTATAATTGGACTTGTACTCTCTGGTTGGATACTGTCTCGGAGAAATACGGCTCCAAAACGTAAAATTAGGGTATCATTGCAACGGGTGGAAAGAATTTTGGTATTGCAGGTTGGGCAGCCCCAGCATTGATTCGTATCCTCCAGGATTTGCAAATCAGCCTCGCGTAGAGCGTCACAAGTAAGATGAAGAACTCCATCACAAGTGCCGCGGGTCACCGTTTTCCGGATACGTTTATATATCAAACCGAACTCAGAACATGCAGGCATTGTGGAGACCACCACTTCACAACCCCTTATAAAACTCACTCAATCAGTCAATGGTCGGAGACAAGACAATGGGAACACTACACGTCCGTTCACCACAAGTTCTCAATTAAGACAGGGAAGGAGGAAATATAGGGTAAATATAAGTAAAAATACATCAGATGTGTGACTTTTCTATCCTATTTCCCTTATTCCATTCTTTGATCACCATATCATATTGATGACATCGAGATCAGGCGGAGGTTTCGGAAAAGTGTCAAAAACTCACCCTTCAGGATCACTCATTCTGTTGAATACGGATTCACATCTTATTTTAGTCTTCATGAAATGTGATGTTAGATTCAAAAGGCTTTGTGAAAGTGAAACATGGACGCATCAATAGGAACGAAAATGTGGGAATATCGAAAGGGTGAGCGTGACATGCCTTTCTTTTGATAAAACGGGATTATTGTGGTAAAACTACTAATTGAATGAACGCATGACTTCATGGTAGTACAACGCTGAGTTTTTTCTCATATTTTTTATTTCAAAATCCTTTTTTCGGCTTTCAGTAAGGTAAAGAAAAAATAAGAAACTGAAAGAATATAAATGAAAATAATGATAATTCGTGTATTGTCTCTTGGGATGGGACGTAATGACCACTGCAGCAAGAAAACTAATGGAAAATCAATAGAAGTATATGGACAATGCATCAAATGATATAATATATACGTATTACCTTAGGAAATTATGCATTAACCAATGGTTATCAACAAGTCTCACTCTTTTTAGTATAACATAACTCTTTCCCTTCTCTTAGCCTTCTAATATTAAAACCCCCAAGAGATAGCGCCACATATTTTTACTTTGGCTATCACCTCAGAAATATAACCATGTCCAAAATAGTTGAAACTTTGGCTTGCATCATACGAACAAAGGGAGTGGAGAGCAAGCATGAATCACATAATCCAACCCATAAAAATTTTATCTGAAAATATAATGATCGACTTAAGTTTTTCAATTGTTAAACCTTACATAATAGGATAATTCCAAGGATACTAATAATTTGAACATTTCTTAAGGCCGTTTTACACGGTACATTTTTTTGTACAATCTATCGTGCGAACACATGTATCAGGAAATTGTACCGTGTAAAGCGGCAAATTGTGTGAACGCTTGTGCGAATGTATGAATGACTGAACGGAAAATAGAACCAGTTCTAATTCCATTCAGACAATCATACAATTTCGATCAGTTAGTATCGTTAATATTCAACAGACGGCGCAGATGTGGCGAAAACGTTGGTGCCTGTGTTACGATTGAAAATAAAGTTGTTTATAAAAAGGATTAACACTTTCCCGTCGAATATTAAGAGTAAATATTATCCTCTGTATATAATATTTAATGAGTAAACTCTTCTCGGGCTCTCCACCGGTTTTAACTATTCATAATTGTTGACGTTTCGAGAGACGACTCGTCACTCATTATCAAGGTAAGAATTAATTACGTCGACAATTATGAATAGTTTGAAGCAGTTTAGAACCCGAGAAGAGTTAACTCAAAGTTGCTCAAATGTTTACATCGTCATTTTATCGTGTCATTTATGGTGTTCTTGTTTTTCAGTGTAATCGCGATCTTTGGGTATGTGTCCTTTTCCCCCAGAATTATGACTGGTCCTCAAGTAGAGTTCCTGATATCCCGCGTGATATAATGATAATAATTTTATTTCTGTTGGTTAGCAAGTAACATAGAAATCGTAAAAAAAAGACATTAAAACACTGGTACAATTACAAGGGAGGGAAATTAGGAGGGACTAAAAAAAAGGGTCCCGTGTGCCGCTATACCACTTGATAATAACACTTTGTCACACACACACGTAATAAACCCACGAAATTTGTCTAACAAGAGTGGAGATCCGGCGAGAAACGTCAATGACTTGTCGCCCTAAAATCCATATGAGAAAAAACGAAACGATGCAAAGGTCAAATATAAAGCCAGAGAGAAGAGTCCACGAGAGCTTTTTCTGAACCGGGAGAATTATCAGTAGGCAGATGGTCGAGGCGAGGTTCCGAATTTCAGGTGATCAGCTTTTCAAGGTGTCAAATACGTGAGTGAAACATATATTCCCGAGTGAAACATATACATGATAAACAAAAGACTCCCGAATTCCGATCGATTTCTGCCGCTAAATTGCACGGAAAATTGTGCGTTTGCACTCATCGTGTAAAACGACATTTAGTCTGATTCAGTCGTTCATACAATATTTTCTTGCACACTTGACTGTACATGCGTTCGCACGATATATTGTACAAACAAATGTACCGTGTAAAACGGCCTTTATACTTATTATTTTCATATTGTTTTAAAATGTAATAATGGTACATATTTACTATATGATTACTAATTCGAAGTATATGTAAACCAAACTATATTACTTAATGTTTCATAACCTTACTTGGATATTCTTGTAATGGTCGACAATGAATGGAATATCTTATGCTGGTTTGACCTAGTAATGAGTATTAGAGAATGATGGTTATAAGATTATAAATTAAAATATTTAGTGATATAACGGGCCAGGAGAAATGTATAATTCAAGCATTTATATGGTAAACGTGATTTGAAACTCTCACCTTATGTCTCAACTCTCCTCCGAGCTAGATGTATTCATCCCTACATATGTATTAAAATTCTCGTCATTTATAATTTTCTCGATAGAATCTATCCTTGGCCTTCCAGTTTCACTGTTTTTGTTTATTTATAGTTGCGTTTCCAAGATGATTTGAAGTAACAAATGCGATTATTCAGTTTGTGTCTTCTTCTTCTTAGAATTAAAATAATAAATATTTATTGTACAACATCTCATACGAATGTATCACTGTAGGACTACTTTTTCCGCTTGTGATTAAATGTTTATGAATTGCACCATATGTTCGTTACCTTAAATAATTGTTGTTTTGCTTACATTAGTGTAACCTAAGCTAAGGATACTTTAGTCATCTTCCTGCTTGAATACTGCAATCTAATATTCTTGCCAACTTCTTCGAGAAGGCTGAAGAAAGGTCAATTCAAAGTGGAAGGGGCAATTTATGTGAAACGTGTGAGTCATCAGAAACACCGACCCTCATGAAAACTAAGGAACGTAAGATCTGCTACCCCTCGCGATCTTGGAAATAAAACTCTAGTGATTTTACCGCCATAACTAAAAGTCCATTGCCTCATAACCGGCCCAATGCTGAGTACTATTTGCGCGAACATTTAAATCTCCTTTTGATGCCTTCAAAGCATTTTTTTCAGACAGTTTAGTGAACCACATAGTCGTAGAAACTAATCTTTATGCTGCCCTACATCTTGTTTACGGCTTTGAAGCAACCAATGACCAAATACACTCGTTAATAGGAGTAATGCTATTGTCTGGCTACCACCGTCTACCTCAGAAAAGAATGTACTGGAAAGTCGACCCAGATTGCCACGTCCAGATAGTTGCGGATGCCATAAGGCGAAACAGATTCGAGAATAAACTTCGCTACCTTCTCCTGATGGATAATGATGCTCATGATGGGAGTGATCGCATGCACAAGGTGCGTCCATTGTTTGATTTCCTCAACGAGGCATTCAAGCAGATATATCCTTGGGACAGTTTGAGCATCGATGAGTGTATGATTCCCTATTACGGGCGCCATGGCAGCGAACAGCTTATTCGAGGGTAGCCCATACGCTTTGGATTTAAGTTATGGGTTGCTTATTATCCAACAGGCTATATTCAGCCCCTACACTCTTTAGATACCGCGGCTTTTCGCTTTCGTCGTTTCTCCCTTCCTTCCCTTACCGCCTCCGAAATATGTATATATTGTCAGCGCTTCTAAGGATTTCTCTATATATACAACAAAAAATTGTATAAATTGTGAATTCTGAAAAACTAATGTTAAATAAAAGCAAAACATTAATAATGGAAAAATTTGTAAATTAAGTATGAGTCTTTCAGGTTTTTTTGATAAGTCCATTTATCATTTGAAGACTTGGGAACGGTTTTACCTTTACAGTTTCGTTCTTACGTTAATCTACAACGAACTACACAGCCAGTTTTGCACGGTCATCAATTTCCTAAAAACTGCAAGTTATTTCTTTGCTTTGCGGTCATAAAATAAGAGCTGCCATTTCACTCATTTAGCATCAAAAAGGAATCCGTGTATAGTTATGAAAGGTGAAGGTAGCTCTTATTCTTTAATGTTTTAAGTTCATAGAGCCCTACTGGGCACGTACTGTACCTGTAACTTGCTTCTTCCGTAGGTTTCTTGTAATCCTCAATCCTTCGCGCATTTATGCACGAACGATGTTTTCAAACGGAAAAACTATCCTTTTTCAACCATCTCGCCTTTCATTTCTGATTCAAGATTATGGTGGGTATTGAAGCTTTACTAGGAGACTTTAAATTTGGTTTTTCTCACGTATTCGAAAACCTTAGCCTAGGAGTTCCTAAGCCTCTTGTATATTGAAAAATCAGTGTTTAAATGCTGTAACATGATGTACTTTAGCAAGAGAACAAAATTAGGTGTCGGATTGCTTATGAAATTTTCTTCTATTCTCTTCTTGGAAGGCGCCTTCTAATGCATTGAATTGTAAAGAATTAATTTGTGACAAAACTCGAATAATTACCCCATTTACAAAAGGAAAATTGTGTTATTTTCAGTCAACTATATCTACATCTAGAGACTACCCTGCAAGCCACCTCAAGTGTATGGTCACCAACATGCATTACACTACACCTTAAAAAACTATCACAGGCATAAGATATAGGAAATTGACTGCAGAACAGATAAATAACAAGTAATTTTTTCGCACAAAAAGTAGTAATGATAGATCAATTATATGAATCTTTAACTCTCACTAGGCTTAGTAAAATTGTGTTTCACAGAATATCATCATTATTTACACCAAACCACGCTCGAAATGTTTCTCCAAATGCTCTAGCAGTCGTTCCGTGGCTCCCTGATGTTCTATAGCTTCGAAATAACTGAGGTAGGTCAGGTGGCCTACGAAAGCCTAGAACTCCGGCACAGGCTCGTTGGGTCTCTGTACGTGGGCCTTCAGGTGTACACGGTACACGATGTGCTTTCCAGAGTCGCATTTCTATTTATTGAAGTTTTAGTCCCCTTTCACTTCTGGTTGAATTATAGGTAGGGTCTCCAAAGTATCTGCGCGCAGTGACGATATCATAGTAAACGCATTTTCTTCATTATTCCATCCATTGACTTTGGCGAACAAATCCAGCGAACTATACCATCATACTCGGGAATTTTTAGCTTCAGTCTTGAGGATGCTTTCCCTTGGGTCGCTTGTGGTGCCTCATTCACCATCGATATGTGAGTCTTTTCGTCACAGGGAACGTTTTCCGTGGCAAGAATATTTCCTTCTAGTTTTTGATAAGCGGCAAATAATTCTTCACAGAACTTGGTTGAATTTTTCTGAAGTTCGCGTGAGATTTCCGCGCGTGGTGTGTTCGTAATTACATGAAGATTGTGCTTATTCCTCGCGTAGTTTTCCGATTTTCGTACAAGTTTCTCGCAGACTGCTCGAGAAATTTTCTCTCACCATTTATTTATAGAATTTTCTAGAAACTTCTTTTCCATACCGGTTCCAAGCTCTCTCACATTTTCCAAAAGCTCCAATTTAAAGCTCTTCTGAGCGTCCACGGCATTTCCTTGGAAATAAAATCAAACAGTCAACGGGTCTTAATCCCCTGCATCAACGCCTCCCGAAGATGTTTCACTTGCAGAGCTTTATTGCCGATGACTTCGACGTCCCGCTTCTCAAACTCTCTCTACAGTTCCAACACCTTTGAGTACTCCAGCCAAATTTTCCTCTCACCCATTTTCTTGTATCCCACTTCTGACGTCTATATGATACTTGCTAGTGGGTAAATAACGCTGGAAGACACTCTATGAATTCCACGAGTAAATTATTAATTGGCACTATTAAATGTAACATTCATGTTTTCCCCAACAATAATCGTTCTTTCCTGATTATATATAACATCTCCATGGGAACTTCTTGTTTCGTTACAATATGAACCCCAGTACTGATGCTGAGGTTTGCCATGAAAGGCTGGCACATCTCAAAAGGCAAGAATTAATTTACATCAAGACATTGGCTCGCAATGTAATTTTCACGGTTGCTACTGAGAGGTGGAATCTGTATATTGCCGTAGAGTTGAGCAGATCTCCTTTCAAAAGTTATATCTCAAGATAAAGGAAGTAGCTGGAGGTCGTGCATGCTACTTTTTGTGAGACGATGGTAGAATATCTTTTGGAGAGGCAAGGTATCTATTGCTGAAGAAGGGTGATCATTTGAGGAAGCTTTTTTTTCCAGAATAAGGCTGAGTTATGGCTACACTTTTGGGGCATACTTCAAGTTAAGAATGAAACTAGTGAAACATTTAAAACTGTTTGCACAGCCAATTGGACTACATTTGTAGCTAACTCTTCATTGAATTTATGGTGCAAAAGTCATTTTGCATCAAGAAGCTGTGCCTTGCTATAGCCAAAACAAATAGGCTGAACTGAAAGGGAAAATCGAGCAATCATTGAGAAAGCACGTACTTCACATCATTAAGCTCGCATAGAAAAGTACTTATGGGCTGAGGCAGTCATTATCATCTTCCGTTTAACTGTCAAGTGGGCCATAGTACACTTTGTCCATTATTACGTGCTTTTCGTTAACTCGCTTTTCATGGATCCCTGGATCCATGGATAAATGGATCCATAGATTCCACTTAATTTAAAACTAAATAATATAATAAAATACCCTTTTTAATATTGTATTTTGAAGTGGAATAGTGGTAAAGCATCCGACATTTCATCGAGGAACAATTAGAAAGTTGTCGCATAATGTCCGCAAGTGTGAGTTTTTTCTAGTAAACAGACCGTGGTTTTTTAGTCCTAGTCAGTAAAACATTTATAGAACAACGCCAGTTTTTTTGCAACATTTTATTAATCTGAACTTATAGGAAAAAAATTAAAACATGTTTTCTAAAAAAATCAAATTTTATTTAAAAAATCTAAAAAAAGAAATATCTGTACATCGCAATTAAAAAGAAAAAAAAATTTTTCTCAAGTGAATGAAAACTTAGCCTAGTTCTTGGAAATAATATTTAAATCAATGAAATAAGCCACGCAATGGATTACCAATGAACATAAATAAAAAAGTTATGTTTTCATTAATATAACACTATTAAAATTGTCTAATTTTGCAAGACCACAACCAAAAGCATGGGGCGCGACCTCATTTATATTTCGCACCTTAACTTTAGATCATTTAAAGAATTTTTATAAGTTTTATATTGAAATTCTCTATCCCATTGAATACAAAATCTTCATATTTAATGAATTTATGTTGGTATCGAATATGAAAGAGCGCTACATGCTTTTCGTTGTGGTCTTGCATAAATTGACTACTTTAAATCATGCTATTTTGTTAAAAACATATTTTTTCTATTTATGTTCATAGGTAATCTAGTACGTGTGGCTAATTTCCTTGATTTGAATTTAATTATTTCCAAAACTAGGCTAAAATTTCATTCACTTGAGAAAGTTTTATATTTTTAATTTTTAGTAAGATGTTAAGATATTTCATTTTTTAGATTTTTTAATAAAATTTTATTTTTTTAACTTGCTAAAAATTTAATTTTTTATTTTTCACCTAAACATGACAAGCTTTGTCCCAAAGAGCGTTTGTTAGTGATTTTATTACCCAATGGCTTTTAGTTTGCTGCTATTTTATTATAAAAAATGTTAAATGATAACGACAAAGGTGGTAACTACTTTTCAAGGTGAAACATTAGATAGTAATATTTTGTATATTTTAATAACCTCTAGAAAATTTAATGTGAGAATTATGGAACTGAAAAAAATCTCTGCTTGATGTTTATAGCAAATGTGTTTGCCAAGCACGTAATTGAATGCAATCATACCTCTGATTTCAAATTTAATGTACCATATATTTGTGAGAAACGTATAAAATTAGAGTTTATAGGATATTTTTAAGTAAGAGAATTAAATTTTTTATTATCTTTTTATAATTATATGGAGTTATGTGGTGAAAAATTGGTAAATGAGGCTTATGAATCATTCACCTTTTCTTTCTGTACCCGTTCCTCCCCCTCCCCAATCACATTTCCATGACCCAGACCATGTGTGTAATCTCTTTAAGTGTGTAATCACCCATATTACTTCCCTATTTACCTTACACCCTCCTCCTCCAGTTAAATGTATACCTAACAGACTTGACACTTCCTTGCTTTACTATCCTCTTGAAAGTGACAAGTAAAGTTGGAAACCGGCTTATTTATAAATGAATGGTGTGAAAAATTAGGAATGGGTTGTTATTACTGTTGATTATGGTTATAGCTGTTTTGAGATAGATTTTACATTTGTAATTATTGCTCACTAAACATTTCTTTTAAGTGATGATGAAGTGTATTTATGTAACAATAACTTTTAGGTAGCCTGTCCTTTTGAGAAGAGATGGAAAAGAACCCTACCCAACACAGACTATTTCGCAATGCCACATGTACTTGGATTGAATAATGTCCAACATTATAACAAGTTGAAAGTGTATGAAACAATTCTTACAGACCAATTGCAACTTATGGATTCAAAGCCTGGATAGTGACTGAGAAGGCAAAAATCTCTTTGAGAGGAAAGTACTCAGGAAAATCCTAGGACCCAGTAGAGAAAATATTACCTGGAGAATCATAATCAATAACAAATTAATGTCCTTTTTAAATAACTCCTGTGTTCCAAATTCATCTGACTACAGTGGGCCGGACATATGGCTAGAATGGATGCCAAGAAGCTACCAAAGAGAATTTTAGTCAGCCGAATGTATGACACCTAACAGACCTTTAGGAGGACCACATAAGTGCAAGGGAGATGAGGTATAGGCTGACACTAGTGATCTCTTAGAATTACGACTATAGAGGAGAACAGCAACAGACAGAAAAGCTTGGAGGCAGAAGTTAAAGGAGGCCTAGGCCCAACCTTGGGCTGTAGTGCTGTAAGAGAGGAAGAATTGTATCATATATATCAGTTTCTGTGTGTGTAATGGTTTCTTAGTCTTTTCGAGACATAACTTATTACATAATTGAAATAAATAAGCCTTACGAGGCATTCATCCTTGAATAAAGGAATCAGAAGTGTAGGTATTAACTTCTCTTTCAATACCCTTCTAGAATTGGATTGTAGGTGATCATTTTCCTCGCACCTCACAGTAATAAGGCAAATGACACGCTCATTTGTGCATGTTTCCTATTTTATTCTTGCCTGTTGTCTATTCTGCTTTTATAGGACCTCCGAAATTCCACCTCAGGAAACAAATATTATACTCCTGTGGACCATTGCTATAAGGGCCTTGGCCATGTGGTTAAAAACTCCACCATAGGAAAGTGACGTGGTATCATCCAGTCTTTCCTGGGTGTCAACATAGATCTCCCATTGAAATTCTGAAATCTTAAGTGCTCTCAGGAAACCTTATCGTACGTAAACATAGCTTTTGCTTGAATCAAGGGATTTTAATATAAAATGGAGTACTGCTGAGTGAAAAACGTTGGCTTTAATGTTACATCTTTAGAGAATATTAATGGAATATCATGGAAAGAACTGCAGTCCTTAAAGCGACTGCTTGTATTTTGAAAACTAGTGTTTTACTTGAAGGGCAATGTATTGGTTAAATAGAAGAAACTCTGAGGGAAGGGGATAGACATGGATGGTGCCTTGTTGTCATTAACTTGCAGTAATGACTGTGGTAAAAACATTTTTGGTGATACAGTCACAAAACTAACATTTATTCCTTGGGTAACTTAGTAGTAATCAGGCAATGAAGCACCAATGCAATTGAATAGAAAAAAATAAGTTCTACTCCCAACACTCCTGGCTTAGAAAATCTCAACTTATTAAGTGCATAATTCAGAACGTTGCTATGAACGAGATTAGGAAGACCTTCTTAGTATAAATGATGACAGAACACATTTTCTAGTCAGGTATTTATTTAACACTTCATCCGGTTTGTTGTATCTCCGAATAATGGGTACAATGTGGAAGTTATTTTACCTTCACATAGGGCTAAATATATCATCCGTTAATTCCGCTTCACTGTCAAATATTAGGCCATGTGCGATCACACTGGCCAATTTATTTTATGTGTTTGCTAGGTGCCCAGGGTCATTGTCTGACTCAAGGTCTTAAGATCAAGTCCCCTTAGATACAATCTTATATACAATGCTAACTCAATTGCTCTACCATGACTATATTTAATTCTCTCTTGGGTGCCATGACTTAGAGATGTATGGAGGGTCAAGTTGCTCTTAAAATGTATCTCAAACCTCTCAAAGTATTTCAGTAGTCGGTCTCAGCTCAACTTTGAACATATGCGAGCTTGTTCCTTTTTCACATAGTTTTATTCAACAGACGCAGTTCGTCCTTTTGTTTGACTTCTCTGCTTCAAGGTTACTATGCTTTTGCACTAACTATTACTAAGTATGATAATTATGTGAACTGAAAACTACCTTAACATGTTTAGTTTTGTTTATAGTTATAAAAATAAATAATACATTTATATAAAAAGGGCTAAAGGAATGACTACATCTTAAAATATCTCTCCAAAGATGAATTATTCATTATCGTGGAGATACAGTATACCCTGCCCTGCTCTGTCACACAAGTGTCCATGTAAAGAGCCCATACTATCCTGTGAAAAAATATGAGTCCATTGCTGAGTCCATTGGAAATTTGCAGCAAATGGTGAAAGTGAAGCTCATTTGTATGCAATAGGCAGAATGTATATGTTGAAAAGTTTGGCCCAGTTTCTTCACCATTAAATGAATGACTCCAATTTTTGGATCTATATCAACCGCAGTTTTATCAAAACCCAAAGCCTACAGACCTTTCATATTAATTTCAAAACTAAAAAAAAGCCACATTGATGCATGCTATAGCAACAGTGTTTAGCCTCCTCAAAACTTCTCTGACCAGGCCACCCTCCATGACACATACATACTTTCCCCCCAACAACTAGTGTGAGTGCCGCACCAAGTCCGTGTCTCACTTACATGGGGAGGATGTTTGTTAAGTGGACTCCGTGGAAAAACTGTGCTGCCTTTTTCCCTGGAGATATCAATTCCGTCATGTGGAATGATAAGATTTAAATCTGGAGGAATAAATTAATTTTCACCAACATGCAGCTGGAAGCTAGCACCCCTGATATCATTCTCTTGACCACATCTCAAGCACTATGCTAGTGATGGAGTTTTCAGCCCTGGCTGAAATGAACATGGATGTGAAAGACATGGAATTATGAACCAAGCAGATTAAATTTTAACTTAAACTGGTGTATTCGTGACACAATGTAAAACTATTAGTCTTCATTGTAGGTATGCCATGAGGAGTTAATCACTCGCTGCTAGGTAGCATAGTGCGAATCCTGGAATGTGGAGCACATATAGATGAACCAGCACCCCAGATTTAAAGCCCATCATCCTGGGGTCAATATGGTAATGAAAAGCTATGCAAAAGGCTAACATGTGCTAACAGGAGACCTTAAAGTGTATGTTTAGTACTTCTTTTCAATACATCAACCATATGTTTATTTAAACATGGAAAATATTTTAGTTTTTAGTGCTCAAAGTTCTCCATTTGGTATGTCATTCTGATCATTCATATGTTCAGCATCCACATATATAATACATTTGAGGAACTGTGGGTCAGCATGTATGATCAGGCAGATAAGTAATTATTAAATTAGTTGTTATTTAAAAAATAAAAAAAAATATTTTATTTGAAGTTTGGGCCCTCTTGTTTTCCATTAAGTTAGTAATCATGTACAGGCAAATCATCTAGGTGTTTGTAAATGTAAATTTCAAATTTATTTTTAAACATAGTATGTACCTTGACTAATTTTGATGGTAGAGTTACATATATCATAAAGTATTTAACACTTGTAGAAAATAAAACTTTACATGAAGTAAAATAATTTAAGTCCACCAGATTCTTATTTCTGGTTCTCATTTTACTTGGCCGCAGCAAAGTGATACCAATGAGGCTTACCTATATGCTCTAGGATTAGAACCAATTTACAGCTGATTCTGAAGCTATTACACTATTTAATTTATTTTTCAAATTCCAAGAATAATGTATTTCAAACTATTTTTTTAATTCTTTTAAAATTACTTCTTCTAAGGTTACAATGTAATTATATTTAGTTTACTGAAGGCATTTTCCAACAACACATTCCTTGACTTCTTAAGTTCCACTCTTTTCTTCTTCATTCTCAATCTTTCCTCTAATAATTGTATTCCTCACATCCAAATGGCCTATAACCCCTCCTTGTCAAATATCCCTTTCTCCATTTGTACCTTCAGCAGAAGTGCCTAAATTTTCTTTTCTTCTTCTATATGAATTATCTCTTTGATTTTATGTGCATAACTGCTTTGATATGAAGTAAATTAATAGAAATAAAACTGACCATATTTTAATGAGTATGCCACAGTGTGGTGAAAAACGTGTGTGCCAGCAGAATAAGTTTTGTGGAAATAACGAAGGTGGTTTTCCTCAACATGGATATATTATTAGGTACTGAAATGACAAATTTGGTTAAATTACTTTCCAATCTTCTTCTCTGACTTGGATCTATCGGGTAGGTGTTTTCTGGCACTTCGGGCATTGGGGTGTCAGGGAATGCAGTGGGTTACAAGAGTGTAGACTTTGAAGAATGGGTTGTTGGAGATAGAGAAGGGGGGTAATGACATTCAAAGTTAGATAAATATTTGGGATGGAAGAAGGTCAGGGTATCGGTGGGTAGGCTGACACTAAGTACTGGTTTGGCTGGGCTGGAATAAGGTAGAGGTATGGCCAAGGTAATTAGATCTACCGGTTTTGCCAGGACAATACTGGCGTTATAGTTTTTGTCCAAGCTCATGTCCCAAAGACTTAAAAAAAAATAATTTGCACAGGTCTTCAAAATTTCTATTTCTATTGAAGGACATAAAGTATTTATCACTAACATGAAATTAAATAATATTTACTCTTAAAAGTTGTTTAATTTCATTCTTCTCTTGACCAAACGAATAATTTTAATAAAATCCTTCAATTACCCAGCCACTGCATGAAGTCCAATGGACGTCCATTTTACATCCAGACATCTAGAAATCCCTTATGGACATCCTTTGGATGTCTATTGGATGTAATTCAAATGTCATCCTATGAAGGTCCCTCTAGGGACATCCATAGGATGTCATTCAAATGACATACTATGAAGGTCCCTATAGGGACATCCATACGGAGGCCACAGCATGATATCCAATGGACATGATGTAAAATAAATCGTAAATAATATAAATTCCTAAGAGAAATTAAAGAAACGACAGTTACTGGTTGATACCACATAAATCGAGGTAATATTAGCTGTGGGTCTGCAAAGTGCGCCCCCTGAGGGTTGCGCCCCTGGCAGCCACCTGCCTGGCCAGCCCCTAGCTACGGCGCTGAAGCTAACGTGCGGGAATTGGAAAATCTTGTTTATTCGCAGTAATATTGCATTTATATTCATACTATGTGGCAACATAGGATAACAGTTATCTGGCATTAATTAATGGCAAATAACTTTTATCAAGATTTTATGGCATTTCCTTCAAACTATCACGGAATTATCATTTTATGATTATAGTTCTTGAAGTCACATTTATCCACGTAAGTGACTACATATATACGCCTTTCTCAACACTGAATCTACAAGAACGGGTGTGAAATTAGGTGCGTCGAGTCTTAGGTTAGGTATATATGCGATACATGTTCCACATTGATCTGTAGCTTTGAGTTATTATATATCATACGTACTGCTACATGCCATGGCACAGTAGCACATTCAAAGTGTTAAATGGTAATAAATATTTTTTTTATTTTGAGCGAGCAGCGAAATCAGTGGAGAGGCAATATGATATTCCGACTCGTGAACGTTTTTGTCAGCTAGGTTTCCGGCTCTGGAACACTTCCATACGCTAGGCTTTGGAGACGGTTTAGTTACGGTTCGTTCACATTCCGATTCGCTTCGTGCATGCTTAAATCTCCGCTTCGTCGACGGTTCGTATCCGCTTCCCTCTACAATATTTTCACTAGGTAAATGAGGCTTTTTCTCTCTTATTACTATACTGCAGTTGGTTTGCACCATGTAGATACCAAGAATCTGAAATAATTGCCAAATCCTGTCAAAATCCTGAAATAGACATCCTATGGATGTCCACAAGTGGGACATTTGGACATCCATAGTAAGTCCAGAGTACCTCAAATGGATGTCCATGGATGTCAGCCGGGACATCCAATGGATGTCCAATGGACATCATTGCAGTGGCTGGGTACTTACAATATGTTTTCTAAGCTCTCAAATAAGATTATCCAATTGTGGTTTAGAAAACATGAGCCCTATATGACTCAAGAGGAACAAGTTTTCCAATGCTTCACTTGATTAGAAAAACATGTATTATAAATCCAGGAGGAAAGAAAGTTTGTCCTGGTTCAGCAGAATAGAAATCTGGTCACCTTCATTCTTCATGGCTGGCAGAAGCAGAAGGGGAGTAGAGCTGTTGGAACACTTAGTGACAGTATGAGCAGGGGTGGAAATGATTGAGGCATTAAGGGTCTGAGGTTAAATGTAATGGAGCTGTGGCCACTATTGTAATTGATGGTTCTTTCTGAAAAAATAATTAATTTATTATTCAGTGAAAATAATTAATTTATTATTCAGTGAAAATAATTAATTTATTATTCAGTGAAAATAATTAATTTATTATTCAGTGGATATCCACTCTGCTTCTTAAATCATTATAAAAAAAATGAAAATTGACCACTGAGCAATTGTATATATTTTAGGCACTTCTATCACAAATGTATTAACACCTACTAAAAAGTAGACTATCGGATTTTTGGGCCCCGCCACAGTATTACTTCCTAATAAAGAGAATGTCTAGAATCCTCTCGTATTCATTTCGTTCCCCTACAGCTACCTGCTATCCTTTCTTCTCGAAGTAAAAGTAAAAAAAAGTGCCTTGACCTTGGTAAAAGCCTTTTTGTAATGACATGCCTGTTACACTAATTCCATAGAGTTAGAATCAGTCATAAGTTTATTATTTTTAATTTTTTTGTGTTTTTATACTTAGTACTGAAACCTTCACCCACTTGAACCATCTGCGCAACCATTAAGTATTTGGTGAACTAAATTTGGTTTCTAACAATTTTTTTCGGCTATGGACATGTTAGTCAATAGTTCAGATTTGAAGTTTGTGTGTGTAAGGGGAATGTGTAGGAGGCGATGAACCATAGAATTAATAGCTACATGTTTGTGGGAAAAATGGTGAACCGAATCGATTGGTATAATGTGTTCGATGTAAGAAGGTTTCCTGTATATTGAAAATTCATTTTTGCCCTGTAATGGGATTGACAAATCGAGGAAATTCAGAGTGATGGCAATATCGCATGTTCCATCGTGAAGGAACTGTTTCAACGGAGGGATTTTAGGTAGTGGAGGAAAGACTGCAATTGGTGTTTAACTCCAGTCCAAAGGCAGAGGATGTCATCCACGAATCTAAACCAGTATTTAGCAAAACTAATGTTTTGGTTGCCGGAATTGAATAACTTTTCTTCCAAAGAGTTGAGGAAAAGTTCTGCGGAAAGGGGGGTAAGGGGTGAACCCAAAGCTAGGCCATCTGTTTGTTTATATAACTGTTTGTTGAAAGTAAAGTAATTTTGATTAACTGCCAATTTAATTAGAGCACTTAACTCTGTGGAAACTTTGTTAGGTACTGAAGAGTAACTGAGTAGTTACATCGTGTTTTTATTATTTTCCCTCAACCCTGCCACTATATTTGTTTCCCCCTCTCCTCCTCCATAACTACAACAACAATGAACTCAAATAACAAACTTATGTATTGTGTACTTGACCTGATGATTACATTAAGTGGCTAAACGCGTTGTACATTCAAAACTATTGTAGAAAAGTAATAAGCTGTCTTAATCATGTGTAGGTACTGATATTAGGAACTTCTACGAAGTGAAGCCTGCAATGGACAAGTATACCTCCCATTCCTATCCAACGTTCCTCTCATCCTCTTCTCTAATATATGTGTCATGTATCTAAATTTGTGCTCCACTTACTGACCTGGATTTCCTTTTCTCTGTTACCAAATTTGACATTTGCTCAGTTGCCTCCCTCACCACCAAGTTTATTCTCTTCATTCTTATCCACTCTAAAACCTTGAACCCTCAGGCCAGGGGGTCTCCTCCTGCAAGAATTGTTTACAGAACCATGTCATGCTGTAGGTACTTTACACAAAAGATTTGACTTTTTTTCTTGATGGCTCTGATCTGATCTCCCACAGCTCATTTCCCTTGGTAAATGCTTAATTTTCACATGGCATTTTTTCAGCCAATATCCACCGAACTATATCCGGCATATGCTCAGTATTCACTGCTGTTTCTTTGCTGTCTGATGACCATCCATTTTTTTTGGTAAATATAATCAGCTTAATCTGTTGAACACACTTTCTTTAATTCCCAATTCAAGCTCTCAATTTCCCTCCAAGTAACAGTTATTGTACCATTTTTAGCAGAGAAAATCTTTAATATGGTTCAACCATTTATTTGTCATACAAATCTGCTTCACTGCTACCAGGAAGTGGTAATAGGCTAGTTACTGCTGCAAAGATAAAAAAAATATTTCTTTTGAATCATTCATACCTAATATTAAAGTACATTAATAAATAATTATTGATGCTTGAAACAATGCTGTGAAAATAAAAGGGTCTAATCCCTCTGGATGAACAAAGAAAATGAAGTTGATTGCGTTCCCTAAAAATGAGTGAAATTCATTAAAGTACCTCCCAGCAAAGAACTAAGAAGTCACCATCTCAGATATTACTTGATGTCATCACACAGTGATCCATCCGCTTGGTGGCATTGTTAAATGCTACCTTGTTTTGATTTTAACATTATTTTTATAAAAATGAAGCACCTGTTATAGTAAATAGTATATTCATTTTGAGGGTTCAGGAATAACTGATCCCAGGGTGGGTGGTAGGGAGTATTGTACCCATGAAACAAGGCCATCATGCATGGTGAAGAGCCACAGCCTCCTTGAGGTGCCTCTTGATTTCCACTGAACATGACAGATCTAGACCTAGCTGGGCGATAAAAAGCTCCCCTCACCACAGTGGTTCTCTGTGCTAAGGATGACCACATCTGCAGGGCGGAGGGCAAGAAGTCCCTAGCAGAGAGTCTCTGGTTATAGGGCGATCTCCTGTTTTATTTAGCCTTATCCATGCATTCAGGGCTCTGTATGGGCAGACCATTATTTCCCTAGCAACTCATGGGACCAATGCGGAACTAGACAAAAATAAAAATTCTTTAGAGGGCGCTATGAGGTGCACTCTCTCTAATAACTCTTGTCTAACTTCTCCCATGGAGGAGGAAGCACTGTTGGCAAGCCTTGGTGGGGCTCACGATGGGGGCTCCTCCACCACTACCCTGTCCTTTCCTTTTGAGGGCCCTTCTGGGAACCCCAAACTCCCTCCAGTCATCCCTTGAACCCTTAAAGAGAGGAGGAGGATGGCATTCCCTCCAACTCATCTGATTCTACTTTGAAAGAGGCACCAGGCTCCCCCAAAGGGGTGGAATCTGACTCGGAGGCCTCTGCCATTACCTTGGGGTGTGTCTCAATTCCTAATGAATTGTCTCTCAACAAACCTCAAGCTCAACAGTGCAGCTAGAAGGAGGAGCAAGAAAGAGCTGAGAGATGAGGGTGCTCTAGGGGAATCAACATACACTTCTGCCAGAGGGAGTACTGAGAGGAGGCAAGGTTACCAGCAGGGTCTCAAAGCAGGGGGAGAGCTTACTCGGCATCTGCCATCAATTTTCCGGATTAGTTCTCCAATGCATTTATACCTTTGTTTTTAGGTGATCTTCACTTCAATTATTACATAATTGAATTGTGATTTGCGTTATGATTATAGTTTCACCATGGAAAATATTTTTAAAACGAATATTATGAAAAAGTTTTGAAATAAGGCGTATATAAGCTGCTGATTAGGGAAGGGAGCAAGGCCTAAGGGGACCTAACCCAGGGTGGATATATTTCTTTTTGTTCATATGTGAAAAGAAATATTGTAGTGTCACAGATGAAAATATTGAAAGTGGGACAAGGAGTAATGGAAATGGGAAAAGGTAGTGGGGATGAAATCTACCCTCGAACCTACTTATGATGACATGGGAAAGCTTTGCGATAGGAATTAGGAATATAGGATGAATGGCGTCGACGATTAGACTACAGTTAACAAAAAACAAAGGGACCAAAAATCTTTACGTCCCACCCGACGGACGGTGTACTCCACTCGAAGAGTGTGTATCGTTAGATTTTTTACTTTCGAGCATAGGCCTCTTTAAGGGTCTACTTTCAAGAAGAAAGTCGCTGCGAGTGAATGGAAGGTAGCTGTGCGCCTTGGTGTGCCTTCTGATTACCCCGCGTTTTATTTGCTTTCTGTTTTAACTAAGCATATAGCAATCCAAGCTTTCCGAGGTAAACATTTTTTTTTACTTCCAACCCTACCCTCTCCCTCCATCCGTTCTCATTACCCTCCCCACTAGGCTCCTCCGTGACGTGGCCACCACCTTTTGCGACTGATATGTACTACCTACTCGGCTTCGAGTTAAACACGAGGTAAGGTTTAGTCCTAACTTATTAAACCACCCAGCGAAGGTACCATCACTTTTGTCCTCTCCACTGATTTCTTGAGTCTTCCCTGCGTGTCAGCCGCACAAGTTCCTCTGGAATGTTTCACTGGTGCAACCTTAATCCGAGACGAATTCGAGCATCTGCATCCTCCTCTTTGATTCCTATTCTTCCTCCCTCCTCCCCTTGACCCTTTCGTCAACCGTCAGATCGTTCTCTAATACGTAACTCCCCAATACACTTGTGACGATGGTAGTCATCTATGAAAACCGTATAATTATATTGAATCGGCATACCAAATTTGGTGCCCTAAAAAGTGACCTTATTGCCACAGGATGCCTTCTTACTTAGAGAATGGGTCAGGAAATTGAAGACTATTGCGTCAATGTGACGACAGCGATGCGCCATTTCTCTCCCGCTCTTTCGCTGCAAAAGCATTTAAAACTCGGGATATGCTTCAAATTGGAGCATTATCAGGACGTATCTTATCGTTCAGAAAGATGAAGGCCAAGACCTTTGAATAGCCTCCCTCTTTCCTTAACCCCGAGGCCGAAGAGATTTCAGCAAAGAACGAATTGAAAGGAAATATAACATGCTCCATCTATTGCCTCTAGCTGACGTTGTCATACCCTGTGATATGATGAAAATAACAAAATCTATGATAGAACGGGTCAAACCATCAGAATGAAATACCATACAATCTAATTTCAACCCTTCTCTGCTTCCTAACTACCCTCTAATTGTAGCTGACTGTATTTTCTGTCAATAATCGAACATTATATTGTATATGATAGATCGAAGAGTAGAATATAATTTTACCTTATGAGTAGGTTTTAGGCAGACTACTTCTCGAAATGATTTCAACATATTTTTCTAGAGTCAACGTATATTATCGGAGATGTTTATAAATATTTTCTGTTTTGCATACACAAATGTTTATTAATGAAGCTCATAGGTTTATGATTTGGCCTATATTTTTTTCTTTACTTCTATTTCTTTACTCCTCCTTTATAGCGGCCACGGGAATGTTCCCGGCTCGAGCTTGGATTGGGACGAGTGGAATCATTCCCATACCACAGACACTGTAGTTCGGTACACCATGGCTCGCAAGGTAGTTTGCACGTAAATGAGCTTTGAAAAACCAGGAGCCGTTCAAAAATCTTCTAGCGTAAGAATTGAATCTTTTGTTTCCATGCATAAGTTTCAATAATAATTCCACTTTTGCTCACTATGGTAGTCTAGTCTTTCAGTTCACGTGACACAAAACAAAACGTATGCGTGTCACGGCATTTAAACCCATGACTTTTAAGTTGCTTGGCCAGCGAGTAATTGAACTCTTTACCGATAACTGTATTAGGTCATTTCAGTTCCATCGCGCGTTCTAAAGCCTTAATCACACGGTCGTATTTCGCGTTTCATTTCAAAGATGGTGGCAATGACAACTTAAATGATACATTTTTGACGCTATAATTATGAAGGATAGCGAAAATGACAGGGATCCATGTCTCTTTTTCCATCATTTGAGAGCATTCTGATGTCCGTCTCTGAATACGTACGATAATTTAATAACAACTTATCAAAGCAAAAGGCCGTAAATAGGGAATGTGACACTGTACGTGAGATTTAACCAACAAAGAATTGAAAATATCACGGAAATGACGATTGCAGTTACAGCAAAATAATTTTGAGAGAGAAAAAAATGATGATTGAGATGGCTACCAAGGCTGATTTCCCGTCATTGTTAATTATATCGTGCATATAGAGTGTTCCTGGGCTGCCTAGATGCTAGATGAGTGACGCCTACGTTGAACTTAATTTCAAAACACAGGTTAGGTGATAGGAAAAGATAGGTGGCTTGTAGAGCATTCAGTGGACAATTAAGTCTTTCCACAATGGTATAAAAAATAGAGACGTAACAGACCTGACAGGACTGGTGAACTTTTTGCAGCAGTTAAGTCACATTTTAATAACACCACTGATCGGCATTTAAGAACGCAACAATAGAAGCATACACGTTCGTTTTCATTTTATTACCCGTATTTCCACCCGTATCTAGAAAAGAAAATATTAACCAAATAGAAACTAACATGTCGACATTTACGTTGTGAGACAGTACATGCGTAATAGTGATAGGATATATCAACCTATAGTCTTTAAATCTTGGGCACCGTTACTGTAGAAACAAAATAAAGAAATCGAGTCGCAAGCGAGGTATTACTCAAGGCGCTATCAAATCACTCTAACCCACGTAATTAACCCTCATTCGATTAACATTTGACCAATTTTTCATTACCAAGTTGTGTAAATGTGTCACCAGTTTTCACAATACATCAGAAAATAAATTAACCCGATAGACCGCATGAATTATGATTATTTTAACATTATTATCTTAAGTTGTAATTGGGTGAAAATATTACCAATAAATGTTATTAAATAATCATTATATAAATTTGCTGTATTTATAACAATCGTAATTTAGTTGGTCAAAATCGAAAGCACAAGGAAGGTTTTCTTTAAAAGAATTATTTTAATCAAAGGTTTTTTATTTTGCAATTACGTCATGGACACGGTCTTTTCAACAGTGTTTTCTTGCACTTGTAGCATATCGGCCTTGTTTATTTGTCCTCTTCGTGATTACATGATAGGCGTGCGCAGAACTTTTTATTATGTGGTGCCTGGAATTGTTTGGTTATCAAAACTTGTGGTTAAAATGGTGTTAGTGAAAATATAGTATATATTTAGAATGATCCGTGCTTGACTCTAACGAATGCTGAGCTTACAACGTAGCAATTTCAATTATTGTTATTTATTGGCCAAACTGGGTGGAATATTGCTACCAATGTGAAGGTGCACAAGTAACGCCATGCCAATAAACATCTAAAAAACGCATTTCGCTAAATACCAGCTGGAATAGGACACGATCCTGATTTTATCCTTCGCGTATCACAAACTGGAGAAGAATGGGTCCATACTGGACTCATTTGATCAGTTGGAGATAAATAGAGATGATTAAAAAAAATAATTCTTAGTGAGTATCTGTATCTCTCAATTTTCTTCCCCTTAATTATACTTGGCAACCATTCCTAATCTCTCCCGTTATACTTACCCACCGCGGAGACTCGAGGAGCACCGAGTGTTCCTCGAGTTATTCCTTCCTCTTCCTCCGCTTGACTTTCACTCTTACCCTCCCATCCTTCACCACCATCCACTCTATCCAATGGACCTGAAACACTTGAAGGTAGTTTGAGCGAGATATTTCACTAGTCATAACTGAGAACATATTCGGGTTGTTTGCGATTCAGTAAATATTACTGCGGTAAGTAATTGATTATTTTTTAAAAATAGATGTGAAAACATACCAACTACACACCGTTAGTTTGATGACAAAATCTAGGTGTTATAAATTCCTAATTTTTTCAAAAATCTCCCTCTGTAGCGCACAGCCGTAATTCATGCCATGTAAATCAACTTATATTTTATGACAAATTGCTCGAAAAGTAGATTGGCAAGAGTTTAATATTTTGATATATTTCGAAATATGAGAGTTTTTGCTTAAAAATGAGGTCAAATTCATAAAATTCTAGGTGAAGTGATATTTCGCTCAAATCACTTTTAGAAAGCAAGCGGTAATATTCATGTAGTAACTTTCTGTGATGTTATGTTCAACTTCCTTCCAGAGTATGTAATATTGGAAAAATACTTTGCGACACTACCGTTTGGAAGACACAGACAGGAAGGAGCTTCGACAGTAGAAAGATAAAACAATTCGTCTGCTTCAAAAAAAACAACTCCACCTCTCTCTACGCTAAACAACTTTTATTATGCCACCACAGCAGTAATTTCAATCCTAAAGTACTTCACCGAAAAAATAACGGTCCCAACCTTGACGCCACGGAGAATTTTGAAAATTTTCCAGATAATTCAAAAGAACATGCCATTACAAATTATACCTCCCTTACACTCCCGTTTTGCAACAGCCTTTTCGCACCCAACAACCTTGTTCCCTCTCTCCTCCCCGTAGCCAACAACCTCTGTCCTTTGCAACAATGCACCTTTTACACTCACCACCTTGGGGATGCCATTAAAGACGGAGTACCTTATATCCCACCACCCGCGTGCAGCCTCTTCCCTTCCTTCCTGTCTGGTCAGAATTATTCCACGACACTCCAACCATCGAATGAACCATCCTACCCTTCAACTAAATCTCTTCCCTCCACACCCAACTCTATGTATACATCGATGTTACCTATTTAAAGCAGAAGAAGAAGTTACTCAGTTACGAATAAAACTGTGGAATTACAGAGTATTTTTCACTGTTGCATAACAAAAGAATTCCACTGAGTAAAACCTGAGGCTGTGTTTTCATTTCATAGCATGAAAGATTTCTCTTAAATGCACTTGAGAATATCTATTAACACGTTGTGCCTCTTCCATCTTTTCTAATAAAATACTGTATCGGTTAATAGTACTTATTGAGAAAGTATCGTAATATTCCACAGCCATTTATTCATTGCGGTATTCATAACGCGTTTCGATGCGATCTCACATCATCGTTAGGTAGCATAATACTAACAATAAGATTCAATTACAAGTAGGCCAATGTATAAAGTAGAGGAGACATGAATCAGGATGAGAGAAGACATAGAGTTTAGGAGGAGAATAGGTCTTTTACCGCTATGCCTTTGCCAATTCGCCTCTTAATTCTTTAATAATTAGATAAAAAATAAATAAAAGAATTAATAATTATGTATTATAATATACATATTTATATATATAATATTAGAAACTAATATATATTGTAATAAAAACTGCCTATTATCTCTTAATTATTTAATAATTAGATACAAAATAAATAAAATAATAAATAATTATATATTATAATATAAATATTTATTTATATAACATCTCCATCAATGCTAAACCATCTCAATGCTAAAAACAATTAGTGTTACTTGCATGATGTATTAGTAAAACTAAGAGAGGCCATTGTAATTGAAATCTGAAATAAAATGTTCTAGTCTGCTAATTTGATTTAGATAGTCACAGCTAAAAACAAAAAACAAGACATGGGATTTATTTTTTATTCCAACATAATGCTTCACAGCATTTTAGGAAGCTATTTATAATTGATGACCAATAAATATGTAGTTGAAATAATTTTCTTTCCAGAAAAAAAACCCCATATTGTAATAATTCTTTAAAAAAGTAAATAAATCAAAACAAATCGTTCTTCAATGAATAATGATTATTTTGGCAAGAAATTAGCTGCTAAATTCTTGGATTTGAGAGTAGACATTCACCATTTATGGGGAAGTCGTTAGAAACTGAGGAGAAGTTTTTACTGCAGAAAAAAATGGTTCGTCAGTGGAAGGGTGTCAGTGGAAGGGACCATCTTTTGATAGTCCACGAGAATGTGTATGTTGTTTCATTTAAAAGCGTAGGGCAAAGGCAATCAATCTATGTCTGCCCTTTCTATCGACCGCCTGATGCAGTTTAAAACTCAATAATAGAACACATCATCATTGGTGCTTCTGTCCGAAAACAGGTTTCAACGGTAGCGTTGTCTCAACAGCATTCTGTCCTGGGCCTCTCTCTTCATCTCCGCATAACTCCTTCCTTCTTTTATATCCCTCAGCATTCCGTGCCTCCTCCATCCTCTTCCTCTCTTCCCTTCTATTTTCCATTCTATTTTCCCTTCTATTATTAATGTCTGTAAGCTGTTATTCCTTAAAATATGTCCAATCCATTTTGCCTTTCTCTTTTTAATTTCTCCCAGTGTACTTCTTTCTTCTACAATCCTCCTTAGCACTTCTTCATTCGTGATCTTATCTTTCCATCCAATCTTCTTCATTCGTCGCCATAGCCACATTTCAAAGCTTTCTAAGTACTTTTCTTCTCTCTTCTTCAACGTCCACGTTTCGCATCCATACAACACAATGCTCCATATAAAGGTTTGCAAATCTTTTCCTAATATCCATCTTGAGGTTCCTTGCTGTCACCAGTTCCTTAATATTTCTAAATGCTACTTTTCTTTGCCCAATTCTGCTTTTTATTTCTTCAGTAAAGTTGCCAATCTGTGAAACTATACTTTCCAGGTACTTGGAATAGTTAACTTGTTTAAATTTTTCTTCCTTCAGCCATATATTTAAGGACCCTTCTGTATTCGCTATTCTTATTACCTTAGTTTTATTTCTGTTTATTCTCATTCCGTAGTCCTCACTCTTGTTCCTAATTCTTTCCATCATTTTATGAAGTTCTTCATCATTCTCTGCTATTATAGCCTGGTCATCAGCATATTTGATGGATTTTTTTCACTCACCTCGCACTTTTATCCCCCCGATATCTTCTAAAGTTTCTTCCAGCAGTTTGTCAGCATATAAGTTAAAGAGGCATGTTGACAGACATCTACCTTGCCTAACCCCTCTTCCTATTGTGGTTTCCTTCGTTTCCTCGTCCTCAATTCTTACCGCAACTTTCTGATGGATGCACATCTGCTTTATTAATCTTCTGTCCTTCCAGTCTATGTATATATCTCTCAGAAGATCTAATAAGATCTCCAATCTGACCCTATCAATTGCTTTTCATAATAAATTAATCATACGCATATCCACCGGTTCAACTCTAATACCCTTTCTGTTAACATCCTCATGCATCCAAGAGCATCTCTCGTTCTTTGCCCTTGCGAAAACCGAACTAGTCTTCCTCTATTTTTTTTTCTATTTTCCTTCCCATTCTTTCCAAAATAACTTTGGTTATAACTTTGCCCACATGTGAGACAATGCTTATATTTCTGTGTTGTTTACATTCCTGTGCATTACATATATTTGGTATCGGCACCATTATCGTTTTCATAAGATCTTCTGGCCACTCCCCTGCATCATATATTTTAGTAAACAGATCCGTGAGTCGATCCAAATCAATCTTCTCTAAAGCCTTAAGAACCTTTACTGGAATTTTATCTACACCGACTGCCTTCCTATTCTTCATTCCTTTTACTGCCATTTCTATCTCCCCTTCATTACTTTAGGACCTGTATTGTCCCTCTCCTCATTTATGTCATTCTCCAATTCTATTTCACTTCCTCTTTCTATTGTGCAGTACAATTCTTTTATATATTCCTCCCATATTTCCTTCACATCCTTGTTATCTGTTGTTAGTCTTCCACACTTATCTCTCATATCTTTCTTCGAAATAGCTCTCTCTTTGTTCGTATTCAACATTCTCACTATTTTGAACATTTCCTCCATCTTTTCTTCTTTTTCTAGATTTTCACATACAAAGCACTGCTCCTTAGTTCATTATTAATCTTTCTATATGGTCTCTTTCCTTGTTCAGAGTCATCTCCTTTCCATTTCCTTCTTTTTTCCATTTTTTCCCAACATATCTCGGGTTATCCAGCTTTTTCTAGCTTCTTTCTTGTTTACAGTTCTAACCTCCTGTTCAAGTACCATTATTATATTTCCTTCATATCCTTCCACTCTTCTTGAATTCTTATCTCCCCTTCCCCCTTCTTCAGCTTCTCTTCTAGGACTTTGGTAATTTTCTTCTTATCCTCTTCCAACTTCATCAAGTTCCACCTCTTTATTGATGGCTTTTTCCTCGTCACATGCTTAAGCCTAGTGATCATATCTATTATCAGAAGATTGTGGTCTGTGTCCGCATCCGCTCCAGGTAGTGTCTACGCGTTCTTGACGCTATTCTTAAATTTTTGATTTATCAGTATAAAATCTATTTGATAACGATTGTTATCTCCTGGGCTTTTACACGTGTAGAGCCTTCTCTTGTGATTCTGGAACCAAGTATTTGCCATCCATAACTGCTGTTGTTCACAGAATTCTATCAATTTTTCTCCTCTCATTTTAAGTGCCTAAACCGTATACTCCCATAGTTTTCCATTTCCTTCCTTCTCCAACTACACTGTTCCAATCTCCCATTATCACAGTCCTCACTTAACCTTTACCATTCTCTTCATACACCTTCAGGATTTGTTCACATACCTCTTCGACCTCTTCTTCTTCTGCTATTGTTGTGGGCATGTACACATGAACCACCAACGTATCTACTGGTTCACTCCTTATTTTCAAAGCAATCACCCTTTCACTACATGCTATAACCTTGCTTACCCTTTCTGCAATTTTCGTTTTCATCAACAATCCAACTCCTCTATTCTTACTGTTTCCTCCCTTGTAAATCATGGTGTACCCCTCATATGTGAGTTCCTCTTCTCTTTCCCAACGGATTTCACTGAGCCCCATTAGGTCTATATTATTTTTCTCCATTTGTACTTTTAAATTTTCCATTTTTCCTTTCCTAATTAAAGTTCGTACATTCCAAGTTCCAATTCTTAATGATTTATTATTTTCCATTACCTAGTTTTCCCTTTTATTGCACCATATCTGTCCTATAGTGTTACCCACCCGGAGATCCGAATGTGGGTAATTTTTACCTCCGGAATCTTTCATTACAGAACATATCATGCTGCAGTCACGTATCCGTATAACTAGGGAAGCCTTACGGTTCATTAGTGCGGTGGTTTCCCTTTGCCTTCCACACCCTTTGCCGTAGGCCAACTCTATGGCTCATCCGCCTTTAGGATCCATTTCTAGATCCATGGGCAAGAGGGTGCCCAAACCCCATCCTTAGATGGGGGAGAAAGCTTATCCCTGCTTTCACTCGGTGTCCAGTGCCACGTTAGCCACCATTAGGTGCCCATCCCCCACCGCGAGGAGGTGCGGTTGGATATTTCCCTTCCTTGGAGCCTGGGACCTTATAGGCATTTCCCATCCTCTCTGATACTTTGGGGGACCAATATAACTAGGAATACAGAATTAACGTCACTAAAAAATACATGTAACGATATAATTGGTGGGGATTTCAATCTTCCATTCTTCGACTGGAACACACGTAGCTTTATCACTGGAGGGAAAGGCAAGAAGGTATGCGAGTCTGTTTTGTATACGTTTACATATCACTCCCTAAATCAGTTTGTCACAGCCCTGACCAGAGGAAGCAATGCCCTTCATTTACATACGACAAATGGACGCGAGCAAGTAGTTGATGTAGTTACCGATGGTGGAATCAGTGACCATATGTAGGGGAGACCGGGGTTAGTTGTCGTAAGGGGCTAGTTTGCACTCAGTTTCTACTTTCTGCGACCGTGGAGCTAGTGCGCCGTCATCTTGCTTGTGGGGAGTGTATGTCTAAGTGCACCATCCACCGTAGCATCAGTATGCTTGGAAGCGTCGTGAAGGAAGATTCATCATGTTTCTGACCAGTGAGTAAATTTCTTCATCGTAAATATTTTTGTTCTGGTGAACCTGTAGATCGAATTTAGGCGCTGCTGATGGGGGTTTTCGAAAGAGTGGTTAATTGTGGTTGCATGCATTTATCATAATCTTTTGTTTCAGATGTTTGGGATTGCGTGGCATCCATCTTGATTTGGATATCCCCGTGGGGCTAGTTCGCATAGTTAGGTATGGGGTCAGTTGGCATAGCTATGAACCTCGCCCCACACCTATGACAACTAACGCCTCCATTACTGTCAGTTAAAAAAGAAACAATTTCTGTAAAAATGAATAAATAAAGGTATTAAAATAATTTTCCAATCATTACAATTGCGAGTCACGCACACGGTTGTGAAGTTATACAGCAAAGACGGTGAAATTCATAATTGTCAGAACATATACAAATCCTTATCTCTTCGGACACCTGAGGTCACTAGCATAGCTCGAGCCACCAGTTTCAACAGGACTGACGTCGGCAAGTTTTTCACTATACATCAAACAGAACTGAACAGGCAGCAGGATTCGAGCCACAGGACATCAACAACATGGACGTGACTGGGATTAAAACTGCTCAAAATCCAGACAAGGTGATAGCACGGAAAGGGTACAAGCAAATTGGACAAATCACCTCTGCTGAAAGAGGTACCTTTGTTACTTTGGCTATTTGCGTCTCGGCCGGAGGAAGTGCTATTCCTCTATTTTTATTTTTCCGCGAGCCAAGTTCAAGGAACATTTCGTGCCATCCGGACAGGGGTCCAGCGGCGATGCCAACATGTCGATTTGGATGGTCGAGCACCATTTTGTAAAGAATGCACAACATTTCATCCACTTTACCAGATGTTCACAATCACGATCTGTGCTGCTTCTCCTTGATAACCATGACTCGCATTTGTCGATTGCGGTCCTTGATTAATTCCAAGGAAATGGGGTTACTCTCCCATAATTTCCTTCACACTGCAGTTACAAATTGCAACCGTTGGACAGAACCGTATTTGGACCCCTTAAAAAATACGTCAACACGGCTTGTGA
The DNA here is from genome assembly GCA_963573305.1 of Pyrrhosoma nymphula. Classification (NCBI taxonomy): domain Eukaryota; kingdom Metazoa; phylum Arthropoda; class Insecta; order Odonata; family Coenagrionidae; genus Pyrrhosoma; species Pyrrhosoma nymphula. The sequence goes on along the minus strand of OY754332.1, from coordinate 38,562,001 downwards.
CGCTTGTATGACCAGTCATCCAGGAAAAAAATTAACCATCTACGACATCCCAGCAATTGTGAAAACAACCTTTCAATCAACTATGACTCCGTCCAACATTACATCTGGATTTAAAGTGAGTGGGATCTATTCATTTATCCCAGGCATATTTGAGGACTCAGGCTTTTTGCCATCTTCCGTCACCGATCGCCCTACTCCAGAGGCTACACAATCTGCCAATGAATCAGAGCTAAGGGACCCCAATGAACCCGCTGTAACAACAAATGATCTTCCAGGCACACCATCATCTTTCCAATACGTCACCCCAGAGGAAATTCGCCTTTCCCCAAACCCGGGCCACGACAGCAATCCAACCGTGGCCGAAAAAGGTTTACTGCTATTCTAACAGACACTTCCATCAAAGATAGAATTTCGGCTGAAATGGCCAATAAGAAGAAAACGCCATTTTACCCAATGTTGTCCAACAACGTATGCCGGAAAAAATCATTTCGTGTCAAGGTATTGAGAGAATCGTCTTAAAAATATTAAACCTAAAAACTCTCCTGGTCCCGATAGAATTCCTGTTCACGCATACAAAACAGTGGCATCAGAAATTTCACCATACGCAGAGATAATATAACCTAAATCACTCACAAATCATACATTTGTGAAGAATAGAAGAGTAGCTAACATCACACCTATTGATAAAAAGGGTAAATAAGAAGAGCCCAATAACTATCGACCTATCTCTTTCACGTCGATCTCGAGTAAGATATTTGAGCATATAATTGTAAGTTCAATCATAGGGCATATATATATAGAAGAATTTTTCTACACCTACACACTTCCCTGTGAGCGGCCGCATGTGCGTGTGGCAGGGGGTGTCAGGACACCATCCGTGAAAGGTGTGAAGTAGAATGTTATAGGGAGGTGAAAAGATGAAGTGTAATTCGGGAGTGTTTTCAGTTGATCTCAGTTTTTATTATAGTCAATTATTGTGCGTGGGAAGAACGAATATTTGTATCTAACTGTTTGGCAATGTATTTCCCTTATTTTATCTTTTCTGTCAAAACTAGATATGTAGTGCGGCATCAAAATTATACTCTCGATGTCACACTGAAACACGCTTGTTCAGAATTATTCAAGCAATCTAAGCCTAGCGTGTAGCCTCTGAGTCTTCAGCGGTTCTCAACCTAATCCTTCTAAAAGCATTGACAGACTCTTGAAGTGTTTAATGAACAACCAGCACGCAATTCGAAAAGAAAGATCTTGTGACACTCAACTGTCTCTCAATGTTTACGATACTTTGGTCTTGGGTGAGAGTAACGTTCAAGTTGACTCAATATGATTTTTTAAAAAGGCATTCGGCAAAGTACCTTAAAGAAATTGCTCGTGAAGCTAGAATCCTATGCGATAAATTAATATGTCATAATATGGGCATATCAGTTCATAAAAGGTCGCGAACAACAAATCGTTATAGATTGTGTCATGTCCAATACCGCTATTGCCGAATCAGGTAATCCTCCAAGTAGGTGTCATTGGTTATCTTCTATTTCTCCTATACGTTGACAACATCAGTATTAGGTAAGCTTGAACTATTTTCTGACGACGCATTTGTATACGGGAATATTTAGGAACCGGAAGGTGAGGACATGGTAGTAAAGGTTCAATCCAAGTAGTCCAATCCGAGAAGTAGCAACCTAGTACAAAATATGGAATATGGAACTAAACCTAAATAAATGCGTCGTAGTAAATTTTGGAGAAAGAAGAATAGATCTGTACAATCTCACAAAATAAAAGAATTTGACATAGTCAGCGCTGAGTTCGGTATACATATATTTAGGCTTCACAATTACTCAGGACATATCTTGAAATAAATATATTCGAGAAATATACGGTCAAGTCAAGAGAAAGCTGGTATTTATCAAAAGAATACTCGGAAAATGCGATGAGAAAGATAAAGATCGCTGAACTTTTTTTTCTAGTATGGCCACACCTAGAATATGCGTCTAGTATTTCGGATCCTTACGAAGTAGGTATGATATCAGAATTATATCATGCGCAGCGACGAGAGGTTAGGTGTGCAAGGAGTTGTGACGTGTCTATTATTGTGTCAATGCTATTGAAAAGATTGGAATGGCTCTCCTGAATCTGAAATCTCCTGAATAAATTCAAGGTGGCTTACTCCTATGACGATGTGAAGCCATTAAAACCGCCGTGTTACTATGGCAGGCACGATCACATGCATGCAATTAGAGAGGTAGATAGTAGCACCGACAGGTTCAAAATTTCATTTTTTCCGTGCACGATCATAATGCAGGACCATTATATCTATATAGGATCGGAGCCTTCAATAAGAAAAGGTGTTAAGAATGAGTAGCTTTAATTATTTATTTAGCATTATATTTATATATTTTTTTAATTTTTAATGACTACATGGAAAGATAAATAATTTTGTTTCTGTAACTGTGTAGCAATTTTTGCGTGTCAGCGTAAGTGTCGGGTTATGTAGATGACACTGCATGTTGCTTGGTGGATTAGATTTGTATTTCTGTTTTGTAACTAACCACTGTTACTATCATCTCATCTTACTTGAAATGTCACGCATGGAAATCGTATCTTTGTGATCCACAACATTTTATTTAGAAACAAGTTTCTTTATATAATAAAGTGGAAGCACGAATTTACATTTTCCATTCTTACATGAATCAACACAGTTAAGTTACGCCTGAAACTACCAATGACGTCACGCGCGATTGTAAGCCTCCCAGGCAATGAAAGAAACTCGTATAACAATTTCATAAATGTGTTGTATTGATCTCTCAATTTGTAAAGCTAAAAAGGATAAATAGAGACACGAACATAGTATCATTGACTTTCACGAGAAATATTTTCGTTGAAAAACATAAAATAGACAAAAAAATTCAAATATTATGTTATTGTATTTCGAATAGCTTTAAATATGGCTAACAAACGCGTCGAATTTGCTGAAACGGAGTTCGACGACCATTGAACGAGACGGAAAGTGATTTTTTTCAGCCATTAGTAAAAAACAATGTGACATATGATTTTAGGCTTTCCCGACGAATGAAGCTGATGAGTTGTTCTCAGGTTTCCCACCGGGTTAGGCTTTCTATGATTTCCGACGTTCATTTGATGACGTTTCCATGATTGAAGACGCACCATTAGAGAAAGCATAACCCACGGCCAAGGCCTGCCTTCCTTACATTTCCAGTTTTTCTGGGAAGATATCTAGGATCCTGGGGAGGCATAACATCAAAGCGATTCAGGTCCCTCCCGGCAAACTACGGAATCACCTAGTAAAGACAAAGGATCCAATAGGCCTCAAAGTACCTGGAATTTACCGCATAGCTTGCGAATGTGGCAAGGTCTGTATTGGCGAAGCAGGGAGAACTATAGAAACAAGATTGAAAGACAATCGACGCCACTTCAGACTCGGCCAGAAGGAAAAATCCTCTGTGGCGGAACACAGCCTAGAAGAAAATCACTCCATCCATTGGGAGGAAACCACCATTCTGGGGAGAACCAGAGGCAGCTGGAATAGAATTACTAAAGAGGCCATTGAGATCCGGTTCACGACCAACAATCTCAACAGGGATCAGGGTTTTCGTCTCAGCTGTACTTGGAACCCTATGTTGAAAAAGGTGGGAAACCATAATATTGGCGGTAACGGATAGCCAATGAACGGAGACCACGGTGGGAGGAACAGAGTATAAAGACTGGAACACCAAGACCGTCCGCATCCACAGCCTTGAAAATGGCAGGAAAGTCTTCTGCCGAAACTTCGGCAATCATGGAAAGCCTAACGCGGTGGGAAACCCGAGAACAACTCATCAGGAACAATGTGACAGTTAGCCTAATCTTTTCTAGAGTAGTTACGCTAGTCGTTAACAGATGCGGACGTAAGGTATATCTTCACCCAAAAAATTCATACCAATACCTTGCCATCGTCTTATGTTCAAGATAATAATCCCTGATTACCCCCATTCCACCGTAAAGTTACAGCAACAGTCTCAACTTAGAATAATATCCCTCGGGGGATTTCATACAACGCGCGAGTAAGTGAGACGCCGACGAGGCTTAGTGAGCGGGGGCGACAGCCGTAACACTTACAGGCATTCCCTATCTCACCGTGAGTTTGGGAGCCCTGAGCGCCACTGAATCTGCCACTTCCATTATATTTGACTATAGCACATGCGAGGAGGTGCGCTGAAAAGAACACGAGGGTGCCGGAGGCGGGCAGGTATCCCTCCCTCCCGCTTCTCTCCTCCCTCCCGCATTGGGAGAGGCTTCGCAGGAAAACCGTGCTGGTGGTGGAAGACCGAAGGGAGAGGGAGACTGATATTTCTAACGTAGAACAAACGAGAAGCAGTTATAAATCACTTGCTTGATCATCTCAAGGTAACCGATCCGAACTGAACTTGCGACGGCTGGTACTCAAGTTACCCCACCAGCAATTTCAATATTGAGAGATAAAGTTGCATTCGTGAGCTCTTCGTCAAAGAAAGAAAGAGATACCATCCGAGTTCATGTCAAGAAAATTCAAGGAGGGAACAGCGTATTTTGTTTCCTGCATGATATTATGCTGGCTCCACACAAACATGTGTCAAGAAATATGTGTTTCTAACATTAACCATGTATGACCAACCCATCATTTGCGGTAAAATAGGAAGAAGTTAGTATTCTTTATTAGAATTGGAATAGTGCAAAACGGGCGTGGACACCCTTGATTCAGTTCTATGCTAATTATTCTGCAACAAGGATAACATAGATTAACAAGGGAAGACATACTCTTCAAAACATCGCGGGAATAATAACACTCATAAAACTCTATTAATGTCAGAAGGTATTTCAGAGAACTTTATAGAAAAGCGTAATGAAGGGAAAACTTGAGAAGAGAAAGAAGACCAATATTCTCCCTGACGATAACAACGTTTTCATTTTCAAATCTTCTCCGGCTGAAAGATAAGGTCCAGAAGGCGCAAAATTGGGCGCCATCGTCAATAATTGCATGGATAGTTAGCAGTAAACAATGGAGAATGTTCAAAAATAAATTCAGACAATCAAAATCAATATTTTCAATGTAAAATTCAAATAATAAAAAAGCTGATGAAAGATTTCCGATTTCTTCAGGAAATGAAAACTACTATAAGTTACTATTTCAATTTAAGAATCCTTATGCGGTTTCTGAATTTTGCTTAAACCTTTTTTTTTTCAATTCTACACCTACATCTACGAAATACCGTGCAAGCCATTTCCAGGGTGCTTATCATTTTTATGCCATAATTGATTTAATTAAAACAATATTTACCAAAAAAATAAAGAAAAAAGTATGTTCAGCAATTAAGGTTAAGACGCAAAAGTTGCTCACTTACTCCATAAATATAAATTGAGAAGAAACCGGTTGTACATTCTGTAATAAACTGTGGAAGTTACAAAGTTCGTTTTACTATAAAAAATACGACCTTCCACCAAGTAAAACTTTCTACTTTTGAACTCATAAATATAAACTTTGATGATTTAAAATAAGATCAATAAAAGATAAATTTCCTTTTTGTTAAAATAAATAAAGGAAAATTTTTATCGAATAAATAGACAGTTATTCATGGTAAGTGATGTCTAAAAAATTTTGAATCCATTGTGTTGAAAAAAAAACAGGAATACCACGATATACTCTTGGATTGGGCAATTATTTACGACATTAAGGCATGAAAAATTCTTTAAGGGTAACTAGAAGAACAGCGGTGGAAGCGCTCCAAAGCAGATAAAGAATCATAGGCATACGTCCCTTATCATTCATTTTGTATATTAATGACATTACCATTGTAACGAGTAGAAATCGCTTCTTCGCAGGAGACGCATAGTTACACAGCAATGAGCCCAACAGGATTGCGTTAAAAAAGACGTAGATGCTATAAATAAAAGGTGCAATTCTTGGCTGTTAGAATATAACTTTTAAAAATTTTGCTGCTGCATTTTTAGAAAACTGCATTTTCAGAAAAAGAATTACTCGGTCAACGAAAGCTACTGTACACACTAAGCCGGTGAAATTCGCCATTAAAAAATAATTTGACTTGACCGGGACTCAAACCCGGATATCTGGCGAATTTCACCGTCTTGGTGTATAACTTCGCACCCGCGCGCGTGACTGCGTACCACATCACTTGTGCAACCGCAATGATTGGAAAGCTACTGTATAAATCAAACCGAATTATAAAGTCAGTACCATGTCAGTCAAAAAACCGAGTCAGTGAAATACTTATGGTTGGTGTGACCTAAGGACATGTCTTGGGGAAACCGTACGGGAAATATACTGGCAGGCTAACCGTAAAGTGGATTTGTTAAAAGAACACACAGGAAATGTGACGAGAAGGTTAATGAGCGATGTTATTTTTCTCTCGTAAAACCTCACTTGGAGTATACTGATGCCATAAGAAACCCTTACGAAATAGCTTCTCCTGACAAGAATTTGCAGGTTTTTGCTATTGTATTAATAGTCGTTGTTTGATTATTCTTATTAGGATATGGTTCCAGTGCATGTTGGTGCTAAATCCTCACTCCCAGCCACACATTCCTGTGGCTTGTAAGGTGCTGTTTAGATGTAGGACTAATCTCAGAAAAAGATCGAATACATCGGAGAGCAGTAAGATTTGTAAAAAGTTGTTATGGTAAACTTAGCAGTGTTTCCGAATTGCTAACAAAATTAGGGTTGAAATCTCTAACTGATCGAAGAGAGAAAACATTTTTAATCTTTTGCTTAGTTCTAAGCAAACGATTTTTTGCCGGACGCTCAACGTGTTTTGCTAGAGCAAACGTATTACGGTAGAAAGGATCACAAGCATGCCATAAGGGACATAGATTGCAGAACCGATATATTGAAAGTGTCACTTTCTCCACCAACAGCAATGGGCCACTATTGATTGATCATTTCTATGATATTCCCAATCCAGATTGGTAGAGTTGACTTAGTACATGTGTTAAGGTAGTTTGAGCGAAAATTCACTTCACCTAGAATTTGATGAATTTGGCCTCATTTTAAAGAAAAAACTCATCTTTCCAATGTTATCAAAATATCAACCCCTTGCCGAACTACTTTTCGAGCAATTTGCCTAAAAACATAAGCTGTTTTACATTGGATGGATTACGGCTGTGCGCTACAGAGGGAGAATATTAAACAAATTAGGTATTTCTAGCACCTATATTTCGTCAAAAAACTAACGGTGTGTAGATTGCACGTTTTCTCAACTATTTATAAAAAATAATTTATTTCTCAACTCAGTAATATTAACAGAATCGCAAAAAACACCTGCTGTTTTGAAGGGTGTGGCGGGAAAAAATGAGTCAAGTTAGAGACTTATGTAGCTTTATTTATTTAATTGCTGAGAATTTTGGTCATATATAACTATATTATTGGGCCATTAATATTACAATATTTATTTCATATTTCTTACAGACGCTGAAAGAAAATAAAATTTGAAATATGGTCTCCATTATGACTAGGGAACTATCTCACTCAAACCACCTTAAATAATATATCCTCATTATTAACACCTCACACAGCTTAAATTGCCAGGTATGGCATTATTTTCTGCAGGAATTCGTTTCCGTTGTTTGTATTCATAAATAAATAGTATTATAATCATACCTTAATAAAAGTACTAACATTAATCAGTAGTTCTGTCATAACCAGTGTACTGAATAATAGCATGTTTGCCTACATAGCACTCTCATAGTTTCCGGTGTGACCGCGCATTTTTCTCCTGTGTGCTTTTCCCTTTAGTCTGTGCCTAGCGGCCGGAGGAACTTGCGGGGTTCTGATTTGAACTGTGTTGAGTGCTGCATGCCTGGTGAGGAATCACCCTTTACCACAACCCTAGTGATGGATTGCACGGTACGTCTTACGAACGGAACTTAAATATAGATGCACGAAATTTATTTTTTTATTTCCACATCTCCGAAAACAGATCTGACGGCCTTTTACAACGGGTGTTTTAACATATAACAATGGATGAACACAAACATCCATGTCCTGAGCGGTGAAAAATCCACTTGGGTGGGGCTCGAACCCGCGACCCTCAGTCTAGCAGGCGAGGAATTTACCCCGTCGCCACTGGGGCCTACGGAAAATGAGTGGGGTAAATGAGCGGTTAACTCCAAAATATTCATGTGTATAATCTGTAGTGGCATTGTAAACCTTATATGCCACTCAGGCTGAATAAAAAAGGAGCATACAAATATAATAAATGTGTTGTATTGAGATCGTACTTTGTTATGCTCTAAAGCGTAAATAGGGATATGAACATCGTATCATTTTCGTTCATGAGAAATATTTTCAGTAAAAATCATCAAGTTGACTAAATAATTGAAATATATGGTTCGAATTGTGTAAGACACTTAATTTTGCTTACCAGCGCTTAGCAATTACTGAAACGGAGCTCGATGAATTAAGCATCTAACCATACGGAAAACGATTTCTTCAATCATTAGCAAAGAACACTATGTCAGTTTGCATTAACTTTTGTAGAGTATTACGCAAGTCGTTATGAGCTGGCTAATTGGAACGAAAGGTCTTAAGTCGTTCAAAAAAATCATACGTTTACCCAACCACTTTCCTATTTTCAACAAAATAATCTCTGGTAACCCCTCATTCCACGAAAAAACTACCTTAAATCCTGACTTGATTAGAATTTCCCTTGGGGGTTTTCATAATACGCGCGAGGAAGTGCGAAGCCGACGAGGCGCGGTGAGCGGGGGCGACGGCCTGTAGGCATTCGCTTGCATCTCACCGTGAGTAAGCGAGCCCTGAGCGCCACGAACTCTGCCACTTTCATATCATTCAACAAATTCGCTCTTCCGCCCGAAGTGGCTGACATCTGGTGGTCAAATTCGTAGACTTTCGAGAGGGGATAACGTGGAGGCGAGGACTTACAAGTTGTGCATTTTCAGCTACTCTAAAGGCCGTTTTGCACGATGAAAGATTTTGTACAAACGAATGTACATACGTGATATTGTATGCTTGTCTCAACGAAATTAGAGCAGGTTCTATTTTCCATTCAGGCATTGAGAGATTCGCACAAGCGTTCATACAATTTGCCGCTTTACACGATACATTTTGCCTCATGCAAGAGTTCACGGAAGAGTTTGTACAAACAATTGTACTGTGTACAACGATCTTAAGCCAAGTTGTTCTTGTTAGGAGGGTATATCTTCTTTCTTTTTAAAGAATTTGGTGGATTTTGAAACTGCCATCCTTAAATTATTGGGCTCCTGCGTAATTTTTGACCGCTTAAGTTGATTTATTTTCTCTGACACTTATAAATGCCGTCGATGTGAATACGGGTATAGAGGCAATGAAGACGTTTATAAGTCTTGCAAAATATGCTCAGTTCCTCAGTGAAAAAAAAAATACAGAGCACAAAGCATCAAGGTGGGTTTGAAGAGGCAGGCTGCATCAACATTACCTGAATCAACTGAAATGGTGAGCTCGAGGTCTTCACTAACAGAATTCAATTTCAAGAACCCCTGCTTTCTCTGAGCAGACCCTGTAGACCCAGAACGAGAAAAAGAAGGCTTTTTAAAGGCGGAAAGTGGTGTATGACACGCGAAAATTAGCTACTATATACAACAAACGTGTATGGAGGCTGCAGCCTTGTATGGTCTTGCAACCATGGTCTTGCGAGGAATGACAAGAGTGAAAACGTTATTGGTCGGCAGTCCTCCATAAATGATTTAGTCGCCGAGGAAGTTATTTACGATGATAAATTCCGTGTGAATTTTATTAGACCTCTATACCTGACTAACGAAATAAAGAATCTCCAGAACGGCCCAGGAAATTTGTCGAGCGTTTGCACAGCTTGTGAACAGCCAAAGAACAGTTTAGCGAACGGTTCATTTTCACCAGGGTGATAACTACTAATAGATGAATGGAAGAAATTTATTCTTGCATGGAAGAGATCAGTAACTGCCAGTTTTCCATGGACGAATTAATGGCCGCAGTGACTGGGAAAAATATCATTAGGCAGAACATCCAGAGTTAAGTGTTCGATACTAACACATACCCACCTGTATCGGGCAACGGCCTGTCACGATGGAAACACCGGTTCCCGATCAGTCACCGAAGTTAAGCATCGTTGGACTCGGCTCGGGTTTGGAGGGGTGATCCTCCGATTCGTCCGAGTGCTGTTGCCTCTGTCTGCGCGTGGCAGACAGTATGTGCGAAATGACCTTAGCCGTCGAAGCACGTTAAACCAAAAAATTACTACTACCCACCTGTATCACACAAAGAAATGTACGACGATTGCAACCGCCATTACCTCTGTACTTCGGCCGCGGACGTTCCTGTCCTCAATATTGAGTAGCCTCTCCCTACTACTTCACAGAAGATTTGCATCAAAAACTTAGTTAACATTCTCGAAAGTTTGGGATTTTGTTCATCTTACTGCGATGTCCAAGATTTAGAAATTTATGATCCATGCTCAACCAGTCTTGAAAACACGATCATTTAATTAATTTGTTTTTGACAATGCTGATATTAATGTTATGTAATTAATACCATTAATTACGTAATTAATACCATTGAATACTTACCACTCTGTGAGTAGTGGTATTGTTGGAAGCGGACTAACACTTGTGAAACACCCTTTTTGTTTGCCACGATCCGCCACTGAATGTACCCCTCTGTAATGTCTTCTTCCTACGCTCACGATAGCTTTAAAAATAAGATATAAACATAGATGAACGGGATAGAGTGATGTGCGGTTTCCTTGCAATATTTCGGAATTTTCCCAGAAATTTCCAATTGCTGTAACTTTTGACCAATTGAAGGTAAACTAATAAATGATGTTCCACATATTACTATGAGCAGTACAATGATCACCGTACTAGCCTAGCCTAGGTATATTAACAATATTCAACCCTAGAAAACGAGAAAGTGCGATGTACGGTTTTCTTACCAGAGTCCGCAATTTTCCCTTACATTTCAAATTATTGTAACTATTGACCAGTTGAAGATAAAATATTACATTATATCTCATTTTAAAGATAATGTAATTCTCTACAACTATGCCCCCGAAGACTTTGCTGTAAAAGTAAAGGCTGAGCCACTAGAAGGAAATGTTTGTCAAAAAACGGGAGGAAATTGAGCGTTTTTCAAATATTTACAATTTTCGCTAGCATATATCTCGATAACTATGAGGAAAAGAAATAAATGTATAAGAAGATATTTTGTAGTACACTTAAATAGCTTTAATTTTTAATCCAGTAATATTTTCGCTACCACGCACCGTTTTCAAGATATGAGCAAAAAACCAAAAAAGTGACATTCTGCGCCTCCCCCTCCCTCCCGCACACCTCCTTGGTCCGGGGACTTTTAGTATGTATACCACGTTTACCATCAATCAAATCTAAACAAATCCCTTAAGTTTGGTCTCTGTCCTCTTCCACGTCCTCTACGACTCCTTCATTGACTGGACTAAGAGTAATTCAAGGCGACTACGTTCGTACTGACATCAATCCCCTCGATCCCCTCTATATCCGCCATGACACTTTTCAGTTCTGGCTCTCTATCGGCCGGTTGATTTGCCAATAGGCGCTCATAACATGCGAGGAGGTGCGCTGAGATGAGCACGAGGAAGCTCGAGGCGGGCTGGTATCCCTCCCTCCCACCTCTCTCCTCACTCCCGCGTTGGGAACGGGGCTTGGCGGAAAAACCGTAATGGAGCGGGAAGACCGAACGGAGGAGACGGACATTTCAAACGTGGAACGAAATATAAGCAAGTTATAAGCCGATTGCTTGATCACCTCAAGGGAACTAACCGGAACATAACTTGCGGCGAATAGTAGATACTAAAGTTATCCCCCAGAAACGATAAATCAATATTAAAAGATAGATTTACATTCTTAGGCTCTTTGTGCGGAGTAAAGTTCCTATGAGAAAATTTCACTATCACCAGAGTTTGAGCCCGCAATGGTGTCCACTCCCTAAAGAGAGTTCACCGCTACTGTAGTAGCGGTTAAAACCAAGAATCTTAAGGTTCTGGTTAAAACGAAAAAAGAGAAAGAAGATTGCACGGCACATTATTATTGGAAAGACGTTTGTCTGATGTAAGAATTTCCAGCCGTGGAAAAAAATGTTGGTGGACTATTTTCAGATGCCGCTGTCGAAAATGCGTATTTCCAGTAAAAGCATGTATCAGGTAGACTTTGGAGGAGCGTTATCCAAACTTACATCACATGGTTTAAATCGGAATCGAAATACATCCGACTAGTTCTTTCATTTTTCTAAGACTTGGTGGAGAGGAATGCTACAATGGAAGAGATCATTAAGTAGCCTAATCTATACTAATATATAAAAAAGTAGAGGTGTCTGCCAGTGTGTATTTCATTACTCATCTCCTCAAAAACTACGGAAGTGAAGAACCTGAAATTTTGCATTCTAGCGTATATACTAAAGAGTGCAATAGACCACATAAAAAGAGCCTCAGGGCCACAAGGGTTCTAGGGACCCCAGTGACCTCAAAATGGGCCGTTTTATTTTAATCCCATAGTAAAATCATTGGAATCTGTTCGGGTTTTTTTCGTTGTTTTAATTACTGGCAACCGAGACATAGGGTTGATATTTTCGCTATCAAATGGTAGAAAGAGTTAAGTATTTAATTCTTGCAATCGATTATGCTATACGCTTTGTTTTACTTAATAATAAAAGTTGTTGTTTCAGGCTTAATTTTATGGAATAACATCATAAATGAAAATGACTGGCAATTTTCCACAAGAATATATTTTAAAAACGACCGGTTTCGGTGTACAACACCATAATCAGGTGAAATCATATCTTATACATTGTATAAGATATGATTTCACCTGATGATGGTGTTGTACACCGAAACCGGTCGTTTTTAAAATATATTCTTGTGGAAAATTGCCAGTCATTTTCATTTATTACTTAATAATTGTGTAAAATAATAATGTTATTTATTCCAAAATTATAATTTTTTCTCCTATTTCCAAAATAGCATATTTTCTTGGCAACCTGAGCGAGTGGGAACTTCCGCCGGGGATTTCATGATTTATGCTAAATAAAATTATCACTATTAGCAAATTTCAATTGGAGTATTTTGTACCCCAACGCCTCCATGTGCGCTTAACGGCTTTTGCAGCACCTATCTGCATTTATCACGTCTAATTTATTCTTATAGATGGGGGGCCCATTGGAGGGATGGGATGGTTGGGGTTCCATTTCGCTCCAAATCCACTGCTTTATATTTAGCCTAGGAATGACTAAATTTATGACCCGTTAATCTTGACAATTTGCGTGTAGGCAAAATATAGTTATTCAAAATAAAAATTCGAATATGGTCTTTATTGCTACAGGAAAAAATCTCGTTCAAACTCACTCAAGGGAAAATATTCTCGTAGTTTATGGCGATCTTTCACACGCACCTCACGCAAAACTGGAATGAATACTTCTTCAGTTTTACTTTTTTTAAATTAACAATTTCAGTAAAAAAGCACAAACTCTCTCTTGTACGTATAGAACCACTATATCATTTATTACTATTATCCCTCCCGCTGAGAACCAACGGCGATTTCTGCTGCTACTGGATAAATATCCACGAGCATGTGCCGGACGCTTTTGCAAGGCTGTGATCCGAACAGGGTACACACTTTAATGCACGTATTTGCAATGGCTGATTTTATCATTTATACGAGGAGAGTTATGAAATAAATTTCTATTTGAAGAAAATTAACCGGGTAGATGGTGGAAGGATTGATTTGAAAGCCACAAAAAGCAAATCTTTGGAATGATAGCTGTAGATAATCCCTAGTAATGATCTTCTTTCCTTAATATCACGGGTGAATATTATCAAACAAGTTATAATGAATAAAACTGATGATCTCAAGCCTGACCTCGTGGAAATTATGGATATCCATGATGAGAAAACCACCTTTGTTATTTCCACAGACTTTATTACGCTGGCACGATGCGCGTTTCACCACACTGTGGCATACTCATGTGGCATAGCACATGAGTATGCCACAGTGTGGTGAAACGCGCGTCGTGACAGCGTAATTGAAGTCTGTGGAAATAACAAAGGTGGTTTTCTCATCATGGAGTTATAATGGTTGTTAAAAAAGACGTTACATGGATTTAAACGGTTTCTTGTCAGGAGAGCAGAGTGAAGAACTACTACAGAACTCTCTTCGGACTTATGACAATTATTAATGGCTGATTACCATAATTAAAACTAGAACTTGTAATTTGTGGAATATAAAAAAATGAGACACTAAATATGCTATCCTAGTATCTCTTAAAATATAAAAATAGTGAAACATTTTCTTTAAAATATCCATCAAACCTATTTCCTTATTTTTTTCTTTTACTTCTCAAAGCTCTCTGCCCAGGAATCTTTCATTTCCAATTTTTTCTTGCTGCTTCCTTCCACGGTAAAGGTTAGCATACGAGTTGCGTAGAACTTATTTTGAGCGTGGTCCGATTTATTGATTCGGATGCTCCTAGTTTCGCTCAACGCCGAAAAAACGCCGCCACTCCCTTCATTCACATTTCCCATTCCTTCGCCAAATGAATGTCCCTCCAAACTAGAGGTCCATTCCCCTCCCCGACCTAGAACCAAGTTACTATGAGCACTTCCTTCTGACTGCCACGCCTGCAAACCTGTTCGCTTGCTATTGGGTAAAGTAAACTCGCCTCATTCAAACTCTTACCACTCATCACGTGTTAGGCGAGCCCGGCAGGGATACCCGATTTCCTTCTCGTCTGCTACGGAGCAATAGATGAAAAATTCATACAGGGCACTCATAACCCGACGAGAAAGTGGCGATGGTTATCACACATGCCCGAAAGGTGGGGATTTACTTGGATAACTACGCATGCGCGACGTGTGGGCGGTACTAACGCTATCCCGCCCTTTGCGCATGCGTAATAAACTCGCTACTTCCTGCGTGACATGCTCCCCGCGTAGGAATTCTAGTGGCAGTCGAGAAGGAATCCGGAATCCTACCAGGGTCGCATAACACGCGAAGAGTTAATTATGGGATCGACACGGGTACGATTGAGGCGGTTTTACTTTCCGCAATGAAGAGCGACCAGGTTTGCAGGCATGGCAGTCGGAAGTATGGCGAAGTTTATATATTTAAATAGGTCGTTATAATTAGGCAATTGGCCTGGTGGCTACGGTCAAGAATATAACATAAGAAATTAAGTTGAATAAAATCAAAACAATACACTCATTTTGAAACTCATGACCTACACGCATAAGCCCTTAATAGGTATGAATCTTGGAGTAATTTAGCTCTTATTACCTTTCTAAAATTTTTAACTGTGTTATAAAAGGTCTTCAAAATATCTTCAGGCAACTCATTCGATTCTTTAATTCCGCGGATTAGGAAGGAATTCTTTAGTATATCTGATTTCAGTGGCCTGTATTTTATTTTGAAACTGTGGTCCTTCCTACCTATATAGTTGGGTTTGTCTAACCTTTAAGTAAAATCCCCCAAGACTTTTCTTCATTTATCGGCTTGTAGATCCTAACCTTCTTCCTCAATTGGAGTGATTCCCACCCCAGTAACCCCTGCATTGCTGTAACACTATCTGTCCTTTTGTTTATTCACGCACATGCTATGCCTGTTAAAATATTCGCTCGGGTTTTTCATTCAGTGACTTAAATTGATAGTTTGATAAGGTATTCCCTTGGGATATACATTTATTATGGTTATACGTTATAATATTTGACAAATTCATCTCAATAAAAGGATGGCAATTATGCTTACTATAAAGGTTCAAATCAATCTTTGTCACCAATGAATAAGAAATGACGTTATTAGTCCAGTCAATTTCATGTGGATAGTATAAAAATCACTAAGGAATTATAAGTCTAGAATTGATCTCCTTTCCCGATTTCAAGAGTTGGCTAAGAAAAAATACGCAACGTATTAAATTTATGCAATTTATAATGCCTGCATGGAACGCTAAATATTTTTTTTCTGTGAGTTTGTAACATTTTTTGCATGTAATCGTGAATATCTAGGTTTGAAGACGACACAGCATGTTGGTCGGTGGATCGGATGTGTACTTCTGTTTATTAACTTACCACGTTTACTATCTTCTCATCTTTCTGGATACGTTACGCATGAAAAACTGTTACAATGTGATTCCAAATTACTTTATTAAGTAATAAGCTAAGAAAGAAGTAAGTTAAAATAATGTGGAATCACAAAGTTACATTTTCATTATTACATGAATCGACTCCATTAAGTTACGCCTGAAACTACCAGTTACGTCACGCATAATTGCAAACCTTATATGCCACTCGGGCAAAGTAAGGAGCTCGTATAACAAATATAATAAATGTATTAAATTGACCTCAAAATTTGTTAAGCTACAAAGATTAAATAGAGATACGAACATAGTATCATAAACGTTCATGAGAAAGATTTTCAGCAAAAAATCAGCAAGCTGACTAAATATGTAATTCAAGTATAAGATTATTGAATTTCGAATACTTTCCATCGTTTTCCATACTTTCCAATAAGTTCCATCGTTTTGTCACTTAACTTTATTAGAGGTATTTAATAAGTTGTGCAACTGCCTATGTCTCCCGAGTTCCCGCCTTACATCGTGATTATACCAACGAGGTTCTTTACTCACATGTGAGTTTGTGTAGAATATATTTGCGAATAATTTCCAAAACATATCTCCACGATGTTTCGGTGCTTTCGTATTTTGTAGTGGCTATAAACTTCGTGAGTGAAGCTTCTAGCATATCTCCAAATTAAATGAATTCAGACTATACGTTATGGTTTTACAGTGAAACCTACTGTTGTTTCAATCCTTTTTACTGGTCTTATTTGTCTAATAAACGGACTTCTAAAGGAATTAGAAAGTTTCGTTAAGAAGCAAAACCCAGAGGACAGAAGAATTCGTAGATTAAGAATCCTATAAGCTAGCCTTAACGAAGAATCCCAGGAAAAGAACAAAAAATAGGAATAAAAATAAAATATGTAAGAATTCAACAAATAAGGCGCAGCTCTAACCGGTAGATCTATCGTGTACTTAAAAGAAAATATGGCCTGAGGAAAAAGTGGTAATCCCGGAGAAGAATATGGCCTGGAGAGGAAACAAGACGGTTTGGAGAAGATGATGGCTTGGGGAAGAAGAAGACGGTACGGAGAAGAAAAAGACGTCCTGGAGAAAAAGAAGACGGCCTGGAGAAGATGTAGACGGCCTGGAGACGAATGGACGTGGAGAAGAAGAAGACTGGAGAAGATGAAGATGGGGAAATTGTTTTTTTTTGTAAAATGAGGAGTAAACCTCGGTACATATCCTCAATTGTAATCTATGCTAATAAACCGGGAGATATTCGAATGGATGTCTCTCCCCTTATTCATATATTGTTTTTAAGGTTACAAAAGTTACTTTATGATCACTTATTCCTTCGAGGACATCGACGTGTTGAATCATTGAAGGGTGGTTGACAGCAAAAAGTTGTAATAATTGGTTTCCTCTCGTAGGTTCGTCAACTACTTGCAGGTTACAAAGTAGTTTGAAAGTGGACCATTGAGTGAGGCCTCGCTTGTTTCACGCTTCCTTGAACTTGATTCTACACTATAGGTGGATTTCAAGAACGAAATGTAAACCACGTTTTGAACTACGTCTGCCGGAAACGTGAAAAAACCACGGTTTTGGCTTGCAACAACGAGGTTTCCGCCACACCGTGGGCTAAATCGTGGTTCAAATTCCGCCTATACGAAACCTGATCCTGTGTAGGTTTTAACCGTAGCCTCTATTATTGAAAGTGAACAAACGTGGCCAACAGGGAGGGAGCAGACAGTTGCGATGTTCATAAAAGTAATTATTTACACGACTTGGAGGCCTATGTAAGGATTTGTATTAGGAATAATGGATTTATAAGAAATGAGAGTGATCGTTTCTTGGTTTTTGATGAATCCGAGATCACGTATAGATTTAGGTTCGGTGGTTTAATAACACGTTAATCACTACGGAAGGTTCGTAATTATACACGAAAAGCCCTAGTGGATTTCAAGTGCCACAAATTCGTTAACTGCTATTAGTAGCATGGTTCTACATCAAGGGAAGATTATATGAAGCTTCGGGGGATGTAGCCAGGTCGACGTTATATAGATGCTTTAGGTACATTGGTGAATCTTACGTCTCTTCAGTGTTATGGGTCTATGTTATTAGATTTTCCGCTGATGCCTCCGAGTTGAGTAAGAATGGCGATTATACTTGAGATTTTCGTGGCGAATATGATGGTAATTCTGTGATATCACGGCAACGCCATGAATGGATGTGTGGGTGTGGTTGAATTAGTCGATTGATGGTTTAAATGATTTAAGATTAAGATTAAGACTTACGAAGTTACTCTTGTGGGTTGACTTCGCCCCTAAATGATGTGAAATCAGGCAAAATGTTTTCTCTTTCCTATCATTTTAGGCATAGTATCGCTTTAACAATACAACGGGATATTTGTTATTTAATTATTACAAGGATAAATTACCATTTGAAATCGACAGATAGCACTCAATTATGAACTCGAATTTCAAAACAGAATTAGCATCATGAACAGGAAAGAATTTTTTTCTACCTCCGAAGGCTTAGTGCATAAATAATTTTTAAAATTTATCGTGAAAAAATACCTGATTTTATGACTTCTGAATCATTATAAATAAGTCAGTTGCCCAACAAAAACGTGTTTTAAATAGCATAATTCACGGGCTAACAACTCACTTAGGGGTCGTGCATAAACTACGTTACCAAATTAAGGGGGGAGGGGGTCGCCTAATAACCTACGACGGGTAGCGAGGGGGAAGGGGGTTTCACTGAAACTAACCTAGCTATTACAATGCACCTGTTTACGTTTACAAGTACTCAACCAAAAGTCGGGAGAACTGCTGTGCGTTTTCTCCGAGGATACAGCTGAATAAGTGGATGTAGAGTCCGTAGAAGATGTAACTCTTACACTGTCCTCACAAGAGTCTTCTAATCAAATATCTATGATCCACGACAATGGCTCATGGTGTAATAAGGGAACATTGCTTATTGGGGATTGTTAGAAATTCTAGTTATTTTTAACTTCATGTGATTTATGGTTAACTTTTAGAATTTGAAAATTAATATTTCTTGTTCCAATTGAGATAAGATAGTTCTGTTATAATTAATTTGGCTACTTTATTTGTCTTACTTCGTCCTATTCCTAAAAATAAACTCACTCAATAATTGAAAAAAATATTTTTGAATAGAAAGTTTCCTTTTTCGACAGCGACATGTTGGGGTTGAGAAAAATACTACGGTTGTCCACGAAGGGGGAGGGGGTTAAAACATCACCGAATACGGTAACGTAGTTTACGCACGACCCCTTACACGGCTTATACCCATGTGCTTACTCGTGAATGAAACATTATGTATTCAGGGAACTTGCTACCTACCATTCCTACGTACCTCACCATCATAATTTAAGCATTGCTTTTATTACATCGTGATCTCTTGACATTATAATGAAAACTGAGAGAGAACTCAATTATACTCGGGCATACACATCGATTACTCCACAGCTCATTGTAGTTCGCCACTGATTTCATTCTGAAATTTACGTTGTCTACTTACATCACCTTTGCACCGATTAGCATTTTCGATTTTTTTAGTGAGACAAATGATTGCGTTAGACGTTGCCAGATATTAAACAGAGCGGGGCCACGGTTTGCGAGGATTACGATGGAACCTCATTCTTGTAAGCGGAAGATAGCACGCAGCCTGAGCGCTGATAAACTGATCCCTCTCAGAATCGCGGTTTGAACTCCGTCCTTCCATTCCACTCCATGGCTTTCCCAATTTATTGACGGGAGGTTGAAATCTTCACCGATAGTTATTACGCTTTAGTTATCTCTCGAAGTAAATGTTGATTTTTGAGTTTCTAATTGGTACACAACTTCCTTTTTGGAATCGAGTGGTCTGTTAAATAAACAAATATGTATATTCCTTACGTTTTATTTCCTAATAGTACACCATACGCTCTCTATTTCACTATCTTCTAATGTATGTGTGTCTGATGCTATTCAAGTGTGATTTAACTGCTAAGAATACTCCGCCGCATTCTATCCGGTCAATCACGTCTATATATTTTATATCCAGGTGGAAAAACCTCGCTATTGCTTATATCCTCTGCAAGCCAGCTCTCAGTTCCAATCGCACTATCTGCGTTTTGAAATATGTTCTCAACTTCTGCACGAGTGTTCTTCACGCTACGACAATTTACTACTACTAATTTGATCTCGTATCTGGCTTGAAGTGTGTCGGTTCGTTCTTTTCTGTGTTCTCTAAATGTGCTAAGAAATGAGATTTTCCCTGAAAGCATGCCGTTCTCTTAAGTGGGCGTTTTGGAATTTTTTCATTGATTATCTAGAATTCTGCATTCGGATTTACGATTTCGAACGTTTATCTCGCAAGATGACCCACTCTCTATCCTAAAACCATAAATACATTCGCACAAACCAACCGTTAGAAGACGGGAAAGACAATTCTTCCCTCCCCTCAACCTCAAGAATATGTTCGCGGAACTGGAGTGAGTGTTTTCCCCTATTAGGCATCAGGTGGGAGTTTTAATATAAGACATTGTCTCCAGCGTAACTCTGTGGAATTCCTTCATTTTAATAATGAAAAAAGCACTTCATTATTATTCCACACTTTATTTTAAGGAAACGACCCTGGTTTCAGCATCTCATGCCGTCATCAGGTGTAAAATAAAGTGTGGAATAACAACCAAGTGCTTTGTATTATTAAAATCAGGTAGGAGGCTGAATTATTTTACGCGTATTTTTTTTAATTTTGAAAATTAACATTATTTCTTTAATTATAACTTTAAGAAAGTTTGGAAAAAATATTCCTTCTCCCGTCCGTATGAACATTCAAAAACCTGTGTGACTGGAATAAATCGGAACAACGTGGTCACTTCCTTATTTACTATGAAATAAAAGAAAGAGGCACTCCGGGAGTGCCAACAGAAGTGAAAACTTGAAATAACGTGAGCATTTTTGAATGTAGGGAATAATTTCTAATGAAGTGTTTTATTAATCAGTAGAAAGTAGTTTCATGTATATAATAAATTAAATATTCATTTATTGCGCTATTGTACACAATCATTTTACATAAAAATTGTACACTTCATAATAATCAACTTTCATCCATTATTTCAACAACTCTTTCATCATCACCGCCATCATCATCGGCAATATCTAAAACTGATACAATAGGCTTATGGTAACTAAAGTAAGAAACGAATAATTTTGATTCGAATTTGCTTAAATATCTTGTAAATACTGCATCAATAGTAGTTTTATATTTCGTTGTGCCAAGATTACGATCATTAGACATCGTTAAACCAAACTCACTATTTAAAAATTCAATCAATGGTAGATTTTTATCGTCTGCAAAGTTTATGTTTATGTATACATGAATAAGCTACTCAAATTGAACGTATTAAAAGAAATTGAGTTATATTGTACTAACCTTCACTATTCTTGTATCGAGTACACTCTCCTGCACGAGTATGGACTATTATATTATCCGGCACGATATTTGTAGCAACCCAAATTGAATGAACTAAACCGTATATTAGATATATATAATGAAAAATGAATAACATTATAATATAGTTTATTTGACGGTGACGGTGACGCGAGTCCAATGGTTTTTACCCATCCACAAGTACTGTGTATATAGCGAGTATACTGTGTATATACAGAATATACAATTATACATATATTTAGCAGCAGTGACGGTGACGGTGACGCGAGTACAATGGCTTTTACCCATCCACAAAAGTGTATATACAGAATATACAATTACACATATATTTAGTAGCAGTGATGGTGACGGTGATGCGAGTCCAATGGTTTGTACCCATCCACAAGTACTGTGTATATAGCGAGTATACTGTGTATATACAGAATATATATAATTATACATATATGTAGTAGCGGTGACGGTGACGGTGACGCGAGTCCAATGTCTTTTACCCATCTACAAAAGTGCTCAACGCGGCATAAGAAGTTTTCACTTCAATAAAATATAATAAAATGTATTTTCACGAAGCACAATGGCCTCAGGTCATTGTGCTTTGTGAAGCTTTGTGTGCTCAGGTCAATACTCCACGTACACAAAATAAAACAGAGATCTCAATTTTTTTGTGAAAGAAATAAAGTTGTAATGACGTAACGAGAAACATGTGAGGTAAACATCTATTTCGTTCATAGCAGATAATGATAACCCTTCAAGATTTATTAATTAATCAGATTTTTCAACAAAAAATGGCTCATCTAAAAAATGGCTCAAAGAAAATAATAAATGTTAAGTTTACCACGGAACTCAGGGTTATTAACCACATTGCCTCATGCAATGGCTATAATGGAGAAATAATAGTTAAGTTGCTGCACCAACATCTACGTAAAAAAGCATTAGCGACTTCAACTCAACTTTTCTCCACTTCCTCGGACATACCCAAGTGATGGTGCAAAATGCCCTTTATTAAACACTAAATCTATAGACTAAGTAGACTTCTGCCCAAGAACAATTATAATATATGTTTTTATAACCCTGCGACCATTGGGAAACTCATTTTTAATTCCAAAGACGTTTGTGAGAATTTTTAAAAAAAAGCTGTGTTCACTCCCTCAAGTGTGACACTCCGGGGTGAAATTGCGTTTATTTTGGCCAGACTGGCTGAAAATTCAAGACTAGAATGGCTGAACACACTAAAAGTTTTTTAAAGGGTTATTTTAAATCCGTTTTTGCCAAACACCTACTTGAGTCTAAGCACTCATACAATTTCAATCCAATAAAACTGATGATCTCAGGCCTGACCTCGTGGAACTTATGGATATCCATGATTAGAAAACCACCTTTGTTATTTCCACAAACTTTCTTACGCTGGCACGACGCGCGTTTCACCACACTGTGGCAAACTCATGTGCATTTAAGCGGTAGGTTGCGTGGGAATATATAGCCTGGGCTTATTTTGAAGAAAGGAGAGGGGGTGGGTGGGTATGGGGGATGGGAGAGGATTTCCCTTAAGTTTAAAAATGAGTACCAAAGAGGCTATGGGTTTCTCGGAAGACTGCTAGGCGACTCCGATGGCTGGGGGGGAGGAGAGGGGTGGAGTGTTTAGAGGGGGTTTTTAGGGGTGTAAGGGGGAGGTGCAAGGTGTAGGGGGTGAGATGAGGTGAATGGTGTATGAGGATTTGGGGACCAAGCGCTTTAAAAACCACCGTGACCACCCTCTTAAAGAGGAAAGGTCTAATTATCTCCAACAGAAAATAAATAACGCACACATTTTTAAAAAATCACCGTCATTAAGGTGTCCGACTAAAACTTTACGCAAAAAAGTAAAAACTAATTCATCTCCCTAACCGACAAAATTATCTAGAGTTTATGGCCTACTGGTAATATAAACTACTGTTAACT
The DNA here is from genome assembly GCA_963573305.1 of Pyrrhosoma nymphula. Classification (NCBI taxonomy): domain Eukaryota; kingdom Metazoa; phylum Arthropoda; class Insecta; order Odonata; family Coenagrionidae; genus Pyrrhosoma; species Pyrrhosoma nymphula. Next base: position 38,538,510 of record OY754332.1, on the reverse strand, counting down.
AAATAAACCACACTCGTCACTTGCACACAATATGTACCTCCTGTCCATCAGGAGAATGATGTCAATATGAAAAATTAAAAAACAATCATGTTAAATCACCGTCCTTACAGTGTCATACTAAAAATCACACAAACAAGTAAAAATTAATACTTCTCCCTAACCAACAAAAAATATCTAGAGTTTATATGGCCTAATATTAATATAAACTGATTTTCACCATGTATACCACACTCGTCAATTGCACATAATATGTACCCTCTGTCGATTGTAGGAATGGTGAAAAGATTGAAAATTGAAAAACATATTTATTAGATCACTGTCATTGCAGTGTCCTGCTAAATATTTATCCAAACAAAAAATAAAACAGACTACACACGACACTCATCACTTGCATACAAGAAGAACTTCGTGCCCATCATAATGGTGACTAAAAATAGTATACTATAAACTTTTAAAAAAGGCACTGTCATTGCCATGCCCTGCTAAAAATTAACCGCCAGAAGAAACACTAGTCCCTGTACATCTCACTCGTCACACCCCACGGAGAAGGAGGAGGGGGGTGAAGATGTCTTTGCTAAACGGAGAGGAGGAGGGGGATGGGGGGGGTCGAGGTCATATGTTAGGGTTTGGTGGGGTTTGAGACAAGGCTAAGGGATGGGGGGAGGAGAAGGTGGGGGAGTGGGCGGGCAGGGAGGGGGGGAGGGAGGGGGTGACGCAGACACCACGGGAAAAGCTAACATGTTCTATTTTTGATCGCATGATCTCGTGAATGATCGCATGATACGAGCGCAGTATGTCCATCTTGGTTGTTTTGATATTGAATTCACCTCACTTCGCTAAAGCAAACTCATAAGAACATATAATGAAGGCAAAGAAAGCCATATGAATGTATTTGGAAATAAATATCTCTGTAGGCAGAATGCAATGCACACACTTGGCAGACGAGGAATGGTCATTTGGTTAAAACTATCTTGGAGGTTTTGCAATATGAAAACAACGAATTCTCATAGGATTAACCTAAATAGATCTGACCAGACCTTGAATTGTTTAAACAGGGCTGCAGTACAACGAGTACAACATATCTAGCCCTATTTTGACTTCAGAATGGACGGCAGAAAAATGTTCGTAATGATACCAACGATATCTACACCACAACTTTCATCTAAGTTTTAGGCTAAAGACTATGGGAGATACTGCCAAATGCTGAACAGATCTTATTGTTTGTGCAATGATCTCTCTTTGGACCTGTTTATTGAAATAATCATACTTGTATTCACAGTACCTATATCATTCATTCCTCACCGCCGACTGAATATATCATGTATATATTTGTAAATATGCTTATTACTTAACGACGCATCGATGGACGAGTAGGTAGCGTGTCCGACTCCCAAAGGAAAGAGGGAGTGGTGACGGCCGCTTCGAATACCCTGAGTGGAGAAATGTTTGATAGTTTTCCTGCGTTCCTTTGCAAACATTTTTTAACATACCGTTATAAATTCATAATCAAAAGAACTGCTTTTTTTCAAAACGTTTAAAAACTTAAAACATTTCGTCCAGATCTTAATCAGACCTGCTGCAAGCACCACATGCCATTTTATTTAGCAATAATTTCATTTTGATGCTAACGTTCACCACGAGGGTAACCATTTCATTCACGGAGGTATTTGTGTAATTACCGGGTTGTATTCGATATCACGGAAGCAGGTGAATATAGCGTGTGTTTGTAATTGCATGTGCTTTTCATGTTTTGTAAAATATGTAGTTGTTAAAATATTTTCGCGAGACATTGGAATGTGAGTCATGGTCATTAATTGTGCTTACAACTGCATGGAACGGCATAAGAAAGGAGGGGGTGTTACATCTCACACTTAAAGTTTGTTGATGACTTTAGCTTCACCATATACGGCAACGATGACAATAAATTCCTCTGAGGGCAGGTTCACTCTCATAAACGAACTTCACGTTTTCTTTTAAAAAACATCAAAATCCTAAAAAAAACTGTAAAACTACGTAATAGCATTCTCTTGGTTGATCCTTCAGGAATGGAGTTTTACCAATGCGATAGCGGTTTAGGAAGATGACGGACATCTTCTTTCTTCATAAATTACTAATATTTATTCCTTGAGAAATTACTTTGTATTCTTTCACCATACTAAAGTAACTATATCATTATCGGAAGAGTACATTAGCTGGACAGTCTATTTCGGCCGATTTTTTAAAATCTTCATTTCCCACAGTGCTATTCTGGTGCCAGGTTTTGACATTTCGGTAAACATTATTATTTCGTACTTTTTATATATCAACCTAAATTGGGATCATTGTGGGCATTTTAAAATTTGGTAATGGCTGGTAACCTTGCAAATCTTGTCCCTACTGTGAAAAACTACGATACTACATGGCTAAAGAGAAATCCTATGAGAGAGAAAAAAATGTCTTCCATCCCAATCTGTGTCTCCAATGCATACCTACTATTAACCTAACTAATAATGAAACTTAAGATTTCCCATTCTATTGCTATTCTTGAGCCCCTGGGAAGCAACAGTTTTCATCACTGTCATTTTTGCTGAGATTAAGCAATTAGCTTTAGCTCCTACTGAAAATACGGCAGTCACCGTGGAACTTCTCAGTTTTGAAACACTAGGATTAACCTTTCTCTTTTCACATTGTCATAGGCCATCTAAAAATACTGATACGTAAAAAGCGCCCTATTAACCATCTGTACTACTTACTTTGTTATCTCATTTCCACAAATAAATCAGTCACCTTCCTCTAACTTCCATTACAAAAACGGTTAAACAATGTAATCGCATTCTCTTGGTTAATCTTTCAGAAATGGATTTTTACCAATGCCATAGCAATAAGAAAGATGACGGACATCTTCTGTCTTCATAAATTACTAATATTTATTCCTTGAGAAATCACTTTGTATTCTTTCACCATACTAAAGTAACTATATTATTATCGGAAGAGTACACTAACTGGGAAATTTAATCCGGACGATTTCTTTTCATCTTCATTTTCCACAATGCCGTTCCTACCTCGATGTCCATTTTAAGACTCATACCTATTACACTTACGTATGCTTTTCTTATCCGGCATTAGAGATTTTGGTACAATTGTTTAAAGGATACCCCACATTAGGGATTTTTAGGTAAGTAATGCTCGTATTCCATCAAGAGTTGGTAAAAAAATATATTAGCACAATAAAATATCTTTGTATTGTCTTCAACTTTCATTTGAATTCGATTCCATGTCACCATAAATAGTGAATATTTTTATTGTACACATATAAATAAAAAAAATTGAATGTACTCAAGAAAACTCAAATGTAATTTCTCGAAGCACCATGTAAATCATTCCCATGTTCTCCGAATTTACTTAACCCTTCTCCATTTAGGAAACAAATGCGTTATAGGTATGTACCCTATGTTAAAATGTAAAGAGGGAATCAATTTAAGGTAGGACTATCAATATTTCCCTTCTATCCATGTCACCAGACTTCATCTGCTAGTATGTTTCCCACCCAGTCCACCTAGGTAGGAAACAGCTGATCTCCCATTTATTCGCGTGGGTAAAATTTCCGGAGCCGCAATTATTTATGACTGTGATTAAATTAAAATCCTACTATCAACTAATTTCCATTGCAAATACTATGACTTAAATCGCAAAATAAGCAAAAGAATACTGGTTGACAAAGGGGAACAGAGAGGTGCGTCTAACCATATTAGTTTGTTGCTGGGGAGAATAACTTTCGCGGCGAAAAATAATATACGAATTCGTACTAATACATAAAATTCAGTATGTACCTGTATTGGATTCTAACAGGCAGGTAACTTTAATTTTTCCCGGAAAACTCCAAAAGAATTAATATATGTTGTCTCGTTTGGCCATTGCAAAAAGTGAACTCATTTTCCTATCAAAAGACCACATCTCTCTAGCTTCAACCGAAAGGAAGCATGTTTGTTAAAAAAAATTCTATAATCAATTAATTGTTTTCCAATGTGCAGAGCAAATAACAAATGGTTAGGCGGTAAATAGCATCAAACTACTCATAGGCATTGCGTGAAATGAGCGTTTGAAAAGAGATGATTCCACAGCATGAATGCCACCGTCGTTAATATTATTAGGTCTACGGCATGCAATTAATTACAGAATTATTGCATTTTATCCTATGTAAAACTGCCACCATTTTGCAAAGCATTATGCAGTTTTAGGTCGCAATATATCTCATGGGTGTTGAACTTTCTTTAGTAGTTGCAGCCATTGTTACCGTAGATATATCTATATCATCACCTAAGTATTTCTCCTTTTGTTTTTCCCTCATTGTGCTTACTTCGATTGATGCTGCCATGATGTTATTCTGTGGTTGTTCAACGCACTTGTTTATGACTAATGTTATGCAAACTATCAATTCACCTGCCAGAATTTAGGCCATATTTGAAAAAAATAATGGGGTTCAATGGACTGGTCACCGGATTTTGGAATTTTTGAACCTGAACAACATCTTCGACAAATATTATAAAAATCATAGTCATAAACAATAATTAAATGTATGATGGCATACATCAAAAAGTGACAGCTCTTTTAAGCTGTAACATATGACAAAAACAAAACAACTTCGAAGTCTTCTGCAACTCTGTAAATATAAAAATACGTCACTCTATAACTTAATAATATCGTACAAAAAACCAAATTTGTAAAAATATTTTTTTGACATATTCCAAGGAAAAAACACAAAGACAACATATTGAAGTATATGGTCATTAGGGTTTACCGTGGCAACTAAAACTTTGGTAATCATAGAACGATACTTTGAATGCCACCCGTAGCAACAATACACTCGGCTCAAAAGTGGTGTTTGAATTTTTTACTACCTTAATTGGCTGTACCTTTTTCAATCCTTTCGATGTGCTCTCGATTTTTTAACAGGCAGGTATTACTATCACCAAAATAGACTAAAAATATAGAATCATATTTAAGTGTGTGCACATCATGAGAAAAAAATGCGTCTGTCCGTTAACAGTCGATTTGATATGAAGCACTAGTTCAAACGTACCGCGAGCCAGCGGAGAAGTCACGTGGCCTAATGCTAAAACAACTTCCTGCAGCTCACTTGACCCATCTCCATACTTTACCTCTATCATGCTGACCTGTTCCCTCTATAAAGTGAAAACAAACCGGTCACAATCATTTTCAGGCCACTTTTCAAGCGTTAGGCGAGCTCGGAAAGATTTCCGATTTCCTTCTCGTCTGCTACGGAGGAATAGATGAAGAATTCTTACAGGGCGCTCATAACCCAGCGAGAAAGAGGCGATGGTTACTAAGCATGCGCGGAGGGTGGGCGGCTCTTGAGTTACTACGCATGCACAAAAGGTGGGCGGTGCTTAAGTTATCGCGCATGCGTAGTTTCATCTCCCTACCTCCTGCATGACATGTTCCCCGCGTAGGAATTCTGGTGCCAGCGGAGAAGAAAGTGCGGAATCCTACCATGGTCGCATAACACGCGAAGAGTGACTGATGGGAGTGACACGGGTGCGCTTGTGGCGGGTTCGTTTTCCCAAATGGAGATCGACTGCGTTTGCAAGCAAGACAGTCAGAAGCACGTGGATAGTATAGCTCCGCCTTCGCACAGGGAGGGGAAAGAAGCGCGAGTTTGGAGGGTAATTCACAGGAAAAACATGATGGCGACTAAGTGGATGAATATGAATTGCGATGGTCTGCGATTTCGAGGCTCTCGTAGAGCAGCTAGGTAAGGCATCCGAATCATTAAACTGGACCGTGCTAAAAATAAGTTCTGCTCAGTCATTGGTTTGAATTTTACCCCGAAGGAGAATGCGGGAGTATACATGGATCAAAAATGAGACCTAGATTCTTCGGCAGGAAGACATGGGAATTCATTACCTAGGAAACATTAATGATCAGGTGTTAGAGTTTGGATTGCTACAACACATGGACCACTTAGAATATTCTCACTTTTGTCCTATCTTGGGCGAACATTTGCTAAACAATCTCAGAAACTGTTTGTACATTCTTTTTCCTTATGGAAATTTAGGAAGCCGTTTACAATATTTGGTACAGATTATACAGACAGTGCAAATGTTACAGATTATATTACAATCTTGGGTAGATTCTTTTTTTTTATATTTACAGAGTTGCAAAAGACTTCGAAGTTGTTTTGATTTTGTCATATGTTACAGCTTAAAAGAGCTGTCATTTTTGATACATGCCATCATACATTTAATTATTGTTTATAAACATGATTTTTATAATATTTGTAGAAGTTGTTGTTCAGGTTCAAAAATACCAAAATCCGGTGACCAGTCCTTTGAACCCCATTATTTTCTTTTAAATATGGCCCAAATTCTGGCAGGTGAATTGATAGTTTGAATAACATTAGTCATAAACAAGTGCGTTGAACAACCACAGAATAACATCATGGCGGCATCAATCAAAGTAAGCACAATGGTTTCCATTGATAAAAGCAATTACGAAACCAGTTACAGTTGCCCTCACCCGAGAGGAGTTTTAGACAGCGAAACTAGGATATCAGTAATTAATTATGCTTAGGTAACATAAATGTTAGTTATATAGTTTATTTTCACAGTCACATAGCATAGAGTATTAAAAAATCGTAATTACATTCGCCTTTTCCAGATTGTTCGACAAAGGGATGGCTATTTGGAGCTTTTACAGCTCTTCATCATGTATCTATTTGATTTTACAGCCAATTACTTTGACTTACCAGCCAAGAGAAGAAGAGTTGAGCGAGGAATCCTAGTTATCTCCAAGATCAAATAACTGTAAATGTATTAGAAGTAGTCAATGACCATGTTGAGAGGAGAGTAGAGCAAACACATGATTTTTCCAGGACACTACTGAAGATAGAAATGAACTTCCAAAAATTATCACCTGCTGTCCATAAGCATAGAAAAAGGTGCAAGATGTAAAAGAATATATTGCGATAAAAACATATAAATAAACATAAATATGCTGGCATCAGAAGCTACTCGATCGCACACCGACCGGAATTTCAAGTAGGTATGTGTTTTCACATCTAAATGAATGTTTTGGCGGGTGGTACATTTCAATTTTCAGATATTAAAAAAAAATGTAAAAGAGCTAAATAAATTATTGAAGCTATCTCTCACCAACACTCACATTATTGAAGGCTTCGATCACAGTTATTGTGGTCCTTAATCGTGCAGGGAAAAATTAAAATTTTGAAACTGTTGATTATAACCTATCTCGGATGAATACATTTGTATAATTTACCGCTTGTGTTGGTCAATCAACACGAACGGAGGATGAAAAACTAATATCCAGTTTGTAACTTGAATCAAACCACCAGCTGTCTAACGTATACTCATTTTAGTCCTCTCCTTGAAGGGTGAAGGAAAGTGGGTTTGGAGAGGGGATAGTTTGCTGATTATGATCAAAGCCATAGACAGCTTACAAGTCTTGGCAGTGATGGGCGAGGGTTATAAAAACGGGGTTTGTCCTTTCAGGAGCACAGGTACTTAAGAGTGGGAAGTTTAGGAGGGGGAGTCAATGTGTACAAAATTTTAACACTATTCTTCTTGGCGCACACACTATAGGAGATCTGCTAATGTCAATATTGATTAAAACCAACTTTTTAATTTCCACAAACTTTTTTTTTGCTGGCACGACGCGAAAATCACCACACTGGCATAACTATGCCACAGTGTGGCGAAACGCGCGTCGTGTCAGCGATCAAAAGTTTGTGGAAATTACAAAGTTGGTTTTTCTCAACATGGACATTAGCAGATCTGGCCTTCATCAGAACATTTCCACGATGTCTGGCCTGATATCATCGGCTCTAATTAGTCAGCTCAATGTCCTTTAGCTTCCATACTTATGTTTTCGTATTTGAAGTGACCTTTATCATTTGCTTCTAATAAGTGCTTGGTCAAATGTGAAGCTGTCTTGATCAAAACGTGAAGTTATCCCTCACTCGTTCCTCTTTTCGGGCATGTAACACTAACATGGGTACCATAAAGGCATTTTACGTATATTTCTAATACTCGCTTCACGCGTTCTAATTCGGTTTTTAAACCTATCTCATAAGGAGTTTAACCACAACCTCATCCATCAGTGCCTATGTTACTCAAGTTAAGTGTGTAGTGGTCAATAGGCTAATATCAGCTTCTATCATGAAAAAAATCCATCTTGTAAAGCTGTTTTGTTTGCAAATTCGAGCCCGTGTCCAGAATTTTCATAATTCTTAGTAGAGTAAGAAGAATAATATAGTAAGGAAAAATCTAATTGTATGCCAGCGCCAACTAAATGTTTGACGACATTTTCACTCGATACCATAAATTGAATACATTTACATCTCCCATGCAATTACTATAAATTTTCACAACCTGAGGTTGCTACTTTGAAATGCATAGAACTCAATTATCTGAGAGGGGGAGGATTTAAAATTTCACCCATAATCTGTCGATTCGGGTCGTTTTAAACTTCTACGATAATATTTACCCTTGTTCTATACGTGAACACGATAAATCTATCAATCAAAGATAATTAATTGTTAAAACTGAATTATTATGCTAATTCATGTGATTTTCTTTACTTCCTACAAACGCTGGCTCATGCCATTGTTTTAGTTTGATTTATTTATGTTTGCAAACTATACTATAGCCTGCGAACTATATTTATATAGTTTGAAGAAAATATATATTTCTATACATGATTGAAAACTATACATACAGTATATACAACATATACATGTTTGCAAACTATGTATACAGTCTACTTCTTCAGGTCAGAAGTGACTTCTGACCTGATGGAGCAGACTGTAATGCCTGCGAAACATGTCGACATCATAAATGAACCAACGCAGAAGAGAACCCGGAAGACTCAACTCATCCAAGTTACTCCACGGGAGCCTTCTATCCATTCACATCGGGTGTCCCACAGCGGAGTGTCATAGGTCCACTTTTGTTCCCTTGTATAATAACAATATCAGTAAAGCAGTCGAGAGTAAGCTGCGGTTTTTTTGCAACAACGCAGTAGGATATATAGGAAAATCCGTAGCCATAATGATAATCAAGAACTTACAAGGGGCCTCGAGGCAATCCTATAGTGTTCTAATTCGTGGCAGCTAGAATTAAGTTAGAAAAATATGTAGTAGTAAATGTCTGGAAAAAGAAAAAAAAATATCCTCATACACCTAATGCATACATCTTAGACAATCAGAAACTGTATGAATTGTTAAATACCACAAAAGTTAAATTTTTTGATGACATCTCGTGAGATAAACATAACCGGGAAATATCTGGTCAACTAATGGATTATTTGGAATGGTTAAAATAGTACTGGGCAAGTATCAGTATTTGGGATCCTTATAGGGTAGGCTTAAAAACAGAGTTAAAACGAGTGCTGCGAATATTGGAAAGATACGTAAAATACATTTATGAAAAACTTTGTTAGTGCTACAAGCCTTACGCAGCAACTGGAAGAGGAATTGCATTCAGACCGTGGATTAAAACTAAGGCTTAGTATTTCTTGTAAACATCAAGCCAATCTATTTTCTGACGACATCAAACATTTTATTCAACCAAAAATGCTACAGTAGATTAGATCATGGGAATGAAAATATAGAAAAAGACTTCAGAACGTACAGGATAAGGATTTCATTTAGCCTCCGAACGATAAGGGCTGTTAATGAGACTTACAACTAGGTGTGTTGACAGGTAGTGTATGTAATTTGCTCCCTTATGCTTGGCCTTGATCTGCAAATTAAACTCTAACACCACGTCTTAAATTTTTACTACTTATCTCTTCATCTACATCTACATCTACGATGTACCGTGCAAGCCACCACTGGGGTGTGTGGCACGGGGTGATTCCACACCAGGCATGCAGCACTAATCCCAGAACAAATCCGAACCTCGCACGCTCCCCCTGGCTCTAGGCGCAGGCCAAAAGCAGTCAGGAGAACAGTGCGCAGTCCAACCGGAAACTGGGAGAGTGATACGTAAAAGAACATACAAACATGCAGAAAAATGCTATAGACACATCTAGTGGTTAATATTACTGATACTGTTAATTTATGAATACTACGAGATGCTACCTCATGCAAAGAACAAAATAAAATAATGCCGGACTAATCGACCGGTGTGAAGAGTTAGTAATGATGTGGTGTTATTAAGCACAAGTGAAAATTCTACTCTACCTGTTGAGGGTGGGAGTTTCATGTGATTGATCTATCGCAACTATTGTGATCCCTTATTGTACGTGGGAAAAACGACATTTTGAATCTATCGGTTCGGCAGTCAATTTCCTTTATTTTAATCCTGTGATCGCTTCTACCGTAGTACGTTGGCTCTAGCAGTATGTGTTGAACGTCCGGCAAAAAACTGTCTGCTCCGAGTTTGCGCAAAAGATTTAACCTGTATTTCTCCCTTCGATCAGTTAAAGATTCCCACCCTAATTCCTTCAGCAATTCGGTAACACTGCTAAGTTTATCGTAACAACCTTTCACAAATCTTGCTGCTCTCCGTTGTATTCTATCTATTTCAGAGATTTGTCCTACTTCGTAAGGGTCCCATATGCTAGCGGCGTACTCCAAGTGAGGTCTCACGAGTGAAAAATAACATCGCTCTTTAACTTTCTCGTCGCATTTTCCTAATATTCTCTTGATAAATCTCAATTTGCGACTAGCCTGTCCGCATATTTCCCGAACGTGTTTCCCCCAAGACAGGTCCTGAGTAAGGGTCACACCTAAGTATTTTACTGACTCTACATTTGATAAGTCTGTTTGATTAATTGTGTACGTATCGTTGACCGAGTTATTCTTTTTCCAAAAATTCATAACAACGCACTTTTTAACATTCAATTCTAACTGCCAAGTATTGCACCATTCATTTATAGCGTCTAGGTCTTTTGTAGCGTCTAGGTCTTTTATCTCTGTACATTTTTGTATTTCCAAAATACATTTCTCGTCAATAGTAATCAATGCAAAGATTGGTTTACAGCAGCTCTACATTGCACTATCATCTCTGCCACCCCCTTAATTCCTACATAATTATTTACTTTTACGTTAACATAATTTTCTTAATATATTCCATTCTTGGTCTTCCTCTATAATTCTTACCGTTTATTTCACCTTCCAAAACTCTTTTGAATAGGCTGTTCTCTCGCAAAATGTGTCCAATAAGTTTTGTCTCTCCTTCTTGGCAGAAGGTCATTATACTTCTTTTCTCTCCAGCTCTTTGCAGGACTTCTTCGCCAGTGATTCTCTCCGTCGATTTAATATTCATTATTCTTCGTAAACACCACGTCTTCATTGCTTCCAATTACCTCTGTTCTGCTGCTGTTACTTTTCAGGCTTTACTGCCATATGGCAATATTCTAAATATGTAATTTATTTATAATGTGCTTCATTACTTCCAGGCCTGTGTAACCAGCTGTCAGCAGACTCCTCTTCTGGCTGAATGCCTTGTTTGCTTACGCCATTCTGCTCACAATACCTGTCTTGCTTCTTCCATCGCTGATGATCCAGCTTCCCCATTAACAAAATTCTTCCACTTGTACGAGATTTTGCTGCCCTTGTATAAAGGCAAATCCTCCAGATTTCTTCCACAAACCATAACCTTTGTTTTCTTAACAATAATCTTCAAGTAGTATATTTTCAGATTTCTGTCTGCATAGCTCAGAATTTCCGCAAGACCTTCTATCTTCTCACCAAGAATTTCTATGTCATCGGCAAAGACTAGCATGTAAATTTTGTCTCCATGCACTTTTATTCCTGTTTTTAATTTGTGATTTATTTCTTTTATGGCTTTATTAATGTATAATTTGAGAATCACTGGCGACAATGTGCATCCTGTTCGTACTCTTTTCTTCACTTTTATTTCCTCAGCATATCCGCCACATTTAATCACAGCCAGCTGTTCCTCATATGCCCCGTGTACACACAATAATTAAGTATATCTTAAAATATGACCGGAACCCCTGTACTAACTATGCTCCTTGCGTGTTCGTGCGTATTTCGTTCGTAAAAATAAGTTAATTAGGCGGAAGGTTTAATATAGCAGGATAATTACCTCAGGTTCTATAATCAAGCAAGGATAATTTAGCAGTGGCTACCCCAGTAGCAGAGTTGGTCGCCGCGACGTTGCAGCGACGTAGCAAACGTCGTACTAAGGTTGCGGTCACAATGTGACGTCGCAGGAACGTTGCAGGCACCTCACATTGTGACCGTCAACTCGCGACCGACATGCAACCAATTATCAACTTTGGTCGGTCCAATAATTTATAACCACGAATTTATTATTATTTCGTTAATTATTGACCATATCTAATTACTGATGCATTAAATACACATCAAAGGCATTATACTGTCAATAATTATAGATTTTTAAAATATGCGATGGCACAAAATTCTTCAATTTCGTAATTAATAATTACATCGTTTGACGCATAATATTAATGTATTTTTACATCTAGACCCTGTTGATACTACTACAGGGTTTTAGCCTACACCGATACATATTTCTGCAATACCATAAAGCATGGGCTACCGAGAGATTTTAAATAAGAAATATGGCTTTACCCGTTGTTTTGTCTGTGTCTTTGATATAAAGCTAGTTGACCATATGTCCTTCCTAAAGCCTACGTTATCTTTATATTAAAGTTGTGAAATACTATATAGAAAATGGCATTAATATACAGTAGTATATGCCGCCGACAAGGAAACATATCGTCTAAATCCTTAGCTTTGCCATTAATACGTATGTATCGGTGACATTATCTCAATATCACCGGAAAAGTTTTATAAACCTACTTATTATAACCGTGGCGCAACAAAATCGATCGTATTTTTCGATCGTGTGAAATCTAAATCGATCTCAATCAAATAAATGACCACCACTTCTTCTGCCTCACGTTCCGAAAATAATCATATACAACCTATACATTTAAGTGTTGCGTTAACACGCCATGTGGCACGTGTGTTTTGAGATATCGGTATAACTTTCGCGGTTGCTCAGGCAGAATTGTCTACATTGTAAAAACAAATTATGTTAATTCTTTCCTTCCTCTGCGGACGGAACGCAGGAATTGAATACTGAGGGCCATTAACCCTTTCGCGCCGGTGAACTATTCTCGGAAATATCTTTAGTATCCTGGGCTTCATGGGAGACACGGCTCTTCTCTGTTAGGAGGCATTTTGAAGGGAAGATCTTCTCCGGCGTACCGACCGCACTCTTCCCTCTCTTCGGTCGGCAACTAGTCTCGACCCTCCGTCTCATGAGCACACCCTCTCACAGCATGGGGTTGCGGTCATTTTTTGTATGCGCAGTGGTTTTTTTAAACAATCATTCATTGCAAACGTGAGAGAATGGATGTCTGAAATGAATTCTCCGTGTTTATTTGATCATTTTAAAATTTTAAATGAATTTATAGATGTTATATTAACGATTTTAGGATATTAATCGGAAAATAATGGTTAAAAGGAAGCTGAAGACAACTCCGTTAATATAAGAGCTAGAATTTCGCTTAAAATTTGAGAGCACATTGAAAAACACAAGTACTTCATTTCAATGGTTAATGTTTTCGTTTTGCCAATGAATATTTATTTAGAAAATCCACTGCACATACAATTAGTGACGGCTGACACATGCTGAGAGAATGACCGCTAAATAGATCGAGGGTCGAGCGAACTCAGCTGTACCCTAGGGTTGCCTTGGACGCAACGGACGCAACCACCCTTCCGGAGGGGGGAGAGGGAAGGGTGGGAAGAAAGGCGCTGCAATGTTTTCCAGATGTTGACAACAAAGCGAGAGGAATCCACGCGCTGGTTTCGAGGAAAAACCTTTCAAGGAATTTTCCAAAACTTTCCTTGCTTAAGGGATGCGAGTTCATGTGATTAGTTGCGTTTGGAGAACCATAAACCGAACATCTCTTTGCCTTTCTGGAGCCTCTGCGACATTCTATTGGAAGTACATAATTTTCTTATAGTGGATCCCAACAGATCGTATTCACAAGATAAGCTCTGTGCGGAACAGAACGAGCACGTCGAGACCATCGAGAAATTGAAGAATAGCAGAAGTCAACAGTAAGTATTCTATAAAATTGTATACACTCTTAAGCCGTGTTTACACGATTAATGTTCTCACGCGAGTACATGCATGCACACACTCTTGAACATATTCAGCGATTTAGAACGGGCTATTTCAAGGCCACGCGTCGACGCGCGCATTTACGCAATTTTGCGTGTTTACACGATACATTTTTCAGGGTGAATGTGTTCACGCATCTACCCGGGCAGTTACATGCATCGTTTAAACACGGCTTTATATTTAGACGTAATTTTATAACTCACATCAGTGAATGTAAAGGCTGTAATATTAATGAAATGTTTTATCATTTCACAGGTGCTGTCAGGTGTACAAAATGGGCAGATGTTAGTTTGAAGGAAGTGGAAATAATAATTATGGAGTGGCTTAAACATGCCAAGTCTAGGGTGGAGAGGAGGAGGAACAAAGATTGACCATGTAAAAAATTAAAATAAAATTTATTTTGGGAAACACTGTTTCTATGCCTTTATATTGAATAATAATTATAGATGGAGGGCTTTATAATATGAGCATCTTCGGCAGAAAACGAAGGGCATCTTATGAAGATGGAAGTGTACCAATTACATTTGCCATTTAAATCTGAGTGGTTGTAATGGAACATATTATTGGTGTTTCAAAATAAAAAAACGGATGCTAATATTTTTCAGTCTCTTAAATATTTTTCCCTCTCAAGTTTCATATCTTATATGTTGTAAGTGCATGACATTAATTTGAGTTGCGTCTGTCGTTTGCGCATTCCCAGCGGTTAATGTTATAATTTTGTGCGTGTCTCATTTATTCTCGAGGGGTCCGATCCGCTAATTTAACTTCTAATCCATTTGAAGCAAAGGGCATTAAAACTTTTAGGACATTGTCACAGGACGCGCGGTCTTCGCTCACATTTATATATGGACGTAATGGAATTGCAATGTACATGCGTAATGTAATATATTACGCGGAATAGTGTTCCACGTCATGTTTGGTGGTCCTTTAATCCGAGTTATTTATCGGAGCAAACCCCTTACGTGTATGCTTGCGCGATTCTCTGCACTCAGAACGGGGATAGAGAAATGAAATTTTTGTCTCGGCGATGTTAGAATATGATCTATAGAGGCCGATTTAGACGATTCCTTCTTCTCCCCAAACGTCTAAATCGGCCTGAATGTTTGATTAGCTTATCGCAATGGAATGTGGTGCTCAAGCAAAATATTTTCGGAAAGTCGCAATGCGACGTCACGAGCACGTCGAAATGCAACGTGCCCGTGACGTTGATTCTCGGAAACTTCGCACGTCGCAGCGACGTAACCGCCACTCCTGTGACGTTGCGGGAACGTCACATAGGTCGCAATGCGACGTGCCTGCAACGTTGCGGGGACGTCCACTGCTACTGGGGTATGGTGTGGTTGGCGGAAAATGAAGTTTAATTCAGGGATGGACGGTTAAGAGGAAGAACCGACACCAGGTTAAACGGTTATTCAACCTAAAGATATTTTAAAAACTAGCTATGAGGACATTTTATTTTAAAAATAAATGACGGTTTTTGCTCATTAATTTCTGGACCATATTCATTACTCTGGTAAGACATTTCATTTACTGTTGCACTATTTCATTCCATTACATATAGCTTACTTTTGGCTAAAACTATGGCAGACGTGGCATTTGCATAGATTGACGAAAAACAGCATGTTAAATCTTTGGGTAGGTCATTAATGAACAGAATACAGAAGAGAGTCCCAGGATTGGAGTTCAGGTTCTATAATCAACATATGTGTACTGTCCTCAAGCACCTAAGGATGACTGTGGGTAAATTTATTGTGAGGTACATATACTAATAAAATATTAATTTTAGTGAGGAATAAGTATATATTAACAATAAAAACTTCGGCCTAAATTGCAAAATAGGTTTTCCATTTCGTAATAATGCTCAACATCTATCACACAACATGTGTTCGGACAAATAGTATTACTGTTGACCAGCAGATGGCTTGACTGTCGTATTTTGGTTGGTGGCGGCCTCACCACAGGTGGGGAGGGGTCAAAGTGGACTGAAGTGCAGGCAGTCGGTCGAGTGAAGTGAGGTGACGAGTTGGTGTTAGAGCAATCGGGCTGGCACGACTGAGTGAGACTGGACGTCGTCAGTGTCTTTACAGTGATTTATATTCCGTGTAATTGTTCATTAGAAAATACAGATCCTGTGATTGAACTTAACGCATTTATTTATACAGTCCACAATCAATTTTTCTACCCGCGAACGCCGGAACAACATGTATAAGACCAAATATCATGTTTGCTTGCCATCTTGCAATATTTAGGAAGTATATGCCAATATATGTCAATATATATTTGAGTTCCTGTTCTTTGTGTATTTGGATAAGTAACTCACCTCAAATTTACTCAGGCATTTAAGCCCGTTCTATGATTTATTCTAATATAGTGGCTCCTATGCCAATTCTTTTGATAGGCCTTTACTCAATGCAAGACCTTCCGTAACACCTCAGTTCAAACCTAGCAGCTCGTCTTTGCACGTGATCTAATTTCGATGTCAAGCCTGAATGTGGGAGAAGGGAGGCTGAATTATTTTACGCGTTTTTTTTGAAAATTTTGAAAATTAACATTATTTCTTTAATTATAACTTTAAGAAAGTTTGGAAAAAATATTCCTTCTCCCGTCCGTATGAACATTCAAAAACCTGTGTGACTGGAATAAATCGGAACAACGTGGTCACTTCCTTATTTACTATGAAATAAAATATAATAAAATGTATTTTCACGTATGTATGTATGTCTATTTCAATTGAAAATCTGCAGTTGGAAAACATGAAGAAAAGAATTCACTTCAGAGAGCTAGATACGATATTTCTATTTTGAAGAATAAAAAGGCGGTTCTTCGAATTAAGAATACGTTGAGTAGTACTGGTTGTAGGGAAAAGAGAAGAAGGAATATATAAGATTAAAATATATTGCGGCAGTGTTATATAGCAAAAAATATTTTAAACATTATACACTGAAATTTATAGAGAGCCATTTTCGGGGTCGTAAGCTTCAGTGGTCAAGTGATTTCAAATATTTGCTCAAAGTTTCCATTTTCGCAGCCCTCAAGGTTAAAAATTTATTTCCGAGCACCTTATTCTTGGGTGCATGGATCTTAAAGCCTGAATGTAAGAGTTTACATGCTTTCGAAAGAAAAGGCAAAGAAATTGAGTGAGGGCCGAAAGTTGGTTTATTCGAGCCTGTATGAAGCTGCATTTCAAAGGATTTAGTCATATAATAGTACAGATTAGTATGTCTATGGCTCAAAAAACTATGGTTTTTTTTCAGAAACAGTAAGGTAGCAAACTCAGCTCTAGCGCTAATGACAAACGGGTTGTTTTCTAATTTCAGGCAGCCTATGGGGTATTTCTTTTATATCAGAATGTGAAATCAGACGATTGGATTGAGATTTTAAAAACTGCTACTTGGAGACTTTCCAAAGTAGGGTTTGCCGGGAAGGTATGTGCAAGAGATTAAAAGCATAAAATACAGCAACAATATTCTTTCTCAGATTTCCGTGGGGCTTCGATATCCTCTTACATTGGACTCTTGGATTCTCTTTAGCTTT
This sequence comes from Pyrrhosoma nymphula, assembly GCA_963573305.1. Taxonomy (NCBI): domain Eukaryota; kingdom Metazoa; phylum Arthropoda; class Insecta; order Odonata; family Coenagrionidae; genus Pyrrhosoma; species Pyrrhosoma nymphula. The sequence continues at coordinate 38,520,826 of OY754332.1, read as the reverse complement.
GGAATATCTAACTGTCTGATCGACGACAGTTTTACCAGATATCTTGCTGGTGTCTTCAGGCAGGAAGTGTAAAGACTGGCGTCTGACCTAAACAAGCTGGCGCTGGTAAAACTGTGGTCCATCAGACACATCCCAAAGTGGAGGAGAACCCAGAGTGCCACACGAGATAAATATTTTTACTTGCTCTGAAAATCCCAGGTGGTGAGCGCAAAATACATATCAAGGTGTGAGTGAGTGATGATAAAAAGAAGTTTGTGACGAAAGTCATATACTTATTTTAGTAAGCTTCATTCCTGGCATTGAAGCACAGTTATACGCGAACGTAAGACAATGAGTGGTACTCGGACAGAGATACTTGGGAAATGTATATATTTCAATTCAAAATGGGTAGCAAAATGTTCCTGCTCAGATAAAACTGAGGCAAATCAACCCAAGAGGTGGTACTCAGTTACCCAGTTTTATTTAAATTAAACAAAAAGAATACTATGGATGAAAAAGCATACGAAGAATCAAATCGTAAGGCTTTGATGAACAAATATCTAGACGCAAGAAAATATTTCAAATATTTAAACTTGAAAAAAGGAGAATATAATGCTGGGGAAACTAACTTACGCTCCTTGGTAGTGGAAGCGTTAAACTACTAATTGATTATATCATCTGAGCGACTATGTATCTCTAAAAAAGTAAATTCTAACGACTCATGAACTATTTTTCACTGTTTCAGACTGAATCGGTTTCATCACGTTTATTACTTATAAATCGCAAAGATTTGATATTAGTAATATACGAAAAATTTAGTTCAAAACTTTTAGTTTGGTAAAAAAATGTTTGTTTTAGTTAAGACTCATGGAGGTCCATCCGTTATTCTGAAACGGCAATTAAAAGAATATTTCATATTGAAATCTTTTTACTCCATAAAGAAATTACTTGAGGGAGATTTCCGCGTCTTAGTAAGTTTTTCTCCTCCGCCGTAGGCTTGATCAGGGGTTAATTCGCCTGATGAAGTCGCCAGTGGAGGACAAGAGAGAGTAGTTGAAGTCTCCGGCAGAAGGATTCTTCCCCTGTTGAAGTCTCCGGAAAAGGGAAAGAAATGGGTACCACGAAAGTTTTTAAAATCTCTATTAAATCCGTTATTGATAGTAACCCTATTAACTCCACGCTTCTTCGGATTTGCATAGGGTAGAGATACGTAATATAAGCGTGTTATAAAAACCAGCGATGAAAAGAATAGGGAAAGGAGGAAGAGGAAAGAAGTTCATTGTATGCTAACGGAGTGTTTCAGTGTATCGCTCTGTGTTTGCTATAGTCACTATTGGCACATGAGAAGAAGAAATTTTTGTAACCATCAGCTCGGCAGTGTTTTTCTCTTATTTGGTATATTTTATCAAGTCTAGAGTTGTAGCGCGGGGTTGACATTAAATCCTTCACGTCGCACCAAAATTCACCTGTTCAAAAAAAAAACAAATAATCTATGCCTGACGTGTAGCCTTCTAGTCTCACGTGACTCCCAACATTCCGTGATCAGTGGAAAATGCCTGCGGCGTATTTAAGATATGGTTAATTAGTAGTAATATATCATCTCTCTTTCGTTCTTTCATCCTATGAGCTTCCTAGAAAATATTTAATCAGTGGCTCTTTATCATCCATCGGAATCACTCTGGAAATAAGCGGAAGATTCACTTATTGGGGTGTTACCGGTGAGGGAAGGATTGGGCGGATTATAGGAGGGTGGGGAAGAGGAAATGTGCACTCTCCTATTCTCCTTACTCTTTAACTTTAGTTCTTGTACATATGAGGACATTCATTGAGCCAGACTTAGCTTGCAATCCTACGCCCAGCCATGTTGAATGGATGGCGGCAACCTTTGGCGAGCAACATTCTAACCCAATTCTAACACGAAGCCACAAGCAGTTACCAAGTAATAGAAATAAATTAGTTTGAGTGACTGCTTTTATATATGAAATTTAGAATGCATCAGAGATAGTCGGCGATAATAATAAAACAATGCATTGTTTATATGACTAGCGTGAATTGATCATCATAAATGCTATTATCATGCTTTGTAATGGGCAAGGAGGAAGAGGACACAAGTTTATTGTAAGCTAACGGAGTGTTTTAGTGTATCGTGCATACTCGTTGAACTTATATCTGTACGTAATTACTTGAAAAAATGAGCAATAAGAGATATAACAATTAAAAATTGATTTTTATACTCGCTGTATAGTTGAATCAATATTTTACACCTTTATTTCAAAATCTTCCCCTTCATACAATTTTATTTCTCTATCAAAATCTTTTCTATTCGGCAGTGAAGGAGTTGTTATATTGTGAAGTCTTATCACTCTCTCCTATAGCAGTAGTACGCGGAGCCACAAGATGTGAGGAGTGCCACATAGTTGCCGACCGCAAATATGACTGCTTCATTTTCTTACGAAAAACCATCTCTTTTCTTCATTATCAATGGGTCCGCTGGATACAGACTCGCAGTGAAGGGGTCGTAGGTTTGACGGATGTCGTGTGCTGCATTGGGGAGTAGGTGACGGTATAGTGGACGGGGGAGGGTTTAGCACGCATGGGACGAAGGACGCATGAGTTGATCCACTCCTTCGGAAAGCAGTTATTCAGAATCCGTAGCCTAGTGGCAAGTAGTGATGGGCAAAGTCGGTATTTTGTGAGATCTTGGTCACGCCTATCACTCCCACTCGTGATTCGATCGTGAGTTTAAGGTCATGTTTGATTGATGTTCCAGCTAGTGATCTGTTCAAGTTGCCTACGATCAATGATCTCTCAGGAAAGTCGTGATTGATACCAAATCGTAACGGACGCTTCTCTCGCTGGCTATTCGTGATTCCTAATACTATACAGCCGCATGCGTGACTCACTCACTCACGTAATCAAATTCCCAACCACTTCCAGACGAGCTAGGAGCCTGAAATTTTTCACGGACCTTCCTTGAAAGAATTCATCCGAGGAAACTCCCTAAATCATGGATTTTGAATCGGAAGTGACCCAAAAATAAAATAAAAACGGCGGATTTTTGGACTTTTCGAAAAGTAGACTTTCATTTCTCGCTTCATATCTTTTGAACGGTGGGTCGGATCTGAAATCTGACGAAATTTTCAGCCCGGGAAATTGAATTTTCTTAAGCATGCAAAAAACATCGGTGTTCTACGCTTCGTAGTTTTCTCACCAGACAACATTTAGTGAAGAGTTTCCATTTTTTTGCGGTTTTTTTACTATAGCTCCTAAACTAGGATTCTGATTTGAAATCATTTTTTCCCTGGGATTACATCTCATCGTGACCTACAACTTCATGATTTTTGTTTTTTTTTCTAACTCTTATTACTACTACTCTCAGTACTCTGGTAGCATGGTGCCAAAGCCGAATTTTGATAAAACTGTCAAATGTTTCTGAAACTTGACATGGGAACGCACCTTTACATGCCCTTTGCAAGTAATTAGTAAAACCTGGACTTTACTAATAGTTGACTGGTAACATGGCGCCAAATTCGGATGTTTGTTAAACTTGCTGTTTTTCGACTGTAGCTTCTAAACTAGAAGTCGGATCTCGAATCTGTTCGGAGGCTTTTTTTTAGATCTCATTCAGGCATACATCTTTACTCTATTCGTTCTTTTTCATTCCTTTTAGTTATCTGGTAACATGGTGTCAAAGTCGGCTTTTCGTGAAACTCATGGTTTTTCGACTGTAGCTTCTAAAGTAGAAGTCGGATCTCGAATCTGTTGGGCGGTTTTTTACAGATCTCATGCAGATTCTCTGCTATCCGTTTTTTTCATCCCACGTAGTTCTCTGGGAACTTGGTGCCAAAGTCGGCTTACTCATGTAACTCTCTAATGTTTCTTTCCCTCACCAGTGTAGGCATGACCTTAAAAGTCGACAGGGTTATGCGCCTCGCTAGGGATAATTAGCAAAAACACGGAATCCCTCGTACTTCCACGGCAACATGATGCCAAAGTGATATTTTAGAATATCTCTTTCCCTCACGTCTCGTAGCTGCTAAACTAAAAGTCTGATCTTGAATCTGTTGGGCGGATTTTTTAGATCTCACCAAGTCCTAACATTTATGCCAACTATTTCTCTCTAACTTTGCTGGAAACATGGCGCCAAATTTGGATTTTCGCTTTTTCCTCTGTAGCTTCTAAACTAGCAGTCGGGTCTCAAATCTGTTAGATATTTTTTTAGATCTTATCGAGACCTACAACTTCATGCTTATCCTTAGTCCCTATCACTTATAGTTCGCTGGCAACATGGTGCCAAAGTCAACTATTTATGAATGCACACAGACGTTGGGGGTGAAGCCCCCAATCGGCAACGGCGAGCAAAGCGATCCGTCGCGGGGGTCCTTGGGTCCTAGGTCCTATACTGTAAATCATGACCAATGTGTACATATACCTGTTTCCGTGGGTTTAGTGCCGGTTTCCGTGGAGTTGTAGGTAATTCTTCGAAAGCAATTTAAGGCACAACTGTGCAATACGTTCGAAGGTTTGTTTTGTTCTTACACAGTGTTCTTGGTTTGTGATTTTAAGCATAATTAAGAAGGATATTAGAAATATCCCTTACGATTACAAAACTATTGAAGAGTGACATTTTTTACGGACCACAAATTATTCAAAACTCATTATAATAACCAATGATAAATAGTAGCATAGAACGCTGCGAAAGTGTAGTTTGAACCGATCAACGTTTTCATTTGGCTGTAAGAATTTAAAGCAAATTATCCGACCATAGCACTTAAACTCAGTTTTCAATTACAGTCGGTATCACTAAATTTCACTTTTGCAAGAGACGTAATATTTGTCGAGAATATTGAAACGAAGGCTTTATAAGTTTATCGTGAGTGACAATGCAATTATGGAAATTCAGTGATTACAAATGTTAGGTAGCTTATTTGTGCTGTGATGTATTGCGTGTGTTCTTGTGGTGATATTTTTACATTTAAAGGGAATTTGTATTAGGTAGACTTAAGCTCCTAATGAATATGTTATGACAGGAGATGAGTTTAAAGTGTTGCATAATCTTCGCAAGAGTCGGATAAGACTGATGACTGAAATTAGTTCGTTGTTTCAACTATTATATAAAATTTGGAATCAATGCGAATTGAAATTAAGTCATTGACTACATGGATGCTCTTGAATTTTAAGTTTGGCAGTTTACATCCTCAGTGAAAGGATAATGATTGATTTGTGCATTTAAGCAATGGAGGTATTATAGATAGATATTAAACGTATAGTGTTTTATTACACTTCTTTCAATAAATTTTGCCACCTCAGATTCATCTCTAAATTTTGAATACAATTTGTACATTGTACAAATATTTGGCTTTACACAATTTGTGTACAGCCAACACAACACAACGTTGTACACAACGAAGTGCCTGAAAATACATTTTGACAAAGACCCTAAGTTAGTAAACAACTTGGTTTCTTCAAGCAACAAGTTCCAACGAGTATGTTAAATACTTACGTTTTTCTTTCATTGGCAGAAAAAGAATAGTCCGGAAATATGTCAACCGAAGCGATTAGCTAATCTTTCCTCCTAATATCACGTTTTATAAACTCGTTGACCTAAATAAAAATACGTAAGTACACTTCACTTGTACACTAGCCCCCTGAAACTCCCTATCCAATCCCATTGGAGCCCATGTTCTTTTAAATAACTCGTTTCCTCAATCCGCCGCACGATTCTCGTAGTGGCGCCACGGGTCTAGAAGGGCTATAACTAGAGGCCCTCTATTAGAGATAATAGAGGGCCTCTAGCTATAACTAGTGGGTATTCCCATTTACTGAAGGCAGATCGTGTGCGTCAGCTGAGATGAGAATGCAATTTTTGTGATTAATTTGAATGTTTTATTCATGTATTTCCATGTGTTACTTTCGTGCATCACTATATTTATGTGCAACTTCAATTTTCGTCGAAATATTGTAGATAATTCCGTTAAAGGATAAAAGAATGCCGTGGGCGTTCTGTTTAAATATACAACGATCACTTATTCTATTCAGTAGTTTGAGCCCGATTTCGATTTCACGTTTTATCTGGAAGATATCCAAATGTTTATTCTCTATTAAAAATGAATAAGGATATCTCACTATATGTTTATTATTGTAAAACGATTCCAAATTAACTATTATCCTGCCTCACATTCCTCAGAAACTTACTTAAGTAACAATGACTATAGATGGAGTTAGTTAATTTTTTTTATGAATTGTATTCTTCTCTATTTAACTAATTTTCTTAAAATATAAAAATAAACTTGCCTTGCTTAGATTAAAAAATAATAAACATTACTTCTCTACTTCTCTTTCAATATTAAAAAAATATATGTCTAAGTGAGATCATAAGGCCGGCCGCACACCGGATATGGCACGGCACGGCGCGACGTTTTGGCGCCTTATGCGACGTGGTTTGTATTGGTTTGAATGGAGGTGCCGCACACTTCATCGGGCACGGCAAGGCCAGGCGATGCAGCGCCGCACGGCGCTTTGTACTGCCTTGTCAATTTTCGTTCGTCGGGCAAAAGGCTTCAGACAAATCGTTCTGCGCATGCGCGGGGATCGCCGCCACGTGCAGTGCAGTGATAGCGACAGGCAAAAGTTCTAGTATTGTCTAGTTGTTGTTTGTGTGACAAGTGGAAATGGCAAGCCAGGAGGATGATGGGGTCTCTGTTGATGTTGCCAGTCTTTCCTCTGGAGTTATACACTTCCTATAGTTTGTCTTTCGTTTTTGGGTTGTTGGAGTTTTTAATCCAAGAATAAAATCAAATGTTGTTGGTTTCATACGACAATAGTTATAAAATTTTTCCGGGTCTGTCCTTAATTCTGCAATAAACGGTTTTAGGTTCCGTTTTTCGTTTATGGGCTGCACTCACATTTCTCTGTTGGGCATATCATCCTTTAACTTGACGAGGTACCACAACGCTACAACAGTCGCCCCTTCTTCTGCGTTCATTTTCACGAAATATGTAACAGACTACAAGCAGACTTCACAAAGTATAATACAAACTACACACTACTTCACTTGTCAGTATACTTAACGCTACTGAAAGCAACGGTGCTCAAGTCGCCTTGCCGTGCCGTATGCTGCTCTTAACCATCGGGCAAGGCACGACGAGGCGAGGCGAGGTGAAAACGTCTCGCCGCGCCGTGCCTAAGCAGGTGTGCGGCCGGCCTAAGTCTAACGTGTTGACTCGTAGTTTCTCATATCTTCCATCTCCATCAACAAAAAATACTCTATTCTGTTTCAAAACCAAAAATTAATTATTCTCTTCAGTTTTAGTTAAATATTTCGATTTCACTTTTCTTCTGACAAACAAATATGCTGTACAAAACCATAGAGTATGCTTACTCTATGACAAAACGAAATCACATGATAAGGACCTTGAATAGCAGATTATAAAATATGTTTCTGTTTTTCTTCTACGATGTGCTTTCTTCTCTTTCTTTATCTTCTGCGTTTAGGTAAAATGATAATAAATATGTTAAGAAAAAATGTGATTTCATTTTAACATCTCATGAGGGATACAATTATAATCTCCAAAATGAATTCACATGTATGAGGGCGTTCAATCGCAGTTTTTTATACATCCGTCTGTTATTTTGCAACGATATGAAAAAATGCTTTTAGGAAAAAGATCCATGTCTGTTCAGTTGTAAATAAGGAGTTTTGATTTAACTTCTCCATAAGCATACACCCGGACGACCTACAATGAGATGACCATATATGTCCGCGGTAAGTCCATATTCCATACTCCCCGAGACGCGGGCCGGCGTGATGTGCCCCAATCTCGCAAGATCAAGAATCGCCCGCTTTTTATGTAAGGGATAAATTATATTTTAAAGCGTATAGAAACAGTCATACTGACTTATTTAAGGGGGAAAAAACAAACTATCACAATAACAGCTGGAAGAAATAAATTTAATGCAAGGAAATAATTCAGTTTGATGTAAATGTTGAATATCTCAGTGTTAGGCAGAAAATGTTGATTAGTTGTTAACAGCACATTAATAGTGAAGCTTATTGTAGGGTAAATGCAGTAAAATTTAATAATTGCGAAGGTCAAACAGATGACAAAAAACAATTGTGATAAATCGTTTAAAATTAAAGGTTTCCTTCTCGGAATGTGGAATCTCAATACGCTTTGTTTACATTTGAACTGGTTGACGAAATACACGTAGAAAAACTGAAATTCGATTGCAAGTGCTTATGTGTACAATATTTAGTTGCCAGAAGGTATAAGAGAATATGGAATATGTCTATCACGTGAGGTACACTTCTACTGGCTCTTTTCTGAACCATTATATATTTAGGCAATGGAAATATTTTTATTTTTCAGAACAGGATTTCCTATATTTGGAAGAACACTCCATAAGGTCTAGAGTTGTTAATAAGTGATTTAATCAATTTATTGTATTTTCTCACAAGCCATAAAAATGATGGAAATTGATGTTTAACTTAACCATGTGGTTTGATCTCCTTATTTCATATAATTCTTTCGTGGTGGATTAGCTGCGTAAAAGCGCCCAAGGAAAATGTCTCAAACCCAGCATCGAATGATTGTGTGGGACAATACCTGTCATTCAAAGAAGCATGGTATTTAAGTTAAAGATTTCATGTTCTTCATGAAGAGCGAATATCTACGAGAACAAGCTTCATTTTCTAGTATCGAGATGTAAAAATGACACAATGGGGCGCGTTATCTTTTGCAGGTTTTCATTAACAGTAAAGTATGCGTAGGAACAGCGGATGGTATAAAATTTAACTTTTCTGCAGCTTTTGGTTTGTAAAATAATGAATAAAATCCTACTTTTAATTCCTTAAATGTCTTAAGAAAACGTTCACCATTTTCATAAACCTGTTACTATGGTACAAAAAGTGTTTTGAGTTATAAATTTAAGTGGGATTTAAACATGATTTTCTTTCACAGATGGAAGGAGAAAACAATTAATTGGAGCACGCTTCTATCTTTATTGTTGCTTAGTTAATGCGATTTATTATAAACATCCCCCCACCCTTTATTATTATTTTATTATAATTCATTAATTCAGTAATTTTACAACTCAATAAATACACTATAACGACATTAATACAATAAATGGAAATCGTAAACTACATGAATTTAGTATACTTAATGAAAAATAACATGTTGAGTTGAGGTAACTGGAGAAAACAATACGTCTGGCAAATTTCAAAATCGAATAAAGTGAAATCTTAGGGAGAGAACTTTGTATATATCGTACTTTTAAAAAAGTCAATAGGCACAATACCATTTTTCATAAAAGAGAAAAAATATAAAATGAAACGAATACCTCGTGTTCATCATTACATTATTTAAAGCATTTTAGTTTTGTATTGGAAAAATTAATCCACTGAATATTGCTGTAGTAGCCATTTATTTAATTTTTTAAGAATATATATTTGTTTTATGTTTATGACAAAAGATATTTTTATGAGTACCAAATCTAAAAAAAATTGAGATACAACTATCCTATGAATGTTTGTAAACCTCCTTGTATGTTAGCGGTTTTGCCTATAACTTTTTTCTTATTCTTCTCTTTGGATAAAAGTTTCCTTGTCAATAAAATAGCGCATAGTTTCTAATTTTGGCACAAGTATCAACATAATTTTAAAACGTATGCGTACTAAGATCCTTATTTTCATTTGGTTTCCTCTATTTAAAGAGCGAGACATTCCTAAGAAGAAATTAACGATTGTTTTAAATCGCTAGATCTCACGGCTTCGGCGCGGATACGCCTGCATTTATGGGTTGGTTAAGTGTTCGTTGTGTGCAGAAACGGTAAACAATGTGGAAAACCAATATGGACTATTATAACGTCCTTAATAAAAACATTGATATATAAATTTTATGTCACATCATAACTATTACGCCACGATCTCAGTATACCTTAAATTCTAAAATTCACCAACGCTTATTTTGTAATAGGACATAGTTGGTTAAATTCCTAAAATAAAACTACGATTGAAAACTTTTCTTTCTGCTTGCTTTCCTGCATAGCCTTGATCACATAAGTCGCTAGGATAAGAACCTGACTTAAAATTTCTTCAGATTTTAGAGATGTGTACCAGGGACTGCAGTTTGCGAGCTTAACTTTATAAAAGAATGGAAAACTTCTTTTGATAGCTGACATGGAGCGTCATCACTTTATGCCGTAAAGCCGGAATTATAGTTTAACGGTAGAGTATTAAGGAAGATTTTGAATTTAAAATTTGGAGGTTTACTTCTCTTCTGTCATCCATTTGTATATCACAACAACCAGCTCACTTGACAAAGGACTTCAATTGTATTCCATCAAATATATTTCTACAAAGAAGAATATTCGAATTTTTCCTATATTCTCTTCACCTGGTAATAACATTACATTTATCGATTCCAATTTTATTTCTCTCTTGGAATACATCCAGGGTAGACCGGGCTATTACGATTAGAAGGCTATTTCGATAAAATTAAGAAAATCTCCCGCTCCATAAATCCGGCGCTGCTGCAAGTGCTGTAGTCAAAGTTAGTCGTAAGTGTGATTCCTTAGTAAGTGGTAGCCAAATCGTGTAGAAGACATCAGCAGTGGGATATTCCTTTGAAACAGTTAAGGTAGGTGCATAAATCAATTCTCAGAAGTGCATGTAACCTGAAGTTCTGCCCTACTGAAATAAGTTTTGGCTTTCTCAGCTTAGAGCATATCCATTACTTATATTTTTTGACGTATCCTGATATATCTAAAATGACCTGGGAAAAACATTGGTGTGTACTGCAATCTACTTCTGATTAATTAATTAAATAATAAAAAAATGACTCTCGGGGCTATTTCGACCACTTTTTACGGGGCTTCCCTGATCACACGAGGGGCTATTTCTTATCATAGCTAGCTTCCAGAACATTAAATTACTATAGCTTAGTAACAGATTTATTTAGGGTTTATTATATTCGGCAGATTGTTCGGAACTACACAGGGAAAATAAATATAGCAAATGGAAGGAATAAGATATGGAAAAGGCCAATAAAGCGTCAGTGTCTGGTTGCATAGCGCCCGAGGGGCTTCAGAGATGTACGGTGTACCCTATGCAAAACTTCTTGAAAGGTTAAAGGAAAGTAAGGACAGTAAACGAAGAAAACCTTACTTTAAGAAAAAACCATCCGGTCATCCTACGGTGTTGAAAGAAGAAGAAGAAAAGCAGCTGGTTGAGAGACTGATAAACCTTTCAAGGCGAGGATTTGGGTGAACGCCTGATTCAGTTCGTCGAGCTTATCTCCAGTATGCAGGGGAGAGACGTATGAAACATCCGTGGAAGTAAGAAGGAAAAGCCGGCTCCTATTGGTTCAGGGCATTCATTAAAAAGCATCCAGATTTAACCCTAAGAAAACATGACAATCTTTCTCGAGCACGTGCTGAGGGGTTAACTAAGAGGGGTTGAGGGTGTCTCTTTCAATATATGCGAGGAGGTTTATAATGACAATATGCCAACCAAACCTTGTTTATAACATAGATGAAACGGAATTCCCCCTCAAAAATTGTCAGTGAGAAAGGCACAAAGGAGGTAGTCGTATTAACTAGTGTAGAGAGAGGAGAAAGGAGCATGCCACAAGGTACGATTGCCACAGTGTCGGAGACTGGCTACACAAATGAAGAACTTTTCTTGACGTGGCTGCAACATTTTCAGCGGCACCGCCCGCATGGTAAATACATTTTGATACTTGATGGCCATGCGTCACACCATTCATTGTCTTGCCTGGAGTACTGCTCCCAAAACAACATTGAAATATTTTGTTTACCTCCTCACACCACACATGTGTTACAGCCTCTAGACCGAACAGTTTTCAAACCAGTCAAGTCTTTCTACAATCAGAGTGCTATTATGTCTATCCGCAACAACCCAAGCAACTCCATAACAAAGTTAAATTTTGGTAAGATATTCAACGAGGCGTGGAATAAGACTGCGACTAGTGGGAATCCGGAAGGGTTTAAATGCACGGGAATCTTTCCTTTGAATCCGAATGTCATTCCTGGAGACAAGTTCTTGCCTTAAAAAGTTTTTGAAACCGAAAATTCACAGGCAGAGGAATCTGATTTAACTTATGACCCTTCATGAAAAAACCCACCTGTACCTCTGGATGAGCCCCTTCCTAATTTGACAGATGTAAATTCACCTGGGCCATCACATGTAGGTCAATGAAATGAGAGAGCTCACGAATCAGTTTTTACGGGCTCAATTCCAACACCGAAGATGGCCAAGAAGAGGATGAAATTCCGCTTGCGCCAAAAACCTAGGGTTTAAACGTCACCTGAAAACATCGCCACGACAGCCGCTAAAACGAAGCTAAAGATGGAGAATAATGAAAGGATTTTTAGGAATACCAAGCGGAAAGTTTATAACGGGGAAGAGAGATCATATGATTATGAGAAGAGTGAGTCCAAAACAGACAGCTTTGATATTACTTGGATATTACTTACGTGGCCTTGGATATTACTCTACGGAGTCATTGAACAATGGTGACTGGATCAAATGCCAAAAATGTGGTGCCAGGTATCATGAAATTTGTGTTAGAGCCAATGGGAAGAAGCAATTTGTGGAATATGCATCTAAATTTGATACTAAGTAACATTGTGAAAATAAAAGATCTATAAACCTTGACTTCCACAAGTCCAACTTCCTATTTATCAATGATTTTTATGGATCTAGTTATCATTGACAGAATATCCCCAATATATTCCTCAAAATTAACATTTTTTCTCGTTTTCTCACATCTTCTGTTCAATAGACAGACAATTATTCCGAATTCAATTATTTTTAGGGAAAATCTATTAGCCTGATAACCTAATTCACATTAAATGGCTAAATTATGATAGTTTATTCAATTAAAAAAATATTACACGATTAAGTTTATTCCTGTTTATAGAATAGTCTTGGGTAAGTGAGGTAGGTATTTAAAATTTGAGGATTAAATGGGTGGAGAGATATCCTATAATCGATAGATTTGCTACCACAAAGCGTAATGTAATAAAATATCTTAACTAGAACGTAGGGTTGGATAGTTTTTTATTCTATTTATATTAAAATATTCTGTTATTTATTTAATACATATAGCATTGATACTTGCAGAAATGCCATTATTAAAATATCCCTTCTTTATTTTGCCCCTGGCATTCATTTAAATTTCCCAATAACTATTTCACATGTCTAAGGAATTCAATCGTGGTCTATAAAATATCTTTCTCTTTTTCTGCAAATTAATTTGTTCTTTTTCTACTTAGTATGCTGCGTTTTATTAAAAAACAAAAAATTGTTTTTTTTTCAGCAACTACAAAACAATTCCCATATTTTTCTTTTAAGTCACCCATCGCTATGCCTCACAGACGAATTCATGTGGCAAGGGTCTAAGATCGTAGTCAAAAATTTTTCTTTTATCTATGACGATGATTTTTTTATTATTTTTCCGTCGCCCGTTTTTCTGTCACATCCTACGTTCAGCAGTTAGAAACCAATTCCAATATTATTTCTCTGTTGCCGTGCATGTTGATGAAAGAAGCACATAGCAAACGTATTACAAAAAATTAAATTAATTATGTTGATCGAACGGGTCTTCGTAGAACAACATAAATATAATTAATTAAGACGCGTCGTGGCAAGACAGAAATAAATAATTTTATTTGTTATAACCCTGAAATATTTTAGATTATGAAATATATTACTTCTATGTAGGCATACAGTTTTGTTATCCATGTGAAGACTTCCGGTGCTTAATACGTTTCAATATGTATGAATTCCGGGATTCTTTCCGCAAATGTTTTCCAAAAACCTATTCGTTACTTCGAAATCTTATGCTTTCTATTCAAATACAAAAAGGTCATATATTCTGTTTATTAGTTTTACTTAATTCCAATTTTACTTTTTTTTTAAATACATCCAAGTGTCACGAATACAAACTAGGAATTTATTTATTATAATTTTTATTGTTCTACGACGTAATTTGTTCTCCAGTCAATTAATGTTCTTCGCTCTTTTTAAAACAAAAAAGGATATCTCACTTTGTGTTTTACATTAAAAGCAATTTCCAATTTACTATTCCCTTGCCACATAAACCACAAAAATTAATTTACTTAAAAATGGCAACCAATCACAATGATAAAAATTGTTTTTAATAATTTCTTTTCATCTCTTTTCATCCATTCTGCTTAAAATAAATAAATTATAAAGCAATTAACTCGCTATGATTTTAAAAAGTAATTCCATAGTTACATGTCCTCTTGGATACATGCAATCATATTAACCAAAAATGATTTCGCCTGCCTAAAAGCGTTGAATCATCACAAATGAAAAAGTAACTAAAGTACTCTTAAGGGACTTGGTAGAAGGTAGGAGAGGAAGGGAAATGAAATTGAGGAGTGGAAATTACCGGGAGAGAGGTAAGGGGTGGCGTAAGAATCTAGAAAACCCGTGAAGGACACCTAAGTGTGTGGGAGAGGGGGGGGGGGTTGGTGGGAGGAGGGGTGGGTGGGTTTATTAGGTGTAGTTCTTCCTCGAGGGTTAGGGAATAAGGAAGCGGTCGGTTATCAGCAGGTCAGGGGTTTGTTTTTCCGTGAAGGATAGAGAGACTTCAAGGAAGGGGGAATGTTTTTCAAAAAGGATGTCGTTGAGTAAAACACATTTCTTCATGTTCCTTCTTATTTCCACCTCCTCCCTTTTGTCCATCTTCCTTCCTTTTTTTCTCTCGGTGTAATATCTCCGGTATGAAGTCGCTGTTAAGGTGATCTTCTCATAGATGCCTGGCGAAGAAGAACTAAACCTACACAATAATATGCCTAACCCTCGAGGAGGAACTACACCTAAGAAACCTCCCGCCCTCTTTCCCTCACACTTACGTGCCCTTCACGGGTTTTATAGATTCCTACGCCACCCCTTACCTACCCCTCGGTATTTTAACTTCCTCAACGCCCCCTTCCCCCCCTCTCCTACCATCCACAAAGTCCTCTAAGAGTACATATACCTCTTGCAAATTGTTAAAACTTTGTACCTGATGATGACATCGCTGTGTCGGTACATGTTGTACTATGAAAATAAATCTGTGGAAGGACACCATGATACTTTTTCATTTGTGATATTCAACTTCCATATAGTTGAGCTTGAAACCATGGAAACGTTGAAACATGGTAATTTAATGCATCTTTCTGTTTTTCTGCGAAGAAAAATGCCATCTGGCTCCCATCTTTTTGCCACAACATTGACTTTGCATGGCAAGGGCATCGAACCGTAGTTAATAATAACAATTTCATACGCTTTTCTACGATGAATTATTGCTATCTTATTCCATATAATTTTCGTTCAGTGAAAATTATATTGCTTACCTTGTTCATATCATATAATATTATTCCTACTTCACTCCTCTTTCGGCAAACAACCATATTCGCAAAAAAGAAAATACAATTCCTATGTCTTAGGCGTGAGCCGTAATATTTTTTTACATCTTTACATTTTCCTGTGATGAATTGTGTTCTACTGCGTGTCGTTTAATAGACACAGAACATTCATTATCATTATTATAAAAAAACCTGTTCCAAATATTATTATCTTATGGTATAACCACAGAAATCATTTCAATCTACATATAGAAATTGAATCCTTATTTATAAAATCTTTTTCTCTATTTCTAGGACTAAGGATTTTCCTCTCTTTATATATTCTTTGGGTTCAGTAAACAGTAATTACACTTAAGTTGTGAGACAGCAATTCCTCATTTTCCTCTTCCGTGTTATGGAATTGCATTTCAAAAATACAAATTCAAATGTCTAAGGGGTTCAAAGATTCCTCTCCCGGTTTAGTAGTATAAAAACAATTCCGATTTAACTTCCCCCTTTGCATACACAGAGACAAACTACAATGGTAAGACCAGCCTTAACTGCGGTTATATCCTCGTCACCGCTCCCCGAGGAGGGACGGGAGTGATCTGCACCAAGTGTGCGGCAGGTTCAAACATTACCCACTTTCGAAGTAAGATAAAATTTTATTTGAAAGCAAAAGGAAAAAGTGACTCCGACTTATTTCAGGCAAATGATAAATTAGGCAAATATCAACAACATCATCATGATCATGGAAGGATGGGATAATTTAATTTTATTATAAACATTTAACATCTCACTGGTTGGCAGCAACGGTTTGGTTATAGTTCGCAGCACAAGAGCAGTGAAGTTTTCAGGTTACTTATATGGGGTAAATTTAAAAAATTTCTGGAGATGAAATGGGGGCAAAAAATTGCAAGGTAAAAATCCTGTAATCGAACGGTTTCCTTCTTGGAATTTGGAATCATCATCTCCGTTGGTTACGAGTGAATGTTTGGTTAAATACATCTATATAAACTGAATACGAATCCCAGGTGCTTGAATGTATAATTTAGCCGTCATAAGGCATAAAAGAAATCGGATCATGTCTGCCATGTGAGGAAAAATCTTATAAGTCGGGATTATAGTTACAAGGATAATAGTGGTGGAGTCTGGAGGAAGTTGATTAATAGCCCATAGTAAAATATAAAAATCCGAGAGTTAAATGGATGGATAAAATCATTTATAAAGCATGAGATAATTATAATATTCTTTTTGGACGTGGAATCATCATCAGCTTTGTGATCGTCTAATATGATCAGTAATTTATTTTTAAATATGGCGTTGAATTTTAGGTGATTGGTAGAGTTATTTCCACTATTAGCCACCGCATGGCGTAATATAATAAAACCTAATAAATACAACGTAGGAACGGATTGTTGCCTTTTTTAATGTTCAATATTTTGCACAATTTTATTATGTTGTGCCATTTATTTTTAGATTCATTATTGATACTTGCAGAAAATGGCTTTTTAAAGTCTTACGTAGTTTGTATTTTATATAGGTTTATTATCTCAGCATAAATATTAATAAGCAAAGGCGACAACAGGCACCCTTGCCCTTCGCCGCGACCAACAACTGCCCACCCAGATTCAACATCAACTAATCTCACCTGTGCCCTTTTGGCTATATATATATATATATATATATATATATATTATTTTATTATTTATATACTTTCTTTTTTTCTGGCTCATTTTTGTTATTTACTTGAGCTAAAATACTAACCTTATTCTTATATTTTGGTAAAAGAAAGTATAGGTCGAGTTATATAATTATTTTTCTCTATAATATAAAAGTCACCAATCCTTAAATAAACTTACGTTCTTATAAAAAGTTCGTGGCGGTGCTTTTTAAAGCGCTTGTGCACGCTACTGCGGGGATGGGAAGGTCGCATGTTTGATGCTAATGCCATATCTTTTTTTTCCTGCAAAACATTTTACTTATTTGATCCGAAATTAAAACCTTATACTTATATCTTTGTAAAAGATTGTATAAGTCGATTTTAAAGATATGCTGATGCCAGCATCTTATTTTTTCCGCTCATTTTTTTTAATTGGTCTGAAAAAAACCTTTTTCTTATATTTTTGTAAAAGAAGTCTCAGTAATAGAAGTAAAAAAAACTCAAATAAAAATATATTTTTTTCTAGAATATAAATGACGCCAATCCTTGAATAAACTAATTTTCTCACTAAAAGACTTGGCGGTGCTCGTTAAAGCACCTGTGCACATGAAAGTGGAGACTTGAATGTCACTGGTTCGAGGCTGATGCCAGCATCTTATTCTTCTCGCTTATTTTTTTAAATTGGTCTGAAAAAAACTTTTTTCTTATATTTTTGTAATAGAAGGTAAAAGTCAATTAAAAAGATATTTTTTTCTAGAGTATAAATGAGGCCAATCCTTAAATACCCTAACTTTTGAACTAAAAGGGAGCCATTAAAAGGAAAGTCGCCGGTTTAATGCTCTCTTTGGCGTGGTCAGGGACAACGACCAGGAAAAGATAAAAATTCTGTAGAAAATTCCGAGTGACATTTGGTTTGTGTGATCATCGTTAACAAAAATAAAATGTTTTTCAATTTGAGGATTATTATTGCCGTTCCCATGCTCTCAGGCTACAGCGTCCCTACCCACGCCAGAGAAGACCAAAAGTCGCTATTACTCCTCCAACTGCCGCACCCCCGCATCGGGCGAAAACGTAATTGGTGTCATACTACTGCTAGAATACTGTGGAACCAGCTCCCGTGTGAAATACCTACGTGACAGCCATACCCCTGGAAGTAAGACCAATATGTATTTTTTACCAAGAAAATCGCTATTTTCAACAATTTGAAGCGTTGTCTGATCGAGTCCAAATTTTTCCCCTTTCTTTTTTACCGAGTTGGAACCATAAACCGAGTAAGCCGGTCAACATTTCGAAAATGTCTATTTTTTATACATAATTTTATAATCATCATCAAACAAAAGTAAAAATTCCTCTTAGGACACATCGTACCAATTTTTTCTTTTCATTCAAGTATGCCGAGGCATCATGTAAGTGCAGATTTTAACGAGGAGGAACAGAAAGATATGCCACGGGAGGGCATTTCTAGTGAAACAGTACAAATGGGGAATATTTTCAGATATGCAGATATTAATATGTTCATTTACGGACAATTTATTTGAGATTTTGTATTTGAAATCTCAAAATATGGTGTATATTATGTAGTTTAACGTGGAGGAACAGAAAGATATAACACGGAAGGGGGGTTTCGAGTGAAACTGGAGGAGCAGTACTAATGTTGAAAATTTTCGGATATGCAGATTTGTAATATGCTCATTTACGGACAAAGTATTTTAGATTTTAGTCATGAAATCTGGTGTGCTTATCCAAGGTGTTACATTTTCTTACCATGAAAAACAGGAGATGATATATTCACCACTATTGTATTTATGGAGAGGGAAGTGTTCATTCCTAAATTTCGGGAAAAGTTAATTTTGAAAATGATGCACTGCTATTAAAATGGGATGAAAACAGTGTAGAAATATGGTGTTTATTATGTAGTTTAACGTGGAGGAACAGAAAGATATGCCACGGAAGGGGGATTTCTAGTGAAACTGGAGGAGCAGTTAAAATGTTGAATATTTTCGGATATGCAGATTTGTAATGTGTTCATTTACGGACAAAGTGTTAAGAATTTGTCATGAAATTTAGTTTGCACATCTAAGGTGTCACTTTTCTCCTTCCGAGAAAAACAGGAGATGATATCTTCACTACAATAGTATTTATGGTGAGTGAAGTGTTCATTCGTAAATTTCGTAAATATTCAATTTCGAAAATGATGCACTGCAATTAAAATGGGATAAAAATGGAAGGGGGATTTCTAGTGAAACTGGAGGAGCAGTACAAATGGTGAATATTTTCAGATATGCAGATTCGTAATATGTTCATTTACGGACAAAGTATTTAAGATATTGTCATGAAATTTGGTTTGCACATCCAAGGTGTTACTTTTCTCCTTTCGTGAAAAACGGTATATGATATCTTCACTACTATAGTATTTATGTCGAGAGAAGTGCTCATTCCTAAATTTCGGAAAAAGTAATTTTTGAAAATGATGCACTTCCATTAAAATGGGATAAAAACAGTCTCGAAGTATGGTGTATATTATGTAGTTTAACGTAGAGGAACAGAAAGATATGCCATGGAAGGGGGATTTCTAGTGAACCTGGAGGAGCAGTACAAATGGTGAATAATTTCAGATATGCAGATTTGTAATATGTTAATTTACGGACAAAGTATATAGGATTTTGTCATGAAATCTGGTTTGTACATCCAAGGTATAACTTTTCTCCTTCCCTGAAAAACAAGAGATGATATCTTCACTACAATAGTATTTATGGAGAGTGAAGTGTTCATTCCTAAATTTCGGAAAAAGTAAATTTTGAAAATGATGCACTTCCATTAAAATGGGATAAAAACAGTCTCGAAGTATGGTGTATATTATGTAGTTTAACGTAGAGGAACAGAAAGATATGCCACGGAAGGGGGATTTCTAGTGAAACTGGAGGAGCAGTACAAATGGTGAATATTTTCAGATATGCAGATTTGTAATATGTTCATTTACGGACTTAGTTTTTAAGATTTTGTCATTTAATTTGGTTTGCACATCCAAGGTGTTAGTTTTTTCCCTCCGTGAAAAACAGGAGATGATATTATCACTACTATAGTATTTATGGAGAGGGAAGAATTCATTCATAAATTTCGGAAAAAGTAAATTTTGAAAATGATGCACTGAGATTAAAATGGGATGAAACAGTCTCGATGTATGGTGTATAATATGTAGTTTAACTATGTTCTAACTAAACTAAAATTCCCTAATTCAGTGATGTACACCACTATATTATTTACCCTCTGGTCCGATGTGAACCCTTACCTCTTGGTACTCTCTCTGTGACTCACTTCAATAGGCTAATGACAAGGAGGGTTTCAAAATCCATATGCCTCCTTTCCTTATACCTCCTCGTCACAAAAATTGAGAGAGGACCAATAGTTGAATGGACAGCTTAATATACATGTGTATGAATCATTATAGGAGGGAAGATAGATTTTAGTGAACTCTATACACTTGTTCACTAATAGCCTACGGATTTCAGCTTTCATTACATTCATTAGAAAATCTGGTCACAAATACACAATGAATACTAATAACTAAAAAATAATAAAGAGATTTTCTGTAACAGAGAAGACACAGTTATTCAGAAAGGCATAAATTGGCACAATCGTTTTCCCTGCAACAATGTATGTACTTGGAAGAAAATGGACTAAGGAAAGTAGGTACTAACATAATAGTAACCATATAACTAAAGGGTTCACCAAGGGCCCAAAACTGTTATATGTTTTTATGTAGTACCGGAAGAAAAACGTGCATGCAAAATTCTATGATTTCACTCAACACAAGACGCTGAACTTCCAGTTCCTTCATAAGTATATATGTGACTTCTTACTTCGAATCTACGAAACAAAGTAAAAATGGAGGGCTTCCGTATTTGCTCTATCAGTTTGAAGTAACAGTAAATTGCCCCATTTTGAAGAGAGAGCAACTAGTGTGGAGGAATACATTGTGTGACATTTATGTCACAATGTATTCCTCCACACTAGTTGCCCTCTCTTCAAATTTTTATTTGAAGATAAGATTTAGATTAAAGATGCAAGAACAGAAGCGCAACACCTCAGCGTACTTACTATGGGGGAATAAAATTTCTAAGCAAACTGAGTGCCGCCATCATCGCTCTCCGGGAAAAGAGGCTTCCTTTCTGATAACATATTATTCCTAGGTATCATCCACGACGAGGGAAATTCAAGCACAGTAAGGTCATCATCCAAGTCATCCAAGCCGGTGATGGATTATTTGCCGCTTGCCTGCCTCAAGTGTTATTCACGCTGGGAGTGGCATTAGATAGCCTTGTCTGCATTTGAAACATTCTTTTTACCTCTATAGTTCTAGCCATACCTACATTGGGGCATAATTAATTGCAAAACACCATATAAGAGAAGAAACAAAACTTGAGAAAAAGACATTAAAAACCTGTACACACACCAACAGAGTGTCTAAAATGGTTCTCCTCACTAATTATGAAAATCATCTTTTTACCAGGAATAGCCAGTTTCCAGGCTAATTTTTTACCTTTTTCTCACTTAGTAATAGAAAAAACGACACATTTCTGATTTTAACTCAAAAAAGAGAAATGTTTCTAAAACTACAAACGACTATTGTCTGTTTTTTCAAAGGGCATATTTTCTATAAGTAATACTTCGTTTTATCACAGTGAATTAATTCTGCTCTTTTTATTTAAAAATAATATACTTCGCGATGTCCTTTTTCTTGGCAGTTTGCAATATTTTTTTTTATGAAATATGTATCCATTTTTCTAATTTAGCATTAGGAAAATATGACAATAGTCTGATGTCAACACAAATTATAGCACTGCATTGAAATCATAAACAAAGCACAACTTTATTTTTTTCCACAAGGCATATTCTCGAGGAGTCTCATATAGTCTTATAATTGCAAATAAAATCTGCCCATTCAATTCAGAAGGAATATTCTTCGCGGTGCTTTATTTCTGAGTAGTTGATAATATTCGTTCTGGCGTTATGGAAGAAGTAAACATTTTTTCCTCAGTCATAATTACGAAAAGACGGCAAATTTCTTATTTTAACATTAGCGAAATATCTAAATGAAAAAAACAAATCATGTCATTCCTTTTTCCCACAAAGTATATTTTGGAGAACTAGTATACCATATGTTTTTGGCAATCATGTCATAATTGCGAATAAATTCAGCTCTTTTTGTTTTAAAAATTCATTCTCCGCGGTGCTTGATTTCTTAGTATTCTGCAATATTTTTTTCTGGTATTTTGAATGAAGTATTATTAGGATATTTTCAGGGAGTAATATTTTTCAAATAGTAAATAAATTCTGCTCCTTTTATTTTAAAAGATTACGTATCTCTGTTTTTTAATAGTAGCCTGCAGTGATTTTCGTGCGTTCTGAAATATATATCCTTTTTTTCTATCCCTCCCCCTACCCTATCCCCATACCCTCTCTTACCCGTCGCCTTTAACCGGACAATTGCCTGAAGATTACTTCCCCCTCTCATATTGACTAGTTAAACTATGTGTTTTCAATGTCTGTACCTAATTACGCCACGAAACGATGAAAGCCGGGTGTAGAGAAAGAATTAATATTTATGTGGAAACAAAGTAATTCATTATTTCATTATGCAGAAATTCCACAAAGGTACTGCTGATACCATCATCTTTTTTGTCTAAATTAACATTACGGAAGCATAACAATAGCTTGATATTTAATTAAAAGTAGAATCGTTTTGAAAACAACAAAGAACTACTACATTTTTTCCACAAGGCATATTCTCGAGGAGTGAAAATCTTATAATTGCCAATGTAACCTACCCTTTTAATTCAAATAGATTTTTCTTCGTGATGTTTTATTTCTTAATAATTTGCATTTATTTTTTGTGCTGAATGAAGTAAATTTTTTCTTCCCCAGAGATAAATTGTTTCACGCAAGCCCTTCTGTCGTACAGTTGAAATTGAAATCTTCCTTTTTTATTCAGAAAGATTATAATTCGCTTGGTGTTATTTGTAGTATTTTTTCGTATTCTCAAAGACGTAGGTATTCACTTCTCTCGGTATTAGAAGGCACCAATCAAAACTAATGCAAACTTATTTCAGAATTAAAATTACTAATTTAACTTACTGAAGAACCTACTAAAATAATCTAAGCCAAAGCTAAAAATTAAGCACTATCTACAGTGAAAAAAATAACGAAACATTTACCGAAAATGAAAAGAAATAAATATAAAAGAACTAACACTATACTAAGCTACTATTAAATAAAACCCTATCGCAGCTATGAAATGGAAACGACTAAATTGTTAAAGTAAAATAGCCAAGGAGAAGGAAACTACAAAAGTATTGAGGTTGACAGTGACCGCAAGCAATCTGAGAAAAGTCCCGAGGGAGATTGGTCACCTACACCCAAACCCCCGTGCAGGAAACGTTCGTGGAAAAAAGTCTCTTCAAGGTCGGAAAATGACTCTGCGCACGGGCTGCAATCTATTCAAACAAGATGTAGGAAGGTTCTCCAATGGTGAATTATAAGAGAGATGCTACTTTACTCTGAATAATCCACATCTCAAATTAGCCGCGAGAGTTACCGAATTGGTGAAGCAATTTGGGAGGGAAGGGATAAATATAGGTTAAATCTTTTGCGAAAGTTTGAAGCAGAATATTTTTTGCCGGGCGTTCAACATAGAGCCGACGTATTTCGGTAGAAGCGATCACAGGAATGAGATAAAGGAAATAGACTACAGAACCGATAGATTTAAAATGTCATTTTTTCGCGTAAAATAAGGGATCAGAATAGTTGCGATACACCAATCATATGAAACTCCCACCCTCACTAGGTAGAGTAGAATTTTCACTTTTGTGCAATAATGGAAACTAAAACTGAAATGTATTGCTCCGTAAAAAAATACATACCTATTCTTATACACATACAATGAAAAACAATTTGAAGCTAGGTGTCCCCCAAGGCAATCGGCCTGAGGTTCATGACATCAATCCATATACATACACATAACATCATTACTAATACTTTACCCCGCTTGAAATGTTCACCAATATTTTGTTTTCTGCCTGAAATAGTATCTCGTAGCATTCATAAATTAAAGTATTAGTAATATTAACCAAAAGTTGTCTCTTTACCAGTACGCATGTTTGCATGTTCATTTACGTAGCACTCTCCCAGTTTCTGGTTTGATTGCACACTGTTCTCCTGACCGCTTTTTGATCTGCGCCTAGCGGCCGGGGGAACGTGCGAGGTCCTGATTTGAACTGGGACGAGTGCTGCACGCGTTTGGGATCACCCCGTGCCACACTACCTAACGATGGCTTGCGCGGTACTTCGTAGATTTAGATGTAGAATTTTGGATCCTGAAAAGAAATATTTAAATTGCGAACCATATAAAGTACAAAGGAAAGACTGACGCTTCGTTCGAAATTACTGCGATCGAAGTGAAAGTGTAATGCAGCTGATGTAAGGACTAGGATTGGAGGCGCTAGAGACATGGAGGCTACACGCTAGGCTTAATAGATTCCTTGAAAAAATATGATCAGGCGAGTTTCAGTACGACACGCAGGACATTATTTTGACCCCGCGCTTTTTTTAGGACTGATAGAAGCGACGAAATAAGGGAGAGACACTGCCGAACTAAGAGGTACAAAAATTCCTCGTTTCCACATGCCAATAGTGGTTTCAACAAAAACAGCGTGACACTAATGTGAAACTCATCATTAGCATAGTATCCTTTCCCGCCTCCTTTCCCATTCCCTTCAATGGCTGGTGTCCTCACACCCCTGCCACACGCCTCTGTGGCGGCTTCCAAGATAGTAAACAGACATATGTCCTTGCTTTATTGTATATTGCTGAATTTTGCCATTCATGGTTTAACTGCTATTTTTACATTTAATTTATCCTGTTTATTGAGCACAATGATAAGGCATTAGTTTATGTTTTAGGTATTTTAATTTCCAACGTAATAAAAAAACAAAGCCGCATTGGTCTCACGGGGAGCTGCCTTCGGTGTAGTATTTTCTTTTGTGGTCTCTACGACAAGAATACATAGTCGCCTCTTGGATTTTGAAGTAGTCCAGTAGCTCGTCGCAAGTGCGAGACTTCATCGGGAGTACTGTTCGTACTATTGAGGGCCGCAGTCCCTTCAGTAGATATATAACCTGACCTCCCCCATGTTGGTGACGAACTCTCTGCAAAAAGCATCTCTCGGCGGTTTTCAAAGATCCCTGTGTGCGCTCGTTTAGCATGTGAGCCTTCAACCCCTTGCTCATCGTCCCCATTGAGCAGGAGTTCTCAATCAGTGGGGAATTTTTCTCCTGGTGGGAATCCAGAAGGGTTCAGTGAAGAATAGGGGCCACTATTAAGCAACATGTGATGTTCTATAGATTATTTAATATCTATAATATTGTCGTTTGTTTTGATTTGCTCTTCCGTACTCAATCAAGTTTATTGAAAGACAGATTTAAACCGGTTCTTAATCATGCGTATTTATGGAATTAAATCATTGTGAACTTCCCATCACGAGGGCTCGGGTTTGAATCCCGGCAGAGGTGGACGTATTTACGAAACCACTACATTAGTGATGATTGCATTCGCAAATATGACGTGATGGCATTCGTCCAAATTTTCCCGAGGTAAAATTGTCTCATAATCGGGATTCCGGGTGTTGACTACCAGGAGGTGAACATCAGTCAAGGAAAATAATATTGGGAAGGAGAACGATATTCTGAGCTATGGTGAATGGGGGGAAGTTAGAAAGACGGTTGGGGGCCCGTGCCCAAGAGGTTGGTTTCAATGAAGTGGCGAAGTGAAATGACTGTTTATCCCATTGGACTGTGGGCCTGACTTTGCTCTGCTAGATTACCCCTCCTACCGCTTACATTGAGTGGAAACGACCGGCGCGCCATCAGTAGGAAACGTAGGAAATCTTAACTAATCATTCAGTCGCATGGATGTTTTGTGTGGAAGCACGACGGTGTGTAGAAGAAGGGAGAACAAACGAAAAGTAATTCTATTATATTTGAAGAAAAATATATTTGATTAGAGCTTTAGAGGTTATACACATTTGTGTTCTCGCATCTCCTCATGATAGCGATATATTATATGTGACAGTTCGTACGCATCAACGTTAACTTCCCTTGTTTTCTTTGCCGTTGTTGGAAGATATTGTTTCGGATGTGGCCTAACAGGATCGGTAGAATTACCTTAACTGCGGTACTTGCGCAGTTAAGGTAATTTACAACAGAAGATTATGTATCAAGTTGCGGATGGGTAGAATTATTTTATTCCAACTCTGATGAAATATCATTTCACCCTTAACGTCTCAATTTTAATTCTCTTTCCTAATTTTCAGGGAGTCCTAGTTGGAGATGGAAAAGCTGAAATTAGTGCAATATATTGGCCAGGGGAATGTTCCATTGGAGCCATCATCGCTTCAGTATGATGGCGAAGTCCATGCGGGTTCTCCACCGGGCCACACTGCATTTCTGCCGTAGTTTCGATGTTCGAGTCGTCCATCGTCCAACATTTCAGCATACTTATGGTGAGTCTAATCACGAGTGACGGTAGTGTTTTGGTGGTCGGGCCATGAGTGGCTTTGAATTGCATTTGTGTCATGTCCTCAATTTGGTGCGTAGGTAACGCGTGTTAGAGGCGATGAGATTTGTTCAATATGAGCTACACAACGATGCGCTCCAAATAACTATCTCTGTAGTTCAACCGTGCTTCCTTTGAGCTCTGGCCTACTTTCTTGAATCTAATGCTTCCTCAGCTGGCAACTAATTTTTCGTAGTGCACTTACTTAATTGTTTTGTAGCGTCCAGGGTGGTTTAAATTGAGATTCTAATACCGTGAGGCTTGTTTTCGTGATACCTACTTCATAAAAAATTAAATTGATTTGTAATTATCTGTCCTGCAATTTAATTTAGACCATGGCGTCAGCAACTCGTTGCTATTTTAAAGGTAAACAATTACTGAAACAATGGTCTGCAATTAATTAGTAGAGTGGATAGTTAATATGCTTACGGTTTTATCGTCATGACTCAGTTCCACAATTCAATACGAAATAATTGTCTTCTATTTCTACCGCGTATAAATTTTCATTTTCCGAGAAATATGGGAACTCCAATCGTATGTAGCCGATGAATGCTTGTTTGCATTCCATGCTCACCTCCCCATGTGTAGTTGTAGTTAGACATGGTGGCAGTTGCACATATGACCTTTTACATTGGAAGGGTCATTTTCTTACGAAATGGCCCCACGCCATAAGGGGAGTAATGTAGGTTATTCCTGCGTTTGACTACCAATGTTCCAAAGGTCACAAACCTTCATCCTCTTGTTTGTTGTTGCCTTCAATGCAAGTCCTTTTGGCAGGGCGTCAAGTTTTTACCTGCTTTTGAAGTCCCGTGGAGAGGTCGCCTCTCATTTAGCTGGCCCCGCTCACAATCAGACCCGAAGTCGGGAGTCTCAGCCTCGGCGTCGAAGGCGATCCAACCCTTCACCGTGGGTGGGTAGTAGCACCAAATGACCAGTCACACTATAGTTTAAAACTTCTAAAAGTTAGCTATAAATCGTAAAATTATGTTCTTTGTATTGCCCTAGTTACGCTGATGAAAATTGTTTTTTCATCGCAGTTATACGATAAATATTAACCATTTTATGTGCTTTGGAAAATCCAAGCTGGTTTCAGGTGCGGAAGCATAATTCAACGCGCAAACCAATAGTTCATAGGGCAAGTACACATGGCTATAACTTCTGAAAGTTAACTTCCATTTTTATTAATATTCCAGCAATAGATATTAATAATTTCGCGTAATAAACCAATAATTGATAATTTCTGTGTTTTTTTATCGATGTTAAGCATTATTTATGCCATACTACCGTCTTTCCGCGCATATATCAAACCATGTAAGGCTCTAGGCGTAGGTATATTGTGGAAATAAGGTAATTACATACATAGGAAATTTACTAGGCCCTTCTATGGTTCTTTCCTAAGGATTCTCTTTACAAACAGTTTTACATAAAGTGTTACAGGTGCATCTCGTCTTCGAATGAGAAACACAGCAGGTTATTTATTACATAGTTACTGAGTGAAATTTCGAGCAATGGATCAATGGATAACTCGTTAGAAATATGTTATACCTTCAGGAATTTGATTTGTCTCAGAAAATTTGTTACGGCAATTCGCCTTTTATTTTATCAATATTGACATTAAATTATAATTTCCAGCATTCGTTGTTAATAATTAAATCGAATACACTCTTTTATCGACGGATTTAAAAAGTAAATCTTTTGGCGCATGTTGGGAGAATAACCCGAAGGCATTTTACTCATACGTTAGGGAGGTTCAAGGTAAAAACTCAATGGTAAAATCACTGGAAAACGATCCAGAATAGGGAGGCAATTACAAACTAGAAAATGCAAATATCCTCAACTCCTAATTTTATCTAAGTATATTTTTACCATTTTCTGAGAAAAACACCGCTCCACCACCTAGGCTACATACATCTTCATAGTAGGTACCTTACAAGCCACCTCAAGGTTGTGTGGTAGGGAATGAGTTCTTACCAACATGTATCGCCCTATGTCCTATTAATTGGTGGTTTCATGCGTGACTTTGTGGATATAGTTAACATAATTATGATAACTGGTAACTTTGTGGTTCCACATACCTTTATTTGGAACAGAAGAACACCTAGCATGTGTGGAAAACAAGAAAACCACGTCGTAACTCGCGAAGCACTTATTTTAACAAAATCAAAGAGTGACTTTGGATTTGGATCACACGTAGAAAACACGGATTGGACGCTTTAGAAGTTGGAAATTTTAAATACATCTACAGAATACCCTGCAAGCCACCTCAAGGGTAAGTGGCAGGGGGTGAGTACTCACCAACTTGCATTTCACTATACACTCAAGTTAGTGTATCTACGACTAAGAATGATACATCAGCCTTAATCGCCAAAGCTTGTCACGAGACGAAACCTCACAGGCATGCACTATACTATAGATATGCTACCAATTTTAGGGAGACCGTTAGTACTTATGTATATTGCAACTACATATACGGGCAGAGATTCAAGAGTTATAGCGAAAACATACACGGGATGCTGTAAGTACTAGGTAACAGATAAGGATGCAAGTATTAGGGAGAACAACTGCTACTAAGAACTACAATACCTTATCGACAAACCTAGTTAGAAGTCTCATTGGCAGCTGGAATGGTCCCTTATCGTTCGCGGGACAAATAACATTTTAAATTTTATCCGTTCTGCAGTCTAGTTCCCTAATTTTATTCTCATTATCTGATCTACCGTAGTATTTCGGATTTCGAAAATATTATTAACGTCGTCAGAGAATAAATCGGTCTGGAACTTACATAATAGATTACGTCTAAATAATAATAGAAATAAGAAATAAGGCAATGGAAATAATGTTAAAGACTTTTTGTTTACCTCCCACTGCCCCACCCGCTCAAACCCCCCATTTCTCCGAAGGCTTATGAATAACCTCTCCTATTCCCGCCACCCTCTCTTTTGACCTCGAGTGTTCTTGGCTTGTTTTGAACAGCTCGCCTCCAACCCCCCCCCCCCCCCCCCCTCGCGTTCAACTTTTGCGTTCGTGCGAGTTCACCCTATGGGGTCCTCTCCCCCCTTCTATCTTTCCTCCTTGCCTTACCTATCTGACCCTCTCTTCAACCAACCCTCCACCCACTCTCCTCACCCTTCCCACCTCCCCGCCCCTACCTAAGAGTATATACAGCGCGTCACAAAAAAGTGCACTGTCTATTAATTTTCGGATGCTTCACCTGAAATGGATAAAGAATATTGAATAAGTTTTTTTATAAATTCCGCTTTGTTTAGCGTCTCTCCGTCTGCATGTGTTGTTTACAAATATAATCGTAGCTTCGGTGCGGTTGAAGATTTGGGTTTAAAATTTGATGTATTTGTATATACCCTAATAAAGTTTTATGTAGTAACGGCTATTGACGCATTTACAAAAAGCTGCTGATACTTGTCAGGAGGCGCAATTTCGCAAACATACGCTACACTATAGGTATGCTACCAATGTTTTTTGACGTGCATATAACTTGTGATATTTAACTTAAATGGTTTTCTATCTGAGTTGAGAGATCGGTATAACCAATTTTACGTGCTTTCGCGCGTACATCGAGCCATACATTAGGCAGTAGACAAAGGTATATTTTATGAACTTAAGTGACATGTCACTCATTCCGCAATCAATAACTATATGCCATTTATTCATCTGCATCTAAATAATACCCTGCAAGCCACTGTAAGGGTATTTGGCAGGAGGTGAGTTATCATAAGCATGCAATTCACTATGTACTAATAAAGTTACTGAAGCTACAAGCATTAATCCCTTCGCAAGATGAAAATACCTGTCTTATTAGGTGAAGTTTCACATGCAATTGGGAAAACATTTTCCCAGCAAACGGAGCGCCGACACTCGCTCTGAGGGAGAATCGGCTTCCTTTCTAACGATACAGTTTTCCTTGGGGTCTCTGCCACGACGAGGGCAGTTCAAACACGGTGAGGTGAGGGACTCATCGTCCAAGTATATGACGTATTACCGGCGGCTTGCCTGCCCTAGGGAATTATTCGCGCTGGCTTCCAAACGGAGGCACATTAGATAGCCTGGTATGCATTTGAAACGTTTCATTAAACTTTCTTGTTCACGACGTAGTTTCCACTGCTTTATTTTCCTTTCATCCATTTTCCTTCTAGGCTTAGCTCCTTCTATCGCACTCAGGCAAGGTCCTGGTATTCACCCGGTGTCCACCTCTGCTCTCTGATCTGATAGACTTGTGGATTTACCATAGATTTTGCGATTTAAGGGCATATGGAGAACACGTGACCACAAGAATGAAGAGCAAAGAACATTCTCCCAAGAACAAAGCCGTAAATCGTACCGCGATATTATCCTTAATTTGTGATCAATGCGGACCAAACGGGGTGTGAGTTTTGGGCGGAAATTTGGCGGACGCGTTCTCATCGCGGAGAAAAAACTGAGAACAGCCAATTAAGTAAAATTAACCATTCTAATGTAGAGTACCTTACTCTGCAACACTTTTGCCCAAATTATTTATCTCCAAGGGGTGTCCGGGCGATTTGGTTCAAAAGTGAATAAAAGAAGTTGAGGGGACTGTTAATCGTTTTAAGATTTTTTTATGTGACTTGCTCAAAGTTGGGGAAGCTATTAAGCGATACACATCAACTGTATTTGGAACAAGCGCTGAGCCCGTACGTAAAAAATACAATGCGTTCCTTCATTCACTTTTCTGGCTGGTAAAACCAATCTTTCTCTTTTTGATGAACGATTTGTGGATGATTTCACCCAACCAACATGCACAAAAAAGTAATGCCGCCTAAGTGCACTCAAATTTTCAGCTCTATGACGTTCACTTTTACAGGTAAGTCATAATAGAAATTTATTCTATCCTAAAAATCTTCATACCTTCTTCAGAAGAAACTTGATTAAACGAGTCGGAATGTTATGATTAAAATCCATTCCCTAAATACTTAACAGCTTTCGGCCTCTGGGTTAATGCTTGGTATAGTATGCGTGTTTTACCTCTGGACTCGCAAGAGAAAGACTGGTTTTCCAAAATGTGAAGTTGCACTTCGTGATGATATACTGAAAACCAATTAACAATGAGGTTTATCTCATTGTTAATTAGTTTCTCCAAATGCTAGTGGTGCAGAAATATGTCTTCTCTCAAATGTCATTATAATGATTAGCATCCAAGTTTTTGTGAATCTTTTCCTTGAGAATAGGAGCGGTTATTTTTTTTAATGAGCCGACGGTGAATATATAATTTTCGTTACGTCATGTTACGTTGAAAGGAATTCATTACAAGTGAAGTTACATTATTTAGAGCGGATAAATAGTTCGCCAAGGAGCATAAATATTTTAAATAGTAAGTAGCCCCAAAAAAAATGTAGCATATTTTCCTGCTGCTATTTTGTCTCTATTATTTGCATTTTCATTTATTCATTCGTTTTTGTGCATTTACAGCTTCTTCGCGTAGTCATCGAAAAGCTGTCGCCATGGTTGAAAGGTGCGATTGGACATGCGATTGTATTAACGTTTATTAAAGGGAAGTCTTTTTCATGGAGGTTCACTGTTAAGCATCATTGATTATACTTCACCCTGCGCTAAATCCTTCCATATGCTCAAAGCAGTATTTAGAGGCAGCTCTCTACACGATTACTAAAGAATATCAACTACTTTTTCAAACGAGAGAGAGAGCAGAGGTTGACATTGGGTGAATCCCAGGACCCTTGCAAGAGACGACGGAAGGAGCGAAGCTTAGAAGGTAAATGGAGGAAAGAGGAAGAATGCGGAGAATAGCCCAGGAAGAACGAGAGTTAAATGGAACTCTTCAAATCCAAACAATGTTATCTAACATGCCTCCGTTCTGGTTGCCTGCGTGAATGGCGCCCGGGGCAGGCAAGCCGCCGATAATACGTCACATACTTGGACGATGAGTCCATCACCTTACCGTGTTTGAACTTCTCTCGGCGTGGCCGAGATCCAAGAATAATATAGTACATACCGCCAGAGCGATAGTGGCGGCGCACAGTGAGCCAAACTGAAAAAAGGCTGGGAAAAATTTATAACTCTAATAATTACCAGTCCATATGCAACATGAAGTGTATTTCTATAGTATTTTGGGCTGGTAAACATGATTTTATCATTATTGTTTCAATATATTTTACGGTTGCTATTAATTGTATAAACATTAAATATGCAATGACAAAGCTTAATTTCGATTGTTGAGTGGTCTAGTTAAAACTCAAAATTTCCTGTGATAATTATCAAAATACTGTAATTAATAATGCTAGGAGCTATAAAATCCGTAAAAAAAATTGTCCAAGCAGAATTTTAATGCATAATACATTTTAACAAATTATGACTACTGCAACGGAATGGGAGGAATTGAAAATATGTTTCTCGATGAAAATGAACTTGCATCAAGTTAAAATGTTAAATAAATAAAATATTAAAGCTATAGCTTACGTAGATTACATTTTCACAAAAACATAAATATTTAATTAATTTTTTATTGCAAAATCAGTTTGAAATTGGCTATGTTCCAGTCAATTTCATTTTGCTATACTTTTGTCTCACTACTGGGATCAGGATTCAACATAAATGTAAGCCAGAGGCAGATACCATGGTAATTTATTATTTAAATTTTAATATTAAACAAATATTTTTCAATAATATTATTATGAAAAACTTGAAGAAATATTTTGAATAATAATATTGATAAAAAGTGTCACTCATCCTCTGATGACTCGTCATCACCCTCATCTTCACATTCGTCATTCCCATAATCAATTAGTTTTTTCACTTCTGGATCTAAATATTCCTTCGATTTACAATTTTGAAATGAAATTGAAGATATCAAGGGATCAGAGGTGAACAGCAATCTCCGAAATATATATTTATTAGTCGCCTCTCTTGATATCCTCCGCGTATTGTGATGCCGAAATTTCCTAATTTCCTTAATCCTTGATTCCAAGGCATCTTCTGAAAGCTGTCCGATGGGCAGAATTGCTTTCTTGGATAATTCCGCACCATGAATCAGAAGCTTGTGCACCGTTGGTGGCATATAATACCAAGGGTATTGTTTCACTTATAATTTCGCTGTTGCTAGACAGTATTTTCTGAACTCACTCTGATTGAGTGCTCGACTGCTTGAAATTACTTTCAAAATATTTTAAAACCTTGAAATAACTTGTTCATCAAGCCCTGAAAAATATTAAATTAACTAAAAGTCTTACTAAACTTCAGCAGCGATGTTTTATTTAATTTGAAATAGTTGTCAGTTTCTCTTACCAGTAATATTTGCTGATAATTTAGGGTCCGAAAAACAGCGTCTGTGTTACCATCGATTGTGTTGCCAAATCCTGGTTTTGGTACATCTGTTATCAGGCCAATTTTCTATTAGCCATTTACTATTATGAACTCGGAAGTAGCTCTCCCTTCGCTGCGCCTTGTTCCATTTCTCAAAATATCTAGTAAAAAGCATGTTTGTAGGCACTTCGTCAAAATACCTTTCGCATCGGTATCTCCATTCAATTGAAATGTTTCAATAAAAAAATCTATCACATTTATTTTTACGTGCCGTAATGTTTTTTTCTCTACAATTTTTTCATGAAGCTACAACCATGTCACTTCTCTACTCTCAATGGTTTCTCACAAATTTAGTATAAAACACTACAAAACTAAATAAAAATAGCAGGTAATCACTTCCATCGACAGCCTTACTATCATCATTCTTACATGGGTAGCAAAAAACAAATTACTGACTCCAACTAAGACCATTTTAAAAATTAAAATTTTGCTTACCAAACTGCTTCTCGTGTGATTAAAAAGCAAAATTTTCCTCAATGGATGCGACGTACACATAGTGAAGGCACGACGAAACGGAGACGGGTGCAAGGAGACTTGGTTTCCAGGTTCAAGTAGGCAACTATATCCTCATTGGAAACGGTTTTGGAAAAGTAGTCTTGACATGGACTTTTTAGTAAGACTTAGTAAGCATTCCGTTTGGCGGAACAATTGGCGGCAAGTGTCTGCAAAAAGAGGCAAAAAAAGGTTTAAAAAGCATAACTTGAGATAGCTATCAATGGATTAGGGGAAGTAGAAAAGTCATTATTGGCAAGGTTGTAAAACCAGCATTGTGGGGCCAGCAAGCACGGAGGGATGCAAGTCCTCAACCAGCCTGCGCGGTCGCATGCCGCTGCACGTACATGACCATGAGCCTTCCCCTAAATCCCTCGACCACAGCCTGCTCAACTTACCTGAGGGGAATCCACAATTCATGGAAAATCCTTTCAAAGATATTTTAGACTAAATTTTTAGCCCATAACTCTGCTGAGAAACATCCCAACGACCTCCTCATCATAGAATCGCCAGTCGTCTACGTAGCGAGAAGTTGCAATTTGCGACAAGATTTAGATTGAAATTTAGCCATTTAAGCAGAATTTGAAAAAATCAATATGATAATTAATATTTTATTCTATTCAAATTACCAATGTCATTGAACTGGCATTCCATCGTCTTTATGCTCGGAAATTGTATACTTGCTTCGCTTAGACTCCATTGAAAACGAGCCGTTGAAGATGAGAATGAAAATAGGGGTCGGAAGAGGCTGCATTTGCGGTGTGGTGCTAAGATAGAGTTGTTTAAAGCAAAAAGTTTTTTGGGAGAGAAAAATGATGATATTGAATTTTCAACCAGCAAAGTAATAAAAAATACGGTGTGTGTGCGTGTGTGTGTTGTAGTGTGTCTGAGTTCACAATGAAAAATGCAAGCAAAGAAATTAGAAATAGTAGTGGAGGAGCACTGAATTCGCCAGTCAAGTGCCCAGGAAGACCCTGCATCGTGTTGGATGAAGTATGAAATCTTCTCGGGTTCTCCACCGGGCTAGGTTCTCCATACTGGCCGACACGACGTTTCGATGCCCAACTCGTGCATCGTCCTCAGGGCTCAGAAGAAAGAAGAGCACCCCGAACCCCTAATCTTGCAGCCAACATCATGGCAAGGAGGGGGGAGTAGGGATGCTGCTAAACAGATGAAAGAGCTAGCAATAGCTACCGCCCCCCCCCCGCGAAGTAATGCCTGACGGCAGTCCCGAGGGGGACTAGGCTTGGATGTATAGAGGGTAGTTTTTTTACTTGGTATGGGTCGCCGGGGCTTACTCC
The DNA here is from genome assembly GCA_963573305.1 of Pyrrhosoma nymphula. Taxonomy (NCBI): domain Eukaryota; kingdom Metazoa; phylum Arthropoda; class Insecta; order Odonata; family Coenagrionidae; genus Pyrrhosoma; species Pyrrhosoma nymphula. The sequence continues at coordinate 38,485,051 of OY754332.1, read as the reverse complement.
GGCCGCGTTCCGATACATCCAGGAACCCGTGGTCCTTCACCCTTGGGTGACTTCGTGAGACCAGACCGAGCCCAATGTCGTACTTATCCTTGTGTGTGGTGTAAGTGCGAGCGTAAAGTGCATTTTCTCTTCCCTCTTGTAAAAAAAAGGCTGTTGAGTGGTGTTGGATGAATTTTTTCAAGATGTCGTGAGGAGGTAAGTGCACAAATTTTACTTACGCAGAATATATCCAACTGTTGGCAATGTGTGAACTGAACTGCGCGAGGAGCATGAAGACTTTCCCATGTCTCTCACAATGAAGGCCATTAGGTTTCAATTGCGGAAATCCATTTCAAAATCCGGCTCATTTAAAGTTCAAAAATAGTTTAACAGCATCTTAAGCAGATTCTTAAGCTTATGAGGGGAGAAAAGGATCAGCCGATCACCAAAACGAAATGAACGCTCTCCATTTCGAGGAATGTTTCCCTCGTGCGCTTAATTACTTCCCTGGAAAAGCTGTCTGGTAATAAATTGTGCTCCTTTCATACAATGCACGAGTCAGAAACCAAAAACCCAAATATGAAGAGGACAAGGATAGCTTAAGTAATCTGTAGATAATAGAAAGTGATGTTGAGCCAATAGTAGACGACAACGGCTATCAGGATAGATATGAAGATCTGACAAAATAATAACTTGTTGCACTCGGGAGGAAAAATTCTTCAACTTATATGCCAACCTTCTCTGGACTCCAGTGGAAAGTGCTGGGTTCAAAGCAAAAGAGGTATTGAGCCTGGATCAAGAATCATTAACAAAGAAAATTAAGACATTCAAAATAAAGGGTGGGCCAAAACTGTGCATAGAAAAGCTCCGCATCGTAGAAATGCATCTGCTGACCTCTGGGGTAAAGCTGTCTGGCACGTCATTGATTTAGCAGAAGATTACTGAAAAAGGACTCCTCTAATTACGAATCAGCGAGAGAGCAGCAGTGGCAAAAGTGGCTCATCTTGCGAAGACGATTAAAGGTAAAATTATGCATAGTCATTGAATTGACATGACATATCAATAAGCCTCGGTTAGCATAGTAGTATGCTTCGTCAAAAATATTATTGTTAAATTTTCGTGGATAAACAGTTTTTGTCTGGGAATATTTTCATTTTTATAGGCAAAGTAATCTCAATAAAGTTGGAAAATGCAATGTTTGGAGTATTTTAATTCTAGAGATTGTGATAATTTAATTTCAGGTGGATAGAAAAAAATAAATTCATATTTTCCTCAAGTTGCTCGAACAGACTTGAGTTATGTAATCGCGATATTCACTCACAAAAATACTGACTTAGAAGCTTTGGATCGCTAGTTAATGATAACTCACCCCCTCCCACACACCCTTAAAGTGGCTTGCAGGGCATTATGTAGATGTATGTTAGCTTGCGTAAAATATGAAATATGGTGTTAGTAATGAACTTGGATCAAATTATAGTGTGTACCCTCAGAGATGTTGCGTTCGGCGAATCAATAGTAGGTATATAATACTAGTATATATATAGCGAAAGAATAAGCTTGCACGGTATTTTTTAGATGAAGATGAGTAAATCAACTAACTAGCTACACCTCCTATCGACAAACCTAGTAAAAAATCTCATTGGCAGCTATTATATTCTCTTATTGTTCGCGGTAAAAATGACATTTTAAATCATTCCGTTTTGCAGTCTAGGTCCCTAATTTTATTCTCATGGTCCGATCTACCGTAGTACGTTGGATTTCGCAAAATGTTGCCAACGTTTGGTTACCAACGACATTGATTTGGAACTTATATAATAGATAAAGCCTAAATTTTAATCGGTGGTCTATAAGCTATTTCCATCCCAGTTGCTGCGAAAGGTCAGTAAAACTAACGAGATTGCCTCGAGGTCCTTCGTTAGCGCTAGCTCATCATCATGGCTACGGGTTCCTCTATACACTACTGCGTCGTCTGCAAATAATCGAAGCTTGCTGTCAACTACTTTATCGATATCGTTAATATACAAAAGGAACAGAAGTGGGCCTATGACACTCCCCTGTCGGAAACCTGATGTGACTTCATTAGAGATAGCGCCGTGTAGTACAACCCGCGATTACTTAAGAATTCTCCTACCCAGGAAATTATGTTGTCACCTAACCAGTAGAATTTTAATTATATGAGTAACTTTCTATGGGTAACTTTATCAATTACTTTAAAGTCAGGAAAAATTGCGTCAACTGGAACGTTATCTTCACCCGGGACTAAAATATCATGGGCAAAAAGTGCTGTTTTAGTTTCGCAAGATCTTACCTTTCTGAATCCTTGTTGCGTTTTTATTAACAAGTTCTGCATATTTAGGTGTCTCATAACTAAATTTACAACTATATGTTCTAGGACTTTGCAAGAGGTAGATGTGAGCAATATCGGTCGGTAGTTCGATGGCTCTTCCTTTTCAGCACTTTTTAATATGGGAGTGACATTTTCAGTTTTCCAATCCTTAGATATAGGACTGGAAAACTGCAAATTTCGTTGTGAAAATGACATTGGAAAAAAACTGAAATGTGTTCGCTGATGGATTTACTAAATATTTGCTGCAATTGGGGTAATATTTCACAAAATAATTCTCTATACAGGCCGGCAGAAATTTCTTCAGGACCTGGGGATTTATTTGGACCTCAGGATTTTAACTTTTTTTTTATTCCTCGAGTGCAAATATCAATATGCGGCATCTTTTTCTGTGTAAGATTATTTACCGTAGCGGATGTAATCTGTGATGACTTGGTGAACACACTTCGAAAGTAGTAGTTTAATAAATTGGCTTTTTCCGAATTGGCTTGTTAATACTTCTTCTACCACTTTCGTTTCGTAGTGGATTAACTGTTGACCTATTCTCTTGAACTTCCCTTACGAATGGCCAAAAGGCTATTGGGTTATCCTATAACTATTTTGCTAATGTTTTTCCTTCTAAAAATTCGTGAATGCATTCTGAAATGCTTCCTTTGTAGTGGCCTTAGGAAATTTGTATTTTTCAATTAAATAAATAGTTATCATCAGTGGACAAACCTCTACGGAGTTTTTTTCATCTTGGCGTGGGATTCTCTCTGTCGTCATAACGATTTTCTCACTTCCGCATCCTATGTACCATCTTGGTTCGCTGCTCAGTGACCGCCGATTCTATATTTCCTGATCCCCGAATGCGCGATCGAAAGAAAATCTTTCCAACTACTTTCCGTGTCTAACTTTACGCTTGATTCTTGGAAGTCGGGAAGAGAAGTTTTTGGATGACTTGAATGCATTGAAATCGGCTTTTTAAAAATGTAGAACAGATTTCTTCTTTGTTTTAAGCTTTTAATGGTATTCAAGGAGAACTTGTCGGTAACTAATCTATGGCCGCCAATGCTCTCAACAGTGTCAATCTTAATTACTTTTTGTGATACAATTATTTCCGATAAATCAATAATATTATCCCCTCTGTTAGGCGTCGTAGCTATCTGATGAAGGGCATTGGATGAGAACGTGCACAGCAGGGACTCGCAGATGTCTTTGTCTCTTCCTCCTGATATGTAGTTTTAGGTCCTCCAATCTATAGAGGAGATATTGAAATCTCCACATATGATTAAATTTCTTTCGGTATTCCTGGATGTGATGCTCTTTATTTGTGTTTCGAGTTCTTAAATTGAGGTAGCGTCGGTGTAAGGTGGCCTGCAGCTCGCGCACACGATTATTATTTTTGATTTAGGGCATCTAATTGAGCACCATACCGATTCTTTTCACAGGTTATCGTGGGCAGCATGTGCAAGCAGGAGCAATCCATCCCGAAAGCTCTCTCTGGCTGGTGGTGTCGCATACAATATTATACCTCGCCTCCTCCCCATCCCGCAGGGAAAGGACGTTAGACAAGGGTCGGTCGTTTCTGTGTTCCGGGATTGGTTCCCTGGCCCCACACTCCCTCCACTCAAAGCTTCCTCTCCTCCCCCGATTTTATTGCCCTGAGCCGCACGCCCTTGCATTCGCTCGCAAGGGGTTTGAAATCTTTGCTCACAAGCGTCTTAGCCTCGGTCGGAGGAAGTTTCTTTGTGTGTTCACTCGCTACATGCGTCACAAGTGTCTTCTCTCTTCCTGACGGAGGCTGAAAGAGGAAGGAATTTCGTGCACTTGGAAATCTTTCCGGCAGCCCCGGTCAATGGTTCTATGCTGCTGAAGTACACCCAAGCACTCTTGAGGTTAGACTCTGCCCAGTATTGTCACTGCATTGTTTATAAATTTTAGTGATATTTCATAAACATACTATTATACCATTCATCGCGCGCATAAAAGTGTCCTTTTAATCACCTGAACTATGGCATGGAACGTCGCATGTTGCAAAATATATTAATACAAATAGTTTATCTATCGTTGGTACCATACCTATTGAGTAGTGCATGTTGGTGAAATGTCAACTCTTGACAAGTATTGCCAGGTTATAACTGGTGTATCAATAGTTGTAGTTTCAATAACTTTAGGGTAAAGTATAGTCCATGCTGGTGTTAGCTCGAACCCCCTGCCGCACACCCTTGCGGTGATTTTCAGGGCATGGTGCTACTAATACTGGTACTAGTATTGGTAGTTACATGGTATTAGTAGTACCATGTTTCAGGGTATTATGTACATGAACTAGGTAACACATCACCTTTTAATTTTTTTCTGAATTGCTCTCTGAGGTTTCCGTACTTGCATGTAATGTATACATTGTCATGAGAAATGTCATTTCATACATGCAAATGTATGAAATGACATTTCTCTAAAGCTATCGTGATGCAGGTAGTCGTCGTTCGAGAGATCCATTGTGATCGTGATCAGAATTCTTGAGGAAAATCCATTTTTCTCTATAAACTCATGAAACCAAAATTTCAGGCTCCTTTTAAGAGTGACTTTTTATACGAGACGAAGCAATAATATTTGATGTTGATCATCATTTTCTGCGGCAGGCATTTACAGAAATTTTCTTGACTTTTATGAGTATCATGAACATACCTAGAAATATATGAAAAAAGAGCCGGTTGTGATTCATGATCATAGGTCGAATGAGTGACTCACCGAAACACATTCATATGCAAGCATTAACTTGGCGATAAATTTTTCACGGCTAGGCTTGTCGAATACTATGCTTTTTTAACTTTGGAAGAATTTAATTGTAAATGTAAACTTATTTGATTCACTTTCTGGTCATTTGAATGATTTATTTTTGTTTTATTTTAATGCTATAAATCTTATTGATATAGGTATTGGTAGTTGGTATCAAGTTCGGTAGAACGCGATGGCAATAGGGTGCAAGTGCCATATATTCTTCGTAACACCATCGAGTAGATATATATTTCACGGCTATAAATAGTGTAGGGAGGAGTTCATTGAGGGGATATCCAATGGGGAGAATGTATTCGTGTGCGACGCGAGTAAAAGATGAGGGAAAGTGGTGGGTTGTGGAGGGAGTAGAGGGAGAAGATGAATAGCTAAACTAGCCACCAAGTGGCTCTCAAATTCTAAGTGGAGACTACGTCTCGAAGGAGGTGAAATATAGTAAGTATTATGGGGAGGGAAACCCAGCTGATGGAAGTTAGTTATCAGGAGAAGGAAAAACCCGAGGGGCAGTCCGGACCCAGGTCTCTAACGCTTGGTTTTACCCCGCCGGAAGGTAAAAGAGCGGAGTGTTAACTGAGGCAGTTCATCTTATTAATCTAAAAAATTAAACTTTTTATTAGTGGGTGGGCGCAATTGATACTACAACCTGTGGGTGCAGTTGCTTCTCCAACTCACAATGGGCTTCAACAGAAAAATAAAACTGGAAAAAATTCGAAAAATGTTTTTTTGACTCGGGAAGTTGAAACTTCCCGATTATATTTACAATTAATCTGCGCATGTGATGCAGTACTGCATATCATTTTTGTCATTATTGACTAAAGTGAAAAAATTAATCCAATTGCACGGAAAGTGCCCACCATCGGTTTTCTCTGAAAATATCCAGTCAAGTACATACGTTGTACGTTGACAAGTAATGTAGAGCTACATTAAAGATTCATATACCACATTAGCTAATTTCTTCTAGAAATCTTTAAATAATGGCACAGCAAAATTAATTGAAGGCACCGGGTTTTGCCACTTTCACTCCGGCAACTAGCTTTTGTTCTTTTTTTCCCTAAGGAGCAGTAGCTAGCATTATAAATTTACATAGTATTCAAAATTCATTCTTTATTTTACCTTTCAAATTTCCGCGGAAAACATTTTTTTCATTCCACTCTCGTATGGTATACATCGTGCTCAACCTTTTTGTAACTTAAATCAATGTAATTTCGTTGAGTGGAAGGCTGGGTGATTTGTAAATGCATCGAATTAAAATTAGATTTGATTTGATTTGCATCGATTTGTAAATTAAACTGAAATGTAACCCAGCCAAAGGGCAGTGAAACTGGCACTTACATGTCCAAATTTTGTCTACTTAAATTGCGTCAATTCATAAAAGTTACACATCAAAGACCTTTTTGGAATTGCGTACCTCAAAGATATTATTTAAACAACTAAAATGATAAAACGTAAGTAAGGTGCTTTTAATAAAGTAAGTACAGATATGTTATTTTTGAGTCAATTATTACCCTGTGTTAGCACAGCCCGGGCCGCCCAGGCCGGCCCAGTAAATAAAATATGAACGAGAAAATTAAATCTTAACAAAGTTTTACTACAAAATGGAGCAAATAAAATATTTATTTTTTAAAACACGAAGTTTATCTTTCATAGCGAATACAGCAGAGCCCGGTGCTATGCTGGGGCCACCTTCATAATTCACGCCACACTTATAATCCTTGATCACCAGTCACCCAGTCAATGATTTTTGCTTGGTACATTCATTAAGTAGTTGGGAGAAGGCGCCCCAGGCGTAATTGGGTTTAGTGTAGATTATTATTGAAATGTTAGATTAGGTTGCATGAGGGAATGCTGGGGCCACCGGTAGTGCGGGAATCTCGATTGTCCAACTGTCCGGTGGTGCCATTGTTGTACGGGGAACGATTCAGAGATCAAGCAAATAAGGAAGCGATGTGTGGCACTTCATGCATTCCACCTCCCATGTGGTCCTGGGCCCCTTACGCTTGAGTCGGCCGTGAGGGAACGTGCTGACTCTTCATTGGGAGCGGCGTGTCGGAGGCTATAATTCTCGGTCGAGGGTCTCTCTCGCGTGTCGGCGGTTGCTCCAGGATATGGACAAACAATCAGGAGATTTATTTCATCAGCTTTTGAGGCGAAAAAGTTAGTTTAAGTAAACTATGGTAAGTTATGGTTTCGCGCACCAGCTGCCGGGTCAAATATCCTGATTCTGCCCGATTTTACCCTCCTGTATACCCGGTCCAAGGTGAAATCTACTCATCAACATTTAATCCTCAATTCGATTACAACGTGTGTGTATCAAAGATAAGAGCCGACTGGTAGTTACGGAGATCTTGTCTTAGCGTGATCCCTCTTTGAACTTCCGCGTAAAACGTACTCATACCACGTGACCTATATATATCCTATTGGTCGATGGTAACATTTAACCAGGTCAGAACATGACCGCTTAACCTGAACAATAACTCCCATTAATGAAATAACCTGTATTATTTGCCCATTTCATCCATTATTATCGCGAAATTTTCTGTTACTCAAAACAGCAGCACGAACGCGTGGTCGTGATGTCGGTTAACTTTTAGGAAATGAAAGTAAGTCTAAATTTTTGCCTAGCGTTTTCATGAGGAAGTGATATAAAATTTAATTTTAAAACTATGAAATAATATTTTTCATAGTTGACTTGATTGCCGGAAATAGGGTTATTGCGTAAGCCTCTGGTGGCAGGCTTTGTAATCATCTCTGTTTCCGTTGTCCATCAAGGTCATGTCGTAGTGAGTTGGACGTGAAGAGGTAAGTAAACTTTTTGACACTATTGTAATCCTTTATCATCAGTCACTCTTGTCTGTGATTTTTGCCTGGTACTTTCATTGAGTAGTTGGGAAAAGGCAACTCCAGGTGTTATTGAGTTGAATGTTGATTATTATTGAAATGTTGATTAGTGTGTGTGAGGATAGTGATATGGCCACGTGGGTGTAATGTGAAATCTCAGAATTTTAAATGTTTGGCACTTACATTTACTAGTTGTGAAAAGACAACAGGCGTTATTGAGTTGATACTTATATTTCGGTACCAACTTCATTTGCTTGGTACATACGTTCAATAGTGCGAAGTGGCACCCCTTACGTTATTGAGTTTAATGTGGAATATTATTGAAATGTGTGATTTAGGCTATGAGGAATGTGCTATGGCCACGTGCTCGAAAATCAAATTTCTATGCTTAAATTGCCAAATACTACTCCTGTGCGAAAAGGCAACACGGGCATAATCGAGTTGAATGAGGGAATGAGGGTAATTTTTTAAATGTTCCATTAGATTGTGTGATGATTGCGATGTAGGCCTGTTAATACCTGTAAAATCTAGTCATATCTCCTCTTTCCCCAAAACACTTGATTTGTCAGTGTTTAAAATAGTCTATTAACAGAAGCATCCACATGCCTTCAATTATTCGTTGTAATTTCCATGCATTGTCGGGTAACTTTTCGAGTCTTTATGTATCGTGCCATCAGTGGAGAGGTGGATCCACGGGGGGGGGGGGGGGGGGGGGGCTTAATTCCCCCCCAAGAGAGCAAATGATAAATTTAGAGTTGGATAGTTAACTTCAATGCACACATCAGAAAGTGAAAAGCGGTGATAAGCTAGAAAAAGTTTCTCTCCAACGAGCGTGAAGTTTTTTCCTTAACCGAGTTGTTGAGGCAATTTAGAGTTGGGCAGCGGAAGACGACCAAGCGAGCATCCGATCGAGAGGAGATAATCACAACTGATGCTTCGTCCACCCCACTGCATTCTTACCAACGCCTCTGACCAAGTTGCTACCTCATCACCGTATGAGAAAGAGGTCAGGCGTGTGTCGGTTACTTACAATTATCTTTAAACTGCCTTCATTGACCCGTCAGAAAGTAAGGGCTCACCTCCCTTGTGGTTTCTGCGGGTAAAACCACGGCATTTATTTAGTTTGTTAGTTGCTGACTATCGGTCACTCGTTTCCAACAGCCTTCCCTGAGCCCCTGCAAAGTAAAGGTCCTCTCTTCCTCTGCAGTAGGCTCTGATAAACTCGCGGAATTTATTTAGTTTGCTAGTTTCCGGCTGTGAGCGTTTAGGATACTGATGCGGTGTTGTTTGCCCTTAGCCGCGTGTAGAATCAATCGTGCTCCTAGAAGTTTTTTTGTCCCGTTTACATCCCCATCCTATGTCCCATCTGCTTCTCGCTTCGAGCGCCCACTTCTACATCTTTTCATTGTACTGCGCGGGCAGATAAATCATTTTCGTTTCGTCAACAAACTAGACTTACTATTCATTGGGGTAACTCCACTTGACAATACGATCAAGTGCCAGGGTACAGTGGTTCTTATGTAGTTTTTGCTGGATTTTATACCCAGCTGTCACAGCCTACTATATTCACGGATCTTTGCATGCCACTTCGACCTCATAAACTTTTTGACAGCATTACAGTACCTGGATGAAGTATGGCAAGTTTAAGTATATATTTTACTTATAACTTAGGTGCGTAAATAGATACATCGTAGGGAATCGCAGGCAGTATATGATTTTTCTCCTTGTTCTCATAGCTCATTTGTAGCTCATTTGGTGGTACTTACACTGAATGGGTTATGCCACGTCGGTAAAGGCAGTTAATAGACATTTCTGTTATGAGGGTATGTACTTGTAATATCACTGAAGTGGTAGTTAACCCTTTCACTACGAACGACGTGATAGAACGGCGTGCCGCTAAGCCTAAAAGGTGTGTGTTATAAACAGGGATGTGACCCGAAAAGGCACCCGAACTATTCACATTGATAATAATGGTTTTTTAAACGCAGTTATACGATATATATTAACCATTTGACGTGCATTAGTAAACCAAACCAGTTTAACCCTTTATAGGGCAAAACTCTGGGACTCAAAAAATTCTGGGTTTATTTCTATTTTGGCGATGCTTAGTCATGTAAGATGCAGTATACAGGGTGTTTCAGGAGGAAGTAGCAATACTTAGTCGTTTCTACACAGTTTAACATTCTCGCCAGATATTTCTTCTCTGCCAGAATGCTAAATGAGCAAAGAGTAATATGCTGATTATCTCCACCGGTATTTACTCAACGACACCAGTATTTACTTGAAGTCGCTTTTTATACGATCACCCTCCCTACCCACTGATTCACTTTTTCGGCTTTGCCTAGAGTATTTTGATAGGCCAATATGTTTCCAGCTTCCTTCAATATCTCCACCTGCCATTAATGCTCTTATTTTGTTGACCTTGATTCTTTATATGTTTAAACCTTTATTTGTTTTTGTGGTGACAAGGCCAATTTGAACGTAAACCTGAATCAGCATATGTCCCCTATTTTTCTGTTTTCCCATGCCATACCTCCATTCTTTCTTACCTCCTCGGCCTCCTTCTACAACTACATTCCAGTCTCCACGAATAATCAGATTTTCATCCCCTTTTCCATTAAATGTCATTTCTTCTATTCCGACGGGCGTCTTCTACTTAAACATCATAGGTATCTGATGTAGACATGTATAGCAGTACCACAATTTGCTCCTAAGTTTTAATTTCTAATCTAACCATATTTATATAGGAATTGTATTGATGATTGGTTTTCACTCGCAAACCTCTACTTCTCGTCAGTAATATTCCATCACCTACGCTTCCATCCCTGGATCGCAAGTAGATAATCCGGTAACTGTCGCATCGAAAGTCCCCGCCGCTTTGCACTTTCGTCGTTTCTCCCTTCTTTCCCCTACCGCCTCCAAAATATGTATGTATTTTCAGTGCTTTTTAGGATTTCTCTATCTATACAACAATAAATTGTATAAATTGAGAAATCCTAAAAAATAATGTTAAATGATAGCAAAACATAAATAAAAGTAAAATTTAAATTACATTATTAGACAGAATTTTTGTTAAGTATAAGTCATTTAGGTTTTTTTGATAAGTCCATATATCATTTAAAGTCTTGGGGACGGTTTCACCTTTACAGTTTTATTCTGACATTAATCTACAGCGAACTACACAACCAGTGTTGCGCGGTTATCAATTTCCTAAAAACTGCAAGTTATTTCTTTGCTTTGCGGTCAAAAAGTAGGAGCTGTCATTTCACTCGATAGTATCACAAAGGAATTCTTGTATAGATATGAAAGCTGACGGTAGCTTTTCATCTTTAATGTTTTCAGTTCATAGAGCCCAACTGGGCACGTCCTGGACCCGTAACTAGCGTCTTCCGGAGGTTTCTTGTAATCCTTAACCTTTCACGCATGTATCTATGAACGATGTTGGCAAACGAAAGAACAATCCTTTTTCAACCATCTAACCCTTTATAGCGAAAACTCTGGGACTGAAAAAATGCTGGGTTTTTTTCTATTTTGGCGATGCTTAGTCATGTAAGATGCAGTATATATATTTTTTTTCTTTTATTTTCAAATTTGACCAAATACAGGGTGGGAAATAATTATCCCAATGACTCTTTTGCACTACTAAATGTTATGTGTGCTGGGATAATAATTTCCCACCTAGAAGGAAATGGGTCTACAGACAAAAGTTTTTAAAAGTAATATTAATTACTAGCTTTTTAAATTTTAGCAAAAACCTATGAATCGTTTAAAAAGTAAATACTTAGGATTTTTATCATTTTTTAAGTGTCCAAATATACAAGCATTACAAATACTCAAAAAATACAATTATTACTTTCCATAATTATTCTTGGTTTTGATCAACAATCTCTTGCCAAAATTCAAGTCTTTTACAGGTAATACCAATTTATACTTTGAGGAATGGAGAAAATCTATTTTTGCACAAGGCAACATTACACTTTTCACAGATCATATTACTTCGTTTTTATTTAGCTTTTGTACTGCAGTAAGCACAGCGTCGATATTTTTGGACTAATTTTGGTAAATGAACCCCTACATTCACCTATCTTACTGAATTTTCTGAAGTCAAGTGTCCTGCCGGATTATTCCTTTTTCTACCAAACCCTCTTCCTAGTGCACGGCCTGGGCGTTTTCTGTTAGAGAATTTCCTAATCAGCTGGTCTACCAAAAGGCTCCTGTATTGCAAATGGGAGAGGTGTTTCTGCTTATTTTCCTCGATTCTTCTCGGTAGAGAACATATGAATTCACTATGCAGCAATCTAAGAAGTAATAGAAGAGTTTGAGCCAGCATTTTCTTGATTTTTGAAGTATCGATTAATGTGACATGTGTTGATCAAAATTGTCTACTCCTCCCATGAATTTATTATAATCTGCTATGACTTGAGGACAGTCAACACTCTCCTGCTCACCATTTTTATTTCTTCTTAGAACTTTGGTTTTCATGGAGGGGTTATGCATGCTGCATATAGCTGACACAGATTTCTTTCCATGGTCTTTCCATTTCGTTACGGAAATATCATGGCACTGGACAAAAATCACTTTTGCGCTTCTCTAAGATTTTATTGCTCGTTAGCAGTTCCCTAGGGTAATGTTGCCGAGTGGTTCTACATGCAAATATACCCCTTTTTAGTAGTTTCTGCAGCAGGGGTATGCTGCTGAAATAGTTATAAAAAAATAGACAGTGTGATGGGCCTTCAAGCTTTGTAGAGTGTGGTGACTACTCTCTCTCCCAGTTTATGCGTTACCTTGCCATTTGCATCTTTTCCTGTATATACTTCAAACGCCAGCATATATCCTGTGACTGCACAACATAATACCCAAATTTTGAATCCCCTCTTTACAGGCTTGAGAGGCATATATTGTTTCTTAGTAGTACGCCCCTTGAAGGCAATCATGCTTTCGTCAATTGACAAGAAACGTGAAGGTGAAAACAGTGAAGGGAACGTACTCTTGAGTTCACTAATCAAAAGACGAACCTTATATAGCTTGTCAAATTGAGGTGATCCACGGTTTGGCATTTTCTCATTATCATTGAGATGCAGGTTCCACAAAATTTTTATAAATCTTTTTAGGCTCATCACTTGTGCCACTCTCTCTACATGGAAGTTCTGATCACTGCTCCAGTAAAGACACATGCTTGGGAGTTTATGAAATCCCATGAACACTAAAATTGCAAAAAAAGCTTTCAGTTCGTCCACTGTGAGGTCGAGACTCCTTCCATGCTGTTTTGCATAGAGATTGCTATGATTGACTATAAAATTTACAAAATTATCCTTCAGAAGTTTAGAAAAGATACTCACAGGGCTATTTGTATCTAATGCTACTTTTGGGCCAAAGGGCTGCTTGAAAGTTGTAGCGCAATATTTTTCTGGGTCATGAGCTATTTTGGTCCACTAATAGTCCTCTTTAACTTCGTCAGCAATATTCATGGCTATGTTACCACTAGGACCATCTGGAGATGAATCATTCTCAGAACTTGACTCGCTGCTATCAAAATAAGACTGTCTTCCCTCCAGAGAATCTGGAGTGTAATCAGGATCTTCGACAGAATTATCTGAAATATCATCATCAGAGTGCTCCAATTTCGTATCCGGTAACCTAGCTTTCTTACAGCACTTTTGCTTGGCTTGCATTCCACTCACTGATAGAAGAGAAATATCAGGAGTTGATGATGATGATCGGAGAGAAGGCTCTCCCGATGATGATGGACTTTCGACTAGTAAGGAAAATAATCGGAGGTTATCGAGACCAATTTTGTTACAAATTCTAAACATGAAATACTTTAGGAAGAGTTAACTACAAAGACCTACTAGAAATCTGAATATCGTCAGCATCCGAGTCTCCATTGTAATCCGAATCTATTGCCTGCTCATCAGTAATCTCATCTAACCATGCTCTTATCTTCTCCGGTTCCATTTCTGGAAAAAGTAGTAAAACATACATGTGACATAATTTCGCTTCTTTCACAATCACATTCCCAATTACATTATGTTGATTAGAGACTAGTGTAATTTATGCTAGTTTATGCTATTACTCAAATTTTAAAATTTTCAGAACTTTTCTGAGTTGTATTTCCAAGGATACAAAAATGGGAGAGACTCAATTTTACCAAACATCAATTCATGAGAGAATGCCGTGCCTTGCTGACACAACTACTGACGTTGATACGTTACGGTTACGCATGTTCAGAGAAAAACGGTAGACCATGCGTGATTCTACCTGGCCTGTAACACATGTAATTATTCAATATCAAAGGTAGACGTAGCCCAAACCTCGATGGAGCGATTCAATGCCTCAGCAAGAATGTTTATAGTCTCTATTTTGAATTCCCTCATGTGAGCCTCATTCATTTTGCTCACTAATCAAACTATTATTTTGGAAAAAGCCACAATAAAATTAATTTTATACCCTTACTGGTTCTAGCTCCCACTCAGCTAATTCCTTTGTTCTGGAGCGCAAGGAGTTTACACATAACGCATACTGAAATGAACCAGTACTCAACATATGGTAACCATGTTTTGTTGTTTCCCAAACTCAAAGAGTTAGGTTTTAGCTAACTTGAGACTACAACATTGAATTAATTCCTTTATTTGAGTAATATTTTGGTTTTGGCGAGGTAGGAGAATGAAAAGGCATGAGCAAAGCCAAGCATTATTTTTGCCTAACTCCCTGGGGTTACATGTTCGCACAAAACCTAGTACTGTAGAAACTGCCTATAGCGGAATCGCTCGGTGCCGTAAAAATTTTCCGTTGTGGACAAGTGTCCGTCATACACAGGTTTCAAGCACTACATAAGGATAACATATTCTTTAAGAGAAATCAACTGATTAAGCATTTTATTCACACATAAAACTCAACACTCAATACGCACATAGAAAACATTGCCCTTAAATAGTTCACACAAAGTATTCACTTATAACGTGTTTAATTTTCTTGCTGTACATATGTTTTTTCTCTGCGTAATTTGTACTGTCATTTACCAAACTTAAAAGACCAACGTCATTGTTAACGAGAAATTTTTTTAAATATCTTCCATGCTCTGAACAACCTCTTTATAATTGTTTATTCTTGTAGTCACATCGTTTCCTTCTGTTTCGTCTTCTACAATATCGTCCTCTCCGTCATCCTCACTGCACCCCTTTTCGCATACTAGGAAATCAGTATTAAAATCACCAGAAGTGATCGCTAAGTTTTCGTCTATCATTGTAAAGTCTGTCCCACTCATTACATCAAACTCCATAATAGAAGCGAGTTCATCATCAATGCCTGCATTTGAATCACCACTATGTTCGCTGATTATGTCTCCATCACAGAAAACGAAGCCAGCTCTGTAGAAACATTGTATGACGCTTTCACTTTTGACATTATTTATTGCTCTGGTCAACCAATTTATGTCATCCTGAACTGTTATTGATTTAGCTACTTCACTAATTTTGTCGGTTGACTCCACAGCTGTTAAAAGAGATTGCATCAAAAACTTTCTGTAATGAAATTTGACTTTACAAATAACCCCCTGGTCCATGTGTTGCGTTTTGCTTGTGGTATTCGCTGGGAACCACGCAAGTTTCTTATTTGACAGATTTAGATGAGGATGACAAGTGGCATTGTCCAAGAGAAGAATTACCTCTCGTCCGGCTGATTTCATTCTCCGGTTGAAAGAAAGCAGCCAGTCCTCCATTATCTTAGCCACGTTCCAAGCTTTGGAGTTGTGTCGCCAGATCAAAGGAAGGGATCCAATGTTTAAATTTTTAAAACATCTGGGTCGTGCGGCTTTGCCTATTACAAGTGGCATTTCCATATCTCCCTCCATGTTTCCGCAAATGAAAATGGTAAGTCGCTCTTTGGAGTATTTACCTCCACTACATTTTTCACCTTAAAGAGACAAAGTTTTAGTTGGGATCGCACGGAAAAACAGTCCTGTTTCATCACCGTTAAATATATCCCGCGGATGGTAGTTTATAATAAAATCTTTAATTTTCAATTTCCAGCTGGAAACTACTGCCATATCCACATCATTTGCCTCTCCGCACACACTGTTCCTCATAATATTATGAAGAGCTCGAAAACTTTCTAGCCAGCCATTAGATGCTTTAAAATCTGTATTCCCCAATTTCACAGCAAACACTTTCGCCTGCGCTTGGACCATTGGTCCCGATAGTGGTATGTTTTTTGATCCCGTCTGCACGAACCACTCCCAAATTAATTCGTTTACTTCTTTGTTCCCAGTTTTTCTTATTTTTCTTTTGGAGTTCAAATTTGAACCTGAAAGAGGAAAAAGATTTAAGTGCCTTAAAATGTATTCTTACTAACTCGTCCCAATTTATGCATACTTTAACCAATATTTGAAATAGCCAATTAGAATTGCCCGATATTTAAGAAGATCTTTTGGCTTGGTGATTGCAAGTAAAAGTGTGAATAAAAATTAAGTAAAACAGTCAATATCTCAAAAATTGATTATTTATTCTGAAGATATGTTTAATTACCAACGATTCACAATTTTGCATTCATATTTCTTTAAAATGTTCACAATAAGCCACATGAATGGCACTTCGAAGCATTAAAAAAACCATCGCGAAATAAGTCACAATTAATTAATGCAACTTTATTTAACATTTTCTTATTTCGAAATGGAAGAGAAAAGTGACTGTGTAAAATACAGTATTTTTTCAGTGCCCTTGGGGATGACTTCATTTTTCAATATCAATGTTATCATTGATTTTGAAAAATGAAATCATCCCCATTCTACATAATAATCATTAAGAAATGAAAGAAAACAAAAATGCATTCACGCTAACACCAACCTTTAGCATATATGCGCTTCCTTATTATTCAACGTGCTTACACCTGCGTTTTTCCACATCTGAATTTCTTTTGCACCTCTTTTATGTTGCACTGATTCCTTTCGATGAGTTCTAAGATGGCAACTTTGTCCTGCAAACTCAATGCGTTTCTTTTAGACATTTTACTCTAGTTATGGATCCACTTACACCACTCGAGGTATTCACTGCGGGCACCAGGAAATGAACATAATCACGACGAGTGCGAATTTATGTGACGCAATAAAGGGGAAAATGTGGGAGAGGGTCAGGGGAAAGGGTTGTGTAGGCACGTTGATTGGCTTGGTCTACTGGGTGGGTGTAAATGGCAGTTGACCTATGAAGAACGGGCGTAATGGCAGATGAATGGGGGAAGGAGGAAGGGATGGGGAAGGAAGGACGGGGGAAAGGAGGAAATGTGGGGGAAGGAAAAAATGACCTGGAAAATCAGGTGCGTAGTGAGTAAGGTTAGTCATAACAACCAAAACAAAAACAGCATGAAAAGATCCCCCCCCAGGTCAAGGATCACCTATCTTCTGGCACTTGCACTAACCTGGGCGTCCTGCGGCGCGTTACAATCGAGTGAAAAATAGCAGAAGCGAGAGAAAGAGAAGGATGGGAGGGTGGAAACATTTTGGTCAACCGTCAAGCCCCCCTACCGTGTTCCTCAACCAACAGGTAGTGACATTCCCTTCTATTCAACTCCCTCCCAAACATTCCCCTCCTTGAGGTCATCCTTGAAAATTCATTTCCGGGAAGACTTAGCATGGCAGTCCGTGTGTTTGAGTAAAAATTGCAATTCCGTAATACACAGGTGAAAAACTCATGACTTTGAACAAAAGTCATTCAGTTGCCGCGTTGAGCAGGTTCCGTTAAATGCAGGTTCACTTATATGGGAATTCGTATGTCGCAGGTCGGGACCAAGAAAATTTTCTGCTATGGACAAGTTTCCACTGTATACAGGGTCCGTTATAGACAGTTTTCACTGTAGAACATCTTTTCCAAAACACAGAATCAAACTTTGCACCTCATTTTACAGACAACAAGAAGCATAAGAAAGGGCAGCTATTTGGCCATTTCATTCAATTTCGCCAACCGGCATAATAGGGAAAGCAAATATTGTAAACAAAACTTATGAAGTGGTACATATAACAAAAAACTATCTTTGAATTTCTAATACTGGAGTATACTCATAAAAATATGTGTATACAAAACAAATGAAATACATTAGTACTGCGTGCATACCTCTTATTTTCCAGATTATGGTAGTTTTTATAAAAAATCCAACATAAACAAACAAAGCAATGTATTGCCATCAATGTCGGCCCTGAGTGAATCGCTGGGATAAATACTTTCCACGAAAAAAGGCCTTTAAAGCAAAAAAAAATTATTTTCATGCGTACCACTACGCCATCTCCACTAGGAACACCATAGTTTACGTGCATTGCCGCAGATGGGAAGCATATATCCCAAAGAGCGTTCCCTACAGATATGGAGGGAAAATATTTTCCCAGTAACCTATAAAGGGTTAATGTTCATTAAATTACTAAAGCACGTAAAATGGTTAATATATATCTTATGATTGCGATGAAAAAACCATTTTCATCATCGTGACTAGCGCAACACAAAGATGAACATAATTGTGCGATTTATGTTTCACTTTAAAAAGTTATAAACTATAGTGTGACTGGTCAGTTGGTGCCATAAACCACCCGTGGTGAAGGGTTGGGTCTTTTTCGACGCCGAGGCTCAGATTCCGAGTTCGGGTGCCTCCCACGGCACGAAACGTAAAATGCCTTTTCGGGTCACATCCCTGGTTATATAGGACTTCTTCTCGGGACGCCGCAGGTACCCTCTCTCGGTTCGCGGGAAAGGATTACCTCGAACCTTCCTCGCAGTGCGCGCCCCACTCATAGCAGGGGTCCGTGGTCAGTTGCTTTTTGGTGCAGTGGAATAACAAACTTAAAGGTTTTTGTGTAATTGGCAAATTGAGCATTATAAGTGCATTCCTTCTGTTTAGCTCTACAACCACAAATTTTAAACGGAGCTCTACCGATATTTTTAACTTAGTTCGTGTGTAAAGGAATCTCCGAACTAATTTTTGTTAGTTATTTAGTTGGTTAGTGAGTGATTTTTTTCATGGTTTGATTTAGTAAGGGAGTTATCATGTTTTTAGGCTCAACAACTGAATGTTATTTTTTCATATGAGTTTACTGCCATATTTGACGGCAAAAATGGAAAAAGACGAGTCTAGATTTATGTGTGAGAGATGTGACGTGGGACTTTGTGTGACTCCATGCTTTGAAGTGTTTGGTAAAAAAATATGAAAAATTTAAAAAAATATAAAAAATCAATAAATAAATAAAAAAAATTATCTTCGCCAATGCCGGTCCAAAGCCCGGATGGAAATGAAGGATGGGAAATTTTTACAGAATCAGGATATTCGTACGATATGAGTGTTATCTTTGCATGAATTTCCAAAAATAAGAGTTCCGTAGACCATACATCTCATGAATAAACACGGTGAAAATTTCCGAAAAGTACTGATTCTTTGATTCACGCTCTGATAATGCCAATATCCTTAATATGGACATTTTAAATTTGTTATAATTTTTATCGTTGAATAATCGGCAAAATCATTTCCGAGTGCGAATACAATGATGAAATTACTATTTGACAATTGATAAGATTTTTGTTGCTAGAGAGCTTAATATTAATGGTAGAATTTCATTTAAAAGCTGTAAAGGCATTGTAAATCTAAAATAATTTATATCCAATTAAATAAATATCGAGGCTGTAGCAACAATGTTTAGAGCAAAACCATTGCATTAACAAAAAGATAACCGCGACGGCATACCGTAATGGGTAACCCAAGCAGAAAAGGGTGAAGATTATCTCGGCCCGATAATCTCCACTACAACCTGAATACGCCTTCTGTAACGGAGGAGAAAACGTTTGTCATCTTAACACTGATGCACGTAGTTGCACCTGAAAAATGGGATTAAATATAATGGTAAATGCTGTATAAAGAAATTCAATATTCATTTACAAAAATAAGTTTATTACAGAAATGATGACGTAAAGGGGTGTCACCAATAGTTTAAAACAAATTAAAATATTTGCTACTGAAGAAAGGCTATTACATTAAACCTTGAAAATCACAAATTATTCCAAAATTATAATAAGGATAGCAAAATAGAAGAAAAAAAATGAATTAATCTTTTTACCTAAGAAAATTTATTTTAATGGAATTCACAATTTTTCAAACAAGCATCCCTAAGGAAATATAAAATATACCTCCCCAAAAACTTAAATTTTTTAAATGAAATTCCCGAAAACATGGGTGCAAGCAAAGTCTTGATTT
The DNA here is from genome assembly GCA_963573305.1 of Pyrrhosoma nymphula. Taxonomy (NCBI): domain Eukaryota; kingdom Metazoa; phylum Arthropoda; class Insecta; order Odonata; family Coenagrionidae; genus Pyrrhosoma; species Pyrrhosoma nymphula. The sequence goes on along the minus strand of OY754332.1, from coordinate 38,464,896 downwards.
GCCCATACACTCAGGATAGATGTACACCACAGTTTTCCTAATGCCCTTAGTATGGCATACTCTACATTTCTTCTGTGGTTTTTTTTCCCTTTCTCCCCAAAAGCTGCTATAGAGGAGTGCAAGACCTCTTTTTGGTTGCCATGAAAGAATCGAGGCACTTATCCTGCTGAAAAGTGAGGACCCTGGTAACTTAAATCATACAGGATCTGTTTATTCTCACTATCTTTGTTGATTGGGATATAGCTATTCTGTTATTTTCTAATCTGAAAAATGTGGATTCCATCTTTTTATAACACCTGAGAATTTTGTGCCCCCAATGTAGTGTGACAAGAGCAGGTTGCAATGAACCACCCCCTACTCATAGACATGTTATTTGCAACTATGGCTTCAGATTTTCCTCTGCCTGGTCGCGTAGTTGTTACGAAGTTGGTTCCAAACTGATGATTTGCTCCTCACTACTTTGGTTTGGGTTCAGTGAACCATTAGGCATATTAAAAATCAGAAATTGCATTTGTTTTCATGCTTTAACAAATAGGAATGTAGTAAGTCAAAATCTAGAAAAAATATAAAAATTTGAGCACCAAAATGATACTGAAAAACATAAAATATAAAAAATTACCAAAAGTCATCAAGTAACTAATGAAACCCAAAATAATACAGGGTGATTAGGGTAAAATAAAGAAAAAGATTTTAATCAATGCTGATAAAAAAATGCCTGTGCCTGATGTAGCATGTGGAAACAATTATTTTTCTCAGAATGGTGTTGCTTCTTTGGAGGATCTGCAGTTGCTAGAAGACTTGATCATTCTCCTTATCCCAGCTCCTATGGAATCAGTGGCCACGGCATCCAGATGAGTGTCCCTCTTTCGCTGTAGGGGGCATTGCAGTCTATGGTCCATGTCTGCGTGCCAGGAAATCTTTGCCACTCTGGCCACCTGCATCGTCTGCAGCTCTTCCAGGAATGAGTGGCCTTCCCGAATTCCTCGACCACGAAGCAGGGAATGACATCGATTTCACAGAAGGGGTACTGTATTAACCCAAATCTAAGACTACCCCTCATTTCAATGACTCTTGGAACAAATAACTACCAAACTTCCCCTCATCTGTGAATAATTGCAGTAGAACCTCACTTATGAAACTTTCAGTGGACGAGCAAAAAAAAATTCACAAGAGAGGAAGTTTCACAACAAGAGGTTTCATAGTAAGGGAACAAGAAACCCTTTTACAACTGTTCAATTTGGCCTGCTTTGTTTCATGGTTGCATTAAATGTTTGGATACAGGCAAATGAAACCTCTAATTTGGTAAGATTCGTAAAATTTGGTAAGATCTATTCCCAAAGTAGAATTTCTTGGTCTAATAGTTAGCATTCTAGGCACTTGACCAGCAGAGATTAGTTTCAATTAATGCGTGGCACATTTTGTAATGATGTTTATTGTCAGTTCATCTTCTACAAAGGAGGACCAGCTTATGCTGGAGTATTGCTTACTAAAAATCTGCTGTGATTAATAGGTAATATTTTCCTTTACAAACTAGTTTTCCTCTAAAATAGAATATCATTAGACATGACCGGAGATGTAACTGAAAATAGTTTTGATTCTGTTAAAATATCATAAATCAATTGGGATTCAGAAGTTAAATATTGTATTCATTCACCCATTTTGAAATTATAACTCTTTTTTCGGCATCTAAAGAGTGCAACCCAAAGCTGAAAAAAGTTGACATGCGTATGCTTTGACATGCTCTTCAGGAAAAAGTAGCGAAAACCTGGACTTCTTATCCCAAAACCACAAAAAAAATTTATAATGATGTATTTTTTGTCCGGCGGCAGTGCAGGTCTGTGGTTTTGTTGCGAAAACAATGTTTTGATCCATAAACCACAGAAAAAAAATTAAAAATGGCAGATTTTTTGTCCAGTGGTGGTGCAGACCTCTGGTTTTCCATCCATTGCTTCAGAGCAGTAGGTTCTTTTTCCATTCTGATGAATTCCTTTTGAAATTGCATAGAGATCGATAATTTTCGCATTTTCTTTACTCTCACGATAAACTCACAACAATCCCTCAAAGTCGGAATTTATGAAGCTCCGTAGGTGAGTTAACTTACTGGTAAGTCGTATAAGTGAGGAATTTCCTACCATAGGACTGGAAAAAAATGGTTTATAATGGAGTTTGTCGTATATGTTCTCTCGTCTCGTCGTATATGTTCTCTCGTCCAATCTCCCTTATGGAAAGTTTCATAAGGGAGATTGGAAATTCATGGGGTCTTATGGGGTTATTTACCGGACCATAAAAAACAGTGTATAAATGAGGTTGTCGTATATAAGAGGGTCATATATCCAAGGTTCTACTGTACTTATTTTGTTTTATATTTATTGTCCTTCACGTTTCTTTAACATCATTGTCTTTAAGCATAATATGTCATATTTATATTTTACTTTAAATCATTCAAATATTAAATCAAATGAAGTTCAAGCTTTGAGAATTCTTCCCTCAGTTCAAGGGGAGTATTAACTAGATTTCTTATATTAATCATCATCACCATCCATAGAGCCCACATTTTTCATCCATGTCCTTGTCACTCTCAACTTCGACATCATTCCCCCCACAAAATATTATCTTCATTCAATGATGAATACCACTTCTTTAATTCTTTCACTATTGTTTGTCATTTAATTGATAATACAGTAGAGCACCCATTATCCGATGCTTGATTAACCGACTGTTGGATTATCTGACAATCAGTCCCTCAACTCCTTCCCCAACTATTCCTTTCCATCTCCCATTCATCCCCACCTACTGCCACTTCTGTTTGCACTCGCAGACATTGGCCATATTCAAGTCTACATAATTGCTATGTTTTGCCCTCGATAGGTTTTTTTCGTGCAGCAGGCTATTCACTTACAGACACGACGATTTGTATTATAATGATTCCCCTGAATCACTGTTTGGACGAGCGAGTGTATATAGCTTTTGTGGCTGTTTTATATTTGATATGTTTCTTTAGGAAACAATTGACTCAAAATGTCTAATTCTTTATGAAAGAGGAAACGCTTCATGTTAGGTATTTCCACAAAGTTAAGGATAATTGAAAAGCGATCCAAGGGGGAGACTGAGTGGCTAACAACACTGAATGGCTCAGTCATGGCAACGAATTGTAAGGACATCAGATTCTTGATGAAGATCATCTTCACCACCAGAGGCCTGTTTCTCAAAGGTACAAGTGCAAAAGTTACAAGTCTACAAGTCTGATTCATACAAGTGTGACTTTCAAGTGCTTCTCAAACAAGAATGGAGGACTTATGAATTTTCCTCAAGTAACAAAGATTTTGCAAGTGAAAATGGGGGATGTGTTTCAGTCCATATTTAGCTATTATTTAAGGCTTACTTTATATTTTGAGAAATTCTCTGGGTATCTTTTATAACCAAGAATCAGTGCCACGTAGGGCGGAGTCTATAAATGCATGAAGATGAGTTAACCATATATTTGGTTCAAAGTTCACCTTAAAATATCCTATGCGAGAAGGAGTCATCGGAAAAACTTGAACTACATAAGAAAAAGTAATTGATTCTTTGATGTTCGTGGTGAACATTGTTAGTCAGAGGAAGGTTTTGGTTAGGTAATTTAAACACACATTTTCGTTAGAACTTGGTGGTGTGGTCCGGTCAGGTTTGGTCGGGGGCTGTGAGGAGACTGATGGGAAAAGGAATGGGGGTAGCAGCGGTTGGGTAGGTGGCGTGGCAGGAACCCACAATCAGATTTATTTGAACACACCGAATCCAAACGGATACATTACAGATTCCGTTGCATGAAGTGAAACACATTCATAATGGACGTTTAATTCTTGCATGTCAAGCTATCATGTTGTGCAGTGTTTATCTTTCATAGATTCAACATGAAAATGTTATATTGTCAGACATGTGGAGGCTACGTACGTTGACCAGGTATTTTGAATGCTGAAAATTAAAACCCCAGGGAAACAGCATTATACATTGACACGGAGGTGGCCTAGTGGATAAAGTTTGAAGTTCTTAACTGAAGGTAATTAGTTTTGAGTCTCTCAGGTGATGAATTTTTTCATCCTTCATTTTGATAGGATCACGAGAGAATTTTTTACTGAATTATGTAATCTTATACTATGACTTCAGCACACTTTTTTCATTTCACTTGCCTCCATACTATACTGCAGTTTGGAATCCTGGACGGCAGATAGCTTGGTGATGGACCACTTATTTCATAGTTTGTCAATCCTGTTTAAACTCCCTAATCTAACAAATTGTGTGGATTGTTGTGGTTTAAACTCCCCAATCTAATGATTTAGAGATTGTTTATAAATTGCATGATTAACAGAAACATACATGTTTCCTGTCGGCAATAAATCTTTCTTCTTCATTGTTTATTCACTATCTCCATGGAGGTGTTCTTGTTTCGTTACGCTTTAGTCTAAAAGATTTTTCTTTTAACTTAATTTATAAACAAACTGCGAGTTTTAATATAAACTAAATATGCTGTGTCAGAAGTCGAAAAAATCCTGTCTACTGATCCCTTATTTGTTGGTATAGCCCTTGTATTAGTTGATTAAAAGTGACCGCAAGTTGCTTTTCATTTGTTTTTCCTGTTATTCGGGCCGATTTATTCATCTCTTGGGACTAGTAGAAATGACCTTACTAGTTACAAATACTTGTAACTTACAAGTTGGTTTGAGAAACAATGTGTCATAACCATGAAAACACTTGTGAAAAAACACTTGTAAATTTTGAAATGTACAGTGGCGGAAAAAATTAACGTAAAACTCATTGGCATCTGGATGCGGCATACGCAGGAACTTATTGAAGTTGCTCTTCTTTCGGCAACACTGAGAAAGCCAGTTGCAAGTTGCAGGAATATTCAAACTCCATATGAATTTAAATAGATTTTACGCATCGCAAAATAGGGGTACTTATAGGGTTCGCGTTCGCGACATCGCCTTGGAGTTATTAATGTGATGACAGTTTTCTTCTCCCCACAGCCAATTAAGGTTTCGAAGTCGTAGTGAACTCTGTAATTTCTTTGGCCATATTTTTAGTACTGTGACGCCTTAGACCTATTTATCTCGATAGAAACTACACGAGAAAGGAATTATTCCTAAGGATAAACAGGTCTTGTTTTCTCACTATTATATCTACCTCAAAGATAGTTTTTTGTGTGCAGGAAATAACTGTGGATGGATGTCATTTATTATTATCATATCATATATTGAGGGAACCTAAACATTACAAAAAACATTTTTTACGTTTTATCTAGCGACTTTTATGTCTAAATGCATGAAACTTGGTGAAACAGAATTCTCTCCAAGATGATTGACTTACCAAATGGGGGTATAATTTATCTTTTAAAATATTGTCGATACCTAAATACCCTCATTAAGATTCGGTGCTAGTGCACTCGAGATAGGATGTTACAAGTCCTTAAATTTCTTAGTTCATGCTTGCACATTAGCCAATTTCTGAAAACAAGTCTTAAGTCCAGGAGATCTAATTTATACAAGCTTGATAAGGTGTCGTTTGCATTTGTTCATTTTTCGGAGAATAAAAAGAACCACTTGAAAGTGGAATATTCTTATTCGACGCAGTAGCCCAAAGAGAAGAGCGTTCATCTGCGGCGCAGAAGGTCTGGGGTTCCAATCTGGGTGAGGCCTCTTTGAACGCCGTCTCACTTAATCTTCGCGATGAGACTTTATTATTACCAAATATTCCTTCTGGTCATCTGATGTTCGTATCCACTCACTCGCTATTTCAGCTATCCATGAACTCGCTATTCCTGAATCAGGTAGCTGGCCGTATCTCTGATTACGTGAATCTCTCGATTTAGTAAACTAATTTTTTGTAATTTCCACTATTATTTTACATTCGAATGGCTAAGTGTAGAAGAAAATTATTTTTAATAGAAATCAGTTTTCGGGTCCATCTGCTGAATCCGTGACATTAATAACAATTTGGCATCTGAGTGAGGGACCCAAAGAATGGTAAAAGGCTATTCACAATGTCTTTCCATCGGTTTTCATTCAGTTTTTCCTTCGTTAATCTTCAGTTTTCCTGTGCGTAGTGTGGAGGTTGTGTTGTTCAACATTTCAAGTTTACTGTTTTGGCAATGCTGGGTTATACTTGCTTATAAAATATCATTTAGGTAGACATTGAAATATTTTACTACAAATACCCACCAATATTATTTTCAACTACTTCAGTACTTTGATTCAAGACACAAGTTGCACAGTTTTATTTTCAAAACATTGAATGACTGGCTAATAAGATCACTACTCAATCATATTTGGTCCATTATATTCCATTGCCAGTTATAGTCCATATATATCCATATTAATCCGTCTAGGACAATTAAGGGCTTGAGGTTATATATCATGATTATAATAATAAATTATGTAGTTTCATTAATGCTCATATTACACAGTTAACTTTTTGCTCTTTCTCAAGCGATTTTCTTATTTTTTAATAAGGTTTTTCCTTTTTACATACCAACACTGAACAAATAGGATAAAAAATCACGCAGCCCATGTTGAAAAGAAGGCAAATTCTATCATAATCCAATTTGGTCATATTAACTCTCAGAAAATGCAATAACTCGCAAGTTATCACATTTGATGAGAGTTAACTAATGAGAGAGTTAAAAATTTTGCGTTAATTTCTTCCGCCACTGTACTTGTAATTACTTAGTAGACTTGGACGTTTGAGAAACAGAATTTTAAAAGTTACAAGTGAACATACTTGTAACTTGCGGACTTGTAGATTTGAGAAACAGGCCCCAAGTCTGCGATCACAAGTTGATTGTGCATGGATGACTCCATTAATGATGATGAAGAAACAATAGATTCCAAATGGGTTTCTCTCGAAATCGTGTCGCAATCAGCAAAAACATAAAGCAGTTAATGGAATGGGAAGATGACACCTCTGTACATTTTGTGTGTTAGATTAATTAAGATAGCTATAAAAAAGAAAATTCACACAAAACTTCAAAAGAAAGTGAAAATTATTTAACGCTTTTTAGATGATTGCGTAAGTCTAGATTGTTTGCACCTTAAAATGTATGCAAGTTACTGGCCATGTCCTGTGAGAAACCATGACGTATATAAAGAATATTATAATTCATTGCTCACTTCATCACAGGTGATAACCGAAGCTGTAAACATTTTTGGATAAGGAATCAATTTGCAAGCACGCCACTGCAAGCGAGAAGGTTTGTATGTGGTATTGGTGGTACCATGCATTTGAGAATTGGGATGGTCGATGATTTTGACTAGTTTACTTCGAGAGTGGGTTGAGCAAGCACGAAGGTTTATGGGACTCAGAAGTCCGAGTAGCAACTTGTAATCCCTGTGAAACTGACCTTAGCTTGGCTATAACTTGGAGTGGAGAAATCTGACTCCGACAAGCTTTTGTCATGCAAGTGTGCATCAGCTACCTTGACCGAGGTCTGAGAAGCTAAAAAAAATGAGTCAAATTTTACTGATTGGCATAGCCTTAGATTCCTTGCATATTTTGTTGCGATCATGAATTCAAACTCTTAATGCAAGGAATTTACCCTGAGTAGGTATGTGATCACAGGACGTATTGTCTGATAATAAAATTCACCGGTTAACAGTTTCTAATTTTAGTTGGTGGAATATTTCAGAGAAGTTAGGGCAAAAAATAGGCATTTTAATGCAATATGCATGAAAGACTGAGAAAGCATGGTGGTGAAACCATGGTCACAGCAACATCGAAATGGAACATGAATGGATTATCCGATTAGGCTTCCCCCTTCATAAACACAGTTAATTGGTGCTCTATTGTACTTTGTCTTTATTCACTGATACTACAGGTATCTTAAGGTGGTTCAACGAGTATTTGAATACCCGATTTAACGGTCTCTCATCTCAGCACGATCTCACTGCTCTAGTAGTTCTTGGGAGTTGCCATCAGCGTCGCCACCGTAGGAAGTGGAATGGGGAGCAGATGGGAGGGACCCTTTATCTATCAGCTCGGATTTTCCGGGGGGGGGGGGGGAGGGCGACGGCGGCTGAAGAGCTTGCGTAATCATCGGCGATCAGGTTACACAGAACATAAATAAAGTCGAGAAGCTTATCTTTCGATGCCGAGTGTGAAATGTTTTCCTCGTCCTCATTTGGGTTTTAAGTAAGAAAGGTCAGAAATTACCTAAAACTGAAAACACCTAAAGGGTTTTGGGATTGTCGGCGATGCCTTGGGAGTATTGTTGAGTTTTTAGTGGTTGTTAAATTTTATGGACTGAAGTTATTGAATTTGTCCTCCAAGATTTCTAATAATATCGTCCATTTGATTACTTATTTTAGCGAAATTCACTTGGGGCTTCGTTAAGTAATTGGTGAGCATTTTTAAAGAGGCTATTTAAAATATTGTCTCTCTCTCTCTCTTTCACATGTGTCTACTTTCGACCATTGTATTTCATTGACGTAAAAGTTTAATGTTACATCTCTAAAGTTTCCTACCATTTACAGGGCCAAAGCGCTCTCGGATTTTCCTCTAATTCTTACAAGAGTACTTCTTTCTTGAAGATCCGTGGTCTAGGCAACAAAAAATTTCGTTTATGAACGTTGTGCATTTACGTTTTTCGTTTAGCTATGATTTAACAGTTAAATTGAATGTTTTCTATAACAAGAGAGAAAACGGCATTAATGCTCCAAATATATCAACACGTCATTTTATATTTTCATTATTTGTTCAAAAACTTTTTTCTTCGCAGGTAATTCATCATATTTAAAAACATTCGCGCACTGATGAACCCAGTGACTGGTTGGACAGAGTTGCGCTCTGCCGTACTAAGGCGAAAGGCGAATGAAATTCACACATTCAGGGTACAGAGGCCTGTTTTCCAACTTTCAACAAAACTCTGACACCGAAAATCGTACCGCGAGATCATGCCAAGATGCTTCGCCCAGGATTCAATCCATTATCCTTTGGTGTGTTACTGAACGCTCTACCTACTGGGCTACCATTCACTTGTTAATTACAATTAGTAATTATAATTATTAGGAGACAAGTCCAGTATGATCCCCCTGAAAATTATCTTATCTATTCGTAAATTATCTATTTCTTCCGTTCTGTGCATTTTTACACAAAATTAAAAGTTGAGCAGTATGTCCTAGAAACTTAAATAAAGAAAATAACAGCCTGCGGTAAAAATTCGGATAGAAATAACTAACTACCATTAGCACAGGAAAGCAAAATGGTTATATAAAGCTGTAATAAAATAAAACATTTATTGAGCACATAAAATCGTATATATTAACATAACTCTAAGAAATAGTGCAACAGCAAATTGTAAAGGCCACTGAATATCTGTACCATTAATACATAGATTTTTAACGGATCTTCATGCCTTTTGGATAACGAGGATCCACGATTTCGGGAAGTAGGTGATCCATATAAAATTCTTTTAAATTTACCTCCATCTTCTCGTTCCAAAATTCGTCATCTCTTTCAATACTCTGAACTATCATTCCAAACGGGCTTCAAACAAAAAATACGCAGTATTCTTTTTCTTTAATGTGCAGCTGACCCTGCACCTGGTAGTAGTAATCACTATTTTTCTTTAACCTTACTTCTCCTTCTTTAATCTCACAGTAAGAGATCATTTTCCTATTTATACCCTCTATAGGAGAAATATCCCTGCATTTATAGGGGCATTTCACCTGTAGTAACCCCTTTCCATTGGCAAATATTCCATCTGGCGAGGCGGCCAGAAAAGGCAGTTTTTTGTCCACAAAGAGACCAGCTGGAAAAACTTTGTCCCCGCTGTGCCTTTCGTACTCAGAAATTGCCTTGGGTTCGCTTACTTCCCCTTATTGCGTGGATTTACTTCCTGCAAACGAATGGTAAAGCAAACCCTTGACTATATTTGCGCGGGGAGTTGTGCGTCGTAATTTACAAATGCGCCCGAAAGAGGAAGCAGTTAGCCTCTTCAATCTTTCCGATATCCACATCTCGCAGCGGCCCTGATCCCTTGTGTTTTCTTCCAGTCTCTTTCTGCCACGGTCGCTGAGTCTTAGAGACATGAGGAACTCTTCTCTCCGTTCGTTGTCGATCTCTAGAGTCTCTTTAGTGACTGCTTCACTTTGACCCACAAGGCCATAGTGTTGGTCCGGACCAGCGACCCGCAATCTTTTTCGCTTCGATGAAGAAGGCATCTCTAGGCGTCGTTTACACCTTAAGTCTGCCTTCCTTTGCGTGGAGGTAGTATACTTTTTTATGTAGAACCCTGGGCTCTTTTCCGTGATTTGCTTGTGTATCAAGCCATGCAATTGGGGTCCAACGTTGCATGCAGTTGCCGTAATCTCACACCGCATTTGATACGCGCCCCTCGGAGCAAAGTTCACTCTCTTTCCTCCAATATACTTTGCCACGTATGCATTATATAGCTCGGCATGATTGTTTGTGACATTCAATATCGAGCTGGGGGAGTGACGAACGAGGAGAGCATTTGAAGTCAAAATGTCTTCCCAAATGCCGCTTTTCTTCAGCTGTGGAACCAGATTCACTTCCCCTTCCTTTGGCCCCTTACAGAAGTAGTCTGCACAACTGGCATGATCACCAAAAACATGGCTTGGGCCATTCTTCAAGTCCTTCTCAAGGTCTCTAATTGAATCTGGTGATTCTGTATTTTTTCTGTAGCCTATAGCCGAAATTACAGCAGTTCTTTAACGCATTAAATTGTCTCCTATTTTCTTGCGTAATGTAATCGGAATCCGACCGTGGATATTTTTAGTTCTATTTACCTTTCCTTTTCAGTATTTTCCTCCCCGGAGAATATTATAGTTTCAGATGGTTTAGTTTCCATCTCACATTGTTCTGTAAAGAAGGCATGAATACAATATCAGTTATGACTTCGAGAAAATAGTTTAACCTGCGTACGAAGAGGCCATTTAATTATCTCGTAAATATAATATTGCGAAATAAATACCTTTATCTGTTTTTTTTTCCAGCGATTCAAACTCTGAACATTGTAAGCTCTTCTCTTCTTTTTGTAGTATGCTTTACGATACCGCGCTTTTCTATAAGGCTTCGTGGACTCTTCCATAACGCCTTCCCTTCTGCACGCTGGAGAACACAGGCACACGCACCCTTCCTCAAGAGCTCGTTTCTCAAGACTAACAAAAATCCACCCATCGCGAAGTAGCGAATTTTCGAGAATTTCTTGCGAAAACCATAAAATGGAAAGTTCGTTTGAAGGGTCCCGGAGGTTTACAACCGTTAGCTGAATGATCTGAGCATCTACAGGGCTTAGATGGTTTGTGGAAAGTCGTTTCCTTCCATACCCTTACCGAACTCATTGGCCTTGCAGCTGCTTGCAGCCTTAACTTTTTATATTGATGTAGGCTATATTTTCATTTTGAGTGAAAATATATTCGCGATAAATATGAAATCAGTCACCAAATAAGCCATGATAATCTTGGAAAAGTTTTTGACACATCTATTTTTCGACGGGGTACCATTGTCAACCATAAACAAAATGTATTGGACCTAATATCCTGACAAAGAGTGAAAAATCATTCGAGAAAGCATGTCAAGGTTCAAGAAACTAATATTATATTTCAGTATCTCTGACAATCAATCGCAACGTAAGTGAGAGAAAGAAAGGAACTTACTATTGCCAAAACGATGAAAATAATTAAACCCTCGAAGTGAATTGGCATGATAATTCAGTGTTGGCCGTTATAACACACTTGGGCACTAAGAATTGAAATCCCGGAGAGATTTTTCAATCCCGAGATTACGGGATTGTGATTTCCTCAATCCAGAGATCCCAGGATTTATCTATAGTATCACGTGCATATATGGAATTAAAATAAAAAAAGAACTAAAATATCACATGCACATATGGAACCCATATTAAAATGACGCAAATTGTAAGCAACATCGATTATTAATAAAGTTAATATTATTATAAAACAACACCACACAAAGTTTAGAAACAGAGGAGTATCTTCAGTGATGATGACGTTGCTGAAGTATTGAAATCCGGGTCTTGCGTTTGTTTTACTTTGTTTTTTAATTGTTTTATCTTTGGTACTAAAATTGGAAAAACCCCACAAAGTTACTAAAGAATCTGTTTTACTAAAACGTAAAATAATACAGTTTTTCTTGCGGGATAAAAAATAATGCACAATAGCAGTATCAATTGCTCATAAATTGAAAGAAATTGTAGTCTTTTAAAAAATTCGAACAAACTCGAGAGTTTGGTTATCCTGACTGAAAAGTTACTCACAATTTTTTCAAATATGCACTTAAAAAACACAGTGTGTAATGTCTCGTCGCTCATTCTTGACCTATATTTATTGCAAAGCAAACCCGCTGATAAAAAAGCCCTTTCTGATTCAACACTAATGGGAGGAATAGCTAGTAAGTGCTCGTAAATAATTTGCATATTTTATCATGTCCGTCCACTTTCACGGAAATTCTCTAGCTTTTGAACTATTGATCCTAGGTCCTTTGAACTGCAGGTAGGAGGATGTTGTTTGGAAGGAATCAAACATTGGGTAATGACCGAATCTAGTTCCTTCATTAGCTCATCCGAACATAGTGAACCACTTTCTGAATATTTAGCAGCTGACTCTCTCTTGCTCTATGCAAGCCATCAATATATCGACGTTTTGTTTCTAAAGAAGTTTGTTCTTCTTCCTCGCTTGCTGATTTAAATGTTTTAGTGGCATTTGATTACGAAATCCAAGCAAGTATTCTTTGAAAACTCTTTTTAGGTTTGCTAGTGTTAGCACAGAATATAAATTCCCCTAATCATGACCTCTTGCCCGTGAACCGCAGTGACAATACCGCAAAACCCCTGGTAGATTAGTCTCTTCAGTATTTGATTCTGAAAGGCAGTTTTCATATTATTCCCCAACTATGTATTCACATATGTTAGTTTTCTCATTAAGAATTCTAACGCAGCGTCACACTTCAAAACATTCTGATCTCTTCGGCAAAGCGCCTCCTCTATAATTTTCACTAGCTGAAGTGTTGTAAAAATAGAAGAAACAAGTTCATATTCACATTCATGGAATGATATTTCGGAATTAAAATCAATTAAGGCCCTCGCCACGCAAGGTTTTAGCATTGGAAAACGTGCTATCATGTCAACTAAAGTGTTCGATCGAATAAAAGTTGTTGCTTCAGGCTTGATTTTGTGGAATGACATCATGAATGAAAAGGACTGGCAATTTTCCACAAGAATATATTTTAAAACGACGGTTTCTGTGTTCGGACCTGATGATGGTGTTGTACACCGAAACCGGTCGATTTAAAATATATTCTTGTGGAAAATTGCCAGTCCTTTTCATTCACGTGTTCGATCGAGTTTTTACTTCAATAACAAGAGCTCTTTCCTCACCAAATTTTTCAATCACATATTTTTGAAGGAATCTGTCGTTTTTTGAGAATGATTTTCTAAATAGAGGAACAATTTTCCTTATTTTTTGGACCAAAATCTTAATTTTTTGTTCTTATTCTTACACGCATCTCCATCTTCAAATGGACAATCCCCGTCTGTTTCATCACTCAACGGAAAGTCTTCGCTGAATTCAATTTCTTCAAATTCGACTTCTTCTTCTACTTCAAATTAAATCTTTTTCACATTTACTCTACCCTCAGATTTTTACGTACCATTAATGACTGCAAGGTGGATACCACGAGCAAAACAAAGGTGATAATTCGTTGGTATTAACCTACCAACCTTTGCCATTACACTTGCACCATCCGTGGTGATTGCGAAAATGTCTTTTCCTGAAGAAATTTCAAATTATCTGAATTTCTTTTTTATAAATCCAATACAAACTTCAGAGGGCATATTCCAATTATATAGATAAGCTTCAAATTCCAGATCTTTGATTCTCTTTCAGAGGAGTGAACGTTAATATCAATATAGCTTCTATTGCGTGGCGAAGTCCATTCATCGAAAGTTAGAAATAAATTCTGAAGTTTAGTCCGTAAGCTAATCTCCGTTTTTATTTTGTATAACAAATGATTTATTTAAATTTGTCATTTAAATCAGACGTGTAGCATGTTACATTTCATGCCCAAGAAAACTTACTTACTAGGGTCACTGTACTGTGACGTACACATTTAACAAAAATGTGTACGTCAATGCCGGAATCCCAGGATTCGTATTGGTATGGAAAAATAACAAAAATTAGTTTCTGGTGGTTTTGGCAGAAATAGGTGGATTCTTTACTCGACGCCCATACACAGGATGGAATCTCTCCTAGATCACGCTCGCAGACCCTCCGTCAACCTTCCACACGAGTGAGCGAGCGAGCGAGGATGAAACTTGATCGCTGGAGATAAGGAAGCCTTCCCCCCTCCACCTCGATCCTCTCGGAGGCGAGATCTAGAGGTGGAATGGGAAGAGGACGGGCAGGCTGCGCGGGAAAAAATTCGAAAAGAAAGCCTCAGCTTCCGTTCATTTTGGAGAACTCGATGCATCGTCTCGCATTTTAGATACCGTAGGCTTGGGTCGTAAGATGAACGCATGGGATTAGTCTCTTCTTTTATATGAAGGATTATAGATAGTGTATCTCACAGGAATTTTCCATTTACGTTCATGCACCGCTGCAATAGGCGCTCAAAAACGCCTATAACAGTGAAGCTTAACATGCCATTTCTTCGTTTGCAAGCATTACAGAAGAAATTCATGTGCAAGTTACAAGCACTAAACCTTTGTGCACAATCTAGAGAAAACAAAATGGACGTATCTATTATAATACGAGCATGGCATTTAAATTAAAAAGAGTCTGCAGCGGCATTTCTGGCAAGGCGTTGAACATCCTTAAGATTTCCTTTTGTTGTTAAATCATGAGTGTCACTCAATAAACCTTTTCAATTAGGTGTATAAAACTGATTGACAGTAACATTTGAAACTTGAATTTGGTAATGTCACTCCTCTAGGTATCACAATAACTTCTGTGTTCATCTCACTAATCATGTTTTGAAATTCAGGCGTAAAGTGCCCTAAGAATGGATCTAGTGGACTCATTGCTCTTTATTTCAGTGGATGTCTATTTTACGCTACATGTCATCTATCCTTTATGCTGTCTAATTACTAGAATTCCACTAGGTCCCTCGGGCACATTTTTCAGATTAAATATTACTTGTGGAGGTATTTTTGCCTTATCTGCTTAAACTGCCCTCAGTACAGCCACAGACTTCTTTTTGCTACCTGTATTTTTGATGCTTGAACTTTTTTTTGTCATGGTGTAATTAGACAGCTTGTTTGAAAAAAACATTGTTTAATTGGAATATCTGATTTGGCTCTAAAGATAATTTTTATTTTTTCTAACTTTAATTACATGTTTATGGTAAGTGATTTGTTTTTTTGCCTTAGTCTTGGTAATTTCTGGCAGTGATGTTTGATGCTATGGAGAAAAATTATTTCATGGTGTCACCCTTGCACACCAACCTATCCTAGCCTTAAATTTTTGTACCAACATATTTAGTCTTGTAGCAGTTTTTGAGCTTCAGGATTCTTAATGGCCATCAAAACAGGCATACCACCTCTGCTGCTGGATTTGCACTAACTTCACTGCTTCTTTTACAGCATGAAATCAGCCTGATTTTGGACCACTGCATGACAATCCTGGTGGAGTAAGATATTTCTATTTAATGTTTTATGAGTCTCCATCCATGCACATTTGCCTTGGATGCACCGAACCTTCTTATTGTGTCATATTTCTTGGCTTCCCCTGCGGTGATGCATGACCATAAGTTTAAAGTTTGTGTTACCTGCATCTTATACCTTTTCTTAAATTGCCCTTAGAATTTGTGCCATGTGATTTAACATGTTATCGCTGAGTATATGCGTTTTTCCAACAAGCAGGCAGGACTTGATATCAATATTCTCCTATTCACCTCTTTTTAAGTCCTCAAAATTGAAAGTTCCCAGTGATTTCAGACTGTTGTGTTCATATTTCTGAACACTTACTACTGCATCATTGAAATGTATTATTGTTGATAGTAATGTAGTCAGGATTCGAGCGAATCTTATCAAATCCATGGATTCGAGATTCGATTGAATCCTTCCAAAAATATTTGAACCCTGGTTGTTCGGGTGGCATATGTGCTACATCGCGGCAAACTGTTAATCGCTGTAAATTCTCACCACGGAAGTTTAGGATCTCAAGGTCGTTTTACTATGAAAGTGTTTACGGTTTTCATTGCCAGGTGGGAAAGGTTTGGAATTATCTGTGAGATGGAAAAACCTCGGAAGCAATTGAAAGCAATCTCTAGACATCATTTTACCGAACCATGGTATGGCATGAGAATTGTTTGACCAGTAGGAAAAGATAGTAGGCCTTTTAGTTACACCCATTTCCAGTAAAATAGCGATGAACCATTTCATTTCATTCACTGTCATTTCCCGCCTCTGTCTCACTCTCGATCTAGGAGATATTGTTTCATGGGTGGCGAGGAACTGTGCAGCTTACCTGTTGGTTTCCTGTGTAAACAAATTCCATAGCACAGGGGTGAAGAACAAATTGAAGTATGCCATGGGTTCTGCCGTCTGTGATGGCACATGCTTGGGACTCAGTATTTCTGTGTAGCTAAAGGCATTAGCACTCGTAGTGTCTATGCCTTCAGAGATTACGTTGAACTCCAGTGGCATAATTACATCGGTCACATCACTGGTTGTATCATCTTCGTCACTTTCCAATAGAACTCTAGGCTTTTTCCTCTGCATCACAATGTCAGAGTCATATGATTCCGAATTCACATCATCACTCAGACGCTTGCTCTTGTCATATTCCACAGAACAATCGTCATCACTTAGCGATAACAAGTAATTCACCAATTCTTCCTCCACTATATCTTTCAAAGTCTTTTTAGTTGCCATTTCAGGTAACCAAAACGAACACAAAAATAAAAACGTACGTGTTTGCTTGCAATTGCGCTTGATTCAACCGCACGCTTGCATGGGAAAAACAGCATGCTCGCAAGGGAAAAACCTTACAGCTTCAAAGCCAAAAGAAAACCCACTGTGTTCCTCGCACACTATCTACAATTTAGATACTATCTTAAGGCAGAATAAGGAAAAATCCCAAACACAAAGAGGAATGCTGATAACGTAATCCCATTACGAAGGGCCCAACTGATTACCTAGGATGGAAGGCAAAAGAAACCAACATGATAACAAAGTAATTGTTTCATTAGTGTCGCCATAGAGTAAATATATTATTAAGAGCAAGGGACTGAGACCATTTCCAAAATGTGGTCTTTCATATTGTCGGATAAATATATGAACTTGGGAGGAGATATTATTTCATTCCAATTACTAATTGCTCGATGACAAAAAGGGCATGATTTGGCATATTTTCCCTATTGCCATCAGTTTGGGGAATACTAATTTGTTCGCTCTGAATGGCAAGATTTTTAGACAGGTGAAATAATATTGTGAAGGTCGTGGCAAATGACACCAAAGAAAATTGTACGGTTTGTGGAGATAAATTATGTTGTTTGGTTTATCAACCCTTTGGTTTACCAGGATGACGATTCACCTGCACCCAAGAAATTCCTATGGCAATTCCTTTCAATGATGGCATATGACAGTCCAGTTCTTATTGATGTTTCATCGCTCATGGAAGTTGGTCGACGAATCATAAACTCATTCCCTAGTCTCTTTTTACTGAGATGATTTGTGCTTACAGTTGTTCTGAAAATATTATTCAGGTTCAAAATAAAATGATTACGTTTTATCTTTCTATGCATAGTATTTTGCAGTCATTTCACATTGTGGGTGTCTGGAGATGTTGAACATCATTCTATCTAATTGCCTCCATATTTACGTATAGTAAAACCCCACTTTTACGTCCCCAGAATTTACTTTTTCCCGTGACTTACAACATTTTCTCCCGATCCCAAAAATATTTGCATCATTATAATGTATTTTCATCCTGCTATTTACACTTTCATATCCCGCCATTTATGACATTTGAAGGCAAGAAAGTTGGCGGCTGGCGCACTTCAACTGGCGACTCTTCGAGCGTGATTAATGTTAAATATGGATAAAATACATGCTTAAACGTGATATATGAATGCTGATTTATTTTGTTTCCTTTAAAAACACAATTATTCGTTTGATGTTAGCACATTACATCGATAGCATTGCTGAAAAGTATTTATGCCGGATATTGTAATGATTGCGATCGGGATTCTCGTACTTAGCCTACCAGGGAACAGAATTCTCTTCCCTGGCCGTACTAGATGTTTAAACAGTACAATTAATTAGATTTAAATTAGATGTTATTTGGCCAACTACCGCTGTCATTGTGGCGAAAAGTTAAAACGTATGTTCACTCTTGTTCTCATGCTTCGTAGCGATCTTTTTCTTATTTCTCGTAACTCACGCACTAATGCCATTCATCTTGTGTTTTTAGGTTTTTAGTTACTTCACCTTTAGTTTTATTTAATGAGCAATTACTTACGGCAATCGTGAGGAAACGTATTTTAAAATGGCAAACAAGCGTGCGAGATAATCGTTATCATTTGAAGAAAAAATCAACACTTTGCAAAGAGAATTGACTCTAATACGGGCACTCGCGTGTCCCTGACCGGAGAACTTGATATACTAGGTTCAACGTGGAACACAACTGTAAAAACCCGTAAATGTATAGAGAAAAGTGCTAAGGAATGCGGCCGTATTGGAAAAAGGCGTAAATTCATTAAATACTCCCAAGTATGATGAACTTGAAGAAATATTGAAGACATTGTTTCAATCTTCCCCGAAATAACAAATTTTTAATGTGGACGAGACAGGTCTTTTTTTTAATAATGCCACACACAAGACCCTATAGACTTCAAAGGGGACCCTTGTCATGGGGCCAAGCTCAGCAAAGGTCGCCTTACTATTTTATTAGGAGCTAATCTAAATGGCAGTGTGAGACTGAAGCCCTTTGTTTTTGAAAAGTCCAAAAATCCACGTTGCTTTAAAAACATTAAGAAAGACCTTGGCTACAACCTATGCAGCCAACACAAAGCCATGGATGACATAGACTATTGTTGAAGAAAAAATGTATGCCCTTAATGCAAAGATAAATATATGTAGGTATACCTACATATATTTATCTATGTCTACCCATGTCTATAAACACCACCTCAAATCAAGTTAAGTTAAAGTATGAGAATACTTTTATTTTTTGTTAACTTTTGTTTATTCATTTATTTATGTCTCTATTTGATGACCCATCAAATATTAAACATCACCTGTTAGATAAAATTAAATTATTTAACATTAGGCTATGATTTTGCTTCCCTTCCCTGATAAATTACACTTAAGTAAAGTAAGTTAAGTAAATAAAGGCTTGAATTATTTTTATCCAGTGACTACTACAAAACCAGAAACTATTCTTCCACCGGTATCCAGAAACTTGGATATGATATCTTTTTCAAATTAGTGCAAGTTCTATATTCCAGTCAGCAAGGTCTCAGAAGGGATAGGAAGAGACTAAAATTTATTTGTTCAAGGATTCCTAGGCATAGTAGCATGTCATTCAGAAGCTTAAAAGAGATGATAATTCAAAATAATAACCATGTAGCGATAGCACTAGGAACATTAAGTACAAAGGGAAGAGGACTACAACCATAAAATATATTTCAGGAATTTATGTTAAGTTTGAATTTATAATTCCAAGGAGTAAGGCTGAGCTGAATTATGCTATAATGAATTGTTGAGAACAAATGGTAGTACTAAATGCAATTCCTTCGCATTGAAGAGGCTTCAGTCCCATAACCTTAACTCCTTATTTACCTTCTGGGACTAACTGAGACGAAACTTCCTTTGCATCCAGGTACACAGCAACGACTGTTAGGCCTCATTTCTAAAACCTTAAAAACTTATAAATGCCACCTTGATAACCACCACTAATTAGCAAAGCCGATTTAAAGCGAGTCGCACACACGCACTTCCATTATCCACAATGGAAAAATCGGGAATGAATATCTCACTCTGCTATTTAGCGCCACACGAAGAAGTTTGAAGGGGAGACTTTGTCTCAAATGGACATGATGGAGATATTCCTGATCCAGTGTTCTCCGTGATTAATAAGTTTTTTCTTTCATTGCTGACTTACTGCTAATTTTCCCAAGATGGAACAACTTCATGCTAAAACTATGAAAATCTTCTATATCTCAATGCGGCTTTGCTTACTGGTCAACACGGTGAAAGATGAAAATAAAGTAGGGTTAACGGTTTGTGGCCTAACTTGGTGAAATTCACTCAAGTGAACCCAGTGATTCTCCTGACCATTGTGACGAAATGCGGGTCGTAGTAAATAAAATCAATCTGAAGAACCAAGTTTCTCTTTTCATTCCCGTGAAACAAAATATAATTCTCCAGCATTTCTCTGGCTGGAAACTTGCTCCTGTTGCAGGAAGAACTAAGCCATACGTTCCTTCACCTAGTGGGTATAGTCCCGCAAGAGAAAAAAAGGTCCAAGTGGGAACATTGATGCGTAGACCTTGTTTTTTTATTAACTCATGTGAGCACATTCACCAGACAAGGAATAATGGGCAATGCTAGAAGGGTGGGGATGCTTATGTTGGGTGTCCAGGAAATGAGAATGAATGGTAAAGGTGGTAGGAGATAGCTAACAGAGGTATTGAAAGAAGAGATCTTCTGGGGTAGGACAAGGGGCCGAGGACTAGAAAGTCAGTGGATAGTTCCTGGTTAGAGTTAAAGATTCCTTCTCTTCATTACCAAAGGGCATTACAAGAGTACACTCATAAGCCTACAAAAATAATTTATGGATAAATAGAGCCAAAGTATTTTAAAAGTTATTTATTCTAAAAATAATAGCTTTTCTGTGGACAGAGACTATCTTACCACACAAAAATATCTGATTCATTTTTGAGTTTTGTTCTTCTCGATTGCCGCTTCTACCATGGCTTCTAATTTTGATTTCTAGTGCAGGGAAACTAAAAGGGACGTCTTGGGTATGCATAGCAGTGAGGAGAAACATTTAAAGGGACTTTTCAGGTATGCATGGAAGATAAATATTAATTGATATATCAATGGGTTGAAGAAGGCTTATTCCACAATGGGTTGTCAACCAAATAAGAATTACCTGCCCTGATATCTTTAATCACACCATCTTCAGCATGGCTCCTAAACTAATCTAGCCTTAACATTGATGGCATTTAGTAATATAAATTGATGAATGCAGAATATGAAATTTTTTTTAATGGAGAGAATTTGGTTAGTTTTACTCATTCTTGTTTCCTCTTTTATCACGAATTTCCATCAAAGTAATGTTTTGAATGACAAATAAAGTTGGTTGTCTTTTTCAATTATGGAGAGATATTAAAAAAGTAATTGTAATGTGGGTTGCATAAGATCATTACGAAGATGTTCTGCACTGTTTGTTTCACTGTGGCCAATCAGAGTGCATGGGGTAGGTAGGGCCATGGTTTAGTTTTAATCAAATGAATATTTTTAACATTTAGGAAATGATGTTTGCTGTTAAACTAATTTGGCCAAGTGATAGAGGAAATGATGGCTTAAGTCATCATTTTCATTTTAATTAAAAGACTATCGCTCAAATAATGCCTGGACTTACATGTGAAAATTAACTAAGTAAATCTGGTGAGCCAGAGAGAATGCTCTATCAGCTAAGAAGTTAAAGTTTCATGCATAATATTCAGCAATTTATAAATTTCAGTAATCATAAAGCACTGATTTATTAGGTTTCTCACTCACCAAAAGGATGCTTTTCATACACTTTTTTGTCATTACATGTAAAAACATCTTTTTGCTTCTGGTGACCGTGCCCTTGGTTCATAATTAGGCAATATCCCATGCTGCGACATATTTTAGGATAGCATTTTGGCTTGGACTGACAGTTTTACATCATATAAATAAAGTATTTTTATTTCGTGGTTTTGTATTTCTGAGATTTTACTGTAATTTCATGTGAAAATAACGATGAAGTGGCAATAGTTACTCCACCCTCATTATGTGATGAAAGCAGGCAAAATATTGTGGTAAGATGAATGGTGGATGTATTCCGTGTTATTTAGGAAATACTTTTCTAGGATCTTTGACATTAATCAAGAATTCCTTTGATTAACATGGCTTGTGCCTGCAAATCATCGATTCTTGAAAAAGTTTTAGGATAAAGTAACCTACCCTAATGGAAATGAGAATTCAAGATTTTAAAAAAATTGTCTGAAGGAAACTAAAGATAATCAATGGAGTAGTTTTAAACTCTCTATACTTGTTGAAGCCCTGACAACCCAATTTGAAAAAGAATATTTAAATGGACTTTTTATGGCCCAGTTAATGTATTGTTGGAGCTTAAGCTATGAATTGTGTGCTATCCATTATTTGGTCTTAGACCTACTGCAATGTGAACATTAATTTTGCCGTCAAGGATTGGCACACCTTATTTCCTAGCATTAATTCTAAATGTGTCATTATTGACCTGCCACAAATCTCTCTTGATCCTAAGAGTGGAACCTCAATATCCTAATGACAGAGGTTAGGTGTTACATATGATGATGATGATATGTTGGCTGTTAGAATCCCTGTTAAAAATAGTATTTGTTGTCCTTCCAGCCATATTGCTGAAAACTTAAAAACCTGACAGTTTCAGTTTGCAATGGTGATGAACTAAGCAAAATATGTTTGTGTGGTGTAATATAGGCTTACATATTTTTTTAAGGTCTTTGACTCTTTACTTATGTATTGGCTATTCAAAGTGTGTCAATTTTAAACAATTGTGGAATCACATTGGTCTGTGTTTAGAGATAAATTCTCTTATATGTCTTGTTTAAAATCAGTCAATGTATCTGAATGCGTGTGGGTACAAAGTGTTGACATCGTCATGTTGGTCAAAGAATAATATAATGATTTAATATTTTTGTCAAAAATCTTGAATCACTATGAAAAAAAGTTGAATCAAAGTATATAATTGTATAACCTTATTTTATAGCTGATAAAACCTTTTGTCTCTTAAGAAGGGATAAAGAGCCTCATGTGTAGGTCCTCAAATGAGGTTTAGCAATTATTTTAGCACATGATAATTTGTAAATATGCACTGCAAAAATGGAGATGCACAAATTGTGTGTATTTTATATACTGTTTATTGTTGTATGCATCCTGACTGTCCATTTTGGTCATAGTAGTGCTCTCTTTGAAATGATTGTTTGAGCTCTGTCCTTAACGTGTTATTAATGAGAAACAGGACCTGCGTTATATATATATTTGCTGTGCACTTAATATTTCCCTCCTTTTTCTTCCCTCCCTCATCACATGGACCTCAGTCAGCATTTTTCAGAGTTTGCGGCTGAGTGAGTGATGTCATTACTCACTATTACTGGTCTTGAACATGGCCCCTAAATTTGTGTGAAGGACCTAATGGAGTGTGTGATTGTCTTCTTGAGGTCCCTGGCATGGAAGTAATTTCCCATAAACAGCATCATGTTAATGTAAATACTCAATTTTTTGGTGCTCCTACATCAATCAATGCACAATCAATCAGATATTTAAACATCCACAGGTGCATAAATATTTTTCCTCCATTGGATTATGTGCCTTCTCTTGGGATTTCCCTCCACTATTTAGACCAGAGTGGGGGGCAGGTGCCCAGCCACATTGACCCGTTCCCGTAAGATCACCGATGTTAAGCAATGTTGGGCCCGGTTGGCGGTTGGATGGGTGACCATGCATACCTTCACTGTGGTGCTCTTGTCCCCTGTCTGCATGTGGCAGACAGGCATGGGGTTGGCACCTTGTACCAAGAAGGTCTTAAGTGCCCGGGCTCCTGTCGAAGGCCCCCCCGTACAATCAATCCATCTATCTAGAGCAGAGTGGACTAGAGATGGGAAATATAAGGCCAAGTCGATCATAAAGACACTTGCATGGCATTAGCACATGTGAAGTCTTTAACTTTTACTGTTATTGGCAAAAGTGTTATAGTTCCAAGCGCCAGTAGACAATGAGATAAGTCTACAATGCTGTTTGTCAATAGACAACAGGAGCAGCTCAAGGGTTAAAACATGGCCCTTAAGTCCTTGTAAATTAATTGTTGAATTTGCTAGTGTGTTTGTGTGTGACTTGATTTTGGTCCATATGATTCATTTAATAATTAAGGTACAACATAGTGCCTCACCACTGCTGGTGAGTGAATTTGTTATGGCCAGTGGAGTCCTGTTTCTCGTCAATTACAGCGTTATTTTTGTTTGCCTAGTCAACTTGATTTCTGCAAAAGTATAAATCAGGTATCAATATATGTATATATGAAAGTTATTTGATATTGTGTAAAATGAACAAGATTAAACTTAAGATTGAACCGTTTTAGATTATCACAGCTTTCTCATTGCAATCAACTGGTGCATTTAAGGAATGGTCACTACCAGTTTAACCCTTTTACTGCCAGCGGGCCTATATGTCGGCCCACGTTGGATGTGAGAAAACTGCCACAGGCCGATTTATTGGCCCAAATTTAAATTACTGAATATAATGGCCCAACTTTAAATACCTGAATATAATGGCCCAACTTAAAAAACTTTAAATAAGCCTTGGCAGTCTTTGCACATCGAACCCGAAATAAGCTGGTAGTACAAAGGTTAAGTGTATTCAAATTCTTGTAGTAAGAACTCTCTCATTGTAGTATAATGGTGACTCACGAAAATATTTGGCATTTAGCTAATTTTCAATTTTTTAAATGTGGTGTATGTTTCTTTGAAAGCTGTGACTCACTTGTGTAGAGTGCAATGTCTATTATTACAAGATGTATGCTGCTTTCATACTTTTTCATGAAGGGGTTGCTCTTTTTATAGATGATTGTATATAATTATTGATTAAAGCCTTTCCAAAAAGAACTTAGCCTTCGTACCTAGTAAAATTTGATCTGTAATTTAGCAGCATTAAGATGAATTCCCTTGGAAGTAGGACCGATGTGGCATTAAACCCCTCAGCCACTACTACTCACTACTGGAGACATAGTTGAAAGGCACTGGTTCAAAATTTTTGTAGCTCACGTCATGGTTTCTGTGCACGGGGCTTACATAACGTGACCCTTTCAGTCTTCTTTTTTGGAGTTGATTGAACCAACTTCATGACATGGCAGGGTGCAGTGAATGAGTTGAGTGCTCTTGTAATTTTCTGCAATTTGTATTTGGTTTTCTACTTTGGCCTCTTAGACCAAATTGATTCATAATTGTGCTTGAGGACTTCTTGGTAGTCCTGTTTGTACATGAAAAGAGAAGTAGTCATAGGTGCACAAAACTTTAGAGGTTGAAGAAAGAATTCATCTTCACCTTTGTTGCCCTTATCTTGTGGGGCTTCTTTTATGCCTTGGGAGATGGGACCCCTAAGTGTGAAAACTGAATCGTGGTTTGTGTGTTAGACCTGTCCCCAGTGATCACAGTGAAGAGGAACTAATTATCCCTAATGATGTGCTCAACCTCTACCTGTTGTTAACTACAGCTCCAGCTACTGCTGCATGGAAATGACTTCTATTTAAACACTTCAAATGCCCAAATCCCTACTTGGGCATCAACCTGGGGATACTACCCCAGTGCACAAGACTTGCGGTTGGAGAAAGAATTCATCTCCACATTTGTTGCACTTATCTTGTGGGGCTTCTTTTATGCCTTGGGAGGTTGGGCCCCTTAAGTGTGAAAACTAGGTGGTGGTTTGTGAGTGAGACCTGTCACAAGTGATCACAGTGATGAGGAACTAGTTATCCCTGGTGATCTGCTTAAACTCTACCCTGTTGTTAACTACAGCTCCAGCTATTGCTGCATAGGAATGACTTTTATTTCAAATATTCAAAGACAAACTTGTTTTTCATTAATATGAATTTGTCACCCAAAATAATGTGTTCAAAATTTGTTCATTCACTGCACTTCTGATATGCATTCTGGAATGAAGGCTGATTCTTTCTGGGAAGGTGTCATATTTGAAAAATAGCCAATAGTAGTTAACATCTGATAACTGAATGAGAATGACCACAGCTTTCTTTGCTGTATTTTTGTGTTTGTGTTTTCAATGCAACAGTTTGAAGTGAGGGTAAAAATTAATTTAGCGGAACTATTGTGATAAGCAAATAAAATGACAGCTTCTACTGAGTGATGTATATGAGCCATAATGCTCAATTTTGGGCGTTTAATTGTTATTAAACAATTAATTGTAATTGATTGTAACAAATAATTAGTTTTTACTTTCAATTTATTTGATGGTAATTGTCTTTGTATAATGATATTACATTACTCATTAAGACTTCATATGTTATGTGTTACTGTGTCTGCTGTGTGACTTGGGCCTGTAAAAAAAAAAAAAAAAAAAAACTGGCCTAAAAATTGACAAAAAAAATAAAATAACAAAAAAAAAGAAAAAATATAAAACAATTCATAAAATAAAAAAAAAAGAAAAATACTTGGGCCTTAAAAAAATAAAAAAAAAAAATAAAAAAAATGAACTAAGAAAAAGTAGCCCATAAATAATGTCACATAAAGATGCATAATATTGTATGATATTCTAGAAAGATATCATTATGTTTAAGCTGAAAAAACTTACTGTTTCTTGCTCATGTCAACAATTTTCTCACTCCAGAGGGAGAATTAGTGATTATGTTGTATTATAAGAATTTTAAGTGGCCACTTGCATAGTTTGTTTTATTTTTTATGGGCTAGGGCTGTAATTGTCAGGTTTACTGTAAACGAGTGCTCATGCACGATCATTTTGAAATTGATATAAGAAAAAAGGTAATGGTGTGTCAATCCTTCACTCCTGGTGTTATATATTCTTTCCCACCTAAAAAATTGCTGAAAACTTTCCTCCTAACTTTAAATTTAAATTTGCCAAATATGAATTGGCATGTGTCACAATTTAGGTGCCAAGCTCTACCTCTACAAATAATTTTATGTATTTGTGAGTGCTTCAACATCTTTTTGGGTTTACTATGGACATTAAGTAGTACCATGTGAATCAAACTTCACCTAGTGCATATAGCATTTCTATTTCTTCATTATGCCTGATATATGAAATCTGTGTTTAGTTATTTGCAGTGTCCCAAGTTTTTTTTATCATGTCGTTCTTGAGCAATTATGCCAGGCATCAGAACTTATTTTTGTGCAAATGCATATTTTACCACGGGTTCAGGCAGAAATGAAATGGGAAAATCTCTCGGACATGATATAATACTTTGGATTATTTATTGTGCATTAACTGTTATGCACACTTGTGAATTTCCATCTATTCTTCAGGTATATGTTAAGAAATCTTTTGGGAAAAAGTAATATTCTTAGATATATCTCCCATATCAATTCCAATTTGATTCACAGATAAATGGATCTTATACTTGCAATAAAGGTTTCCATTTCCTAGAAAATCATTAACGTCTTCCACTAGTGCAAAAATGAAACTAAAATAAAACTTTAAGCCGGTGTGTGTGTAACTTAAAATCAATCAAGAAATTGGTTCTTATCATGATAAAATTTTGTAGAAACTCCATATTTGTGGAAAACCTACCAAACTCTTAGAACTTGACAAAATGCTATCCTGCTACCTAGCTCTTGTGGAGCAATAAAGAACTTTAAAATTGTGTACATAGTAATGTCTCTTAGATCAAGGCACCTGCTGGAGTGTGAAAGTTCAGGAAAGGTTTAGATAATTTCATTTCATTAATATGGGAAATGTTCATGTCCGAAAGTTAGCTGTAGAGTCATCATATTTTGCTAAAAAAGTCTGAATTATATGCATTCAACTTAATAACAGACATTAGGTATTACCATTGTGACATTGCCGTTGCCTCAAGATATCCCACTCAAGTGGGTTGGGAAGCTACAAATACTTACTGGCCTGATTTTCAAATCTTAAAGAGTATAATCAGTTTTTATCATGAAAACCTATTGACTTATTGAGTCTAGCTTACTGATGCAATCATTGTGGAGGCAATTTAAAACTTAGCACCAGTTAAAATTTTTCCAGATGTGTTTTACCACAAAAAATAGCCTAGTAGAAAAATAGGCAATAATACTATCAAAAGTGGGATTAAAATTGATTATAGTCTGGTAAATTTGTTCCCACTATGCTTATAAATCTTCATAAGGATGACTGTAATTAGCCTTCATCCACCCAATGTAAACTTCTGTTTCCACTCAAAAATGGGACCCATTTGCTGGAATGGCAACTTGAAAAGTCGCTTTGGTTATCTAAAATTTAAATTTACTTAAAAATTATAGATTATGAGACTGTCAGTAAGAATTTAAATGCAGGCTTTTAAAAACTAAGCATGGAACAATCTGTTGTTAATTTGCTCGAGACTGCTTTCATCAACTTTGTTTCTTGTTCGAATTCTATGAAAAACTGAGTTGGAATAAAGATGCAGGTTGTTATGACAGAGAAATTGAATTTGACTAGAGATAGGTTGAATAGCATTTTTCTTGGATTCGAATTTAGAGTTGGAATATCTAAAAAAAATTTTGAATATTTCAATTGAATATCGATTACTACATGGGCTTTTTTCCATCACTTTTAAATACAAATGACAATGTAAATAAATAATAGCATAGGACTACTATTTCCGAGAACCTATTTACAGAATCACAAAATAAATACAGTGAAACCTCTAATAAACAAAATCCATGGGACCAAAATTTTGCCAGCTCGTTGATCGGGAGTTCGTTGGTCTGAGGGTATTTGCGCATTGCATCACTCTAGGGGCAAGTGATATAACCCTGTACTGTTCATTTCATCAAAGGAAGGTGATTTGAAAAACCAAAATAGAGGTAGAACTTTCACAGATGGCTGTAAGTTTCTTCATACTGTGCTCTTATAACATAGGTATCGTGAAATGACTAGATTTACTCAAGAAACCAGCAGGACTTAAAGCCCGTTTTACACGGGGAACATAATTGCACAATCTGATTTGCGTAAGAACATGCATTTCAAATTGCATCGTGTTAAGCCGTGAATTGCAAGAACGTATGCGCAAATGCATGAATGCCAGATGGCAAAATAGCCCCTGCTCTAATTGGAAAATGATTGCATGCCGGATTGAGAAAAAAATGCAGTATGAAGTTGTGCAATTTTGTTCCCCGTGTAAAGCAACTTAACCAGCAGGCTCTGCTAATAATACACGTCAACTCTCGATTATCTGGCTTCCGATTATCCGGTTTCCGATTATCTGGTTTGCGGATTATCATGCTTTCTCTGAGCACTAAGAATAAAATGTTAGCGCTTATTATTCATCAGTGTAAATGATAGAGCATTTGAATACATACCTGAATTAAGCACAGAATGGCATGACGCAGTTTGCAGCTGACTCCAATAAATGTCAATCCAAAGGTTGGATTTTGTATATACATAATGGTGTAATAAGGAGTAGTGATGGGCAAAGTCGGTCTTTTGAGAGATTTCGGTCACATGGATCACTCCCACTTGTGATTCAATCTTCGATCAGAGTGACCGATTTTCCAGCTAGTGAGTAGTTCAAGTTGCCTATGATCAATGATCTCTCAGGATAATCGTGATAGATAAAAAATCTGGTCGTTCGTGAGTCATATACTGAGTGAGAGATATACTGTAAGCATGACCGATGTGTACAGCTTAATGCTCTTGATAGCTATACAGAGCTTTAGTACAGCTACCTCGTTCAGTACCGGTTTCCGTGAAGTTGTGGGTAATTCTTCGAAAACAATTGAAGGTACAATTGTGCAATATGTTTGAAGGTTTGTTTTGTTTTTACACAATGGTCTTGGTTTGTGATTTTAAGTATAGTTATACGAAGAATATTAGAAATATCCCACTTGATTACAAAACTATTGAAGAGTGACATATTTTATGGACCACAAATTATTAAAAACTCATTATAAAAACCAATGATAAATAGTACCATAGGACGCTGCAAAATTTTATTTTGGTATGTAGTTCGAACCGATCAAATATATAATCATAATTTGCTGTTATCATGTCTCGAATGGTGTTTGGATGTAACCTATATTAACCGGAATCACGCTATTGTTCCCCAAATGAAGTTCTTCAAATACCATTCCTCTAAATAAATAGGAGACTTGTAGGCACATACGAAATTTTATTCTCTGAAATTAGGATTCGCTGGTGAGATTACAGTTAAAAATATGTGCAAGAACACCAAAAGCAAACTGCATTCCAAAAACAATTTGGCGAAAATACAATGCTGGATGATTTTGACACGCCGGTACTTCGGAAGACATACGGGAAGAAAATTCAGACGAAGGGAAAACCAACGGACATCCAATTAAGCACTGGAAACATTCTTGATTGACAGCAATACCATCAGTCTAGAAAAAGTGATTGAAGAGAGAGGAGCGGAGTTGAATTTTTAAAATGCATTGGCAATATGAAGCACAGTTGTTTATATAAACGGCCGGTATATATATATATATGATATAGCGGCATGGGTATCAGGTTTGATTTCTAAACGATCACGTCATAGACTCAGATATTTAATTATCACACAATTTACGACTCGTCGCGGCAAATGAAAACAATTCATAGGAAATAGTATTGTACTATACTACTTACAGGTAACGATTAACCTATTGCACGTAATAAATTACGGCACTACATAGCCAATGCAGTAACAAATTATGCATCGCTCGGCGAATTAACAAACGGATAATTACCTGGGTCATGTTTAGTTTCCATTGCATTCCTCTTGTATCTTAACCCAGCAGTCTCTTTGCCGACAGTGTAACGGATTCGGTCTTAATTTTTAATGATGTTATTATTCTACTAAAAATCGAGCAAGCAAAACTGGTAAAACTCTCTCAATGCAAGATATGTGTCGTGATGTAAATTGTTGACTGTTATTACGCTGCGTCTTTGTTAGCGCAACCGAGCGGAGCATCGATTAACTGCCTACATCTCACAAAAGAGCAAGTAACTCTCAAATCTCTCGTTAGAAAACTCACTCAAGATTTTTTTGGCCGGTCTCAAGTCTCGTTATCGATATTTGATGTCATACAATCATTCCTGTCGTGATCGGTGAAGATGAACGCCTCGGTCATTGGAGAGAAGCTGTTCATCGATCTTTCTTTTAAGAGAACTTGCCCTCGGGATTCGATCACTCATGACCGACCCATCACTAATAAGGAGACAGCAATCTCACTTTTATTTTAACATTTGGTCTCTTAAACATTATGTATTCCTGTTTTTTTAGCACAGTTTAATTTTGCCCATGTTTAAAAAAAACTGATCCATGTTTAGAACCCAACTACTCCTTTATGAACAATCTTAGTGCGGCGGGCCGATATATCGGCTCAAACACAGGCTATTGTTTAAGTTGCTATAATTTTTAAAATATTAATTGCATGTTGTTTGTTGTTTCTTTCATTGAAAATATGAATTATCTGCTTTATATAATGTGTTTTTTCATTTTTTATTTTAAATACTTTTCATAAAGTATGAATCTTACTCTAATTTTGACGTTGAACTGTTAATGAACGGGTAAGCACAGCCTCATCGTATGCTCACTCTTTTTGCTGAGTGGTCTTTCCACTATGAGAGACCACTAAAAGGCTTATCTGCAACCTCATGAATGCGTTATGATGAATCTGTTTTGATAAAAACTGCTAACTATGACTTGGGCGATACGACGCCAATGAAACCATTACTTTGTTATCATGTTGGTTTCTCTTGCCTTTCATCCTGGGTAATCATATGGGCCCTTAGTAATGGGATTACATTGTCAGCATTCCTCTTTGTGTTAGGGATTTTTTCTTATTCTGCCTTGAGATACAGTAAAACCCCCATACAACGAATTTGTTGGGACCGAAATCATGACTTCGATGTAGGGGTTTTTCGATGTATGGAGGTGGTGTGCGGGTTGCGTCTCCACAGGGGCATCCGAGTGTTCCGCATGCTTTACGATGCAAGTCGAGTAAATATCTCAATATTGCTTTATTCACCATTAAAACCAATTCACCATTCACCAAAAGTGATGATAAACAATTTTTATTGTTTACCATCAAATACCGTGGCTATCACCTCGTTTTTTTCAATCTGCGTATTTCTAATTGAAATTATTGTTTTTTTTCATCGATTCTGCTCTACGCCTCACCGCTTACTTAAGTTATGGTCTGAAAGTAAAGGAGCGCCAAAATTAATGCCTAAGGATTACGTATTTTAAAGTGCTCCATAATTTTTCTGAGTATCTAGTTGATATTATTCTTAGAGTGCAATAATTTAAGTCAATATCAATTGGCAGTTTTATGCAGCAATTTGGCTTGAAAGAGCACATATTGCCATTTAGACTTCCGAAATAAAACGCACTGTTGGAATCCCATTGAAATACCGGTAAATATCTGTTCGTGACCAGAATATACTAGATATTGATAATATCGATGGAATTTAGGTGGGGCGAGTTAGTTACCACGAGTAAAAACGTGGTAGTCTGCAATGCATTGAGGTCACAATGGCAATCTCAGTTGATAATGCATTGACGATGCCGTTAACGCGTGAAAGAGGCGCACCCCTCTTTTTATGCATCTAAGTTGAAGAAAAAATTTTGGGGCTTTTTTTCTTCTATTGCGAGGTGTTGCGGGCCTAACTTCGAATTTTCGGCCATTACCAAAGCCGCTTGCGATATTCTCTTATAATTTATGTGGCATTTTTCATAGGCATGTATGGACCTCGGAGGCAAGTATTCACTTGTAGCCTTAGCCCTACAATGCTTGCATTGTTTATTGTCCTTTGGAATGAGTGGAGTAATTGATATTCATTAAAACTAAACAAATCCGACCTCGCTACAATAGGGTAGTTTCCTTCATCAAAGAAAACAGAATTCATTTATTGCGACAGGTGCCCCAGCATAAACGTATTCATTACACGCAAATTATTTGGATTAAAAAGTCTTAGTTCACAAGTAAATTGAATGTTAATTTTAAGTTCATTTGAAAAGGCTCGGAAATGGCGGAACAGCGGCAGCTCTTATGATGACGTAACAGGTAGATAGTCAACATTGCGAGGTATATGGAATTGTCATCGACTGTACTTACTATAGTATTTCAGAGTCCCTAAAATCTGGTGAACATGTATTAATATACCTCGATTAAAATGCTCAAATTTCGGAGTCTCCTCCATTGAGCATGCCATTAAAAGAAGTTTTCTAGGATCCTACGCTACCTGCTAGTACAGAGCTACCGCGAAGGAGTTCTTCGCGGCAAGCGTCGCATGCGCAGTGAAATGAATAACGAAACTGCGTACCTGTGACTTCGCGTTCTATGGTGTTCCGGCCTAGATGTTTACGTTCTGATCACTTTCGTTTTGGCAAACATTTCCTTTATCTCATCTTCTATTCCTTTCATTTACCATTCCTATAATTCATACCTTGCATATTCCATTAGTTACCTTTCATCATCAGTTCCTTTTGCTGATATACAAAGCCGCAAGGTTTCATGAGAAGAAGTTCAATGGCTTTACAAACTGGTTTTGTACGGACAATCTACCGTAAGTGGATGTGGCCATGGTGGTGGAGTTCTTTAGAGAAGATGTTCGGTTTAGTGCAGGTGAAATCAGAGGAGTAAAGCAAGGTACTCTCTTCTGACAGCTTTTAACCACAAAATTCTCCTCTTCTCGATTAGTGGAACCGCGACGTAATGCTTTCTTGCTATCGTTAAATGTTGTTGTGTGACACTGCGGCACAAAACAATTTTTATAAAGTAATGTTCTCGGAGGCATGTTACTGGTACTTCTTGGAGAATATGATGCTGATCAGCTGATGCAGTGAATCACGAGTTTCCATCAATGGTCTGTGATCACGGTGAGGGGTGATCAACGCATTTTAGTTGTTTTAGTATTTGCTCATACATAGTTTGCTTCGAGATTTTGCCATCCATTATGCTATTGACGGTAAGCCTTTTTTTGCTAATTTCATGTTCTGGCAATGACACCTCGACAAAGTGGATGAATAAAATTAATGTGTAATCGTATCATAGCTGCGGCGCAGCACCTGCTCTCCGTATAGTTATTAAGTGACGATTTCGTGCTTGCTTGCGGGAAATATTTCGAAATGAATACGAACAAAATGGTTTATTTCATGCTTTTCATACTAACTTTACCTAAAAAATAGGAGCTAGCACCATTAATTTGAGAATATATTATACTACACGATTTTCATTCCCCATACCGTAACCATAAATGTTTCATTATTTTGATGAGGTTTCTCTATGCGACTAGAGCAGCTAAATTAATAATAAAGCTCATTTCCATTTTACACCAAGTTTACTTTTGTAAATAGTTTTTTTCCCGTCAGTAAATTTATTATTATTATTAAAGCTTTCTCGGCGGACGTCGTCTGCAGATAAGCAGCGGCGGCGAACCACCTAGCGGCAGATTGCGGTAGTTGCGTACGTACCTGTGACGTCACACATAGGATTAACCAGCATGCAATAGGTTGCCGTCGCGTTTTCGCGCCATTGAATTTTTTCACTTTTTAATTAATAAGGAAAAATACTTAACGCCATTTAAAAATCGAACGGCTTCAAACACGTACTCCAGGGGTTATAAACTTCAGATCTAGGCAATAAAAAAAAATAGGAAACCACCCTATTCCTGTTTAGTTGGTAAGTACGGACAGTCGCACCGAGCTCTGATTTATAAATCCAAATCCCCCCACCGTTTTCCTAATGCACAAGTCATAGTCGCTGTAAGTCGCCTTTTAAAACGTGGTTAACTTTTACAATTTATATTTTGCTGTAAACGATGACGAGTGGGAATGCAAACACGTTAAATGCAAAATACCCTAGTGCCAGCCGCGTAAAAAACGAACGATAAGGCGTAGATACGACATCAAAACTTGAAAAAAATCAAACTTTGAAAGAAATCATAACTGTCTATGGAATTTAAAGCATTTATTATTTCAATATGGTCCAAAAAAAATCTTCAATGAATGACAAAATATAAAAAATTCATGATTTACATAAAAACGGCTGACTTACTAGTGAGACGGGCGTCGCAGTACGGCGGCACGCGCGTGCATGTCCTGTCACAGCTCATAGATTTTCCCCGAAAAGACCTTCTGTCCCTTTTGGTATGGAATAGTGCAACCTTATCCTTCCTCCATCTTCTAATGCACGATTCCGGCACACCATGCCTTAGTCCGGCAGCGCGGTTTCCTACATCCTCAGCGTCTTTGATGACTTAAAACACTTTAATTTTTTCAACTCCCGTGAAAGACCACAACTTTTTGCCCTTGTTCATTTTGGAACAACACTGACCTAAGTTGATGCATGCACAAATGTTAATATTCACAGAATTCTCTAAGTTGTGCTTAGGGCAGGTGCATACAGTTGAGCCACTCAAAGTTGTCCGGTGACAGAAAATGAGAAAGTTAGGGGGGTGGAAAATTCCAGTGCTTGTACTTGTCGCGCAGCCAATCGCTGTCCCCCAATTGCACCCTACACCCTTGCCTTGTCATACAACAAGTTTTTAAAGTTATTAGGCAACTGCGTCCCCCGTAAACAAGCGAGCGAATGATACCCTCCCCTTGATGACTCACGCTAAGCACCAAGGTCACTCAGCTCTCCAGGGACTTGCCTCGGCCACGATACGAGCGGCGAGGCGGTAGGCGAGTGAAAAAGTGGCAACGCTGAGTTTTATGTTCCTAATGTTTGACATGGAACACACTCGAACCCAGCCATGATAGACGTGAGCAGCATAGGTGCCGCTCACCGCCAATCCCAGATATTAAATTTTTCTTGTGCCGTTCTACTCATTCTGTGGCAAAATGTCGGCCAAGAACATTGTCTTCTGACAGTATGTACTGCCATTTCTGATTCTGAACTTCATCTACATCTACGATGTACTGTGCAAGCCACCACTAGGGTGTGTGGCACGGGGTCATTCCACACCAGGCATGTAGCACCCGTCCCAGAACAAATCAGGACCTCGCACGCTCCCCCTGGCGCTAGGCGCAGGCCAATAGCAGTCAGGAGAACAGTGCGCAGTCAAACCGGAAACTGGGAGAGTGATACGTAAATGAACATACAAACTTACTTATCTTAGGTCGAATCTTACTTATCTTACAGACTTATCTTAGGTCGAATCACTGCTCGTTTTGTGGCCACTACTGCCCTGCCTCGATACTGCTCTGCCGCCCGCCGCCTGCTGCTCATATCGTGACCGAGGCTCGAAGGCTGTCAGATAAAAAATTCGTGTAAGAGGCGCACCCTCATTTTCGGCTGCGATTTCTGGGAAAAAAGGTATCCTCAAGCAATCAAGCAAATATTAGGGCGATCTCGAGGAAACGCACCACTTGCCGGTTAACAGACCACATCCATCAAGGTTAAGACTGCAATAGCAATATTTGGATAGAGTAGAGAGGTTACTCCAGATTTTCCTTTGGGATGGGGACAGAGTAGATAAAAATTCGCTCTCATTGGTTGAACACCAACCAATGAAGTTTTGAATACTTCGCCCTCCTAACAAGGGGAGTGTCCGATAATCGTGTCGCAGATCTAGATGAAAATTCGTATGCATATAGAACTCCAAATGCCTTTCACGAATCATCCCACATATAGGTGCATAAATCCAATAGTTTAAACAAAAAAGGCATTTAAACATTTATAGATGTTATAAAATATATCTATCAGCCTCCGGCATTAAGGGGGGTGTGGTCCATTGATCAGCGTACGGGTCTGCGGTGCGGAGGGACCGTGTTCGATTCCCGTTGGCGACAAATTTTTCATGCTTATATTCTTTGTTTTTCCTTCGTGGAATTCTATGTTAAAATTTTAATTTTTACTTTTATATTCAGTTTTTTTTAACGAGTGGAAATATTTTTTTTCGCGAATACCATAGGGCTTATTTTTTTTCTTTCCAGTGAAATTTTTTTGTTTCCCCAATCTTTCACCAAGCAAACTTGATTTGTTCCTCCATTTGCAAGACCTCCGGTTGATATCATAATTATACAATAATGAAAATTTTCTGCAAGAGGTCACTCTCGCCATTTATAACATGTGCCTTTCTCGATGAGCCTTATTACAATGTATTTATTTGTATGTCTTTAGATCATGAAATGGTGATTCGATTACAGAAATTAGTAGATAAGCCGATCACATTTTCCCCTCCTTTTTTCAATGCACGACAAAACAAGAATACGGGGATCTTTGATGGTGGGTCTTATAAATAATGATGTAACAATTATTTCGACTATTGTATAATTATGATATCAACAGGCGGTCTTGCAAATGAAGTTTGCGTGGTGAAAGAATAGGGAAACAAAGAAATTACGTTGACTTCGCGGGAAAGAAAAAAATAAGCACTATGATATTCGGGAAAAAAAATATTTCCACTCGTTAAAAATAAACTTTGAATAGAATAGTAAAAATTAGATGTTATCATAGAATTCCACAAAGAAAAAACAAAGAAAAAAAACATGAAAAAATTTATCGCCGACGGGAATGAACACGATCCACAGGCAGGTGGACAGTCTTAAGGATAACCGTCCACCTGCCTCTCCCAAAATAAAATCCGATCCCAAAAAGTTATTTGAAACCATTTAAGAGGAAAACATGGAGCTCCTCTCATTCACTGGGTCCCGGGAATGTAACCCAATACGGAAAAGTAATCTGATACGATTTAAAAAGGGAAAATTGAGCTCCATCCTCACCACCTGCACCTTCGCAAATGAGGTGGATGAGTGAGTGGGGTGGATGAGTAATGCACCAAGAAGGGAGGGGGGAATACCAGTCAGTGCCAGCCAGCCGTAACCCAATACAGAAAGATACTCTGACAAGATCAGATCAGGGGGGCTATTCTCTATCTCAAAGCTACCGATGCAGTAGCTTCGAATAAGCTACCATAATTGGCTACCAACCATATTCTCTAACTCTCGGGAGCTTTCTCAAAAACGTAATAGGAAGTGGAGAGAGGTTTGGCGAAAGGCGGGTATGTGAACATTTTTAAACCAAATCCGCGGAAACTTCATTTCTGGTGACGTCATTCTTAGAACCAATGGGAAAGCTCGTCTCAATGTTTTTCCGAGGATTAAACTGGTGAAACCGGTTTTTAGGCCGATTTAGATGGTGAAGATGTACGTGCATCGTTTTTAGCGAAAAATTCCACGCATTAAAAATTATGCGAGCATAATTCTAAAATGTTTTATTTTTGCACACATAATCTCGTGAACAATCTCGTGAATACGTAAGCATGACGTCCATCTTGGCTGTTTTGATCAATTGAAATAAGATTGTTCATAAATATATTCAGGAATTAGGGTTCATGTCGATGATATGATTCAATATTATTCGTGCTATTTGCTTTCGTCAATTACTAGTTGCTTCAAATCATTTAAAGAATATACGAAGATGCTTTCAAAAGAAATTCGAAGGTGATACACGCTACCACGGCCCAATAAGGGCGCGTACCACTAAAGGCTCGCAACGCCGTGATCGTCCACCAAGCTGTTCCACTAAAGGTCGCAATCGTCCACTGTGAGCGCTCTGCCGTCATATCTGACGTCACGGATAGAGCGCTCACGAAGCCCACAACGCCCGCGGTCGGTAGGTGGGTCTCCGTGAGCGTTTCTCATTTTCTCGCGCGTATCCCTTCAAGTGTTTTTCAAATAGAGTCAAAGGATTATTGCAGTTAAAAATTATGAAACACTTTGACCATAATTTCATATTGTAAAATATATTAATAATATTTTATGCTGTATGTATGGTTATAATGTCCAAATTTAAAATCTTTAAAATATTAAATCACTAATACATGACCTCCCGTCAACGTCAGTCAGTAACTTGGGCCATGATCAATGAATAGATGAGAGCAAAACCCCATAATCCCATGCCAAAATTTTACAATAGTAAGGGTATACAAATAACGAATCTCAATAGCATATGTAATATGATAAATGAAGCTTATATTGCATCAAAAGGGATTCCATGACAGTATTCCTTTTTTGAACACGAAGGGCTCTGTTCGAATCGCCTATTTCCCTTTGAAGCACATTTTCCTCACAGGGTGTTTGGACTGAAACACCGGCAATGTCATCCCTCTTTAGTAAACAGGGTAAACAGATATTGTGGATAACACAACATATTCTGGCATGAGGTCCACTCCACCAACAAAATCGGCCATTTTGGATGTCGTAAAAGGACTTAGAGCCGTTCCACTACACTCCTGCGCTCACAACGATCACGACCACGATTTCTCAAGTGGAACGGCCGATCGCAACGTTAGTGGCGTGAGCGTTGGTGGCCTTTAGTGGTACGCGCCCTAAGTATCCCATTATGGGCTGGAATCACGTTACTTACCGAAGGTAAATATGGCTCTCCGTCACTCGAGTTAATATCTTTTTGTGAAAAATCCTGCAAATGGCGAAAATGACAAAGTAACCCAGTGAAAGTGCAAGGAATCCGCATTTAGTAAATGTAAGAAACATACTCGTGCGTTGGATAATTATAGATAGATAAGCGTTATAAAATGACCAATATTTAAGCAGGGTATTAGGAGGCTGCGCTTCGTGAGGTTACCGTGGGAGCTTATTGGGGCTACGGAAGTAGCTTCGTGACATTTACAGAATACGGGTGGGAGCCTAATAAGCTACCGGTAGCTTCTGCGTGCACTTTCTCCGGTAGCTTCCATGGTAGAGAATACCAATGGGAGCAAGTAGCTTATTGAAGCATCTTTCCGCCAGAAAGCTCCGATGCTTGGAGTTAGAGAATAGGCCCTCAGAAATCTCAGATTACCTTTCTGTTTTGGGTTAGGGCTGGCCGGCTGCCACTGATATTCCCCCCTCCCCTCTTGGTGCATTACTCATCCACCCAACTATCACCCGGCTCAGGTAACGCGGAGCTGAGCTTTGGCTTCCCTTGCACGTTTCTTATTGTGGGAACCGTCAGAGTTGACGGTTCCCACCATAAGAAACGTG
Source organism: Pyrrhosoma nymphula (assembly GCA_963573305.1). NCBI lineage: Eukaryota > Metazoa > Arthropoda > Insecta > Odonata > Coenagrionidae > Pyrrhosoma > Pyrrhosoma nymphula. Next base: position 38,424,994 of record OY754332.1, on the reverse strand, counting down.
TAAACGAGCCTTCACGGAGCCAGAGCGTTAAGTTTCCTTCATGCCCTCTGCTCTGTAGGTCTCGGATGGGAACATTTTCGAAGCCCGGAGCGGAAGGGTTAAGACGCGGTACTCCCCGCTGCGGTTCTACTTCCTGTTTATTACGTAAATGTCTACGGAAAAATTACCTGTAAATGAAGAATGCTAAGTTTTTTTTCTCAATAATTCGTTCTAGAGGGGCACTTTTCATGTTTTGGGCCCAAGCGCAGACTTCGATGTACGGAGTTTTCGTAGTTAGAGAGGTTCGTTACGGGAGGTTTTTTTGCGTGCATTGTCCATTGGAAGGGTCCGGGACCGGACCAATGACTTCGAAGTAGGGAGTTTTCCTTAAAATTTCGCTGTATGGGTGTTCGTTGTATGGGTGTTTTACTGTAGTTACTAGATTGTAGATAGTGTGCGTGGAACGCAGTGGGTTCTCTTTTGGCTTTGAAGCTCTGTCTGGTTTTTCCCTTGCGAGCGTGCTGTTTTTCCCGTGCAAGCGTGCGGTTGAATCAAGCGTGATTACAAGAATATACGTTTTTATTTTTGTGTTCGTTTTGGTTACCTGAAATGGCAACTATAAAGACTTTGAAAGATATAGTGGAGGAAGAATTGGTGAATTACTTGTTATCGCTAAGTGATAACGATTGCTCAAAGGAATATGACGAGAGCTAGCGTCTTAGTGACGATGTGAATTCGGATTCAGATGACTCTGACATAGTGATGCAGAGGAAAAAGCCTCTAGTTCTAGTGGAAAGTGACGAAGATGATACAAGCAGTGATGTGACCGATGAAATTATGCCACCGGAGTTCAACGTAATCTCTGAAGGCCATGACACTACGAGTGCTAATGCCTTTAGCTACACAGAAATACCGAGTCCCAAGCATGTGCCATCACAGACGGCAGAACCCATGGCATACTTCAATTTGTTCTTTACCCCTGTGCTATGGAATTTGTTTACACAGGAAACCAACAGGTATGCTGCACAGTTCCTCGCCACCCATGAAACAATATCTCCTAGATCGAGGGTGAGGCGGTGGCGGGAAGTGACAGTGAAAGACATGAAATGGTTCATCGCTATTTTACTGGAGATGGGTGTAACTAAAAGGCCTACTATCTTTTCCCACTGGTCAAACAATTCTCACTCTATACCATGGTTCGGTAAAATGATGTCTATAGATCACTTTCAATTGCTTCTGAGGTTTTTCCATCTCGCAGATAATTCCAAACCTTTCTCACCTGGGGCCCGTTTCTCAAAGCTACAAGTCCACAATTTACAAGTCGGATTTTTCAAGTGTGACTTACAAGTGTTTCAAACTAAAACGGAGGACTTGTGAATTCTCCACAGTTGTAACTAATATTTTACAAGTGAAAATGGCGGTCGTCATCCTGTCCGTATTTACCTATTTTTTTAAGCTTTAAATATATTTCGAGAGTTTTTCCAGCAATCTACTATTACCTAGAGTCACTGCAAAGTTGCTCGGTGTATATAAATACGTGAATACATGATAAATGGTATTTTTGGTGTACAATTCACCTTAAAATATCCCAAGCGAGGACGAATCATCGGCAATACTTGAACATAATAAGGAAAAATCGGTTATTCCAAGGTATGATTTGCATTGTTATCTTGTAATGAATGTAATTTATAATTCTTGAACGCCAAGATGTATTGTTGTGCTGTGTTTATCTTTCAAACCACTTTCGTAAGTACGACATAATAAAAATATTGTACAGCAAGGATGGGATACGTACTATTGGAATCGTTTATTCCAATGTATGAATTGCTTTTTTTATCTTGAAATGAAAGTAATTTATAATTCTTGAACGCCAAGATGTATTGTTGTCCTGTGTTTATCTTTCAAACCACTTTCGTAAGACATAATAACAATATTACGGCAAGAATGGGAAACGTACATTTTCTTGCATCTTTTTTAACCAAGAGTCAGTGCTATGTTGCTCGGTGTCTATAAATGCGTGAACACAAGATAAATGGAATTTTTAGTTCACAGTTTACCTAAAAATATCTCAAGCGAGGAGGAATCATCTGCAAAAGTTGAACATCATGAGGAAAAGTCATTTATTCCATTGCAGGAAGGGAAAGATGAACTCGAAATGAAGGTTATTCACGATTCTAGCATGTCAAGACATCATCTTGTGCAGTGTTTATCTTTCATAGGTACGAATAAATAGCAGAATAGCGTTTTATCGTCAGACAAGCGAAGACTTTCAACCATTTTGAATGTTCATTATTAATACCCAAAGGGAACACTTACTTTGTAAGAAGCTAGTTGGTGTAGTGGTAGCGTGCGAATTTCACGAAGCATAGGTCAGAGGTTCGATCCCCACCAGGGTAATTTTTTTTCCTCTTTCATTTTGATGGGCTAAGGAGATATTTTTCCACCAATTTATGTCACTTTGTTCTAGGACTTATGCACAATTTATTTTCAATTTCACCTGTTCTTGATCCCCAAGTTACACCAAGGGTATCGGACACATGACTACGGTGTATTAGGAAAAACCACAGCACATTAGCGTAACATTTGCGAGATGTCACATAAAAATGTCGACTTTAATTACGTATGGAGTTTCCTATTGAACTTTCGCAACTTGATATCTCATGGCGATTTATCATTTTAGTACGGGAACTTATGATCTTCATTTTTACCTCTCAATGTATAAACATAATGACATGACATGAAAAGTAGGTATATATTGATAATTAGTAATACATAATACTAGCAAACTAGCGCTTAACTTTCGCATTTTCAACCTTTCCCACCTCCCCAAAATAATTTATTCTTTATCAAATGAGATAATTTATAAATTGCACGATTAAAAGCAACATTCCTGTCTCGGTTGGAAATAAATCTTTCTTCTTTGTTGCTTATATTCACAAAGTCTCCGTGGGGGTGTTCTTTTCTCGTTACGTCTTAGTCTAAAAGAATTTTCTTTTAACTTTAAATAAAAAACAACAATTTGTTTTAACGTAAACTGAGCATGTTATGTCAAAACTCAGTAAAAAAAATCCTATCTACTGATACCTTGTTCGTCACTATCGCCTTCATAACAGTTGAGAAAAAGAGATCGCTAGTCGCTTTTCATTTGTTTTCCCAGTTATTCTTTCTGATTGACTGCGATTTACTCACCTCGGAGGACTTGTAGATATTTCCTTACAAGTTACAAGGATTTGTTACAAGTCTGTTTGAGAAACAGAATGTGTCGTAACAATGAAAACATTTGTGAGTAAACACTTTTAACTTGTGAAATGGACTCGTTACTTGTAATTAGTAGACTTGTACGTTTGAAAAACAGAATTTCACATGTTACTCATAAGTCACACTTGTAAATTGTGGACTTATAGCTTTGAGAAACGGGCCCCTGGCAATGAGAAGTACGATACTTGTGCCAAATTTCAGCCCATTGTTTACCATGCCAATCGCCTATTTCACCATGATTATCCACCACATGAACACCTTAGCATAGATGAAACATTAGTGGGTACCAAAAGCCATTCACAGTTACTCCAATATTTACCTAATAAACATCACCACAAATGGGGCATATAGCTCTGGATGCTCTGTGATTCCGTAGTGAACTACTGTCTGGCATTCTACTGCTACCGTGGTGCAAAAAATAAAGAAGATAAGAAAGACTTGCAGGAACATGGACTAAGATTTTTGGTTGTGAAAAAGCTTTTGACCATAGGTAATTATTTTATGAAGGACAACCATGTTGTTGTGGATACCTTTTTTTCTAGCGTTTACCTGGCACGTGAATTATATAAAAAGCAGACATATTTGACAGGGACATTGTGAAGGAATAGAAAGAACTTTCCCAAAGAACTTAAAGACAAGTTTAGCATAAGGGAAAGAAAATATTATATAAGTGGTGAAATTCTCTTTCTAGGGCAAAAGAAAAAAAAATCCCAAAAAAATCTTGTACTGCTGCTTTCCACAAAAGCAACAGCACAAAGCATTCATCTAAGGAAAAAGAGGCATGGTAAAATCAAAGAAATAGTTAAACCAGAAATAATCAATTTGTATAATAGTTACATGGGTGGGATTTATACATCTGACATGATGGTATATTCTTACTTAGATGAAAGGCATACAGTAAAGTTTTGGAAGAAAGTTGTTTTTTGTGTAATTGCTCGTATGGTGCTCAATTCTTATATATTATATAAAGAAAATAATCCAATAAAAATAATGACAAGACTTCAATATACATCAAGCATAATAGAGTCTCTAGAGTCGGAATGCACATGGGTCAAAAGCTGGACTGCAGCAACTTCAGGGAGAAAAGAAAAAAAATTGTGTTGTTTTTTTTTCTGGAAAACATGGCCAGAAGAGAAAAAGGTCCCATACAGTATGTATACAGTGTCAGAAAAGTGTGCACAACATTTGTTTGGTTCACCATAGGTGCTAGGTGTGTGGCATAACGATAATGAGGTAAGAAGCCCTAATATAACTCAGTGGTAAATTGTAAGATAAGCCTTTTCCACAAAGTGGGACAAAACAGAGGCTGACTAAAAGCTATGCCAATCGCTAGTTTTTCCTTATATTGTTTAATTTTTTCCACATGATTTTTTGGTTATTTATTTGATGTAAATATAGCAGTTTCATTATAAAATGTGAAAAAAATTATTTTACTATTGTGTTTGAAAATCAAAATATCATTGCTAAAAAATATTGTTAAATCTTATAACTTTGAACTAAATACACTTATTTTTCATTTGATGTCTAAGAATAGTATTATCATTAAAATCTCAATTTATATAAATTTATTAAAAACCGCATATCAATATCTAAAACAATAACTTCATAATGTTATTTTTCCTAAGACGATACATTTTACTAAAATACCCCCTGCATTTCTCACTAATACCACTGGCGGAGGTTAGCACTAAAAGGGTTAATACATACATAGGATATTAGATATCCAAACTGTTTTGAAATGGTATGCAAATCAAGTTTTTTATAAGCCTTGGGAAAGCTGGTAAGAAAGCAGACATAGTGAATGTGAATTGTGATCTCAAGTCCTGTATGCTTGTTTGAATAATTACAGTACTGCAATAACATTAAAATCATGTTTGCACATGTGGTTTGAGTGTTCAGGGTAAGATATGTTAAGGAATAAAATGCAGTTAATGTAATTTTTAGGTGTGTTGTCATACATCACACTGGAGAAGCCAAGATATGTGATGCAATCAAAGTTCGGTGTGTCAGAGGCAAATGTGTATGAATGGAGACTCCAGAAACATGAAATAGAAAAAGCTTACTCTTCCAGGAAGTCATGCATTGGTCCTAAATCCGGCTGGCTTCATGCTGTGGAAGAAGTGGTGAAGTTTGTGTGAATCCAGTGGAAGAAATGGTATGTCTGTTTTGATGGACATTATAACTCCTGAAGCTCAAGTAATTGTTACATGACAATATGTTGGTACAAAGATTTTAGGCTAGGAAATTTTTCTGTGCAACATTGGTGTAGGGAAATACTTATTCTCTGGAAATGGGGATTCGGAGGGGGTTTTGTAAGGGAGGGAGAGGATTTGCTGGAGGGGGGGGATTTTTAACTTAAACATTTAGATTATGGACATTCCGTTTCATTGCGATATTTGTTAATAGGCTTCAATTTAAATCTACATTGCGACGTAGGATGAGTATGATTTCAGTGTTTTATAGAATAATCAAGTTTTTTTTCCTATTCACATTACACATTCACATTCCTAGCTACATTTTCACTCTGGAAATGAAAAAAAGTACATAATGTAACTCTAATGTAAGCTAAATGTAACTCACAGGAATGTTGGGAATGAGAAAACTATTGAATTTACTAATAATTGCAGAATAAACTACCCAGCTAGCACAAAGCCGACCGTTTACATTAAATTGATGACAATATGCTATCAATGGGAAGGCAGCGGTCTCAGTCGTCGACGTTACGACAACACGGGTGCAACAGCTGGTCAAAATCACCATAAAACAGTGCCAAATTAAGGTCAGCCATTGTGCTAACCGACTAGAGTGACAACTTAAGGCACTTAAGAGAACCAACCGCACTTCATAACACTAGTGGCCCAACCCTGTAGCAAGAGGATGAAACATTAAATGGAGCATAGTGTCATCTTTTGGAATTCATCGTAATTAAGTCGGGGCTGGGACCTCTTCTTCACAACAAAAATTTTATTGTTATTGTATTCTTCTATCAGGAGATATCGGTTTATTAATTTGAAAAATATTTACTCTATTTGCCAACGTTTTGCATTTGAATAAATGCTTCTTCAGGGCTGCAATGTAAACTATTGAGCGTATTGTTCATCAATGGAATATGGTTTACAATTTTTTGTACATAGTTGTTTAAAGTTTATGTACATATGATTTTTCAAGTTTCCTCCGAAAAACATTACTATTTCTGTATGAGGCTTTCGCAGTGCTGGATTGCAGTTCTCTCTATAGTTTTTCGGGTTAGCTGCGTCAAGTTTTATTCAGATGACGTTTCGTGGCCTATGCTGGCCACATTTTCAGATCAGGGGCCCTCAAAGCTACAAGTCCACTTTATACAAGTCTACAAGTGAAAATGGCGGGCAAGTCCATATTTAGCTCTTATTTAAAGCTTTCAATATATTTCACTAGTTTCTCCAGCCATCTTCTGTAACCAAGAGCCAGTGCTATGTTAATTGGTGTCTATCAATGCGTGAACACAAGATAAACGAATTTTTAGTTCACAGTTTACCTTAAAATATCTCAAGCGAGGACGAATTATCTGCAAAACTTGAACATCATGAGGAAAAGTCATTTATTCCATCGCATGAAGGGAAAGATGAACTCAAAATGAAGGTTATTCACTATTCTAGCATGTGATCAAGACATCATCTTGTGCAGTGTTTATCTTTCATAGATACGAATGAATAGTGGAATAGTGTTTTATCGTCAGACAAGGGAAGACTATTTCAGCCATTTCTAAAGTTCATTATTAATACGCAAAGGGAACACTTCGCAAGAAGTCAGTCGGTGTAGTGGTAGCGTGCGAGAATCACGATTCGAAGGATACGAGGTCGATCCCCGCTGGCGTTATTTTTATTCTCTTTCATTTTGATGGGCTAAGGAGATATTTTACCACCGATTTATGTAACTTCGTACTAGGACTTATGCACAATTTATTTTTAATTAATGTAAACTGAGCATGTTATGTCAAAAGTCGATAAAAAATCCTATCTACTGATACCTTGTTCGTCGCTATCGCCTTCATAACAGTTAAGAAAAAGAGATCGCTAGTCACTTATCATTTGTTTTCCCAGTTATTCTTTCCGATTTACTCACCTCAGAGGACTTGTAGAAATTTCCTTACAAGTTACTAGGACTTGTTATTAACAAGGCTGTTTGAGAAACAGAATGTTTCGTAACCATGAAAACACTTGTGAGTAAACAATTGTGACTTGTGAACTTGCAATTAGTAGACTTGTACGTTTGAGAAACAGAATTTCACAAGTTACAAGTGAATAGACTTGTAACTTGTAGCTTTGAGAAACGGGCCCCAGGTCTGAGTGCCGACAGATGGAAATGGCCCTCTATGTATACCATCCTCAGGTTGACTTACCAGTGGTGCGACCAATCAGCGTCGAGGACCCCAATTTTGGTGCGCTTTTGCATATGAGTCTTTTCCAAGTGGTGTTTAGTCCATGCCCATCATCTCTATTGAAATTTACTGCTACTTTTTCAATTTCAATAGCCTCCCGGATGATGCGAGGGAAATAATGCTTTTCTTTGGCTAGGACTTATGCTTTATCAATCATAATCTGATGCCCGGGATTAGTGAACGCATGTTCTGCCATTGCTGATTGTTCGCAATGCTTATTTTTGAGAGCCCTGCGGTGTTCGTTTAGTCAGATGGAGATGGCTCTCTTAGTTTGCCCGCCGTATTTCTGGCCGCAGCTGCAGGGAATCTCATACACTCCTTCATATTGCAAGTCAGGAATTCTGTCTTTACAATTAGGAAGACGGTGGCCAATCTTCTCCATAGCACTATATCCGTGTTATGCCGTGTCTTTTTAGAATTATCCCGATCTTTTCCATGTTGCCGGCGATGAAAGGGAGAGTTGCTAATCCTCTTGGTTTTGGAGTCACCACAATCTCCTTCTCTTCCTTCATTTTCTTCATTGTGGTCCTGATAAGTGGCATTCTTCATGAGGGCTGCTGTCAGGTGTTGTTCCTCCATTCCTCTATTTGGAGGTGGTGATGCGAGGAGTGCAAATATCTACCTGTGTGTGTCCTCTTTCGATAGACGCCATGGCTTAGAGAGCCGTAATCGTGTCTTGCCACTTCTACGTCCAGGAAGGGCAGGCGTCCATCTTGTTCAGTTTCCATGGTGAATTTGTTTGTTGGGTGCTGAGAATTTGGGTGCAGGAGAAATAGTTTGAGGGATTCCCTGCCTTGCGGCCAGATGACAAAGGTGTCATCTACGTATCTCAGCCAGAGTCATGGTTTCTCAGCAGATTACGCGATGGCACTTCTTTCAAAATTCTCCATGAATATGTTGGCCACTACTGGTGACTAGGGGGACCCCATAGTGGTGCCGCTAATCTGTCTGTAGTAGTCATCGTTCCACCGAAAGTATGAATTCCTAAGATCGAATTCAATAATCTCGGTGAAGTCCTCTGGAAGTTGTGACGCCGATTCCTTTATCTATCTAATAAACTCGGGCGCCAGGTCTCCACGACCACCAGCTTTTGCGATTAAGGCTGCCTCCGGCCTTAACCCACCCAGATAGGCTTTAGTGGCGACGATTGCCAGGATTCGTTTAAGGTGACACGGGACAATTAACAGGACCCCCACCTTAGATTCAGTTAATGTATTTATTTGAATAACAATTGAGGAAAAGTTGGCATAATAAAATAGCACATAAATTAGTCTGGACTCATTCCCTCTCAAACATAAAGTAAATTGGCACAAATGATACATAAATGACTAGGGAATCACTCCCTCTCGCTAGCATGATAACGATGGGGATGGTGGGTATAGGCTGACGGGACGGAGGAGTTACGAGACCAATATATACTCCCTCTGGAAAACGTTTTTATGAACAGTTAAAAAACGTCTTCTGAAAAGATCAGAATGGTTTTTGCCCTAAATGAAACCATTTTTACCAGGAAAAAACGTTTATACAGGTTTTTGTGCTGTCTGGGACGTTTTTTTATTCCTAAATCTTCGACCTGTTGCTATTGAGTCTGCTGGAGATATTGCCGTGAATCATTCCATACATTGTTAATAAAATACCAAAATTTCCCCAAAATATCGTTCCGCAAATGAACTGAATAAGTCAATAGTACTCATCGTTCACATATAGCGCTTCATTATAACCAATGTGCTGGTTTCTCCATGTTTTTCGGGCAAAGCTGCGTCGGTGTATCTTTACGATGACGTTTCTTTTGCTTCTGACGCAGCTTTGCCCGAAAAACATGGAGAAACCAGCACAACAGCGCTGCGAAAGCCTCAAACAGAAATATAACCAATGTGCTCACAAAATACACGGTACAAGAAGTAGCAATCGACGCAGAGCAAGTAGGGGGCAACGTTTGTCGTCATTTTGCTGTCAAACTCTGCGCTAGGCTGAGCATTAACTGTTGCTCCACCATTGACTTGGGCATTTACGTAAACCGATTTGAGTGTATTAGCTGGGTAGTCTACAGTTTAAATTGCTTATCCAATTGGTTTGCGTGCTTCCTATGCTTTCTGAAATTTCTGGTGAAACATGAAACTTAAGCTAAACATATTGCTATATATATGGGTTCAAAATAAACTTCTAAGATTTGTTGCCTTTAAGGCTGGAATTGTAAGGAAAAGTGGTGAATACGACAATATTTTGAATCTACTTAATATCCACTCTCTCACTGCACGTAGGAAACAAATAGGATTAATATTCTTACACTCATTGCTAAATAATCACATTAAGTGTTCTTATCTATTATCTTTAATTAATCTAAGGATTCCATCGGTTCTCTCCAGATCTCACTACCTTTTTCATATTTCACATGTAAGAACTAATTATATGTATCACCTACCAATGTTCCGAATAATGAGGGATTTTAACAGACATTGTACATCAACAGATATTTTTCATTTCTCTCAAAATGTATTCAGAAAATTTGTGCATCAGAATGTCTAATCTTTGTATTTTTATTTTTTTATTTTTTCTAATGTAAATATTCTGTCTATTGTAATGTTTTGTAAAAGGACATTTGTCCGTATAATAAATATTATTATTTCGTTACAGTTGTAACATGACCCTCCGAGTCCCCGGCAAGCATCAGGTTTCATTGCCGTCATAATGGCCGAAGACTCGAGGGGTTGGGCAGTAATCGCAGCCACGTCCGACACCCATCGGATGTGTGGCTACACTGCTGTCGGGTCATGCGTCCGCAGTAGACGGAGTGACCCCAGGATGACGGCCTTCTGCATGCGTGCAACTAGTGATTCCGCCTGTGCCACACAGGACGGAATACACTTGATGTTATTTAGCAGCGAGTCCTTAACTCTACCGAGCACACCTATGATTAGGACCACCAGTTTAACAGAGTGTCCGGGGTACATCTGTCGAAGTTCGAAAAGCAGGTCTTGATATTTCGTCCGTTTTTCCACCTCCTTCGCATCCATGTTAGTTTCAGCCGGAGCTGAAAACTTGATCACGAACATGGAGCGTGTGAGGTGGTCGAGGAGAACGATATCAGGCTTAGTCGCCTCCAACTGCCTGGTTGTGGAAAAGGAGTAATTCCACCAGATCGTGCATTTATCGTTCTCCACGACGGACTCAATATCTCCAGGGGCATAGGGCAGCACAGGTGTTTCGTCGATGCCATAATGGTGTCGAAGATGAAAGTATAACACCCGTAGGGCCGCGTTGTGCCGAGCTAAATATGCTGACTTAGCGTAATAACTACAGCCGGAGAGAAGGTGACTCAAAGTCTCCGGCTGGGCTCGGCACGCCCTACATCTCGTGTCCGCAACCTCCGCCTTGAATATAATGCGGCGGTACACGAGTGTGTTTATGACACTATCCTGGCACGCGAGGACAAAACCCTCGGTCTCGGACTTCAGACCGGCGGAGCGTAGGAATGCAAACGTTAGCTCCTTCGAAAGCCCATGCTTTTTGATGTTTCGATAGAAACCTCCATGCATGGGCTTATCGGTATGCACCTTGAGCAAGGCCTTCTGCTCTGCTTTTTTTATTTCGAGCTTGAGGACGTCTGCCTTCAATGACAAGATGGTCGTGTCATTGTCGCTTCCGTCGGATGATGGGTCGAAGTCGAGACCGCTGCCCTCTTTGCCGCCTGGAAGAGAAACGCCCCTGCTCCCGCACTCTCGTGATCTCTCACGAGATTGAGCAGGGGGTCCCTGCTTTTCAAGACTCGGCAAGCTGTACCCAGGACAACTCTGTTGTGGAGACACTCCAGACTCAATAGTCCTCTACCACCTACAATGCGAGGGAGATACAATCTGGCGACAGAAGATTTCGGATGAAGACTTCTATAGATGGTCATCATCTTCCTTGTTCCCCTATCGAGGTTCTGCAACTCGTTGACGTTCCACTTCATGCATCCGAAGGTATACAGCAGTGTAGGAACCGCGAACATGTTCGTGGCAAGAACCTTTTTCTTGCCTGACAGCTCAGAACTCCAGATGTTCCTGAGAGTCTGTCTGCATTTGGCGGTGACCCTTTCCTTCACTGCTGGAACCTCCTGCATTCGGCGCTGGGGGACGCCGAGATATTCGTAGCTGTCATCGTCCTCGAGGTGACGAATGACGCTCCCGTCAACAAGTTGCACGTCTTCCTTGATCTCCGAAAATCTTCCTCTCGCCAAGTGGATGGATGCACACTTGTCCAATCCGAACTCCATTCCTATAGCCTCACTGTATTCCAGTACGGTGCCCAAGGCAGTGCGAAGGTCTTTCGCATTAGAAGCGTGCAGCTTCAGGTCATCCATATAAAACAAATGGGTGACCTTATGCTTCCTGTCACCTGGAACACTGCACATGTATCCTTTACCTCGTAGCAGCCTAAGGGGCAGGGGTAGGAGGGAAATACAGAACAGTAGGGGGCTCAAGCTGTCGCCTTGAAAAAAGCCACGGTGGTATGTTACCAACTCTGTGGAAACTGACCGCTTGCCTGAGGTCAGAACGAAGCGCGTTTTCCAGAGGGGTAACAGGCGTTGGATGCAGGACACAACCTCAGGGTGGACTTTCATCAACTTCAGCATGGCGATCAAAAGCTCATGCGAAGTGGTGTCAAAAGCCTTCTTGTAGTCCACCCAGGCCATTGATAGGTTTCGCTTATGCCGGATGGCATCCTGGCATATGCACCTATCAATGAGCAGGTTGTCATTGCATCCCGCGATTCCCCGCTTTGAGCCCCTCTGCTCGTACACCTCCTCCGGAACCGGCTGGACTTGGTGTAGGATAAGGTCGCTCAAGATCGAGGTGAACACCTTATATACAGTGTTGAGGCAGGTAGTAGGGCGGTAGTTCTTTGGATTGGACAAGTCTCCCTTCTTGGGTATTAAAACCGTGCGTCCCTCAGTCAGCCAAGGTGGAATTGGTTTTCCACCATTTAGAAAGGACGTGAAGATTCTGGCGAGGTGTTGGTGGGTGGAAGTAAATTTCTTCCACCAGAAGTTATTCACGGCATCCATTCCTGGAGCCGAGAAATTCTTCTTGCCAGAGAAGGCCTTCTTCACGTCACTTTCGGTGACTGAAAGAGGTCCATCCACATCTTGTAGGTGGCGGTCACAAACCTCTTTAAAGAGGCCTATGGCCGGAGTGTCTCCGTTGAATGGCTTCGACTTTTCGTATATTTCCTTCCAGAAACGTTCAACCTCTTGGACGGGTGGCGGAGATTCAACGACAGGCGGAGGTGGTCGAAAGAGACGGGACGGCTGAAGGAGAAAGGTAGCATTTTCTCTCATGCCCCTACTCCTCTTCAGGAGTTTTTTCCGGGCCGTGGTGAGTGCCCGTACTCTATCGACCGCGTGCTGCTTAATGGTAAGCAGCACGCTTTTATTCAGCGTGTGATGGTTGTACCTGAGACTGCGCGCTATGCGCCGAACTTTAGGAGTGAAAGTTCGCCCAGATAAGATTTATTCCATCACACACTGAATTCTCGACGCCTGTTGTCTCGCCTCCGTGATCTTGGCCTCCAACTGTTCAAGCCTCTTTGCTGCTTTGTCCTCCCAAGAGGTGTTCTTTTGGGAGTGAGCCATAATTTTGGCAGCAGCATAGACCACGCAATTTACCGTCCAAAGGTCCGACGTTTCCGTTAGGATTTCGTCGATAAGACCATTCAACTGGGGCAGGTGGTTACCCCGCAGAGAGATCTTCCGGTGGATGTCTCTCTGCCTAGGTTGTCCTTCATCACAGTTAATGGTGCTTAACAACCGCGTTCGTAGTTCAGAGACGGCCTGACCAGCTTCTTCCCCATTTGGCCGAGAGACAGACACGAATGTCGTTCTCGCCTCAGGCGGTGGAGAGGCTGCCTGTGTCGGGGAGAGTGGTCTGGCCGGTGGTGTGTTCCTCTGAACTGGCGGTTGGTGGAGAGTTTCCTTTTTCCGCAGATGTTTGGCATAATCGTGCAGATTCTGCTGCGATAGGTGGCCGTGCTCTGGATGCATCTCACACCACAAAGAGTGCATCCTTGCCATATACCCCCTGCGTTCGGGCTCGCTGGCAGCATGGCATGCGAGGAGGTCGCCCCTTAGGGCTTCCGTCCACTGCATCCGGGCTCCCTTCTGATGTGGTGAATTTTCAATGCCACACCCAATTGTACTAGGGCCCCCATCCGAAAGGAAGGAGAATTTGTTGGTTGGACAAGGAAGGACAAGTTGTGGGTGGCTTTTTCTTTATTCCTTTTTGGAACCAGATTTACTGCGTGTGGGGTGGTTAGCCCCACACGCAGACGTCCACCATTAGCCGGCAAAGCCGTTACCAGGTACGCCACGTGGAGGCTGGTGGTCCGGTTTTTGTACCCTTATTATTATTCACGTTGCTTTATTAATTTGCTGTCAAAAAAGTCACAAATTAACACATAATTATACAATTCTTTTAATGGTAACAAACACTGATTCTTATATACTTCTCTCACATCGTTTTCCTTGACCATCAAATGGGCAACCATTTTATTTTGTAAAGTAATAACCTTATTCAGCAAGGTGGAGTTTGTGCTACCCCAAATCGTCAAACCATAACGTATTACGGCCTCAGCTAAGCCTTGATACATTAATTTTTTCAACTCATGAGGCAAATAGTGCTTTAGGTACGACATTTGAAACTAAATACACCTTAGTTTGTCACATATATAGGTTATATGATTACTAAAACTAAATTTTTCATCTAAAACTATTCCCAAGTATTTTAGGTGTTTAACTTGGGTAATTTTTGCACACGAAAAGTACTTATTGCACGAATTTTTCGGTTGGCCACCCTGGTTGGAGTGTAAACAAAGGTGTGTGTGTAGTGTGAGGTCTAAGGTTTGCCTTTTTTCCTTCACATTTAAAAACTGCAAGGAGTATGTCTTATTATTGTTAATAATTATTTTATTATCGTGACACCATAATTGCAAGGAATACAAATCGTTTTTTAATTTTCGCTGGGCCACCTCAAAACATCTGCTTGTGGATAGTAATGCAATGTCGTCTGCATACATAAAAATCTTGCAGTTTCTAATATGTTGAACGATGTCATTTATATATACAGTAAAACCTCTCTTTTACACTTTTGACGGGGATGAAGGAAAAAAGTGTAAATCGCGGGAAAATGTAAATCGAGGGAAATCATAATTTGCAGGAAATAGAAGCAAAATCTTAGCCTAATGTTAAATAATTTTATTTAAATTAACAGGAGATGTTTAATATTTGATGGTTCACCAAATAGACATAAATAAATGAATAAAAAAAAGTTAACAAAAAATAAAAGTATTCTCATATTTTAACTTAACTTGATTTGAGGTGGTGTCTACCTACATATATTTATCTTTGCATCAAGGGCATAAATGTTTTCTTCAACAATAGTCTATGTCATCCACGCCTTTGTGTTGTAGCCAAGGTCTTTCTTAATGTTTGTAATGCAATGTGGATTTTTGGACTTTTCAAAAACAAAGGGCTTCAGTCTCACACTGTCATCTGGATTAGCTCCTAATAAAACAGTAAGGCAACCTTTGCTGAGCTTGGAATCATGACAGGGGTCCCCTTTGAAGTCTATAGGGTCTTGTGTGTGGCATTATAAAAAAAGACCTGTCTCGTCCACATTAAAAATTTATTATTTCGGGGGAAGATTGAAAAAATGTCTTCAATATTTCTTCAAGTTCATCATACTTGGAGTATTTAATGAATTTACGCCTTTTTCCAATACGGCCGCATTCCTTAGCACTTTTCTTTATACATTATTTACGGGTTTTTACAGTTGTGTTCCACGTTGAACCTGGTATATCAAGTTCTTCGGTCAGGGACACGCGAGTGCCCGTATTAGAGTCAATTCTCTTTGAAAAATGTTGATTTTTTTCTTCAAATGATAACGATTATCTCGCACGCTTGTTTGCCATTTTAAAATACGTTTCCTCATGATTGTCGTAAGTAATTGCTCATTAAATAAAACTAAAGGTGAAGTAACTAAAAACACAAGATGAATGGCATTAGTGCGTGAGTTACGCGAAATAAGAAAAAGACCGCTGCGAAGCATGAGAACAAGAGCTAACATACGTTTTAACTTTTCGCCACAATGACAGCGGTAGTTGGCCAAATACATCTAATTAATTATATTTATGGCATCCGCTACAAATTTAAATGTACTGTTTAAACATCTAGTACGGCCAGGGAAGAGAATTCTATTACCTGGTATGAGCCTTAGTACGATAATCCCGATCGCGAGCATTACAATATTCGGCATAAATACTTAATAAACAGCAATGCTATCGATGTAATGTGCTACCATCAAACGAATAATTGTGTTTTTAAAGGAAACCAAATAAATCAGCATTCATATATCATGTTTAAGCATCTATTTTTATCCATATTTAACATTAATCACGCTCGAAGTCGCCAGTTGAAGTGCGCCAGCCGCCATCTTTCTTGCCTTCAAATGTCGTAAATGGCGGGATTTGAAAGCGTAGATAGCGGGATGAAAATACATTATAATGATGTAAATATTTTTGGGACCGGGAGAAAATGTTGTAAATCACGGGAAAACGTAAATTCCGGGGACGTAAAAGTGGGGTTTTACTGTATTAGAAACAGAATTGGTCCTAATATTGAACCCTGGGGAACTCCAGATTGGATAGTTTTCATTCCACTGGAGTGATCGACCAATATATATCGATATAAGTAATGGTAGTTCAGCCAACGTTGCCAATTTTACGGCAGTAGTCTTTTGAATGAGTGTTAAGATGGTTATGGGACATTACTAGGTCACCACTTTTTAGAACTCAGTTAATATTCGTATTTTTAATTGTATTCATATTTAACACATGGTTAAGGCAATCTATTTTAAAAACAAATGTTGTCCTCTGTTTCTGGTTCGTAATTTGGATTCTTCTTATTTTACGATGAGATGTATTTTATTGACACTAAATATAATGGTACGGCTACAACTTTTTTGTCCTCTCAGGAATGGGGATGAGTGTCACTTTGTCAGATGTTGCTGTCTTTTGAGCCAAATCAGAATTGTTGATCAAACTGCTTCTATTTTACATGCTGTCTAATAATATGGTGATCACAGAGTTTAAAAAATCCGTCCTTATCAAAACTGACGGTATTGAAAAGATGTGTGGCTGCATTGTTGGCAATTTTAACGGATGGTGTTAAATTACCTCCATATGCTATCTTACGTTTGAGAGATGAGCTCTATATAGACGGTGATTATGACTGCTGTAAGAAATTATTTTATGCTGTTGTTGGACGGAGGGAATATCTATATTTTATGTTGATGTTCTGTCAATAGGTTTGTTTTACTTTGAAAAGTACATATTTAACGTATACCAAAAGTTGGTAGTGCTAATGTCCCCTTTTATTTCTTTTGAAACGAAAGTTTAGTGTTATGTATATACTTTGCTTAAACAGCTGAATGTTTGTTTTTAAAATCTTGTGATATCTCGTGCAGGAGAAACAATGACATTCAACGAAGGTAGTGTCTAAAATAAATTAGTCACAAATTTTGCTATTATGAGGTGTCATGAATACTTTTTTATTTAAGAGTCATACAAATGAGAGGTTTTGTCTCTTAAATTTGGGTGAATATGGTATTTTCCATTGTGGTACATTTTGAGTTAACAGAAAAAGTGTTAATAACTTCAATATAGGGAAAACAAACCATAGAGGAAAGAAAGAGTAGATGACGTCTTGGCGTACTATATTGAAGCTTGATTTTTCATGGAAATCGATTCACCTAGCATGTGCAGTGGATGCAACTTGTCATTAAATCTTATGAATAATGCTGTTTTTAAAAATAATTTTCATTTGTAGGGAAATTGGTGCAGTTCAGTGACAAATCCCCTACCAGTACCTCATTATTTTTAATGTGTTTATTTTTTTAGTTTTTATTTCAATTTAAATTGCAAAATTGATCCATTTCATGCATGGCTAATTCCGCAATATGGCCTTAATATTCCTAACCATACCATATCATTCAATCTTTTTCTCTTTATTGTATGGTACATACAATGACAACAATTTTGGCCAATTTTAGGAATTATCTCGTGATAAGGGCTCTAGTCTAAATTTGGCTAGCATTTGCATTTTTACCATTTACATTTTATGGTAGCTTTTGGTGATGCAGGCTTGATTCTTACAATTTATTTTACAATTGATTCATTCTGTTACGGCTATTTTAATGCTCATATTGTTATGGTCATTGTACAAAGTATTTTAACCCTCATACGGATTCCTGAATTTCGTGACACAAATGGATTTTTGGCACCGCTGCAGCGCTTGATCACCGTCAAGTAAATATTAGTGGTAAAATTGAATACAAAATTTAAAGAAAGATATTCTATATGTTAACTTAATACTTAATGACTGTTTGCGCCATTGCGTGCTCGTTATTTTGTGTATTCGAATATCCCTCCTCGACCTTCCCCTAACCTTGCTCATTGCTCCATCTGGAGGGTGGGGAGAGGGGGTGTGCACCATCACCTATGAGGGGGGAGGGGCAGTTGCAGCTGAGTTCTTTCGTCGAGGAGAGCGAACGTCTCCAGAGTGTTATTGGTTTTAGGATGGAATCCTGATTGGGGATGTTATCCCAACGGCCAGTGAGTTTTCTTTCCTTTCCTGCTCTTCCCTCGTCCCTTTTTTATATATTTTATTAATTCTTGAGGGTCACACATCACAGCTTTTCTCAGTCACGAGTGCCTACAATGACATTAAAATACATATAAACGAAAAATATAAGATAAAGACAATTAATGAATAAATATACTGGCAAATATTTAGAAAGTAAATATTTTTTTTATATTTGTTTAAGCATGCATCACAAATTACATTGAAATGTTCTCTGCAAGTGTTATGGTGACAAAGGTCACTGATTTGGAATCTTTGTCTTTTTATCATGCACTAGTGACACAGTGGTTTGAGTATTTTTGCTCTCGTTCCCAATCAACTTGTTCTTTTAGTGGTGTGCCCTGAATACTATAAATGCACCTTTTACCCTTTTCAAGAGGAACTTGTCCTTCTGTCGCAGAAGTGTTTTCTCACCATACTTTTCTTCCAATATTTTTTGGAAAACTATTCTGGTGGTCCTGCCAATTCACTTTCCACGGGGGATTTAGTTAAGTGGAAATCACATAGGCTTCAATTCCACACACGTCTAAAAAATTCATAAAAATTCACACAGCCATCTGTTTGTTTTTCTCTTGCATGTGTTAGACTGAACTATTTGACTCATAAAATCTGTGCCACCCTTAATTGTTTTATCTTGGTGCATAGACGACAACAAAATTACTGACTTTATTTTTTTAGGAACATATGATACTAAAGTTACAGCTTTGGTTAATCCAAAAATCGATGAATACTTGACACGAGAGTGATTTTTGAAGAAAATTCACCGGTATGAGTTTTTTATTTGTTCGCAGAGTCCCATTATTTTTAAAGTTTTGAGCTAGGTTGAGGTTTTAAATTATTGGAAGTAGCATTACGTTTGCTCCCATAATGACAACAGACTACCTATACCATTCCCTTTCCTAAATATGGGAGTGATCATGCCCCGTTTACTATACCCAAATGTGGAATGCCTTGAAGAGGGTACCCTGTAGAAGAATCATCATCATCATCATTGGCGCTACAGCCCATGTAGGGCTCTGGCCTTCAGAATGATCTGCCCCCATTCTGCTCTATCTTCCACAACACACCTCCATCTCCTGACTCCCAGTCTTCTCAAGTCAGTCTCTACGTCATCAAGCCACTGCTTTTGTGGTCTTCCTCTTGCTTCTCCTCCCTCCTGGAGTGCCATTGAAAACCTTTTTGGCTGCCCTGCTTTCCTCCATGCGTTGTACATGACCAGCCCAACGATGTTTTCCTTGCTTTATAACCGATATGTCTGGTTCACCATATTGTTCATAGACTTCAGCATTTGTTCTTATTCTCCATATTCCTGCAACTTATCATGGCACCGTATATTCTTCTGAAAATCTTTCTTTCCCATCTTCTGATTATTTCTTCTTGTGTAACTGTTAGTGTCCATGTTTCAGAGGCATCGAGGACAACAAGTCTTAACACTTTCTTGTATATGATTATTTTGGTGTTTCTTGAAATATTTCTTGACCTGAAAATAGGCTGCAGTGCATAATAGAATTTATTACCTATGTGTAACCTGTCTTGAATTTCAAGGGAAATCTGATTTTTTGCTGTTCGCTAGGATCATCCAGATATCTGAAGCTTTCCACTCTTTGAAAATGTTTGTTGTTAATTTTTATTGTTGGTTCTCTAGTTTTTTCTTGATTTCTTTCCATTTTCAAGTATTTAGTTTTGTGTTCATTGATTTTTAATCCCAGTGTTTCTGATGCGGCTTCAATAGAAATAAAAATCTCTCCCATTGAGTGTTTATTTTTTGAGACTACAGCCAAGTCATCAGCATAGGCAACACATTGGGGTTGTCGGTTCATTATTGTTCCTCCAGGATTTATTGGGAGCTGTCTCATTGCTTTCTTCAAAGTCAATATGAATAACATTGATGATAATGCATCTCCTTGTTTGACTCCTCTTTTGACTTCAAACGGAGATGATAGTTCTCCATTCACTTTAACTTTGCTTTTAGTATTGTCTAGTGTCATTTTAATGAGGTTTATTAATTTAGAGGGGATGTGAAATTCTTTCATGTTCAAATAGTGCACTCCTTTTGACAGAATCTAAAGCCTGCTTCTAATCTATAAATAGGCTATGTACTTCTATGTTGTGTTCATAACACTTCTCGTATATTTGTCTCATAATAAAAATCTGATCAGTGGTGGTACGATTCTTCCGAAAACCACATTGATAATCTCCAACTTTTTGTTCAAAGAACTGTTCGAGTCTTGAATCTAGAATATTGCTAAAAACTTTGTATGCTATACTAAGTAGTGTTATTGGCCTGTAGTTCTCACATTTAGATTTATCACCTTTCTTGTGGACAGGATGTATGATTCCCATGTTCCAGTCTTCAGGCATTCCAGTCTTCGGAAACAAGGATTAAGTTGACCACCACAGATTCTCAAACTATTCGTTGCCCCCATTGCCCCAAGCGTTGGATGGCATTCATTCAAATCTCTTCGCTGCATTTTTCCTGCTCTGTTTCTCAAAGTACTTAGTAGATAACATCTTCGTAATTAGAAAGAGCTCTTAAAATGTCTTCTTTACCTGTCCAATCATCGCTCCCTCTCTCTACACGTAAACCATTCAGATCATCATCATCGCTGCATTCTGCAGTCAGCCTTATTTAGTTGCCGCCCACAATCAGAAACCTCCTTGACATCGATCTGATTAGATACACTTCCATTACTATTGTGCTGGCAAAATTATCTGTGGAGCAAGACGTACTTCAGAATCAATTATGGGATTGCTATACATGGCAAAAGACTTATATTGCATTAAATGAGTCCCTTGCTGAGGGATCCATTAGCTTAAGTGTTGTTGATGTCGATATGAGGCTCCCGAAGCTTCAGCAACAAATTAGGAGGAGGCATCACACAGAGGTGTTTCATTCATGCACATTTGGGAAGAAACTTGAGGTGGTGCCTTGGGGGCAAGGTAATGGGTTCGATGTTGCCATGGGTGGTTATGGTTAGGGTGGGGAAGGCAGGTTCCTTCAAGGGGGTCTTGACTATTTTCCTCGAGTGATAGGGGTATTTCGAGGAGCATGGAGTGGTTCTAAAAACAATTAATTTAGTTTTCTTGGTGTCCATACTTCAGGTTCCTCCTAATCTCCAATTCTTCCCATGTGCCATATTCCTCCCCGTCTCCATGCAGTGTAAAATTTCAGTAATGAAATCACTGCGATGGTTCTCCTCCCATTCGTGTTTGTGTTTCGCTCTTACTCAGGAAAAAACAATCTAGACCCCCTACAGGAGCTCGACTAATTCGCCATTATCCTAATTACCCATGGAAATACTGAACCCATTACCCAGCCCCCACAACATCACTGCTCACTTTCCCCACCCTACCCTTCCCCTTGCCCTCCTCCATTACAAAATAAACAGTTGATTATAAAAAAATTCCAAATAATTTCCCAAGGAATGAAATTCCTTACGAAATATGGAGGTGTCTACCAGCCAAAAGCTATGTCGAGCAGTGGAGCGAAATTGGAAAAAAATCCTTATATAAACAAATACCGTATTTCTCCGAATTTAAGCCGCACCCCGTTTTTGGGGTCTCAAACGGAAAAAAAGTAAAACGCGAATTTAAGCCGAACCCTTTTTAGTGCATCCCGTATTTCCTACAGTATTAGGCTTTAGAATTATATATCTGTTTTTACATTACCTTTGTAAGTGTGACTCAATGTTACCTATATTATCCTTTAATATATGAATAAATTGTGCACTAATTTGACCTTTTTCAGCGTTTTTCCTGACTTTCCCCGTGGGTTAGGCGAGTTTAGCTTGTGTCAGAATGAATCCAAATGGTTGCTATGCTCAAATCGGTCATTTTTAGGATTTTTGAAGAAAGTTCTCGAATTTAAGATGCAACTTTTTTAGTGCATCCCGAATATAAGCAGCACCCCGATTTTGAGGCCCGAAAATCGGGAAAAAAAAGTGCGGCTTATATTCGGAGAAATACGGTAATTGCTTGATATCCAAAACTAAAACAGAGACTCGTTATATGTCTTATATTAGTGATTAGTATTAATAATTCAATGATAATATTCATAACTGATATCCGTTTGAGAAACGTTTCTCTCTCCAAAAATATTTCAACTATATTTCATTCGTAAAAAGATAATCCTATCAATAAACTAAGAAAAGTATAAAATTTGTACCAATAAAATATTTGTCACTACAGTTATTAAACCGTGTTGTTAATCATTTGAATATGATCCACTCAGCAGTTTAAAACATCCGCAAGTATCATAAACACCATTTGAATTCCCAGCGCCGCGGCGGCGCCAGATAACGTTTGTGTAAATTTTTCGAGAAGTACTAAGTAAGATAAACGGAATGGCAAATAGCTGTGTGTCTTTTACGGGTTTACAGTATATCATAAAATAATAGGATTCAAAATCTAATCCTAAATATTAAATTTTTTAAGCTCATGCAAAAACTCAAAGCGCCGCGGCGGCGACATGAATCTGTATGAGGGTTAAGATTTAATTTTTGTAAAACTCAAATACATAATGGTATTATATACCTTGTATTTCAAAGTAAAAATTTTGAGTTTTGAACGTTATTAACTTTTTCATGGAGGACGTGCTACATGATGGGAAATGGATTATTGTTTTCGCGTGGCCCTCATATCTCCTAAGTTCAGGTTATATCATCTGTGGTTGGGTCAACGAAATGGTTGTCATATGATTTGCCGGGAAACTATGCATCTTCCGCTCAGCAAGGCTGCCGTGTCCTCCCGAGGTTCGAAGTCCCGGCCGTGGCGTCCATCGCGCCCCTGTAGGGCCATCTAAGGCGGTGCCACTCGCAGATGACGTTTGCAGACGGCAACGAGGGGTCTGGCCGGACGTAGTGTTGGCTCGACCAGCTTCCACCGATCTCGCGTTGTCTGCCCGGCACTCCTGGCCCCTTCGGGCAGGTGGAATATCTCGTATGATCGGACGGAGGCTCTATGCCTCAGAACGGTGAACTCTGGGAGAGCGTCACCGGACGGTTCATTTCAAGATCATAATGTAGCGGGCGGATCGGCGTCCAGATTCCCTTACAGGGGTACGTCAGTGTGTGCCGGAGATGCATCTTGTGCTGGATTCGGCGGTGTTGCAGCAGCGCGACGTTCCTGGGCAGAGACCAAAGCTGGCGGCAATTGGTGTCAACGTTCGTGACGTCGCGGGAGGCGTGCGGACGGATCGGCTGTCGGGGTGCAGCGACTGTATGTGCACCCCATAGATGCGGCACCACGGCCTAATCCTGGATGAAGAAATCATTTAGGCCGCCGTGGAGATTACATCGGCGGCATTCTTGTTGCTATTGTATAAATAATGTTTGCCGCGAACACTCGATCACTCGCCAACTTTTCTTATTTATTATTTACAAAAGGATGTATTGACCCCTTTGGAATTGCATCTATTAGTTTGTAAAGACTAAATTAATTTGTTAAAAGGACTTATTGTTCCCATGGGGTATCTGTTGTCTTAACATTTTAGTGTATGATATATTTTTTATTGATGTAATGTATTTTAAGGAATAAACTTAATTATTATATCCCAAGGTCTGGGCGAAGAAGCGTGGCTCTAAGGTGCCACCGGGCGTCTGGGCGACCATGTGTAAGTAGAAATACGCAAGTACAGTTCTGTTAAAAAAATCGTACCTCTTCGGTGCCGAAAAATTTCTGTCCCGAGTGGTCGTCGATGTGACAACGCACCGAACCACGCACCCGCGTGGGAAAGCAATAAACTCCAAGCAGAACAAGGGCCCTTCCTCCCCGTAGTTGGGCAAAGGGACGACCCGAAAATGTTGACCTGCGAAAGGGATTATTTCCGAGGTGAGGGTTAGGGTTCTTTTTCTGGTGATGTGTGATCGAGAAGGAAAGAGAGATATGCGAAGTTCGGACTTGGCAAGATCCCTCGCTTACAACTGCAAGCAGCCGCGGAAAACAAAAGCCTAATTTAGGTATTTATCTCCGGAGGTCCTTTCGTTTCTTATGATTATTATATTTTTTACGCGTATTCATTGATGCAAAAACTTATCAAATTTTTACTTATTTTCGTTAACTAGAATTCCTTGTGATATCGCAATCCATATTTTGTTTGAAATGGTGCGATATGCTCTGGGTTGTAACTTGATCACTCTTACTTCGCTCTGTAATAGCCGATAATGTCATGCTCGAATTTTAGCCTACATCTGTCCTCACAAAGTATTCTGGGAAAACATTTTCTAGGGGCGGTATATGTATGCGCTAGCAATTTTTTCGTTTTTAAATGATGAGATTTGAATTTCATGTTCTTTTAGCAAATATTTTTATGATTATTCGAGCTTCTGAAAGAGGCGTGCGGATTGAAAAATCTTTCGTACTCATTCCATGCTTTTTGTGAAGTCGGTCGTTCTGTTTTAAAATGCCAAACGTCAAATATATTATGCTTTCACTAATAACATACCGTATATGAATTACTTGAGCGGGCTTATGTCTTAGATCAATGACCGTTACAGGTTCAAGTTTGTCTCCCTCTTGCCTCTCCATCATACTACGTTTTTCATTCGTCTTAGGCCGGAACTTTCTCATGCGAGATCTATGGAAAAACATTCGTGATAGCACTTTCTACAAAGCGTTTTGTGGCTTTTTTTCGAACTTAATTCCGGAAGCAGCAAATATTTTATGCCAAAGTACAGTAAATTGTACCTATGTCCTGCAAAAAGCGCAGAATTAATCATGACGTGTTGAAAGTAATAGGGATTTTGATACCGTAAGGACTTACAGACAAAGAAAATCTAAATGCTATTTAATTGGGATCAACAAATCTATAGTTGGTTACGCTAGTTAATACGAACGGGAAACTAATGATAAAACGAAACGAGCAGTGAGAATGTAAACCAAAGAAGTGGGCATTTCGTTTCCGCGCTTTCTAGATGCCCGAGATGAGTGCGTTCCGTTTCACGCTTTGATGCGCCACTTTCCTTATATTTACAATTTTATTTACATTTAATATGTTATGGAGTAGTCAATGTAACAAAGTTACTTCATCATCATTATCTAAATTAACCTTGACAGAATTCATGGTCACCAAATCAGAGTTTCTGAGGTCACCATAGGTGCTCCTTAAACAAATTCGAAACGTCATCGCATCAGCTTTTGGGAGGAGCGCTTGAAGTGCACGTTATGATCGTTGCGTGGCCTCAAGGACCTCGCATCGAAGTGGCCCAATGCGTGAAACTGAACGACTTTGAGCGCATCAATTCGATTGGTGTGAAACGGTACGCACCCCATGTATTCATGGGCCGCTTCCACACATCCGAATATTATGTGGAAACTCCTCGACCGACCACAACACTACCTCAGTCGAATAAGAAGCCGTTGTCCCCTTCCATTATTAGTTTTTGGTATAGTAGGGCTTCTCGACCAAGGGTGATTGATGGAAGGCTCTTTCTTTGGTTCGGAATGTTAATTGCTCTCCCAGGAAACATTGGTTGGTGCCAATAAGCAAATATTCTCGCTAGTAACTCGCTGAGTAAATGAAAGAGGCATTTAGGAAACTGGAAAAGTGAAATTATTGGCATCTGGTTATAATTGTGGCAACAAAGCAATTCAATCCAATTTCCACCGTGAAACTACAATTGTGTACTGGCTGAAGTTAATGATTGAGTGGAACGAAAGTTTTCCAATGCATTCCAATATTTGAATAAAATAGCGTCGAGCTACTTCCATCCGAAGATATTTAAAATGAATACAGTTTTCCTTTCTTATCGCCGATAAATTTTTTAAATCAAAGGAGCGCACGTGTAGTTCCAGGCACAGTAAAAGAACGTTATATATCGGATACTCAGGAAAGCTCATTATAACAAATTAAGGGTTTCATTTTAAAGTAGTTTGCGCATAAATACATCGTCCCTGAAATTTTCTTTACCCGAATAATTAGCGATGATAGGTGTGCGCTATAATTCGAGGCTGCCATTATGGGTTAACTACTGAGCGAAATAGTGTTCAGTTTTAAATCCTATCCAAATGATTGAATTTTATTGTATCGCACATTCTTTTAGCTAATTGTATTGTTATTTTACCTGCACCAGATTAAAGAAAAAATAGTGAGCGCACTTCTTGAGGTGCGTTTCTCTCTTAATTTCGGAAAGAGTAAGCAGCCATGTGTAAAGTTAAAGTGCGAAACAAACTAAATGACTTAAAATTAGAACAATTCTTGGCATTTCAAATGTAAAAGGGATTGCACTGCCAAAGAAAATACGAGATAAGGAACATTGCGATAAATTTTAAGGATACGCGTGTAAGTTAAAAAAAAATAAGTTTCCAAGAAGTCGTGGTTTATATATTTATTTTACCCAACGTTGGTCCACTTTTATTCCCTTCAATCAAGTACTGTTTCCGGAATTAAGTACGTACGTATCGCAGAAGATGCTTCCATGTTTTTTTTTCAATTAATGGCGCGTGATAAAATATGGCTTACGGGGAATTAAAGTAGGGCAAAATATCACTTCGCCTAGAACCATTCCAAACTACTTATCGTGCAATTTGCCTGAAAATATGAGCTATTAATATGCGATGGATCATGGCTGTGCGCTCTAATGGGGGAGTATGAAAAAAACTATGAATTTAGAACACTTAGATTTCATCAAAAACTATTTTGTATGTTTTCAACTATATATAAAAATTATATCTCTATCCGCAGTAATTGTTTTAGAATCGGAAAAACCCATGGTTTGGAAGGCAGTTCAGCCGTGTGGCGTGAAAAATTAAAGTTACGGATATATTTAATTTTTGTTTTAGGTAACTATTTTTGCACCTTTAATAAAACAATATTTACTTAACACTTCTTACAGACGCCGAGATTAAAGTATAAAATTCGAATATAGTCTTCATTATGACTGGAAATATCTCGCTCAACTACCTAAGAAATGCTGTAATGGGGTGACGGAAAAACGGGACTGACCTCATAAGATCGCCGTAGGGTAGTGGCGTTTGTAACTATTAAGAGCTCTGAGACGACACTCTCAAGGTATGACGTGCTTTCCTCGCAAATGTTTGAATATTGTTGCTGTGAGACGTAGACTTGGACTAGAAGAGAATCTCGGAGAATTTAAGCCTAATGAGATATCGATGTTACTGTGATCTTTATTTTGGATTCGTCAATTCATTGAGTATTCTTCAGCTCCATTCCTTGAACAGAATATTGTGATAGCCGAACCCAATTTCCCGCTACAGAAAGTATACGAAGTGAAGATACTTGCCCCGCAATGAACTAAGGCAAGGAGATGAAAAAGGCCGCAATCGTACGATTTCTGAATGGAAGGTGGGCACAATCGAGATATCAGCCTGCTTAAAGTTCTTAATAATATACTACATGTCATTGGTTCACGGTTTATACTCGCTCTTGGTTGAAGTTTAACGTTGAATAACTAAACGCTCAATATCTCAAAAACTATAATATCAGTACGAAAACTGCAACATATCCATCCGCACGTTCCTCATATTTTTGAGCCCCACCTTCTCACGAAAATTTTTTCTGTTGGAACGAAGTTCCTAACGCCCTTCCAAAATCTAAACAGTGAGCCATGTCATTCAATACATGAGAGGGTCGTGCACATAAATAGATCATATGAACTAGTGTAATTCATCCGCATTCTTAAAAAGCGTCGAGTCGAGGCTTAAATTCATACCATTTCCCTGTTGAAAAAATGGAGCAATAAAGGGCATAAATTATGTCTTGAGTACGCATGAAATGTTGAGTCTAGGTGGGAATATTTAAAGATCTAATTTCGCTACTATGACTATTTTAGGCTTCTTTCTCTTTTAATATATTAGCTCTTGTGTAGCAAAGCATTTTATGCAATCAAAATGCTTTCGCTGACTGCCGCATGATGCGTATTATATTTAACAAATTGCCTTAAGCGTTATGGATGAGGCTTGTAAAATGTACCTATAAGTATGTCTAAAACATCAGTTACTTAGTATTCCTGCTTGTTTTAAGTAATTGAATTATTAGAAGAAATCTAAATGAAATAATTCATATGTTCTCTTCGGCACAATTCGAGGGGCAATTTGCGGTAATTGCCCTATCTAGACAAGAAATAATGGAAGATGTGTCATTTGCAGTGTGAGTATTTCCCGTACTATGATAAACGCTTAAATGGATATTTGAGTCCTGCCTTCTACATGGTAGCTTTCTGTTACTAGAGAGATACGGTGACTTTGGCCGACTGACTGATCGTTCATTAGTCATTATCGCTCACGCGTAACATGTGTCGTTGAGTTCATAGCCACTAGATTCAGATTTTTAAATGACAGGAAACCGGTGATTGAGATTCCAGTCGATTTCTTCAGAGAAATATATATTAGCATTACATAAAAGTATAGTAAATGTCGGCCCGAGCATTTGACAAACTTTAATACAATTCTTACCTAGTAGCTGGGGCATGTTTTCATTTAGTGCAATTCTGTTAAAAACGTACCACTTCACAGCCGAAAAATTTCAGTCTCGAAGTAATAACGAGTGACAATGCGCTGCCGAACTAGGCCCCCTTGTCCGGGGAGCAACGAACTCTCCCAGCGGAATTAGGACTCTTCCTGCCCGTAGTTGGGAAAAGGGAAAGACCCACACGGAAAGTTTTGACTTGCGAGAGTCCTTATTTTTTGTTCTTTTTGTGGGATCGAGAGGGAAAGGGAGATATTCGAAGTGCGGACGCGCCAAGAACCCTCGATCACTGCACCTTCTATATGCTCCGTCTACACCGTAACAATTATATATTGTTTAATTCAACCCACAACTGAAGGGCAGGTAGACGATAGTTCTCTCAATGAAATATTGCCATAATTGAGGCGATACCTGTATTGTGCATGGTAATTATTTATTCACCTGGTAGTAATAGCCGGAGAGCTCTCATTGACTGTTGTTAAAGTTCTTAATGGGATGACCGCGTAAGGTAAATATAAGCGAGAAGGGAGTATAAAAAGTTAAATATTGGTCTTAGTTGAAATTGTAAAGAAAAACTTTACGGCCTATATAATTAGCAAAGATTAGGTGTTTACTCAATTGCTAAGGTTTTTGTAGTTAGTGGCAACTTTTATGTATTATTTTCCCTGTAGAAGAACCCATTTACTTTATATTTTTCACGGGGTGACGAACGTTTTTGAGACTATTTTTACTTCAGTATACTATTGCGCTACGTTGACGCAAATGACATTTTATATATTGGTGGGCTCTTTTCAATTAAACACGTATACTTGTGCGTACACATGCTTAGAAATATCTTTGTATCCGAGGCACAAGGTAAACTATCTAGTGTTAATGTTCGCTTTCGTTATACTGGCCTAAACTTCTTTTGCGCCCAGTTTAAACCAACGTAATTCCATGAAATTCGTCAATTATTATGCGAAGTATCCGCATTTACATAAACTTTTCGCTGCGAATTAATACATTTCTCTTGAAATAGCAAAATGTCAAGCCTGAGAGGTGCGTTTTTTCCTCTGCCATCAGTGAGAATGGGGGTTGCTATTGAGAATGTCACGGTATAAACAGCCGGGCTGTAATATCTTCACACAGACCGGTCCGTTGACAGTATCCATGGTTCAAAATAGCCACATTTCTCGAGTATGTTAACGCTAAGACAAGCCCTGAGTAATTGCGATGCCCAAATATTTAACGGGAAATTTCCTTCCCTAGAAAGTGGCATAATAACATTTTAAGTTCCAACTGAAAGCATTTAGTTCTGTTAGGTATTTGATTACGCTGATTTTCGTCATTGGTGCTCGCAGATAGTCAACTTTGGCTTAGTTCTTGATCGCATTGATGACGCTGTAGTCTATTTAGATATGTG
The DNA here is from genome assembly GCA_963573305.1 of Pyrrhosoma nymphula. Lineage (NCBI taxonomy): Eukaryota > Metazoa > Arthropoda > Insecta > Odonata > Coenagrionidae > Pyrrhosoma > Pyrrhosoma nymphula. The sequence goes on along the minus strand of OY754332.1, from coordinate 38,394,840 downwards.
TGTAAACCACTTTTATTCAATCATATAAACTTTATTACGTGTTAAATTGTGTGATACGGGGCAATATCCACTGAAATTAATAGGGTATCTTTGTTCTCTATCCCAGGAGCTCCTTTCGTTTAATTTTTTTCGTACGCTTATTCATTAGCGTGATAACATCCAAGTTTGGACGTATAGAAAACACATTCGTGAGAGCACTTCCTGCAGTGCAGTTTGTGGCTTTTTCCTAATCTGACTTATGAAAAAGCAGACATTCTTAGACAAAATAAAGAAAATTGAATCAAAATCCTGTAAAAAGCGCAACATTAATGATGATATATTGTGAATAGATTTGTGTCAGTGGCCCATACGTTATCGAAACCCCTAAATGCTTTGCATTAGGGGGCAGCATATTAATAGTTTTTAGCGATATTTAATAAGATCAGGAAACTATACTGAAAACACGAGCTTCGGAGATGAAAACCATAGGCGTGGGCATCTTGTTTAATCGCTCTCTGGCTGCTTGGAACGAGGGATCATGGATATGCCGCAAAGCATCCGAAAAATCAGTGGAATGAAATCGACCCGACTATATCACTGCTTCTTCACTTCAAGTCGAACAAGAAGCCGCTGCCACCTTCCATTGCTGAGGGCCTTTCCTCAAGCGAAGGTCATGGAAGGGGCCCTCTGCTTCGGAATGGTTATTGCTCTCCCAGTAATATGAATAAGCACCAAAGGGTAGTTATCTACTCAAATAGCGTAGATCATTGCGAAGACGGTTAAGAGACTTAAAAAGTGGCATCAGGTTATTTTAAGGCAGCAAAAAAAAACAATCCAAATTCCACCGCGAAACTATTTAGTGCAGGCGGAAGTTCATGATTGAGTGGATCAACAGTTTTCAAAGGCATTCAAATATTGATACAAAACAGCGTGAGCTAATGTTATCTGAAGATATTTAAATTGAATTCAGCTGGAAAATAATTTTCTTTCTTTTATCAACGAACAAAATCAAAGCAGCGCAGTCGTGTCGTTCCAAACGGCGAAAGAACTGGATTTGATATTGGGTTATAAAGTTATTTAAATGAAACACTTCCATGAATACATCGCCCCTCAAAAATTCTTCACCGAAAGCTCAGCAATGAAAGGTATGTGTTAAAATTCGAGCGTGACATCTGTGACAAGCAAATTTGAATTATTTCAAATTGCAGTTCAAGCGATTAACTTTTTCATTGTAAATTTCGCACATTCATGTAGCTAATTTTGTATGATAATACCACTACGCCAGGTCTATAGACGCATCTAATTAGATTAAGTAAAAACGGTTCCTGGCATCCTTTCGTAACAGCCTTTATAAAAGAGTAAGCAGCCATGTGAAAAGAATTTAAAATTAAGTCAGAAAATAAATGACTTACGACATAAAGAGTACGAGTTGCCGAAAATAGGTCCGTTACGAAAAATTTTATCGTAAATGAATACTCGTTTAAAATGTATAATCATTTTGAAATACCGTTAAATAATTCAGGGCATTTTTACCATACTTTGATGCAGTTTTTTTATTTTCTAAATATTTAGTTTCCGAAATAAAGTTGCGAACAAATCCGCATTACGCATCGTGGAGTTGCTTTCAATATTTTTTTCAATTTATCATAGTGGTAATATGGTTCGTGACATGATCTGGCTCATGGGGAAAATTGCAATAATGGCGGCGGAGCAAAAGGGGGACAAACTTAAGCCGTATACAGGTCCCTTGCGCGATTGAAATATTGCGATTGGCAAACAAACTCATTAAAAATACAGTTTTAGCCGTTTAGGGACTAGGGAAAGGGGTAAAAGTAAGACAGCACTCATAGGATTCCTGAATGGAAGGTGGGCTCAATCGAGAAATCCATCTGCTCACTGGTTCTTATGTAGGACTTGAACTTCAATGACAAAACAGTAAAATCTACTAAAGGCATAGTATGAGTATGTAAACTTTATTATTAACCTCCGCACAACCCTTGTCTGAACCTCGCATTCTCACGAGAATATTTGCTGTAAGAACGTGAAGTTCCAACGCCCTTCCAAAATCCAAACCGCCAGAAATGTCAATGCATGCAATGGTGGAATCAGTAAAACGAAGATTATTCAGCGCATTATTTGAGAACATTGAGGTTATACTTACATCCATACCGTTTCCCTATTGCTAGGTGTAACAAATGTCGCAATTGAGGGCATAAAATAAGTGTGAGTACGTATGAAAAAGTTATCGCTTGGTGGGAACATATTTACTGATATGAATTCGTCACTGACCATTTTATGCTTTTTATATAAATAGCGGAAAAAGTGAGCTGTCAAAATGCTTTCGTTGATGGCTGCATTATGCGTTTTACCTGTTATGAGTGTCATACTTAAACAGTGAAAATGTGCAAACAGGAAGTTCTTCTGAGCAACTCATGTTTCTAATTAACTGAATTATGAGAAAAAATTTAATGTCGGTATATTCGATTCGCGATCATTGCCTTGTTTTCGAAAAATGGAAGATGTTTAATTTGCAGCGGGGGTTTAACTGCACTGTGATTGAGACTGACTGGGCATTTGAGTCCTGGCTTCTACGTAGTAGCTTTCGATAGTCGACTGACCGATCGTTCATCTACTCATACTCGCTTACACCTAAGCAAATGGGAGCCCGAAATCCAATCCAGCCCCTCAGATTTCCCTTAGCAGGTCCTTAAATTTCGCAGGTAAATTTTCCTTCGGGGAAGCTTCCCTCTCGGCCAGTTAGTTCGGAAGGAGGGACCTTATTCCGCTTGCAGAGTTAATTGCTCCCCTGCTCAGGGGGGTATGGTTCGGTCGCATCGTCGTCAAATAGAGACTGAAATTTGTCGGCTTCGAAGTGGTACGATTAATAAACAACTGAAAAAATGCGTATTTACAAATGGCTTATGACGTCATGTGAACCCTGGAGTATCCTGCTACTGAAGGACAAACCCAGAGCCCCGCATACAATTTATTTGCTATTAATTGCCTTTCTTTGGTCACGGCGGGTGAGGTAATGATATTAGAAATTGAGCCATTTATGTAAATAACCACCGAGCTGAGCAGAGAATTGGAAGGAGAAACTGGTATGCTAATGCGTTGATGTATCGAGTTAATTTAGCATCAGGCAAAATAAATATTTATTTAGCATTAGACTAAATAAATTCGATAGTAAGGAATAAATAAGTTCATAGTAGGAGTGAATAAATGTCTTTCGAAGTAGGATTTCATAATTAGTCGTGGAACATGCCCACAAAAACTTAAGAGCCAAGATCGCAATTCCTCGAAATTACCCCAACAGTATAATTTGAGGAGAAATACCTACATTACGTCAAAATCAAAGGTTATTCCCGGCGATCTTATCCAAGTTGCTATTCCAAGGGATTTGCACTAAAAAAAACCCGGTTTTCAGGAATTTCAAGGACGAGGATTAGGTATTGTCACCCTGTTTGAATGAACCCATGATCATTCTGTAATTAGGGAAACGCTCTAGCTACCCAAATTAATGTTGTTACATTAAATAAATTACCGGTTAAAGGTAAGCTTTATTGAAGGTCGGAGATTATCCTCCAGATTTTACCAAGTGCGCGTACGTCTAGTGATGGAAAAATGTCAGTCGAAATCGATTTTTCGAGCAATCGATTTTTAATCTAAATGAAAAGCTCGACTTTTCAACAAAAATCGAAATTTGTACCAAAAGATAGATTAATCGAAAAAATCGGTTCTTAAAAAAAATACAGTTGGTACAAGAACATGTTTATTATTCATTCGAAAAACGCAATACATATTTGAAAAGTATAAAAAAACCAAAAATGTACTTAGAATACATTCTTGAATTATTTGTAGTAAAAATTTACAAATGCACGCACATTTAAGTTCGGGGATCACCGCTTGGAACCATTCGGCTTCACTAAAATTTTTAAGAAAGATCAACTGATTGAGATGCTTTCTTGATGATCTATGGCGTGCCTTTCCAATTTTACCGGCCTTACAGAAAAGTCTTTCACATGGGACGGATGACGTTACCATTCTCAGCACTCTGATCGCGAAACGGTACGAAATGGTCAACATCGAAGTTGAAAAATCGAGTTTGGATCGAAACTCGTAGATCATGGCTCGATCTTTGACTATTAAAACTCGATTTTCGATTTTAATCGAAATCGATTTTTCCATCACTACGTACGTCCTACTCTTCATGCCGTCCATAAACTTATTCTTTTTCATTCGCTTCCCCAACATCCTTCCTTCTACCACGGACTTGAGCAAACCATCGTTATGTATGTACCTCATTACCACTCCCAGCCACCTAGCGTGTATCCCCCAGAAGTTTCCTCACCAGCCATGCTAAGACTTTCCGTCCATCGTACCTTCTCCACATCCCGACGCCTGCAGCCTATTCACGTCCTCCTTTCTCAGTAAGTTTCTGCTCTCTACAAACGCACTCCATATCAAGCTCTTCATCAGCCTCTGTATCCTTACCTTAAGTCACTGCCATCAGCTCCCTCCTAATCGCGTACATACGATTGAAAGAAATTTTATTGAAAGTGAGTCAGGAAACGAGCTTGGCTCCAGAGTATGCCAATACAGAGAGCTCTCTGATTTTAAAAATTATTTGAAGCGTATCATTCTAGCTTTTTAAATATGGTTGGTTTTGAAATATTAATGCTCTCTGTGTACTCTTATGTCATTTCTTTTTTATATCCTTTTTATGTCTATTGTGATGAATGACAAGGAGATATCGTTTTAATACAGAAGTTGATATCACAGGAAAAAAATTAACTATTTTTGCCCGCAAAGCAGAAAATATGTGATTATAATAGAACTTTTCACACTGAATTCAAAGATGTAGGTAGATTTTCTCCGTCACCCACAGTTTTCTTTGTGATATGTACGCTATTCGGCATACCTAAGATTCGATCGTGTTGTTTCACTTATGTGTAAGGCATCTGGAACATCCCTTTTTTGGCGTCCAACATTGATCTGCGACCATTTTTGCAATCCACTGTTGCTGTTACCCGTTTTCCATAACATTTGCTGGTGGTAGCGTTCCCCATGCTAGTCACTGACAGTGCCAAGTTCGATGTCAAGTTCGTATTTGGGGACCCACAACACTTACTTGATCTTATTGTTAGTGTCACTAACACGGGGAAATTTCTCTTTCAAATAATGGAATCCAGCACGATATTTATCCATCGCCTTTACAAAGTTTTGAAAAGCCCAATTTTATATGGAGTGAAGGAAAAAGAATCATTTCCGAGTTGACTAGTGGTGTCTGTGCAACATTTTTCTGCCCAGACGTAAGTGCTTCACCCTTCGGCCATTCCTTCCTGACGTAATGATTTGTCTTGTCCAAGCTGTCCCATTCGTGTAAAAAGCTACGAAATTTCGTGTTGTTAAGCTTCAAACCCATTGATGACGTATTAAATAATAAATCTATACTTATTTCCCTACAGTTCTTGTACTGAATTTTTTGAAGCTGGATTTGATATTGTCATGTTTCTTTCATTTTTGTTGCATGAGGTACTGGCTCATAAGGATATCTGTCGCCATTGTGCTAAATTACAGCCTTTAAACTACTTTTCGAAGTATTAGTGAGCAGTCTCCACTCTGTATATTTATGCTCATGATGAAGTGCATCCGTGACAGCACACAAATATTGTTACAGTACAATAAACTATCTTCTTTATAGTACAAATCTTGAAACTCTTCCCGACGATTACGAAAGAATCATTAGTGCTAGTATGTCATCTTACAGCCTAGATCCCAAAATATCGTCTAGTTTCTTTGCTTCAGTGGCTACCTCATTTTGATTAGTCTTTGAAAGTTAGATGCGTTGTAGATTGCGGTACAGGTAAGTCATCTCTATGAGGAACCGGCCCTACAGCAGACTGAAACGTTTTGGAATCGCTGCATTCGAGTTCTGCGTCAGGTTGTTGGGAAGGTACTTAGTCGCTTTCAGGGTGCGTCTTAAATGCTCATCAAAGTCGATTTTATAGTTGACCGAATCCTTGAAATTCACCGTAGTACATGAATTCACTGTCGGTAGTAGGGGGCGACCGAAGACTTGAGATCACTTTCGTCATTCAGGGTTGAAGAGGAGACAGGTAAAAAAGGATTGCTTAGAGTAGGAAATTAGGGAGGAGAGAATTTTGGCGTCATAATTAGCCTACAATTCACAAAGGGCACAGGAGGTCAATTTTACCCTCACCCCATACCACGGACCGCACTGCACTAGAATGAGAGGACACAAGCGCCCATTATATTCATGGGTACACAGAAATGAAATGTTAATCGCCATCAGTTGAGGCCATTTCATCTGGCATGACTAGGAGCAGGATTGCAGGCCAACTCTAGCACAAAAAATGTGTACTGGGGTTCGATATCTTATTAGGGATAAGAGATTAAATATATCTTCACCACTGTCTGGATTATAGTTCAAGATCCCGGAATCTAAGGCTATTACTCAGGTCACCACATTAACCCGATCCCTAGTGTACTCGGTGGGCGCTATCGAGTGACTTTCATGGCTTTCAATCCTAATATGAAAGTGTCATGCACATTTCATCGGCGCTCCTTTTAATGAATCCTCTCCGATCTTCACATCCTCATGTCATAAGCAGTAGTATTATCTACAGTCGAGGAAAACTAATCGGTGTAATACTTCTATAAAATAATAACGTGAAATCAAGCTAACAAACTTCACTTTTAACTAGCTAATTTATTTCTCAAAAAGTGATGACATCCTTAATTTTACGTGTTCATGCATATGCCCTTTTGACCAATATGCACTATAAATCTTTACTTATTATCCAGGATTTCAGATTTTTACACAAATTGTTGCTCCGATAGCTGGAGTCGAGGATTAGTATGGGATCACTTCCTGGGTGCTCTTATTAAAATCTGTAAGGATGCGGACAGTTCGCGACATTTATAGTCTTATACTGTAAAATTTCTTACATTAAAATTTATTAATATTTTTGATGTGAATGCAAATGAACATCTAATGGTTCATTCCCGGTGTTATGTAAGCTTTTGCCACGACCGATAATTGTGTAGGTACTTTCGAAGGCCTCGTGTGCAAAAACTATACGGATTATAGAATGTCTAACTATGACTGGATAGCCCGTTTCGTCGACTATCGGAAATGGTTTGTCGCGAGCGGAGGCACGACTCCCGAGTATCTCGGGGATCGTGGCGGCGGGGGGTTGCGAGGTGACGTCACAGCGTGGGGGTCTAAATTTGGGCTTGTGTGGGCACGGCGCGCGCTCAGTTCAGTTGTATCTCCGGAAAGAGTGGGTCGATTTTAGTGATCGAGGTGCCTACGGAGAGCTGAGAACGTGACTTCAATCTTCTTGCTGACAAAAAAAATAAATAATCTCCCAATAACGAGAGTAACGTATCTGATTTCGCATTCATGAGATATAGATCCGACTGGAGTATCAAGAATACACCTTGTATTTTTCTTCTAATTTTTACAACGAGCGAGAGACGAGAACAAAAGCTCATTCGATGACGGCTAGAACCACGTGTTTCATTTGGATCCTCCAGATGGAATATTCCCGTCATTACCTAGGAACCAATAATTTGTTGGTGAGGTCGTTTGAGTAGTTTTTTTCCTGAGGGTGCAGATTCGAATCCCTATGGAGGGGAGGAGATTTTTCAATGTTATCCGACCCCGACTTGGGTCCGATGTGGAGAGTGCTTAAAGTGCTGTATTTTTACCGTCGGATAGTTCGTTGAACTTTGGAACCCTTGTCCCTTTCAGTTGCGAGATGACTAATGTCGACTCCAGATTTCCCTCCACCCTTAAAACAACTAATTAAAAATCTCTACTAACTCTACGTTCAGCCATGACGCAATTTTTTTAATCATTCAGGTCTATATCGACCATTTAATCGAGCTCACGTTGGCTCACTTAGCTATTTGATTACCGAAGGTTCCATGCTTACGATTAGGCCTTCACAAAAGAAGTCTTTTCTTTCAAAGTCTCATTTACTAATTCAGAAAAGGTAATTTTCTCGCATTCAATTTTTTTGATATGGCAACCGTTTCGTCAGCATGACACTCAAGCCGCAAGAGAGTTGGGGATGGGTCGCTCCGGAACAGCACCTGAACGTTCATAGTTGGGCACAGTCGACTACTAGTCCGTGGGCCCATAACACTATGGGGGTCGATTATCTACGAAGGTATGCCCTTCAAGGGACATGAAGATCAAGTTGGATTATCGGGAAAAAAGTGGTTTGTTGGGTCGGTCCCCAGTCGCCCCCCTCCCTATTCAATCAACTTCCGGCTGAAAGCAATGCTGAAAATTTTATTAAAGAAGAAGCTGTACAATGTATTGGAATAGTCTGATCTCGTTAAAATAACCGGGCCCTAGCCGATTTGCATACGTCTGGGTCTGTCGTCAAGGGCGGCATACGGACCGGAAGTTACCCTTTACTGACATATCTCTCAGATTATGTACGAAGGTATGTCCTTTGGTCAAACTCTTCCTTTTGACCATCAATAAATGTTACAACACTTGCAAACAATTTGGGTGGGCGGATGTGCCAATATTTGAATGTCACGTGACGTCATTGGCCCATATGTGAACGATTATCTAAGTAGGTATGCCATTTTATCAGGCGATAGATTTTATTATAGTGAATCACAAGATGTAGTTTGCATACGAATTAGTCGTTAGCATACGTTGATTTTGCTAAAATGAGCTTAATTTTTTTTAGTTTATCATACATTAAAAAGTGAAAAATCGAAAGTCCAGGAACATTGACTATAAAGGGCTTTCTGGGGGTTTTCGGGGTCGCTCAGCCCGAATCTGGCTCTAACTTTTGCCGGGGATGATTGGGGTTGGCTCTGTGGGGGTGGGAGGGAGTCAATTTGCCCGAAAAACTGTCAAATCCCGCAAATTGAGTTCTAAGGGCTTTATTACTGGCTTTTATTTTTTTGTGCAACCAAGTTGTCTTTGTCATGACAGAAAAAAATTCCCAACTATTTGCCTGTTCAAAAAGGCGTTTCAAGAATCAGGCGTTCTCGCACTGATTACGCAGCTTATTATTGCATATAGTAGTCTCTGTTTATGGAAGTTCTAGCTGAAATATTGGATCTATGATTTGGATAATATAAGATTCATATAGAATAGTCAAATTAAAAGCAAGAATTTCTCTAGTGTGTGGAGAAAAATTAAATTATTCTTTTTATTTAATAATAACCAATAATTCTTAAAATTCTCGAAGAAAATCATTCATCATTATCTTCATCATTACAGTCCTCATCATCTCCAGTGAAATCTTCAGTTTCGCTGTCCGATATTTCAGGGGACTCAACATTTTTCTTCGCAGCTGAGAGACATGATATTTAGAAACAAATTATTAATTGAGTTTTTTCTTTTTGTCTAATGATATATATGTACTAGACCCAGTAGCGTACATCCATACGGGGAAAAGGGGGGATTCTGATGGCTCTACAAGAGAAAAAAAATTTAATTTAAAAAACTTGCTGACATTCATGCATTAATTGGTTACACATTTTTAATGAATATTTTTTTCATGCATCCCTCGAGAGAAATTTGAAAAATAGAATTTTATAAAATTAACCGAAAGATGGGGAGAAAAATGTTTGTTCTGAAATCCAACAATTGTTCGAAAAATTTGGCCTCAATTCTAGATCGATGTAGTTATATATTCTTCCGATCCTGCCATTAATTTTTGGATATATATAAATGTAGTTCCTGTAATAAGCGAGAACAAGTGCGCTCGTTTTAAAAACCGCAGGAACTATGCTTATCAGTTCAATACTATAACTGGTAGTTTTTTAACATTGATTGATGGTCAAATTGAAGAGTTGGACCAAAGGACATACCTTCGTACATAACCTGAGAGATATGTCAGTAAAGGGTAACTTCCGGTCCGTATGCCGCCCTTGGCGATCGACCTAGACGTATGCAAATCGGCTAGGGCCCGCTTATTTTAACGAGATCAGACTATTCCAATACATTGTAAAGCTTCTTCTTTAATAAAATTTTCAGCATTGCTTTCAGCCGGAAGTTGATTGAATAGGGACTGACTGGGGACCGACCCAACAAACCACTTTTTTCCCGATAATCCAACTTGATCTTCATGTCTGTTGAAGGGCGTTTTTAAGGGCGTATCGGTACGCAGATATAAGCATAATTAGAAGTTGGTAAACCCTTTTCGGAGAAAAGGTCCCATAGTGGCCTAGAACGCGTGAGGGTGTGTACCCGTTGTGTATAAAATATTTCCGGGAAAAAGAAACGCAATGTGACCAACCTGATAGTGTTGCATCACCATGTACATATGTATTTTACCATTTCTCGAATGTTACATGTTTAGATTTAAAATTTCTTTTATTCATAACTACTAAATGGTAAGGACAAAAGCATTATAACAATTACTCAATAAGATATATGCATTTATATGATATAGTCATACAGCTCAGAACCACTGCAAACACATACGGTGACATGATCAATTTCGAACTCAGGAATAAGTTAAATAAATATATGAGGATATATTTTCTAAGTCCAATTGTCCATATGAATAATTTGAAAACATTAAAAGAAAGATAAAAATAATAATTAGATTTTCCCCAAATTGTCACTGGTCCCTGGGAGAGACCACCATCATATAAATATTATACATTTTTTGAAAAGCTATAATCATTTATTTGTGCTTATTGGAGACCCAAATAAACCAATTTAGTAAAAATACCAACAGAAAAGCTTCCCAAAATTCTGCCCGATAATAGGTTAAATCACACACCATTCAGTTTTTTTTTTATTCCCAAGTTTGTGATTAAATTAATGAAGTAGTGTAAACGGAATCATAACAAATAAAACTTTTATAAAAATGAAATATTTTTCCTGAAAATAATTTTCATATCCTGGTCCGAAACAGCACTTATTAAAGGGTAAAACACATTTCATCAGGAAGTTGTGGTTGCAATCCATATTCTAAAATTCCTCATGGTGGCAAACAATTATACCTACCAGCACACTACATTCGAAATTTAGTTCATCTTTGATCAAATTACCAACTAATTCACATGTAAACCAAGCGAATTACAATCCCACATTTGAAGAAGGAAGCCCTTCAGGTTCTGAAATTGAAGGGCTGGGTAATATATATTTTTTTTTCAACTTTATCCTCTCTCCCTTCAAAAGCCAGTGGTTCAAACGAGTGAGATCACTGGACTAGCAATTGTCGTTGCATTGGCTAATGTGTTTAACTTTTAGACAGAAGTGGTTTTGTTACATAAATCAACAATTTTTTCAATCCGACATTATATTCTTAAATCGCCGTTTCTTTCATTGTCTGATGAGGTATTTCCTGAGATTCTGCGTAGTGCTCTATACTCTATTGTATCCATTTGCCATTCTGTTTAAGAGATGACTGATGTTGTTTCACATATGCATGTGATGATAGGTCAGATGGCAGCTTTATAAATTCTAATTTATTCTGATATTTGTGTTTTTCCTGATTGTATCACTCAGTTAGTCAGCTACCTCATCTCCCTTATTTACATGTTACCATACTTCATTTTCGATATCCCCAAAGCTGGACACATTTCTCCTTAATTGGTCCAGCGTTCATTGATCTTCAAAAATCTTATATTCTTCCACATTTCCAACACCAAGAAACTCTACTGCGATTGTTCTGTTAACTTTAATCCAGCCTTATCTCCATCACATTACGACGATCAATGTCTATATTAAATTAAGCTGGCCTTATTTTCCATTTATTGATGCCTCTGGTTGTGAATGATTTAATTTAAATTATCATTTACTTTTAGGAAGGCGGTGACAATTTGACCATTTATTTTAAATATAACATTGCACCTACGTACAATAGGTATGTCGTTTCCTGACTACGAAACATATTCCTTAGTCCAAAAGAGATTTTTACCGGTCACTGGAGATATCCTAATAGGCTCCATCATAAAATTATAATAAAATTTTATAATTCCTAACTAATCTTATATTTTAATGAGTTTGAAGACTATACCTAAAAATGGCAATTTTGACTTGGATTTATGAAAAATCAAACCTAAATTTTGAATATCCTCAGATTATAAATCAAACCTTAGATGACACTTATATAAACAAAAGAAAAATTATTCAAGGTAACGAACATATGGTGGAATTCAAAAACATTAAATCTCAAGAGGAAAAAGTAATCATGCAGTGAGAAATTCGTATGAGAGGTTGTACAAAAAATATTTACTATTTTTATTCTAAGAAAAAGAAGATACAAACTGAATAATCGCATTTGTTAATTAAAATCATCTCAGCAACGCAACTAGAAAGAAATAAAAACAGTGAAACTTGAAGACCAAGGATAGATTCTATCGAGGAAATTATAAATGACGAGAATGTAAATTCATAAGCAGAAATGAATACATCAAGCTCGGAGGATAGTTGAGAGAAACGCAGAGGAAAACAATTCATCAGATTAATGGCAGTTGTTGATGATAGCAGAAAGCACATATTGGTAGAAACTATAATTCAAATTAGTAGCGATGCTGATGTATCTAAGGAAATAAAATTGGCTACCATTCTTCGTTTGCATCGACGAAGATTTTATTCTTGCATTGTGCATAAAATATCTATTACATATTCCAATCAACGCCAATAGAAAGGGGCATATATTGAATCCCATTTTGAATAGATGAGTGGTTCAGAGAGATATGTGTCGCCAGTATACCAGTATAAATGTAAACATTGCCCTCTGCATTGTACGAAAATGTACTGATATTCAGTGCAATCGCGATGTATTTAATTTCTCTTGGGACATTTTTTGACTCAAAATCTCCTTCAAAAAATATGAAAAGTGATACCAAGTCGAGGATGATTTAAGACTTAAAATATTCGTTCAGATTTCTACCAGAACTTTTCAATGTTTCATAATATTTTTCTGTCTTTTCAATTTTATGCGAAATATTTATACTTTCCCAACATAAATTTCTTAACACAAGATCTCTCATAAACTCCTACTGACCCTGATTTACCTTATTTCGTCGAAAATTTCTATCCCCTACCTTCTTCATCCATGCTTCCCAAGCGATCTCCCATCGATCACGATCTTCAACTATCAACACGTCCTCCGTCCACAATTTTTACCTTCTCGGAATCTCAACCATTAACAAATATTCAATATTCATTATACAAATTTCGCAATTTGTGAAGTGATCCAGGCTGCATTAAGCTTCATATTGCGATTGGATTCAATACACATAAGATAACTATGACAAGAATTTAACTGAAATTAAAGAACAATAAGAAATAACTATTTGGTAAAATAAAAATACAATAAAGAGAAAAGCTTGAATAAATGAAACTTCACGGAAACTCGAAGAACTAACTAACTTCGAAAAATGAGACAAGTTAGGCGTCAGAAGCAAACGGTAATTAATATATGTGAAATTTTCTCGGGATTCGAACCGGGAAAGAGTTGGCTCCATGCCGACGTTTCGACAGCTCACTCCGCTGCCGTTCTCAAGGTGATGAGCGCTTTGACAAAATCCGATCCTGGTAACACCTTCTCTACCGGAATGATGTATTCAAGTCGACTTGATTTTTTCAAGGCGCTCATCACCCTCTAAAAGACAGCGGAGTCAGATGTCGAAAGTCAGCATGGAGTCAACTCCTACACGATTAGAATCGGGGGAAAATATCATCTACACTGTTCACCAGTGAAGTCTGAAGTCATTTATAGATGATTGTCATGCATAACAAACCCCATTATAAGGAAGTAGAAATATTGTAATTTTTTTGAAAAAGGTGGATATTAGGTGGTATAAGTTTTGGAAAAAATGATACCACCTATCAGGTGTACGCTATTATAAACATAAATCCATCAACAAAAGCTGTCAGGAAGAACTTGAATGTAAGGAGAGCAACGTTTCCATAGAAGCATTGACAAACCGTAATGTTAGGTAGTAAAGGTTTGATTAAGTTGTTGAGTATGTAGTTAACAAAAAATAAGAATTTAATTATTTTAGGTTATGGAAACATGGAAAGAGAGATTATTGATGTTTATCACAGAAACGCTAAGAAAATCATAAGGTTAGAAATCTTCAAAAAATTGATCGATTTCCTAATTTGAAAATCGGATCATAACTCTATGTAGAAGCATATTAAGTGGTAAATTCACTGCTCACAGAGAAACTAAAAATCGAACGCAGATACTTGTCTGTATAAGATTTTAATCACCAGAGAATCTTGAGTGGATATTTTTCAATTGAAATAATATGATTTTTTTATTTCAGAACTAGAGGGAAACAATTGAAATGGTTTGTATATTAACTTGGAGTTGAAATTTCTATTTAATGTAATCCTTTCGTGATGAAATAAATGCGTAAAATCGCACAACTTAAAAGGACTCAAACATAAAATAAAATGTATTGTATTAGATCACCATTTTTCTCTAAAAAAGAAAGTATTTTATATTCAAGATTTTGGTTCGTACGTGGAGATCGACGACAGTTTTTTTTATTCTACTATCTAGAAACGCTAAGAATTAATGAGACAGACTGTGGCGCCATCTTTTGGAGTGTAGGATCGTTACAAGTTATAACATTTCAAATATCTCTAGCGTTCTCTTAATCCAATAATATATCAATCACATTCTTTAACCCTTAATGCATTTATAAGCCTAAACTTTATATTCCTTAGTGAACCGGTTACTAGGCCCCAAAACGTTGCGTTAAAAATAAGGGTTTAGGGTAGTTTAAAAATATTTTTTCAATTTCTATACAATATATCAGATAAAAACGCCGACCCACATTCCATTGGGAAAAGAATAAATTTATAATAATTATCAAAACTCTGTGGAAACCTAATACTATACGTTTAGCGGTCTCACGGTTCAAGTAAAAATTAAGGGTATTTCAACATACGTTTTCTAAAAAATACCTATGGTAAAAGTATGATATATTTTAGGAGATCAAAAATCCAATCACTCAATCGGCGTTTTTCGCAGCGTTGTTGCTATATTGCCTGTTCAAAAGCATTTTTTAATTCATTTTAATTTTAATTCAACGTCACATAATAACTATAACGTCACAGGACCCCTTCGTTTCCAATGCCCAAAGTCACCAATCTTTATGTTATTATAAGACGATAGTTGATAAAATATCACCATTGATTAAGTTTATGCATACTTACTCCATGATATCACAAACGAATTGTGTTAGAATAAAACAAAAGGTCTTGATGCTATCCAATACCATTGTATATCGTACCTAGTCACAAAAAAATAGTTAGAATTTCGGCATCTCTGAATATTAAATCGCCTTTTAAAAATGGCTCCTAGATTGTACTGCTGGCAACTTTAACCTACAAGCAAGGTTGAACGTCTTTTAAATAAAGACCGTGAGTTTTATCACTTAATGCAGCAAGGCTGAGGTTATAGTTAAAAGTTAATTAGCGCGACATTCTTAAGGTGGCGCAATTGAGGTGTTCGATTTAAAAAAATGAGTTGAGAATCCAAAATTCCGTTTGTGCAGACTAATGTCTCCTTTAGGAGTAGTAAGGAGAAATACTCGCTAACGTAAAACAAATGAAGCCATAGAAAAAAGTTTAATGCAGCAAGTTGATGAAAAATAGGATTAAAAGATTAAAAGTATAAAGAGAAAAGTACATGAATATGTTGTACAATACGTAATATATTCACCTTTTGCTGGAGAGCTTAGTCTATAGTTAACAACTTAAAAAGAGGAAAGGTTTTGAGCGTTGGAGTGTGATTCCATAGAGAAATCGGTCAAGCGTGGATAATGACCAAGGAAGTATTACCACCAGGAGAGGAATTAAAATACATGAATAAAGAAGAAACACACTATGTAACAAATTTTTTGTCCTCACCGTGTCTTCTTAACAGTGCATTATTGATAACAGAATGAAAATAGAAAACAGGGTAAACCATGGATGTACTACATCGAACAAATCGTTGGGATGTTCAAAGATAAAGATTATGTAGGAAAAAAACTGTAACCAGAGAGTTGACTTTACGTTTAGAGTTGCAATAAACCAATCATTACTTTCAAGACATCTTTTAATGAAGTCCCAGAGAATAATTTTTAACTATAAACCAAAGTATGATACCTCAAATAAGGTTATGTACCAAAAATTATATCATTTCGACAGGACTTTAATTACAGCAGATTTATAAGCAAGTTTAATGTGTTTTTTCGTGTATTGGTGATTTTTTAAGAGCAAACTCAGTAAAAAATCATCCTTCACGATTGCACAAAATAAAACTTTGAGTGGCAATTATTTTAGATGAACTGACAATCACCCAACACTCACGCTCGTTCTAAATAGTCCAACAATTTTTAATTAGAATAACCTCAAACCTCTGGCGCATATCCTAAATCGGCGCACAATGAGAAATAAGAAATAGTACCATTTCGTAAATTTACAAATACATTATTTTAAGATACCTTTAAAAAATAAATGCAATTTTATAGATTATATACATCGCTCCGGATTCCCAAACTTTCGGATAAACGTTATGAGTTCCGTTTCGATGCTTACTTGGTTGTTAATGCAGAGCTCCATCGGATTCACTTAGGTATTCTATCCTAAGTCTTCTTCATAAATTTTTCCCTAACGGACCTGGAAACTGACGACGGATGCCGAGTCCATCCGACGGATTTAACCGTGGTCTCTTTTTCGTTTTTTGCAAAAGAAAAATTCAACTGACGCATTGATTCTATTTATCACTCCACCATTCCCACTCATAGCTTTATTTGTCTTATGAATCTATCATTTTGGCGAAGTTAATTACAATATCGCAAGGACAGTTCTTGCAGCAATGAATAAGACTAAATCTTTGTTAAGCTTGATGAATTTAAGTATGACGTAAAATAAGACAATAACAAAATATGTTGATGCAGATTGAAATTCTTCTCTGCGAAGTTCGCTCATGTTAAGCTGCGTGAAACATACCATTCTCGGACAGGATTCTAGGAGTTCTTTGTTGATCATGCTTATTTACGAAAGTTATGTGGTTGACATATTTTGTACAGAAATTCTTTATATTGTTTGTACGAGATTGGGTCTTGTGGTTATTGTTAAGATTAATTAATAACGCAGCGTCTTCCTATCTTAAAATTGCTATTGACTGAAAAGAATTTGCATTTTCGTTTCAATTAAGCATTTTATTAATGCTAATTTGCGATTGCGATGTGTACATTTCGGTGCATAGGAGGTCGCGACCTGTCAAAACTGTGGTCTTCATTCTCGTGTTGCCATTCGTGTGCTTTATGTATGTGTATTTCTGACCTCAGCTTCGGCAGTCTTAGCTTAGGGTCTTCCTTTATTTGAAGATGCCTGATGTAACGCCGAGGAAACTTTTTTGGCAATCAACATAATACGCTGAGGATAAAACGTGACGAGTGCAGGCGTTCCATGTACAATTCATTATTTCCCAATGTATCTGATTTTTTTAAGAGCGATCAGAGATTAGCATACTTTCCGTAAGTGTAAAACGGAGCACAAGTCGTTTTTATTTCCCTCTACTCCACTTATTTTGCTTACTAATAATGATCAATAAGCATGGGAAGGTCATCGCGTCACATTAAGTGTGGGCAATCGAGGATGCATTTACTAGCGTGATCTATTGTTTAACACTTTGGAATTACGTCGTTGTGTCCCTAAGGGTGACGTCATATATTTCCCCTTATTCATAGCCTTGGGCATTTAGAGTCATTTTGTTTCTCACACGTTTTTATACACATTCTTTTTATATTTTATCTTCTCCTTTTTATTTCGAATGGTCACAATTAAAATATTTAACGGCAATGTGCGTTCGCGATACGCTGCTTGAAATTAAACTTCATATAATTGGAGTTTTTGGTTTGTCTATTCAGAACTCAAATTAAGAAATGTGCGATGAGATGTAGATGGGCGATAATTGTCTATGCCGTGTGACTTTACTGTGTGATTTATTTCAGAAATTGTGATAGTTTGAGAGAACTTTTACATTTCTCTTAATTAACGCTAGCTAACCAAATATGTATCGCTTTCGGTGCGAAGGTTCTTTAACTGTAGAACGTCATGGCAGAAATATCGTGTCTTTGTCAGTTTTATCGTTGGTTTCTGACCACAGCTTCATCAGTATTTCTACTTTTGTCATCATGTCTTCCAAAAGACGACTGCTGGAGCATTTGGAGAAACATTTCGAGAGTGGTTTGGTCTTAATAATGATGATATTCTATGAAACACAAGTCTACTCAGCCTAGTGATAGTTGGAGATTCATATAATTGATCTATCATTACTACGTTTTGCGCGAAAAATTGTGATAGTTTAAGAGAACTTAAGCTTTTTTTTTACATTTCCCTTGTTGGAGGTTGATATGGCTATCATTTCAAGCTCCCACCATTGGCATCACGTGTCTTATCGAAAGTGATACGGTGTTTTGTACTATCGTCATGCAAATATAACTTTTAAATGTGATTAATGTGATTACATGTGAGTATAAATTATTTTTCCAATTCAATTTTAATATATTATGAAGATTGATTTCATATCGTTTTTTTCTAGCCGTTGCTCTTGCTCGGATAAAATAATCACTTTTCACTAAAAAATATAGCCTTTCGCTTCAATCTTCAAATTTTGATTTGTCGCGAACTAATTGCTTCAAAAAGACGTTTGGGGTGTTAATACCCCACGTGTAAACGCAAGCAATGAACACAAAGATTTTATATCACGATTCTGTATCGCAACGCGGTGCGATATTATTATCTAGCTTCTGTGGGAAAGCCTTACTAAAGCGTTTCACGAGCGGCTCTGTGTACCACTCTTTATCTCATTCAGGTTTATCGTTGATTATGAATCATGTATCACATACCAGAATCATATTTCCTTAACATTCATTCTAGGCAAAAGTATTCACACAACAATAATATATTATATTTACTTTTCCCTTCCTTCAGTTGTATATAATTCCATAGCTGACATAAGTATAGAAGTAAACGCTGACCTTCATCACCTTGGTCATATGTCATCACCCCCACATGGTCTTCATGAAAACCCAGTTATATGTGATGACGAAGCCTCTACATCCATTTCGGCGAATCATTATGAAATAGCTCGTGCAATAGGACAAGAGAGCGAATATAGCACGTTACATTCGATACCGAATGGGCTGAAATTATATCTCAGCCAGGCGTTACATTCAGAGCAATGAACCCTCTGAAGTTTTGACAGAACAGTAAAACGGCTCTCCTTGCTTTAGCCGGAGTGGCCCTGAAACTCATGGTTGTTCTGGGATCCTTAGTTCCAATAATAGCGCACCGTCTCATTGGTCAACTATGTTGCATCTGATGATCGGTGAAGATTGACTGGGATCAATTAAAACAAATATTGGTTTCAATGATTGTCATTTGAGATCAATCGCATTTGCCTTGTCCCTACATCATCAGCCAAGCTAAGAATGTGTTAAGCTTGGAAATCTTGGAAATATTGCATTCCGCATTACCTAGGACTAGGAATCACAATGATTCGAACAAAAATATTGAAACATGTTTCCTCGGAAATATTTTCTAATAAATATATATTTTAATAAATTATTTAAATCATGTTCATGGCTCGTTTCCGCAATATCTTAAGAGTTAACGCGATTCTACTTCGCTTTCCAGCATACTGAGATCTAAATACGTTTGGCGAAACATAGTTGGTAAGAAGCTACAAGTAGATTGCAAATACCAGCATAAATAGTAGCATATATATATATTCTATCAATGGTACCAATATACCGGTGTACCGGTATTTTTTTTAACAACATATATGCTAACCGGTATGTTTAAAAAATATCGGATTCTGATATATCGGTAGATGTTTATATATTACCTATCTCTATTTCCTAAATCTCTGCCTTAGTATAATAAATAATGACAGTCAATAAGACCCTTCCTTGTATTGCCCGGCATTTTCCGTGTGTGCGTATTTCCATGTCCTTCAGTAATGTATAAACCTAATGTTTGCAACTAATATTTAATTTCTACTACAAAATTCAACTGCCATCTCACCCTGATCATTTCTTGCCCCTAGCCCATACTCTCCCACTTCAAATCCATCCCTCCCTCCTCCGTCCCTGCATTTCAGTCGTCCATTACTAACAGGTTTTTCTTTCTCGGGGCTTTTCTAATTATTTCTTCTAGTCAATCATACACCTCATTTACCTCTTCCTCCCTTTGGCTACTTGTGGATATATACACCTGGAGCAATACAATTTCGTCTGGAGTGTTTTTTTTACAACTAGTATCCTGCCAAGATGAAAATCTCATATTATGTACAACTAAAGAGTACTCCCCGATATTTCTTAAAAATAGCAATATGTATTTATTTTTTTTTATTTTCAAGTCTTTAAGAAGGGGGTAGCCGCTGCATTTAACAAAGTTAAAAGCTAGTCTTTTTCCTGACAAAAACTAAAACGTTTTTCGATCCCCGATAAACTACGATGTATTTGACCAAAAACTTGCTATTTCAGAATCAAGATTACGAAACTAAGGTACCATCGTCATGGCAACATATCCATGGCTGCCAAGTCACAGTTCACCAAACATTACTGAAAAATGGACGCTAAGATAGGTTTGACACAATTTTACTACCTGTGGAAGAAAACGATTCAAGGTTTTAAATACATCCCACAATGGAAACTATTCTCCTTCCTAACAATATTAACTTGCTAAAAACATGTTTTTTCATTATTCCACTTTCTTTGACTACCATTTGATGCAATACCTTTAGGCATTTAAGATAAGGAAATTTTATTATGCTCTTACAGTAGAAAACATCACAATCATAAGGGAAAGGAAATTGATTGGGGAGCCCATAGATTCCAATTATAATTTTTTTCCCGTGAACAAAAAGGGATCATAAATTTCGCAATAGACCAGTTCCACGAAACTACCATCTTCACTAGGTTGTGTGGAATTTTGCGTAATACCACATTATTACTAACACCTCACCGCGGTTAGGCTTAAGTTCTAAGGATATTTCGAGATTAAAAAAAACATTTTCTAAATTTTTAATGTTGGGGCATCGTCTGGAATTCTTTAACAGATATTCCTTTCTTCTAATTAGCATCAACAGATTGGTCGCAACCCATGGTTTGAGTATCCTTTCTCGCCAAATTGTCTAAACTGTGGACTTTGAGGAAGGCAAACATTCGTTAAGAAGAAACATTAATTGATCGAAAGCTTTTGAAGTATCATCTTCATTCAGCAATATAACCCAGTTTGTTAAAAGTTAAAAGCTAGTCTTTTTCCTGACAAAATCTAAAACGTTTTTCGATCCCCGATAAACTACGATGTATTTGACCAAAAACTTACTATTTCTGAATCACGATTGCGAAACTAAGGTACCATCGTCATGGCAACATATCCGTGCCTGCCAAGTCACAGTTCACCAAACATTACTGAAAAATGGACGCTAAGGTAGGTTTGACACAATTTTACTACCAGTGGAAGAAAACGATCCAAGGTTTTCAATACATCCCACAATGGAAACTCTTCTTCCTTCATAACAATATTAACTTGCTAAAAACATGTTTTTTCATTATTCCACTTTCTTTGACTACCATTTGATGCAATACCTTTAGGCATTTAAGAGTAGAAAATTTTATTATGCTCTTACAGTAGAAAACATCAAATCATAAGGGAAAGGAAATTGATTGGAGAAACCATAGATTTCAAATGTAATTTTTTTTCCTGCACAAAAAGGGATCATAAACGTCGCAATGGACCAATTCTACGAAACTCCCACCATCACTAGGTTGTATAGACTTTTGAATAACACCACATCATTACTAACACGTCACCGCGGTTAGGCTTAAGTTCTAAGGCTATTTCGAGATTTAAAAAATAAAACATTTTCTAAATTTTTAATGTTGGGGTATCGTCTGGAATTCTTTAACAGATATTCCTTTCTTCTAATTAGCATCAACAGATTGGTCGTCACCCATGGTTTGAATATTTTTTCTCGCCAAATGGTCAAAACTGTGGACTTTGAGGAAGACAGACGTTAATTCAGAAGAAACATTAATTGATCGAAAGCATTTAAAACATCATCTTCATTCAGCAATATAATCCAGTTTGTTTCCATAACACTTAACTGGAATGCATTAACATCAACTTTCGATAGGGTTTCATTATACTTTCCAACAATATTTTCCTTAAAATGTACGGGAAAGTACAAGAGGTCATGACGTGATCTGTGATGGATAGATTTAAAACGTCGGCGTTAATATCAAATGGAGCTTAATTGATCAATCTAGCAAATATGTGATCAATGCAGTTGGCTGACATTCCGCTAATTCTGGTAAGTTCTTCTGACAGACCGAATGAAAGCATTAAATTTTAATACAAATTTGAGACATTTGATGAGGATAGACCGTTAATTATCATGTCTCCAATTGCAAAAAAAAATATATTTATCAGTAGATAATACAATTTATAACTCATCACCAAATAATTTAAACTGAAAAGTTTACTTCTCAGTACAAGCATAATAAATATGTATCACTTGCATTTGCTAAATAATCACATAAAAATCAGCCGAAGGAACTGAAAACAAAATTTATTTACAATAATTTACATCGCTAATATTTTCAATTATGCTACGTGATGTGTTTCCTTTGTAAAATTGCGCATATATTTCGTAACCCGAATATATATGGTTTTCTTCGTAAATCCATATTTTAGAGAAGATAAAGTTTCAGGAGAATGCACCTCTGATATTATTCAATCAAAAAAAGATCGAAATAACTTCTGAGACTTCAGATGTTTTGGGGAATAATTGAACGGCATTTGTCTTAAAATACACCATTATATAGAGACATCATTTTGTTTTACAAATTATCTAAATCATCCATACCCGTTATAGCAATGACTTGTTCTCTCTCTGCTTTTTCCATCAATATTTTCCCATGTCGTAACCAAAGATATTTATAATTTTTCTCCGTTCTGGCTTGTTTAGCGGCAAGGAAAACCTTTCGCTTATCTGCACATAGCACTTCATTGACGTAAATTGGGGTGTCCAGGATACTGTGGTCAAGGTGACTCGTGGAAAACTCCTGTGGAAAACTAGACTATTTTTCCTGCTAGAATCATCCTTTGTTTTTTCCGGATGAATATCATGTACTCTCCTGCTGAATAATTGCTTTTAATTCGAAAAGAGAAAAGTTATGCCCACCGACACTTCCCAAGACAACCGCAATTCCTCGAATTTCCGAAACACTAACATTTCGGGGTTCTCCTCTATGAAGCGCCCGCCTCGTTGCGTTTTAGAGTGGAGTCACCACTCGCGTCCGGCCTGTATCAAGGTCGCTATACCCCCCTTAGCAGTTCAAGGTCACTTTACGCATAGGTATAATGACGTTTGCCTGTATAAATCCGGACAACCGGCCCTGGAGGAGGAGGGACGTGTTTTCGGCGGTGCCGAGGAGTTCGGCCGTGAGTGCAAGTAGCTATTGAGTTAGCAGTGTGAGCTATGTCCTATTCCCTTACTTCCTTATACTATCCCATCTCCCGATTTACTACGATGACAGTGTGACCGAATGTTGAGCACCCTGTACAGTGTAAGGAAATCAAACAGCTACGGCTTGCGCTGGTTCCCCTTTCTCCTCCCCGTTACTCTCTCCCCGCCGAGTGCAGACGGAATTCGTATCATCTCCTTTCCCGTATCTGCACTGCTGTTAGTACTTGCCTGGAGGAACATGCGACCTAGCTATGCCGGGGCCGCCGTTGCAACACTGCTTAAAGAATCCACTTATACACAGTTAAATTGTTCTTGCAGATTATTCGCTCGCCTCACAAGGCATTTGTTTTCATCAACGAGACTGTCAAATGTAGCACAGATACTTGAAAGGGAGTCATTATTGATAGCAGTAATATTACTGCTCTCGTTGATCAACTCTCCAAGCCGACATATCACTACGTAGTTTACTCAATTCTTTTATTTTGGAATGTGTAAGCGCATCTTGGTCATCCTGAGTCACCTTGATACAATCCCGTAACTCCTTTATAACTGGACCTGTACTCCCTGATTGAATACTGCCTCGGAGAGATAGCGCCCCTAAAGGTAAAATTAGGGTAACATTGCAACGGGTGGAAAGAATTTTGGTAATGCAGGTTGGGCAGCCCCAGCATTGAATCGTATCCTCCGTTTTGCAAATCAGCCTCGCTTGGAGCGTCACAAGTAAGACGAAGAACTCTATCACGAATGCCGCGGGTCACCGTTTTCAGGATACGTTTAGATATGAAACCGAACTCAGAACATGCAGGCATTGTGGAGACCACCACTTCACAACCCCTTATAAAACTCACTCAATCAGTCAAGGGTCGAAGACAAGACAATGGGAACACTACACGTTCTTTCGCCACAAGTTCTCAATTAACACAGGGGAGGAGGAAATATAGGGTAAATATAAGTAAATAAAACATTAGGTGTGTGACTTTCCTCATATTTCCATTATTCCATTATTTGATCACGATATAATATTAATGACATCGAGATACGGCGGAGGTTTCGGAAAAGTGTCAAAAACTCACCCTTCAGGGTCACTCATTCTGTAGAATACGGATTCACATCTTATTTTAGTCCGATCATGAAATGTGAAGTTAAATTCAAAAGGCTTTGTAAAAGTGAGTAAAACTTTCATCCCATTCACAGCTTCGTCGTGTTTAGGCAACTTCAAGAATAAAACTCACTGCCCATTAATGAGCTAAGACTAATAAGCAATAACTTAGTAATCCCGTCCCTTCCTCACTAACTCTGGAAGCAATGCGTAAATAAACGGGAGAAAGTCCCCGCGGCGCCACTTCATGAAATTTTTTTCAGCATTTTAATGAGAAGACCACCATCATTTAAAGAGACCACCATCATTTAAATATTATAAATTTTTTTGAAAGCTAAACTTCTTTATTTGAGCATATTTGAGACCCAAATAAACCAATTGAGTAAAAAAATCCCGTTGGAAAAGCTTCCCAAAATTCTGCCCGATAAAAGGTTAAATAACACACCTTTAAGTTTTCCCATTCCCAAGTTTGTGATTAAATTAATGAAATAGTGTTAAAGAACTCAAAACAAATAAAACTTTTATAAGAATGAAACTTTTTTCCTGAAAATAATTTCCATATCCTGGTGCGAAAAAGCACTTGTTAAAGGGTAAAACACATTTTATTCGGAAGTTGTAGATGCAATCCATATTCTATTATTAGTCATGGTGGCTATCAATTATACCTACCAGCACCAACTTTCGAAATTCAGTTCCTTTTTGATCAAATTACCAACTATTTCACATGTAAACCAAGCGAATTACGATCCCATATTTGAAGGAGAAAGCCCTTCAATTTCAGGTTGTCTCCTCGAGTAATATTTTATTTTTTTCAACTTTATCCTCTCTCCCTTCAAAAGCCAGTGGCTGAAACGAGTTAGATCACTGGATTAGCGATAGTCGTTGCATTGACTTAAGTGTTTAACTATTAGACAGAAGTGGTTATGTTACATAAATCAACACTTTTTTCAATCCGACATGATATCCTTAAATCGCAGTTTCCTTCATCGTCTGTTGAGGTCTTTCCTGAGATTCTACGTAGTTCTCTATACTCTATTGTACCCATTTGCCATTCTGTTTACGAGGTGACTGGTCTTGTTTTACATATACATGTGATGATAGGTCAGATGGTAGCTTTAGAAATTCTGATTTGTTCTGATATTAGTGTATTTTCTGATTTTGTCATTCATTTAGTCAGCTACCTCGTCTCCCTTATTTACTTGTTGTCATACTTCATTTTCGATATCCCCAAAGCTGGACACATTAATCCTTAATTGGTCCAGCGTTCATTGATCTTCAAAAATCTTATATTCTTCCACATTTCCAACACCAAGAATCTTTACTACTATTGTTCTGTCAACTTTAATCCAGCCTTATCTCCATCACATTACGATGATCAATGTCTATATTAAAATTAAGTTCGCCTTATTTTCAAATTTTGATGCCAGTGGTTGTCAATGGATTAATTTATATTATCACTAACGTGTAGTAAGTTGGTGACACTTTGACCATTTATTTTAAATATAACAATGCACCTACGTACAATAATTATGTCATTTCCTGACTACAAAAAATATTCCTTAGTCTAAAAGAGATTGTTACAGGTCACTGGAGATGTCCGTAATGGCTAAATCTTTAAATAATTATTAAATTTTATAATTCCTCACTAATCTTAAATTTTTATCAGTTTTAAGACTATACCTAGAACTGGCAATTTTGACTTGGACATAAGGAACCATTTCATTAAAACCTAAATTTGGTATATCATCCCATTATAAATTAAAGCTTAGATGACACTAATATAAACAAAACAACAATATTTACGGTAACGAACATATGGTGCAATTCAAAAACATTAAATCTCAAGTGGAAGAAGTAATCCTACAGTGATACATTCCTATGAGAGGTTGTAGAAAAATATTTATAATTTTAATTCTAAGAAGAAGAAGATCCAAACTGAATAACCGTATTTGTGACTTTAAATCATCTTGAAACCGCAACTAGACAGAAATAAAAACAAAGAAACTGGAAGGCCAAGGATGGATTCTATCGAGAAAATTATAAATGACGAGAATGTAAATTCATATGCAGGAATAAATACATCTAGCTCGGAGGAGAGTTGAGAGAAACGCTAACGAAAAACTATCATTATTAATGGCAGTTGTTGATGATAGCAGAAAGCACATATTTGTAGAAACTATAATTCAAATTAGTGGCGATGCCGATGTCTCTAAGGAAATAAAATTGGCCACCATTCTTCGTGAGCATCGACAAAGATTTTATTCTTGCTGCGTGCATAAAATATCCATTACATATTCCATTCAACGCTGATAGTAAGCGATATATATTGTAGCGATAAAGTAATGAAATATTAAGTAGTATAGTTTGGTTTACATATGATTCAAAATAGTAATCATTTAGTAAAGGTACCATCATTTTGTTTTAGTGCATGGTGAACATATTCAGTATGAGAAATATTCAAATAATTTATATCCATTTCATTACCCTATTTATGAAGGGTATAAAAAATTGTCAAAATCTAAGTTGATCATTATGTTTTCAGAATATTACTGTGGGTCGGATTAGGTGATTATTGCTAGGTCACAATTTTCTTTCTTCATATGATGAAAGCCAATGTTAAAAACTAGTTTGGACATGGTTCACACTCAATTCCTGAGGTGATAGTAAAAATGAAAATAGGTGGCGCTATCCGTTGGGGGTTTTAATAGTTGAAGGCTAAGAGAAGGGAAAGAAAAGTGTAATACTACAAATTGTGACAATTTTTGATAATCATGTGGTTAATGCATAATTTCTTACGGATATACGAATAAATTATATCATTGGATGCATTGTCCATATACTTCTCTTAATTTTCCAGTTGTTTTCTTGGTGCAGTGGTTCTCACGTCCCATTCCAATAGACAACGATCGAATTTTCATTATTTTATTTCATATTCTTTCAGTTTTTTATTCTTACTTTACCGTAGTGAAAGCCGAAAGAAGGAGTTCGAAATAAAAAATATGAAAAAACTCCGCGTTGTACCACCCTGAAGTCATGCATTCATTCAATTAGTAGTTTTA
Source organism: Pyrrhosoma nymphula (assembly GCA_963573305.1). NCBI lineage: Eukaryota > Metazoa > Arthropoda > Insecta > Odonata > Coenagrionidae > Pyrrhosoma > Pyrrhosoma nymphula. The sequence continues at coordinate 38,367,190 of OY754332.1, read as the reverse complement.
CCACAATAATCCCGTTTATCAAAAGAAAGGGATGTCACTCTCACCCTTTCGACACATTTTCGCTCCTATTAATGCGTCCATGTTTCACTTTCACAAAGCTTTTTGAATCTAATTTCACATTTCATGAGGACTAAAATAAGATGTGAATCCGTAATCAGCAGAATGAGTGACCCTGAAGGGTGAGTTTTTGAAACTTTTCCGAAACCTCAGCCTGATCACGATGTCATCAATATGATATCGTGATCAGCTATTGGAAAATAGGAATTGGGAAGGGAAAGTTTCAAATTTATTGTTTTTTTATGGACTAATCTTTACCCAATATTTCCTCCTCACCTGCCTTAATTAAGATCTTGTAATGAACGGACGTGTAGTGTTCTCATTGTTCAACGCTCTACAGTTTTCTCGCTACCTACAAAAGTGTGATTTTGTGCGGAGATATTAACATTGACATTCTGAAGAAATCTCCTGAAAGTGCCTACCTCAAGGATCTTATATTCTGTTGTAACCTGTCTATTATCCCTTATAAACCTACCCACAATCTCACAAACAGCCGTATCCTCTTGGACCTCTTCATTGTCGACGACTTAACGAAGACTGAAGAATACGGACAGCTTTCTGTACCTTTCTTGTCAGAACACGACCTAATATACATGAAATATCGCTTCCAACATATAGGTCATAATCCTAAGAATATGTGATTTCGTAATTTTAAGAAATTCGATCTTGTCAAATTTGAATCTGACTTATTAAATGTTATTCTGGATACATTTTTTGGGTCTCATGTAGTGGATGAGAAAGTAGAAATATTTAATTCTGTGGTCATGAAGTTGCTAAATACTCATGCCCCATGTCAAACTATATTGCCTAAACATCAACCGTCTCCATGGCTAACTCCGGCATTAAGAAAATTAATGTCACGTAGAGACCGCCTTCGACGCAATTATCGACGCACTCTTCTGCCCCACCTGCATAAGGAATATAAAGAGATTCGAAATAAAGTGCAGCAGCTAATCCGAACTGCAAAACAAAAGTATTACAATGAATGCTTTTCGGGCAAATGGGACGTAAAATCCACCTGGCAGGAGTTAAGGCGTCTCGGTATCGGAAAATCTAGGAGACCCTTATCCAACACAACATTCTCCCCGAATGACCTCAACACTTACTTTATCACACCTGCTTCCAAGGAAAATAAGCAGAATGACAAATCTGATGACTCTTATTTAACTGAAAATTGCCCTATGCTCACTGATCCTTCATTATTCTCCTCGTTTGATAGTGAAAGGCTGTACTTACCGCATTATACCCCAGAAACACTTTTGCGCTTGGTAAAACCTTTGAAATCGAATTCCACAGGTGTTGATGGTATAAATGCTAAAATGATTGAACACATTCTTCCAACAGTAATACCCCTAATCCTAGATATTTATAATTGTTCCATAAATTACTCCACATTTCCAACTCTTTGGAAATCTGCTATCATCCGCCCTATCAATAAAATTCCAGCGCCCAAAGATATGTCTGATTTTTGACCCAATGCTGTGTTGTGTGCTCTCTCTAAACCTCTTGAGCGCTTAGTGTATAACTCTACAGTAGACCATCTATCTCGGCTAAACTTTTTTGACAAATATCAATCGGGGTTCCGTAAAAACTATAGCACTCAGTCTGCACTAATTAAAATAACAGACGATATTCGTCGATCAATAGACGAAAGAAAAATCACAATTCTGGTTCAATTTGATCTTAGTAAAGCCTTCGATTCTGTAGATCATGATATTCTACTAAGACGCATGAGTCAACTCAAGTTTTCTCCCTCTGTGTTGTTTTGGTTTCACTCTTACCTGTCCAATCGACAACAGGCCGTCAAATACGAGGATGGTAAAGAATCAGATTTTCTACCAGTTTTCCGTGGAGTCCCACAAGGCTCAATTCTCGGACCCTTATTGTTCACCATATATATCAAAGACCTCACCAGCTCCATAGCTCACTGCAAATATCATTTTTACCCGGAAGACTTACAGATTTACCTTGAAATCTACCCATATGAACTTGACCATGCCGTTGAATTGATCAATAAAGATATTCAATCCATTTGTGACTGGTTAGCCATTAATCGGCTTAAGCTAAATCCAAACAAGACTAAGTCGATAATATTTGGCAGTCCTTCAAATCTTCACTTTATCTCTATGAGTGACCTTCCTAAAATGAGAGTACAGAATCTCCTTATAAATTATTCGAATACTTTGAAAAGTCTTGGAGTCCACTTAAATAATACCTTGAGCTGGCGGGAGCATGTTAAAGCTATATCTAACAATGTGTATAAGACACTGTACCAATTGAAGCACTTCAGGCATTTGATCCCTATTTCACTTTTTAACACCGACGTTTTAAAACTATCCATCACCGATCATTTCATGACCTCTCTTGTACTTCCCCGCAAAGATCAGGAACATATTGTTGGAAAGTATAATGAATCCCTATCGAAAGTTGATTTTAATGCATTCCAGTTTAGAGTTATGGAAACAAGCTGGGATATATTGCTGAATGAAGTTGATGCTTCAAGAGCCTTTGATCAATTCCTGTTTCTTCTGAATGCCTGTCTGCCTCAAACTACACAGTTGAGACTATTCGGCGAGAAAAAATATTAAAACCATGGGTTACGACCAATCTGTAAATGCTAATTAGAAGAAAAGATTATCTGTTAATGAAGTCCAGACGATACCCAAACAATAAAAATTTAGAAAATGTTTTCAAAAAATGTCGAAATAGCCTTAGAACTTAAGCCTTATGCTCGGTGAGGTGTTAGTAATGATGCGATTTTGTTATACAAAAGTAAAGTCTACACCACCTAGTTATGGTGGGAGTTTCATATAATTGGTCTCTCACGACATTTGTGATCCCTTTTTGTACGCTGGAAAAAATGACACTTGAAATCTTTGGGTTCTGCAGTCAATTTCTTTTGACTTCTGATTGTGATATTTTCTACTATAATACGTTGGCTCAAGCAAAATATGTTGAAATTCCATCAAAGGTTGTCTGCTTCGAATATGTAGAAAAGATTTAACCTCTATTTATCCCTTTCATCAGTTACAGATTCCCACACTATTGAGCAATTTCTACTTTGTTGCACATCCACCTACTAATATAGAGCATGTTTGATATGATACAAATATTGATGGAAATTATTGAGTTGAAAGCCCCTAATTTGAAATTGACGATGTATATTGTAACTGAATATAACCAAGTTTCCCTTACCGAATGCAAGTATATTCATGGTTACTTTTTCTGAGTCACAGTTTACCTATCATAAAACCTCACTCGAATTTAATTACGCTACATCGTGATCATAACACGATAATACCACAGTAACCATGTAACAAGTAATCTGACAGAATGATATGGCACTTCAGCATGAGAGTCAATGATAATTCATTCTCCCCATAGCGTTCCCAAGTCAACTATCTATAATGAAGTTTAATGTGAAAAAATGCATCCATGGAAATCATGAAAGATTTTTTTATGAAGAACAATTATGGCGTGGTTGAATTCGCGCGTGTGAATTTTAGAACACCGAGTACAGTTGTACTCATTCTAGGAAGACACCTTATTTGACGTAGTGAAAACATTCTAGGGCCCGAAACCTGAAAACATGGGGGTCACAGAGGAGCTGAATTATTAGAAGGGAATATATAAAATCTAAACACATGGTTCTATTATCGCTCAAGCGCTTGGCTCAAATTCTTGGCTAATCAAACATATACTATCTGTATCTACGTTTGGCACAAAATAGCTCTGTTAACTATCCTATCATCCTATTGTTTTCATACACACACAAATCTCACTTCACCTATTAAATCCGTGTTCTGTGTAGTGAGCTCCAATTGAAATTGTCCCAATTTTCCCAATGTTATTCGCAATTTTCAGCCTGCAAATTTGGCAGTTTTACGGCTAATCATATGAGGGTGCAATGAAATGTGGCAGTCTCACGGCAAAAAGTAGTGATTTAACCGATGTATTTTGGAAAATTTTGGAATAAATATCTTTTGCGCATCTTATGACAGATTCATGAAGGACGTTATGGAGTACAATGCTAAGCCACAAAGGTTTTGGTGCATGCAGACTTAATCCATTTAATCGTGATGCATTGGATTAAAGTAAATGCGTGGGTATATCTGCCTCAAAGAAAACACAATAGATTAAGGGAAACGACATAGATGGTACTGTAAGGCATTACACATTCTTGATATCGTTGGAAAAGAAAGAGTGGAGAAATCCAGAACAAGTAAAGAATTTTGGGAAGGTGAAACTGAGGAATCTTCATGCAGTTTCGAATCCGGAATCATTTTTAAAAGGTAACGGCCATATGAAGCACTCTTCTGATAGTGCTGTACATAAATGGAATCGTCCTTCCTTTTCCGAAGGAAGCAATTTAGATGGAAGTGCAACGCCCGATGTAACTGAATCAAGGAATAATGACCACAATAGGATTTTGGGAAACAGCAATTTCTAAGGATAGGCCCTACTGGCCGGGCAAATGAACCACAGAAGGTTCAATGATTTTTAGTATGGTAGATATGATTGGAACATCATTTGGTGCAAGTGCTGAAGGGACTGATGGCATCAGTGAATTTTAAACATGGCCGGAAACTACGAATTGCAAAAGAAAACGTCAGGAAAAATAAAAACATGTGGTACTATATGTAAAATAATATCGGGTAATAGCTGCTAAGAAACGCATGGACAGGGCAGCAAAAGATAAGGAGAAAGAGGACAGAAAAAATACATGAAGAAGCAAGAGAATGGAAAATTAATGAAATCAAATGAAAATCAAACGGAAGAAAACTTTTTCACATGGGGTATGTGTTTAATGAATGATAATTCATGCTGCGACATATGCCGGGAGCTATACTCTACATATATTGCTATACTCTATATACCTACTATAAAATAATAATATTACACTTCTTTCGCAGCGAACATTTCCATCCATCTGATTTTAAATTGAAGAGATCAGTTAACTCGCCTTGATAGCATGCCTGAATTACCCATGACAAAAAAATATAATTATTCTCTTGAAAGCCAGCCTTTGAGAAATCTGCTTCTGGGAGAGAGCGCATCCTTCTGTAAGTACCACTTGAGAGGTCCCTCTGCTATCAATAATGGAACAAACGACCCCTTCCATCCTTCTAGTGTTTAAAACTCCTCTTTCCCTTGCACTCTTAAGGACCACGGCAGAATCTTGGCAATGCACTCGTAGATTAAACACAGTAAAGTTGCAATGAAATTCAACCCTTTCTCCTTTCACTTCAGCACTTAGTCAAATGTTGCTTTTCAACCCCCTTGCGCATGCCCTCGTGGCGGTAAGTACTTTGGTGGCATTAACTTTTCGTTAAATTAAAGCAATGCAGTCCTTGAAATAAATCAGTTAAAATAAATTCTGCTTTACATAACAAATAAAGATACTTTCAGGGCATAGATTAAATTTCATCGGTCCATATTTACTAATTTCCTAATATTTTCTATTAGAATCAAAACTCATAACAGTCCTACATACATTTTTATGGGTTGCAAATGATAAAATGATTTACTTTCCACCTAGGAGGGAAACCGCCCCCAAAGCGCTAAAATAGTCGACCTATGCGGCCAAATATTTTAGCAAAGTTATTTCTTACCCATAGATAACACTATCATGAACGTATCCTCAAATATTTATGGCGTCGCGTCGTTTACATTCTTTTGCCTATCGTGGTGCTGCATTTGTTTTGCGCGGGACATCAATGACCCGTTTTTCATGCCCAGTGTAGTAGGCCAGTCGAATCACACTAAAAAGGAGGACCTAATGCATAAATTCATGTAGTTCTGATTTTTTTATGTTGTTAGAACCAGTGCCTATATTAAAAATCCAGCTTTGCAACTCCGAAAGACCTGTGCGACCCCTGGGGGAGGCAAAAAACTGCGAAAATTTAGCACTTTTTAGGATATTTGCTTTTTTCTTCCTTACTATGAGTTTCATGGTGTAATTAATTACTACAACTTTTAAAGATGAATAAATTTCCCACGAAATGAGACCTAAAATAGTTTCGTACGTGTAAACGTTTCGGATATACAGCTCTTCAAAAAGGACCATTTTTTGGAAAAAGTTAAAATTTTCGATTTAGTCATGTTTTTAGCCAAATATTGGCCTAAGTACTTGTCCTATCATAAAAACTATAATAACGTATATTGTAAGAAATTCAATTATCTTTATTTTAAAGGCTTAACTATAACCGTTGGTTAAATTGTTCTCTCGAAAACGAATAAAAACCGAAAATGTGATTTTGGTAGAAATTAAGGTAAACGCCATGTATGATTTTGCGATTTTGTCAAATATAAATGGTCAAATTTAACAAAACTAATAACATTTTGGACCAATGAAAACATTACTGCCACATTATAACATTTTGTTATTTTTGACGTCCCTGGCTGCGAATCGGAGGCGGAGGTGTCGGGGAGGGGGGAGACGGTGATTGAATGGCAGGGGAGGAGGAACGGACAAAAATGTTTGCAAAGTTGCTCTCTTTGAATGGGAAGAGGGGAAAGGTTGTGTTGTGGAAGCGGGAGAGGATGGGCTCTCTATTTAGGCCATTTCTCTCCTCTCGTAATACCCAAATCCGTTGTTGCTGTTTCGTCAGTGTTTCAGTGAAAACAGTCGTTACCGGGTGTACGCGAAAAGATAGCGCATCGGCACAGTGACTTGCGTCAAAATGTCTGTAGCACGCACTGTAGCAGTTGGTCTTTTATGTTTCATTTCGTTGGAAGAAGGCTCAGCGGTGGTCGTTCAAGAACGAGGCATTGCCTCACTACTTGACGCGAGTGTAAAACGAGGCCTTCGTGAACATCGAAATCTTCTCCAGCGAATGAAGAAAGTCACCATCCATGATGCATGTAGGAAGAGGTATGCCGCGGAAAGAAATTATGCAGCCTCTGTCCGCCGTGGAGGGGATCCACTCCCGAAAGCACAGCCATCGCTCAGATCATCAGGTAGTAAGGCAAATCTTGCAAGAATGTGTTTTCTCAGTGAAGAGGATATACCAGAAGAATTCCTAGTACACCAGGAAAAACTGCCCTATTCACGTCGAAATCACGTTCACACAGTTGAGAAATTATCTGTGTTGACAAAGGTTCTGGAAGCAGCAGAACGCAGAGGAGATGAATGGGGACGGCAGATTATATAGCGACTACGAGATGAAAATGACTTGGTCACTACCGATGCAAGGTACCACCACATGCCACAAGAAGTTGTACAGCATGCCATCAACCAGAAGGCAGAACAGGGAATAATCAAGAGGACGCCATGGAGTACATTTACTCATTCCTAGCAGAAAAAGAGGAGAAATGTCAATTTTCGTTTGACCAGCTAATGGACCAGATTGAGGTTGAATACGTTTCGGACGTGAGAAGTGTTAAAAATTACCCCATACAATGTTATGGAGACAACATTGTGATTACGCTGGTTGGGGGAGGGAGGTCACCAGTCGTATGTTTCAAAAACGTTGGACGAAAAATTCTTCAAGAGAAGTACGAGGACAGAAAAGGTTGCAAGAAAGAACGGTTGAGAATAGTAAAGGCTGCAGCAGAGGTAATTTTGGAAGACATCCGCTTATAAGTGTATGAGACCACAGAGTATCCTCCGTCTGATAATTTCATGAGCGATGCGGAATCTGCCATTCCCGAGTAAGAAAAACTGTTTTTCGAAACTGTGGTTCTAAGACACAAACGTTCCTCTCTCGATTACCAGAAAAAAATGTTCCTTTTTCACACGCGCTTATATCAGCTGCCCGACCAAATTCGTTCATTTTCACTGTCATGACATCAGTTGGTACTTATTAATACCGAAAATTTGGATCAAAACACCTTGTTAACCTGTGCTCGTCTCTTGGAATTTCATGCAGTTACGATGTCGCAACTCGACTTGAAAATTCAGCAGTCCTGCGGGAACAGACCTTCCCACCCATTCAAAAAACTTTTTTCATGCAGTTTGCCTTTGATAACGCTGATGTGAATGCATGCACCTTGGATGGTGAAAATACATTTCATGAAATGGGTGGCATCATGTGCATAACACCACACTCAGCTCTGTTGCTCGATGAAATTATTCCACGCTTGAAGAAAGCTATATCTGCTGACACAATAAGGTCTTGCAATTCCATCAAGCTTAAACGTTGTAGCGTAACAAAAAATTCTGGCTTGTCAGCGGTCTCGATTAGCGAACTGTGTGCCCTTGAATAAATACTGCCCTCGGCGCCAGACCTCATGTGGTTGTATGGAAAGTGGTCAGACATCCCAGGCCTACCTGGTTGGAATAGGTTTATGAAACAGTTGACTAGTGAACTTCCTTTTTCACGCTCAAAAGTGATTTTCCTCCCATTCATCCGCTCACCACCCTCTGATTATGACACAGTGTTGACAGCGCTTATGGAAGCCAATGAAAGAACTAAAGCTCAATCACAGAAGACTTACTTTGTCACATTTGATCAGCCCCTGTACTTAAAAACCCGATATATTGTAGAGACTGGTCAACATCCTGAGCTGGGCAGTGTTGCTGTGAGACTTGGAGGCTTTCATCTCCTCATGTCGTTCATGGGTTGCATTGGTGTAATAATGGCTGGGAGTGGCTTGAAGAAGTTATTTTTTGCAATCTACGCTGACCATAGCGCCGAGAAAGTGTTGAACGGCCACGCATATTCAAGAGCGGTTCGAGCTCATACTCTCACAAACCTTGTATTAGCTGGAGTACTTAAGAGGGAGGAGAAACTAACTGAGGAGGAACATGAGGCGATTAAAAGCATAATCGATGAAACTAAGAGGTCTCTTATCCTCGGTGCCGAAGAAAGGGAGTCCTATCGGATTATTCATTCCAGGTTCAAAATTATTTGGGACCTGCTTGAAAATAATAAGCCAACATCAAAACTTTGAGTCCAGTACTTCCGTCTCACAACCTTTATGAAGCAGTTTATCCAGGCGGAGTGAATGGGAGACTGGAAGCTCCATCTGGAAACGGTGAGCAAAATGCTTCCCTTTTTTACTCAGTGGGCCACTTCTTCTACGCCAAGATTGCGTGGCCGAACCTGCAAGACATGGCGGCTCTGGAGCAAAGGATGACACCTACTGAGTTCAGCAGATTTATAAATAGAGGATTTACTATCCGCCGCTCCAATAACTTTTGTAGTGGCCTCTGGTCAGACTTAACCATCGAGCAGACGCTCAAGAGGTCAATGAAAAGCAGTGGCGGACTTATGCGTGGCCGTGAAATATCGAACAGAGTGCTGGCTAGATGGACCACAGGAATGGTGTACATGCTGAACATATGCGAAGAAGTAGAACGCTTTTGTGGCATCACTTGTGCTACTTCCGAAATTGTATCAGAATGTGTGTCGCTAGCTGTAGTGAGTTGTAGTGGCCAGCTGTAGTGATCATCGGGGAGAATGTCGATCTTCTTGTTCTTCTGGTTGGTCTGGGGTCGAACGATACAAACGTTTTCCTTCACAAAAGTGGTAGAGGAGAGAATGAATGTATCAACTACTCCAGCACCTCATTCGCTCGTGGAATAGCCAAGTACCCCCGTGGATTCGCACTGTTTATCCACGCTTTCAGCGGGTGTGACACAACCTCTGCCCCTTTCTGCCAGGGGAAAACGAAGTTCTGTTCCAAGTTTGAAAAGAAGCCAGAGCTAGTGGAGCAGGTTAAAATATTCCTCCACCCAGAAGCCACTCATGAGGCAATAGCTACAGCAGGCGTAGGTGCCTTGTGGCTATATATGTAGGTCCTAAGAATGAACATTTTAACGGACTACGCTACTTACGTATTGTCAAGTCCGCGGCCGCAGCGAAAGTGAATCTGCCTCGTCATCTCCCAACCACTGACGCTGCAAAATATCACGCCTACCGTATTTACCATCAGGTACAGAAGTGGTTGGGAGTGAAGAAATAAACCACCGATTGGTGATGAAAAATGATGGCTACCGGACTAGCTTCCATCACCACCGACTTGGAGCCTGCCCCACTGCTACGGATGCTATCGTGTAAATGCAAAAAAGGGATGTGCTGGAGGATGGCAGTTGTCGCAAAGCAGGATTGAAATGTTCGGCGTTGTGAAGTTTTTGCAGCGGCAAGTCCTGCCAGAACGTCCCTTCGTTGGAACTTGGCACATCAAACAGCAAAGATGACGATCCTCCGGTCGAAACAATTGTCTTGATAAGCTATTCGATAGTAAAATCATAGCAATGCTAAGTCTAACCCAATTATTAATCTTCAGATATTACTTTTAAATTATGAAAAGACACTATCAATCACTATTTTATAATATTTTAATTATTACTTGTTCATGATCAGCTTTCGTCAGGGGTGGCGTCGTGAAAAACCATCGAAGTTTCGCAGCCAGGGCCTTCAAAAATAACAAACATGCTATAATGTGGCAAAATTTTTTCCTTGGTCAAAAATGTCATTAGTTTAGTTAAATTTGTCCATTTATATGTGACACAAAATCGCATAATCATGCACGGCATTTACCATAATTTCTACCAAAATCACATTTTCGAGAGAACAATTTAACCTACGGTTATAGTTAAGCCTTTAAAGTAAAGATAATTTAATTTGTTACAATATAAGTTACTATAGTTTTTATGATAGGACAACTACTTTGGCCAATTATTGGCTAAGAACATGACTTAATCGAAAAAATTTAACTTTTTCCAAAACATTGCCCTATTTTGAGGAGCTGTATATCCGAAACTTTTAAACGTACGAAACTGTTTTAGATCTCATTTTGTGGGATATGTATTCATCTTTAAAAGTTGTAATAACTAATTACTCCAAGAAACGCATAGTTTTGGAAGAAAAAAGCAAATATCCAAAAAATGTGCTAAATTTTCGCAGTTTTTTGTCCTCCCCGGGGGTCGCACAGCTCTTTCGGAGTTGCTAATCTGGATTTTTAATATAGGCAGTGGTCCTAACAACATATAAAACAAATCAGAACTACTGGAATTTTTGCATTAGCTCATGTAAGATTCGACTGACCCATAGGGGGAATCCGTCTTATCTGTAAAATTAGTTTGGAGTTTTACGGATCTTGATGGCTTCCTTAATTATCCTTGGGAATTATCTGCTCTCTCTAGTAATGACCTTGCTTCCTCGAAGTTCGCCGAGTGACCAGATTGACTCCAAACGTGTTCTGCGATTGCGGACGCTTTGAACTGTTTATTCTTGGTCGTACTATGATGTCGCACGTTGAGTGACCTTCACAGATCTCAGTTGTAATATTGGCCGCATGAGCAATGCACTTGATATACTCCTTTGTGGAGTCCCGGAGGGGCGGCGTCCTTCGGCCCGGGTAAGGTGCATGCTATCTTGGTCACGCAGTTCAACAGTGAAGGCGGATACCCCCTACACGGGGCATGGAAACGGATCATTGATGTTCCGCGCAAAACAAATGCAGCACCACGATAGGCAACAACACAGGCCCAGATTTTACGCCAAAATCTAGCCTAAATAAAGCGGAAGAAAAATCTTTCTCGACATCCTTTACCTGAAGACGCCAGCAGGACAGCCGGCAAAACTGTCGTACATAATTTAAAACTTGAACGCGGCCGCAACCCGGAAGATGCCTGCCATTACAATTTTTACTTCATACTTCTTGCAGACGCTGAAATTAAAAAAAATTAAATTCGAATATGGTATCCATTGTAACTAGGGAAATATCTCGCACAAACTACCTTAAACCCCTCGGAGGCCCTACCGCAAAGGAAGCCTTTTCTAGAGCTAACGCGGATCCCTGCACACTTTCCCTAGGTGGGCATAGTACGTGGACAGACACGGGTAGATAGCACGATCCCTCTATCAACCTTCATGCGCACGGAGAGCAGTCGTATCCCTACCTTGAGTTTTAACTCCAAGCTCCACCGGTGGCAGCACGTCCTGCCTCTCCATCGCCGATCCCTCGACGCACACGAAATTTATACAATAAGCACTAATGCACACATCACTAGAATGACCATGCACTTTTTAAAATTACTTTCACTTTTTCATATGCTTCTGCGGAATGCCATCCCTTTCGAAGAAATCAGTAGTGGTCGACCGTCGTGAAGTTAAGAGCAGTGAGTGAAGAGTTTATAGTTCAGCAAGAATTAACGAGTGTCAAAGAAGACGACACGCTTCCTACAAAAGCTACGAGTGAGAATAGTCAAGAGTAATGAAGCCTGTAAAAATATTTAACGCTGAAAAAGAAAAGAAATCGCTTAGGCATAGTCAGCAATCACTCGACAAAATGGGAGTATAAAGCCTAATTGGGTAACTTCTTGAGGTTAAACGCGTTGAAGTTCCCATGAAATAAAATAATGCAGGTAGTTCCACGTAAATATGATTCGTCAATGCAGGAAAATTTGAAGTCAAAAATATTCAAAAAAATATATACAGAAAATAAAGAACGCTTGATAGACCAACCACTTCTACAGCGGATTACATCCGATCTCCTTCGGTGACGGCTTTCGATTACCAAATGCAACCCGGATATAACTTCGAGCATTACAGGATATCACGACTGTTCACGGCATAGCATTGCTGTTAGCAGTATGAGAGGAGTTTCAAACGAGTACTCGCCTAATACACGGGCAATTGGGGAGAATTAAGGGGGCGGGGCTGCTAGCAGGGGATGTGGGGTTGTGGGTGAAGTCTCCTTAGCGTGTGAGAAGAGGGGAAAGGGGCAGAAGTTCACAGAGGATTTTTTTCCGAAAAAGAGAGATAGTAGGGGAACAGTGCAAGTTTTGTACTGTGAGTCAATGCGATATATGATGATGGTGAAATAACAGGAGATACGGGGAGTGACTGGCCCCCGGATTCAAAAGACAGACGAGATTCGAATAGGGGACTTCGAGCCCCACGGCTCATTCGCCAGGACGAAAGTCACCGCCCGCCTCAACACATACCCTGCTCCAGTTCATACGACCGTATAGACCGTGGGCCCATAACACTAGGGGGATCGATTATCTACGCTGTCATCTACGCTTATCGATTATCTACGCTGCTTTGAGCCATGGGCGTAAATCCGCTCCGAAGGTCACTGCACCACAATCGCGTGGAGAGAGACAAATGACAGCAGACGGAATTCTGCCACCCGTGCGCCCCATTCAACATTATCTCGCCGCCTAATATCTGCCCTAGCCAATTAATGAAAGTCAGCCATGTTTTGGCTGTTTATCTGTTCCCATCCAGAACCTCGACGAATTTTTACCTTGCTATCCGAATATCAATGAAAATATATGTAGTTCGTACTAACGTGCATCAAATGTTTCCAAAATACATTATATTGGAAATATATAGGAAAAAAGTTGAACATTATATTCTTTATAACACGAGTGAAAGTAAAAGAACTAAAATGTAATTTGAAATCTTTTTACATTCTTGTTTCCGTTTCATTCTAATCTAGTATAGATTTCATCGTATTTTAATGTTGACATTTATAATATTTTACTTCATATATTGCGGATGGTTAATATGCTCGAAATATTACATAGGTTATGTAAGGTTTTAGAAAAAAAAATTAAATGCACCCTGTGGAAAAAAATATTGTTAATGTGTGTCCAATAAAATGATTTTGGCAGCAGAGTTTTGTAAAATGAATTATTTATGTAATTGCATTTTCTGAATTGGATTTATGCACTAAGTAGAGAGTACTCCTGGAAAATGTCTTTAAATATATGAGATGTAGAGACAGAATACTTACAGCATATACACTTAATACAGTATATAACCAGCAAAATATATACACAGTTATAATTTTTTTTAAATATGGTGAAAGTTGCCGACATTTTACGTTACGATTTTAATTACAATTATAGTCTTTCCCACGGGGATACGCGCTCGGAAGTAATACATTGTAGAACACGATTCAAAGATACCACTTTACGATACGCGTTGAAATTTTATCTTTCTGGAATTATATTCTCTATGCATTGCTTTAGAGCACTCACCTAACGATGAACTCACATAAATCCCATATAATTATGTAAAAATAGAAATAAGAAAACCAGTCATCATGAAGATTCAATCGCACTGTGCGTGCGCGCCCGCGTAAGGTATTTTGTGGAAGAGCCACACTCAAGGGGCCAAAGATCCGTTTGGCCCCTTGGGGGGGCCCCACTGATCTAGATGAACAGTAATTTAATACAATCTTTTGACAAAGGTTTATTCGTATACCTTTTGATTTTACTAAAAACGTCCTAAAATATTCTATAAAAACCACGATCTCAGAATTTTCTTTTTTCTTTTGGTTATTTCCACAGACAAAATTGCCAATAATTCATCATAATGCCGGAATGGAGCTCGGAAGAATCTTTAAATCCATTTTTCCCACCCCTGGATTACTAGGCACTATTCATGCCTGGATTTGAAAATGAATGACAATCAAAAAACAATAGATGTGTTATTTTTACGAAATCTTTACTGAAGTGAAAGCACTGCTTTAACCTTAGACTGACTGAGTTACTTACAGACTTTGCAGCTCGGATTTCCAACACAACTTTTTTTCTTCTCAAGTTTCACGGTGGCGCTTTCTTCCTGATTTCTTCCAGCAACTATATTCATGGTTTTCTTAAATTTAATCTTCAAGTTTTTCTAAAGTTACGTAAATTTCTTTTTATTCGTTTCTACACAGTACAGCATTCTTGCCAGATATTCCTTCTCTGTCAGGATAGCTAAATCAGCTAAGCGTAATGTGCTCATTATTTCCTTTCGCATTTTTCATCCTGTTTTCGACTTTTCGTTATTTCATTTACGGCTTTTTGATTTTAAATATTGAAGGTTATCGGATAAAAACATGGATCTTGAATAAAGGTAGATGGCTATTTCCAATGCTGGAGCATAGGTGGCCGGTGATGTAAACATGAGGTCACGTGCTTTGTGGCAAAGAAGTGGCGGCGTTCAAATGCTTTGAAACAATTCGGAGCACAAACCAAGAAATTCATGCTGAACGAAACCAGTATGTGCTTTGAATATGGAGTCGCTTATTATACGATCACTCTACCTATCCACTGATCCCTGATCTGCCATATATTATGCCGGTTTTTCGCATCATTTAATTTTTCTTTTTACCTTAAAATTCCTTTTTTTTCCCGAGCTTTAAAAATGCTTCCGCTTAGCTATAAACTCTTCTCATGATGCAGTATTACATTGAATAATGACAAGGATATATTTCGTTGTCTCGGGAGTAACTTGGTGTAACATTCTTAACATTTTAAATGAAAAGTAAAACGTAATTATACTTAATTTATGTGAAATTATTTACTTATACTTTTCATTTACAATAAAAAGGATCGTTAGAAAAACAAGTTGGCGGCATAAATATGATGCTTGCGGCTGTTCAAATAAAATAATTATGCATAAACTTGAATGCTTATAGCCCTGAGACTGCGAAATATTTCGTAGCAAGTGTCAAAAGGAGTGTAATAATAAAGAAGTAATAATATAAAATATTTAAGACGAAACAGTACTTCAATCGTTAATCAATCGGAAAATTATTAGGTAAAATACCGGCCAAGCTAATCATAATTTGGGATTATTCAAAAGTGTCCTCGGCAAGTGCGACGATAGAGTAAGGGAAATGAGCTGCATCTCCCTTGTTAGACCGCACGTGGAATACCCTGCCAGTATTAGGGATCCTTAATGGGGTAGGCTTGAATACCGAAATGGACCGTGTGCAGAGAGGATCGCTAAGACAAGTACGTTAAAGGCCGTTAAGCTAACCTTGTCAGTGTTACTGACATTTTGAAGCAACTGGGATGAGACCTTCAGACCATCGATTACAAACTAGAGTAAATTTATTATGTTAGTTCCAAACTGATTTATTCTCTGACGAAGTTAATGATATTTGAAAAAATTTGACTTACTGCGGTTTATTAGATCATGAGACTAAAATTAGAAGACTAGACTGCAGAACGGAGAAAATTAAAATGTCATTTTTTCCGCAAACGATAAGAGTCCA